>OZ023216.1:13639102-14169129 GCA_963995525.1 Escarpia spicata
TCTCCCTTGTTCCTCGCCAAGGACAATAATCGAAGTTTCAGTTAGATACGACTTGATAAGATTTGTTCTGATTGTAAGAGACTTTAAGTATAAGACATTCTTAACTTCTGGTACGTCTTTCTACAACACGTATCTTTAATGCACGTGTACAAAAGTCCGCTGAAATATATGTGTGTTTATGTATTCCATGAAAATGATTGGCTTACCAGAAGAGCCAATCAAAATGGTATTGATATGACATGATGCTTTATGATGTATTTAATCAATAACGTCGCAGCAGAATCTCAGTAACCAGCCATGACATTTCAGATTAAATGGTCAAATTGACGGAATCCGTCACTTAAAGATGTATGTGTGAGTACTCGTTTGTAAGTGTGGACGGTGTGTGTGTGTGTGTGTGTGTGTGTGCGCGCGTGTGTGCGCGTGTGTGCGCGTGTGTGTGAGTGCGAGCGAGTGCGTGCGTGTGCGTGTGTGTAGCGTATGTTTGCATGTATGCCATGTATGCATGCATGCATGTATGTACGCATGCATAAATGCATGCATGCATATATAAAATAACTCCACCTCCCCTTCTTCCTATTATATCTTTCTTAACATTACATATCCTGTCAGTCCCAATTAAGTATGTGATATATCGGTGGTGGCCCATGATTCGGTTATATATATTATGTGAGAGTCAATATCTTCTACCATAATGTTTAGTTCATTTATTTTGTTTACTATACTCCTTGCATTTAAACAAACACATTTATATATAGCTTCATAACAGTTTTCCAGACTGTTCTTTTCTGATTTATTATTATATCTTTATCTATACCTCCAGTTTCAGGCTTCTCTGTGAGTCCCCCCCTGCGAATCTAGTTTAAATAGATGCAACCTACCCCACTGTCAACAGATCGCAGCATGTTCTCTGAGAAAACTGTTGCGTCCTTTACACTTAGATGGAGGCCATCTCGCATGTACATATCTTCACTCCCAACAAAGTTCCCCCATAAATACGTGAATCCCACCCCCTCGTCTTCACACATCTGCTCAACTGGTGAGTTGATCGCCAACCTCTTGCAGTTTCTGGATGTTGGCCCCTTCCTCCCATTACTGACAAAACGGTCATGCTTCTGCCATTACTGACCTTACTTACCTTTTTTTTACCAAAACCTTGGATCACGTCTTACATAAAAAAACACTCAAGCAAAACAATTAGCGTACCGCACTAGGGACAGACAAACAATGAAAAACGTACACAGACAGCTACAGACAGAAATCTCACAGGCAAAACAAAGGTATCGTGAAAAGGTTGAACGTGAGTTGAGCTGTATGAACACCAAACAGGCTTTTGAACACTTGAAAAAATGACAGGTGGTTCGGACAGACTGTCTGTTCCGTCCACTACTGATCCGTTGAAATTTGCCTCAGACTTGAGCTTGTTTTATAACAGATTTGACAGCCAAGATTTTTTCACTGAGTATGAGTCGCATATATCTTCTGGCCCTTTGCCCCACACCGATGATATTGAAATGTCAACAGTTGGTGTCACAAATCTCCTTAAAAAGTCAAAGTCCAATAAATCCGCTGGCCCAGACGGTATTCCCGGTCGCTTACTTAAAGAGTGTGCAGTTGAGTTAGGCCCCGCACTGCAGCCCCTGTTTCAACAGTTGAGTTAGGCCCCGCACTGCAGCCCCTGTTTCAACAGTTGAGTTAGGCCCCGCACTGCAGCCCCTGTTTCAACAGTCTGTGGACACAGGTGTCATTCCTACCACCTGGAAAACGTCGACAGTGATACCTGTCCCCAAAATGTCATCTCTGTCAGAACCACACCTTTCAGACCTGCGGCCCTTACGTCCCTCGTCATGAAATGTTTTGAAAGATTGATTTTGTCCCATTTTCTTCCCCAATGTTCAATCTCAACTTGATCCATACCAGTTTGCTTACACTTTCAGAAGAGGCACTGACGATGCAGTAGCCTACCTTCTTCAAAAATTGTTAGAGCACTTGGAGACAGCTGGTAACTATGCTAGAATATTATTAATTAATTTCAGTTCAGCATTTAATACAATACAGGGACATGTCATGATTGATAAATTACAGAAACTGTAAGTTCATGCTGCGCTTGTCCACTGGGTTTTCAAATTCCTGAGCAATCGCCCACAGAGTGTTCGAGGGGGTGACATAAAGTCACCAGTGTGGTTAGCAACTCGCCTTTTAAAGCGAAACTGTTTGTTTCTCGTGATATTAAACAAAGCATTAAAATTACAAAGACCTTTTTGGCCATAATACGGACACCTCTTGGTTTAACCGTAAATCTCTTTGATATGTTCAGCGCCGTCGCCATATTCCCACTCTGAAGACAAACAATTCAGCGAACATTTTGTTATATTTACCACCCATACTGATTTCGGCCCATGGAACAGATTTATAACAGTCTGTTCTTCTATTCGGAATTAGCCAGCGTAGTAATTTGTAACAGGAAGTCTGCAGTGGTGAATGTGGCAAAATGGGAAAGCATTGAACGTCAAAGGGAATTGCAGTTAACTCAACCCGTCTAGACAATATTGCCAATAAAGCTTGTTTTTAAACTGCGTGTTCTGTTTGCCATTTGAACATGCTGCGGGATCAAAAACTTTCAAATTGCGACCATTCTTACAGGCTTACCAAACACATTTTGGCAGGCAGTATACCTTCAACATATTTATTATTGCACTAAGAACATTATATTAGCTATTAACTAAAACAAACTAGGAACACACCCCCTCCCTTTAACTGGCTAAACGTCGTATCATCAATGACTGATTATGCCGCTGGTTAATGCAACACGAGTTGGGCGGGGGTAATGCCAAAGTTGATAGTGCTTGTCTTGTGCACTCGACCGTGACTGTGGGTAGGAGACATAGGGTAAATCAAACCTTTACGGTTGACTGAACCGTCCTCAATTCCGGCATTGTGAATGGTGATTGGTATCAGCTTTGCTCACCTCATGCTCGGTCGACAACCGCAAGTCGTGACTCAAGGGATGACTGTTCACACTTACAGAGCGAGCAGGTCAAAAACCATGTACATATAATATTAACTTGTGTCTTATAAATGTGTTGCAATACCAACACGAATTAGTTTGCTTGTAGACAACTTCTTCTTTATTGCAATACATTTGTTATTCAAACCATATTTTTGCTGCTTAGTGCAATGTTTTTGTTGTGTGTCTTCGGAATAGTAACACAATATATAATATTACGTAACAATTATAATGTCTAGCACATGCATATACTCGCTCGCGCACCCCCACACACACACACGCAGACATGTACACATACACACGCGCGCGCACACAACACACACACACACGCATACGCACACACACACACACACACACACACACACACACACACACACACACACACACACACACACACACACACACACACGCACACAAACAAACACACCACCAGGACTGCGATCTACATATTGTCAAGAATGTTATTCCTTTATCAATAATCCACAACATGTATACGATGCACGCAACGTGAGAAGTTCATAATCTCTGATCTATTCCAACCGCAATCAATATCTTCTAATTCTAAATACATGCCAACCAATGTGAACAAATTCTAACCACGGCGACGGAATTCGAACACGGGCAAATAACGTCTAGTATTGACGATAATAGTAGGATCGTGACGGGGATCGTGACGGGGTTCGTGACGAGGTCGTGACTGTGATTATCGACCTAAATTAAATTTTGCAACACCCTATGCTAATCATTACTAAAAAGTAAGCTGCAAACCTTAGCGAGATATGTTACTAAAAACAACACAAGCTCGTTTATTCTTATTGTTTTTTTATTTTTGAACATTTTATATTTATTTACATGCTTGTATTGACGTATTTTTATATACGGACAAGGTGATTGTCTGAAATAAATACATCATTATTATTATTGTGTTTACATATTAAATGTTATTATACAGTATGTTTAGCTTTTCAGCACTTTGGCTAGTCGTTTGCTTTATCATTTCATTTACCCGTAATGTTTACTTTACATGGGTTTATTTATATAAACTATGATTTTGCCTTGTTAAGTCCTACTTTTAAATCCGTAATTGATGTAAATCTCTTATAAGGTATTTTGTGTATTTGAGATAGTATGCCGATTGTGTAAACACCCGTGAATTGGGCATTAGCCCCGGATTTGCTTGTGTCTAAATGAAGGTTATTGTGATTCTATTCCTAAATCAGTAATAAATATGGTAACCAATATGGTAACCGGTATAGCTGAGTTTTTTTAAGCGTTCTCAGTTCTTTTTTTACATTTGTATACTAATGATTGTCGGAGTGTTCTTCCATCTACTTTGTTTCTGAGGTTTTCTGACAATGCAGCCATACTCGCTCTTTTGAGTGATTCAGCCACAGACCAAGCATATCCGTCTTCAGTAGTACATTTCTCTAGTTGGTGCAGTGCCAACTTTCTGCATCTTAACGTCTCCTAAACGAAATAAATGTGCATTGACTTCCTTTGCAATGCTACTGCCGTTAGTTCCATTGTGAGCATGTGGAACAGGCCGATTCGTCGATTCATTCAGGTACCTTGGTGTTGTGTTGGATAATAAGTTGCCCTTCACAGAGCAGGTTACAGCCGTGCGAAAGAAGTCTCAGCAGCGACTGCACGTTCTTCGCAGGTTGCGCGCTTTCAACGTTGTCACAAAACTTCTTCTCCTTCTCTACCGCAGTATAGTTGAGCCTCTCTTAACTTACTGCAGTATTTGTTATTACCCTGCTCTTTTGGTGAACAATCGAAACATGCTTCTAAAGATCTCACATACTGCCGCCAAGATCATTGGTTTACCTACTCCAGTGCTGTCCGAAATGGTTGACCGTGCAACTTTGCGAAAAGCTCGTGTTGTCGCTGCTGACTCGGACCACCCGCTCCACTCTTACTTTGATAGTCTTCCATCTGGAGGAGGTATCGGTGCTTGAAATGCAAGACATTTCGGTACAACAAGAGCTTTGTACCTACGGCAATCAGAATGTTGAACCAGTGATATTAAAAACTGTGCTCTGTTTTGATTATAAATGATGTATACTTTATATACGTGTCCCCAATACCTTCTCTACCTTTTCAGTCTATCCTAGCTCCCGGTAGACAAACAACGATGTCCTTCCCTTCGCTTAGTGTCTTGTCTGTCTTTCTCAGATTAGAGTTGCCCATGAACACCTTCCCTTTTCTCATTGCCCCTTCAATCACTGCCTCAGAGTAGGTCCTTCTCCGGTTTGCATCTGTCTGGCTGTTGTCTTTTTCCCTGCCGTTTTCTCTCCTGTCACATTCTCTTTCGTTCCATTCTTTCCTATCGCTTTTTTTCTTGTCCCCTTTCCTCCTTTCATCTTCTCTTCTAGCACATTTACTTTCACTTCCTTTCGTCCCTTCATCTTTCCTCCCATCACGTTTTCTTCTCTCCTCTCCCGTCCCTTTCCCCTCCTACCTCCTTCACTACGGTCACTTTCTCCCCTGTCACCTTCACGCCTGTCACGTTTTATGTCTTTTGCTGAACACTCTGTCTTCTTCTCAGTCTTCTGTTTCACAGTCTTACCAACTGCCTCTTTGGTATCTACCTCTTCACCACCTGTATCGCTGTCGCGTCTCTCCTCGTTCTCTACAGTCTGACCCGTTTTCTTTTCCTCTGCCGAACACTTTCCCTTCGTCCCTCTGTCTTCTTCTCATTTCCTTGTTCCTTCAAACCTGTCACTTTCCCTCCTCTCAGTCTCCTTTCTTCAGTCTCCGTGCCACAACTCTGCTCCTTCTGTGTCGTAGTATTCTCAACTCACTATGTGTCATCCCTCTCTGTTCCATCTATTTCCATGTTGAGTCTCACCTCCATCTCCTTTACTATATCCGTCAACTTACACACCTCCTTCATCAGACATTCCACACTCAAACACCACATACACCGAAAAGTGAATTCGTCTTTTTTGGTCTCTGCCCATGATTTTGGACAGCTAGACAACGCAAAATCCACCCAGCTCTGGCAGTCGTTGCAAACTAAGTGTCGTTTTGTCCAGAGTTGCCGCTTGCAAGGTGCCATATTAGAATTTATTTATATTCAAAATACTTTTATTTAATCTTTAAAAAAGACTTTTTTTTTGTAAAATTTACACCAGATTGTTTAGGTTATAGTTAGTTATATTTGTCAACACAGAGTGACACACCGTGTCTTACGATGTATTCAAGTTAGGCTTAGATTTAAGGTAGTCTTTACAAAGACTGTTTCCTGTGTAGGCCTACTAATATACACTTTATAAGTTTGTTATTTCAAGTTTTAATTACTCATCTAACTACATCGACTGTCTCAACTAACCCTATTCTAGTGTCGTTCAGGTTACGTTAACTTCGCCAGTGACCTAACTTCGCCAGTGACCTAATTTGTAAACAACGTTCCGATTCATTAACGTCCCCAATTATCGCTCGCAAAGCAACTACTTTTAAACTATCCTAGATTATTCCCTCTAGCTAACTTTTTAACAAACAAACTTGCTTAATATGTATCTACAACTACGTTATGTATGATATACACTCAATAATATAACTTATCTTGATCAAATATCCTTATATTCTCGCAAGTTTGCTACACACACAAAAATATTTAAAACAATTCCCCACCGGAAGTTCCCGCCAACGTGTAAAATTAAATGTAATGAGCGGGTTATACGTAAAATGCAACCTAACAATAACAGGAACCACGCGCACGCGGCAATTACTTCGGGGAAAAAGGCCCGTGCGCCATAGCCTTGGCAATATGATGTAGACGCTGACACAATAATGCTTATGTCTACCTTCGTGCCAATAGCATAGCAATACGAATATTGTTTGCCAATTCTACACTATCACGACTAGGGCCTATCGATGGACATAAGCTTCACATTATCTCCGACCTTCGTCATTTTAAACAAGCAACTAGTATCTGCGAGCACGTTGAGGTGTTTGTGTAACGAAGGAACAGGTAACGCGAATGCAGGCCTAAAGAAGAAGTGGTGCAGGCCATACAAGCCATGTTGGTCAGCGTAGTAACTTCGGCTGGAAATATAATATCAGAGGGATTCTTAATGGCAGAAGACCTGCATGAGTATTTTAGTTCAGTGTTTACCAGGGAAGATATTAGTTCACTGCCAGTACCAGAGGTTAAGTCTAAAGGGGCAGAATCAGAGTATTTAGTACAGTTAATTGTAACCCCGGAAATGGTAGCTAAGAAAATTAAGGTTATGATGGATAATAAATCACCTGGAGTGGACGGGATTCCGCCCAAACTACTATTGGAAATTGTAGAACAAATTAGCATACCACTTGCAACAGTTTTCAACTTGTCTTTAGAAGAGAGAATGCTTCCTTTAGAATGGAAAGAGGCAAACATTATACCGTTATTTAAGAAAGGTTCCAGAAACAAGTCAGAGAACTACAGAGCAGTGAGTTTAACGTCAGTGATTTGCAAATTATTAGAAAGACTAATTAAAGATCACATGGTGGATTTTCTTGTTAAACATAATTTGTTAAACCCATCTTAACATGGGTTTCTAAAAGCGAGGTCATGCTTTAACAAATATGTTATGTTTTTGGAAGATATCACTAAATGGGTAGACGAGGGATCACCAGTTGAGATCATCTACTTAGATTTTCAGAAAGCTTTCGACAAAGTGCCACATCAAAGATTACTGCTTAAACTAAAAGCCCATGGCATAGGAAATGGTTTAATTAACTGGATAGAAAAATGGCTAATTGACAGAAGACAACGGGTAGTAGTTGATAAGGAGGCTTCAAACTGGAAACCAGTTTTGAGTAGGGTACCACAGGGATCAGTACTGGGACCTATATTATCCTTATTATATATAAACGATTTGGACGATGATATAACAAGCAAGGTGTTGAAATTTGCGGTTGATACAAAATTGTTTAGAAGGATTAAACGTGATGAAGATAGACAGCATTTACAAGATGATCTTGACAGATTTATAAAATGGTCTGAAAAATGGCAAATGTTTTCAATTTTGGGAAATGTAAATGCCTCTACACAGGACATGGGAACGAAGATGTACAATATACAATGGGAGGTTCTGTACTACGTACCACTGTAAAAGAAAAGGACATAGGTTTAACCATTAGAGCTGATATGAAGGTTTCAGAGCAGTGCCGTATTGCCGCTTCAAATGGAAATCAAATTCTTGGATTAATTAGGCGAAACATAACGTATAAGGAAAAAGAGCTAATAATACCGCTGTACTAAACAATAGTTAGGCTTCATTTAGAATATTGTATTCAAGCGTGGAGGCTATATCGCAGGAAGGACATAGATATGCTAGAAGGAGTGCAGAGGAGAGCAACTAAAATGATACAAAAACTGAGGGATCTTAGTTACGAAATACGCCTAACAAATGTGGTTTAACAACACTAGAGCCCAGGAGATTGAGAGGAGATCAGATAGAAGTGTTTAAAATATTGAATGGTTATGAAAATATTGATAGAAATATATTTTTCACAGTTAAAAAAGATAGAAGGACCAGAGGACATGAAGTTACATTAATAAAGGAGCAGTGTAGATTACATATATAAGAAAGTTCACATTCTCACAAAGGACTGTACATTATTGGAACTTATTATCTCCTGATTGTGTTGGTGTTAGTAGCATGAAAATGTTTCAAAATAAAATCGACACATACCTTGTAAGGGCGGGATACACGTAGATAAAAAGTATTGGACTCTCGATAAGCTAAAAGGCTTCCTTGTCCACCTGCCATCTAGAATTAATTTTCTGGATGGCAATCTTGTTAAATCTTGTTAAAAATGCTGAATAGCAAGATAGTCATCATTAACACAGTATTTACTTTCGAATAGCAAATAGCAAGAGTAAAGACTCATCCCATATAAGGTCTAGCGAAGCTTTCTTCACAGGCTGAATGTTTACGTCCATGTTGCCTCATTACCACGAAATAGCTTGCGCCCACAGTAGAGCCAGGTCACATACATAGTAGACAAACACCGGGGATGAATGCTCCATCGCAAGGTCAAACTGGTCAGATCATTTGGTCGACTACGCCATTGTCTCTGCGCAAACAACAACTAATTCGTCACCCGCAGCCCGGGTAGAACTGACCAGTGGACGTTTTCACTAACAGTCTTATGACATTATATGCCTAAGTTTGTTCCCGCTTATAAATAGTGATCTTGTATGCTGAAAACTGTCAACACCACGACACGCAGGCAGATTTTTGCATTTAAAAAAAGTTCATTAGATTTAGCAAGTGATCATGTATAATGGTGGATTTTCCTTATGAACGCACTGTCTGAGCAAGACGGTCCCCCGGTGGATGTAGTGTTAAGGTAGATCGTTTATATATCGGTGCCACTGGCCGAATAGGGATGTAGCAACTTGCAACAATATAGGTAGTATACTGATCTATCAGTGCACTGAGATAGTCAGTGTGCCGATAGTGTGCTGTCGATAGTATATGTTACTGTCGATAGCTGTCGTCGACATTGTGCTATCGATGATAAAGCTAATTTGTAAACAAATCAACAGGGCTACTTTTCCTGTGTGCGGTGTCTGTCGCATGCGTTGGCGATCATGGTCCTCCAAACCGCTCGGTCGTGTGTAGTTTGTAGTACTTCTGTTGTGCTCCTTCCACACCATGTTGACACGTTTTGTATTATTTTATTCTCTCGCGTCCTCTGGATCTTTTCCTTCGATCTTTCCTGTTGTTACTATGTGTTCTAACTTTCTCTTTCTCGTTACATGGCCTCTTAGTCTTACTTGTTGTGTTCTAATTGTGTTAATGGTCTTTCTTTTTGATTTGGCTGTCCAAAGGATGACTTCATTGCTTTTCTTTTCAGTCCATGGCACTCGCAACATTCTTCACCTTTCAGTGACTTCTATGATTTTCGGTGAACTTTTGGTGAGTGTCCAGGAATCACACCCATATAACAATATGGGATCTATGTAGCAATGCATTAGATGTTTTCTCAATTAAATGTTTTTTTTAAATGTTTCTTATGTTGTGAAAAGTTGGTTTTGCCTGAGCAACTCGTCTCTTGATCTACAGCTACTTGTGTCCCTCAAAAACAACGTTTTAGACATGCTTAAATATCATCATTTTTGTAATTTAAGTTATTTATCAACCTACCGTACACAGTCATTCGCGGGTTCGCTATTTGAGAATCAATCATTCAAGACAACGCTGTCGTCGGGTCTCCATCACGGCGGTGACATGCGTCGACGGAGTCACACATGCGTGACGGCCGGTTTCATCATGATGGCTCTTCTGCCGATTCTGCTTATGCTGAGTGGGGATGTAAATCCCAACCCCGGACCTAGCCCAACCCATAAACTCTTTTACCAGAACACTACTAGCATCGTCGGCAAATTACAAGAACATTTTCTTTAGCGATCGTGACTACAGCTTCATAGCGATAACCGAAACATTACTGCGGGGGGGGGGGTGTTTTTGACAACGAGGTACTGCCAAATACATACAACATATACATAAGAGACAGAGACAGCACAATTGTGGCAAACAACAAGAAGTGTCGCGGCGGTGGTGCCTTGGTTGCAGTGTGTAATGCATAAAACTCCAAACGTAGGATGGATCTGGAAACTGATCTGGAAATAGTATCGACTCAAACGCGCTTGACGGGACAAAGCCTGTACCTAGGGAATGTTTACGTCCCGACATGGTCAGATGTTCACACCTGATCAAAGCTCTACAAGTCGCTGGAACTGGTCACTAGAGCTATGAACCCTGACTGCGATTGTGTGTTACTCTTGGGTGATTTCAATCGTCCAGACATTCAATGGACCGTCAAACAACACAATAGGCCTCATGCATGCCCCATTCATGGACCAATCCACAATCCGAACTCTGTGTTGAAATGCTATCTGAATACGGCCTTGTACAGTGTAATGTTGACCACAAGTGCAACGAGCACACACTAGATCTTGTCTGTGTGCATGGTACAGAGTGTAATGTTAAGAAAATAGACAAGGCGGTAAAATCCACACACGACGCCCTACATTGTGAATTGTTATGTGCCAACCAACCAAAGCAGGAACCCGCTAAACGTTTTGTTTATAACTATCGCAAAGCGGACTTTAGTCACCTAAGACACCTATTGTCATTTCTCACGGACAGTACTGACATTGACGACAGTTTTGATATATTTTATGACATTTTGTATGCTGCCATAAACGAATGCGTTCCTCATATCTGCATTCGTGGACGTAAATACCCAGTATGGTATGATAACGATATGATCGCAACCTTGAACGAGAAAGACACCGCACACAAAGCATGGGAACGCTCACATTCGTTATCTGATTACCAAGTATTTTCTGAACCACGAACCACTTTTAAGAAACTTAAGAGAGAAAGGTATTATGATAATATATCGGAAATTGAAACGTCCGTCAAACAAAACACCAAACGTCTATTCAGTTTTCCCAAAAGCAAACAAGCTAATGCAAAACTTCCTAACACAATGGTATATAAAGGCAAAAATATATAGAGGCAAACAGTCCAGCTGACATAGCAGAACTATTTTCTGACCACTTCGAATCTGTCTTTACATTAGTAGATAACCTTGTTTATCCAAATATTCCCTCCTATCAATCCGACTCAATGACTAATACCAATGTGACTTATGATGATGTCATTCGAGTACTAAGAACCACCGATGTAAACACAGCATGCGGTCCTGACAATATATCAGGTGTAAGGGAATGAGCTGCCGAATTAGCAGGTCCACTAACTGTGCTTTTTAATGTCCTTAAACTGTGGAACTTTTCCAACTTATTTTAAAAGAGCAATTGTTGTTCCTGTGTACAAAAAGGGAGACAAACGAAATATGTGCAACTACAGACCTATATCTCTCTTACCGCTATTTAGCAAAGTTTTTGAGAAAGTCGTATACGACTCATTGTATGAGCATGTGCGTAACACAATTTCGGGCAGCCAACACGTATTTGTTAGGTGTAGAAGTACAGTATATAATCTAGCTTGTTACTTGAACGCCATTTCTGAATTTATTGACAACAAGAAACAGGTTGAGTCTGTTTATTTGGATTTCAGTAAAGCCTTTGATTCAGTATGCCACCCACTGTTAATTCACAAGCTTAGATCATATGGCTATTCCGGACAATGCATAGAGTGGTTGCAGTCTTGCCTTGTCGACCGAAAACAACGCGTGGTTCATGAAGGCAAAACATCTGACTGAAAGCCAGTGTTGTCTGGTGTACCACAAGTTTCATAAATTGGACCACTTCTGTTTATCTTTTATGTTAACGATTTCACTAATCATGTTGATTCATGTGAAATGCCATTGTATGCTGATGATTCCAAATTGTTTAAAGAAATTACGTCGGTGACCGATTGTCAGTTGGTGCAGAAAGATCTGGACAGTGTACGTCTTTGGTGTGAGACATGGCACCTTAAACTTAACGTTGAGAAATGCTGCATAATGTCATTCACTAACAAAAAGAAACGTATATCCCATGACTACACGAATTTAAGCCAGTCCCTGCCCAAGGTCACCGCTGTAAAAGATCTCGGTATCACATTGACCGACATTTTGACTTTTAGAGATCATATTAATCGTTGTGTTTGTAAAGCTTTTAAGAAGAGTGGTTTTATTAAGCGCGTTTGCACAACATTTATCGATGTACATGCTTTGCGATCCTTGTATATATATTTCTAGTTAGAAGCCTGTTGGAGTATTGCAGTGTTATTTGGAATACCTGGCAACGTACGTTTATTGACAAAATCGAAAGAGTTCAAAAGAAATATCTATGTTACAACTCCAAAATACAGGACTCCTATGACAGTTATCCTGAGCTTTGCCATCATTTTATACTACCTTCCCTTTAACATCGTGGGCAAGATGCAGGTCTTATGTTTTTACACAAGTGTGTGCACTCCCAATTAGACTCGTCGTATCTGGTAGGGGGCCATCCAATTTCACTGTCCTTCACGATCTATACGAAACTACATCCCTTTTAGAGTTTCCAATAACAGAATCAACATCAGAAAACACTGTGTTTTGAATAGATGTATGACTACTTTCAACACATTGTATTTAAGTGATCCAACTTATGATATATATTCAGGAGCTGAACCATTTAGATCCTCAATTGTTAAATTACTTTAATTGTATAACTGTATTATTTTTGATTGCTAGTGAATATCTCATAGTTCAATATATTTGTTTTGCGTCATGTGTTTATATTGTTCTATTGTCATTTATTTATATTGTATGTTGGTATGAATAAATCACCTTTTCACGTGAACACTTTTATTCAATAAGAGAGGGTCAACACAGACGAATTTTCGCGGAGACGACATCTCGTTGTATCTGGTTCCTTGTCTTCGAAAGCAGCAGGAGTCTTCTCTCGAAAGTGTGTTTACCTAACTACGGTCTGTTTTTTGGTTCTGAAGATAGGTCGAGAAGACTAAAATATTTATACATTCCAACAGCATCTGGAAAACTTATCAGGAAATATGAACGTACGTCATGTATACGCATTCGTGTTGATAGGAATCGTGATTACCAGTTCTGTCGTGACTGTGGATACAATACATGGGGTAAATAAAGTGTCCCCGGGGCAACCTTTACGGTTGACTGAACTGCCCTCAATTCCGGAATTGTGAATTGTGATTTGTATCAGCTTTGCTCCCCCTCAAGCTCTGTTAACAATCGCGTCGTGACTCAAGGGATGACCGTGCTGTTCACACAGAGTGAGCAGGTCAAAAACCATCTATATATATTAACTTGTGTCTTGTAAATGTGTTGCAATACCAACGTATTAGTTTGCTTGTAGATAATTTCTTCTTTTTTCCAATACATTTGTTATTCAATGTTGCATATTCACTCCATCTTTGTGCTGCCTAATGTAGTGTTATTGTTGCCTGTCTTCGGAATAGTAATGCACTGTATAATATTACGTAACAATTATAATGTGTACACACACACACATACACACACATACACACACGCACACACACACACACACACGCACACATACACATACACATGCATGCACGCACAGGCGCTTACGCATACACGCACACGCGCACACGCAGACACGCACATTCACATACATATACACACCACCAGAACTGCGATCTAAAAGACTCCCGATGACTTATTGTCAAGAAAGTAATTCCTTTATTAATAATCCACAACATGTATACGACGCGCACACGCTCGAACACACGCAAACACGCACGCAACGTGAAAAGTTCATAATCTCTTATCTATTTCAAGCGCAATCAATATCTTCTAATTCTAAATAAGTCCCAATCAATGTGAACAAATTCTAACCACAGCGAAGGAATTCGAACACGGGCAAATAACGTATTGTATTGACGATAATAGTAGGATCGTGACGTGGATCGTGACGGGGATCGTGACGTGGATTGTGACGGGGATCGTGACGGGGAACGTGACAGGGTCGTGACTTTGATAGGGGCGGGTGATTATCGACCTAAATTAAATGTTATGCTATGCTAGTCATCACTCTCTCTCTCTCTCTCTCTCTCTCTCTCTCTCCCTCCCTCCCTCCCTCCCTCCCTCCCTCCCTCCCTCCCTCCTTCCCTCCCTCCCTCCCTCCCTCTCTCTCTCTCGTCCGCAGTTGCCATTCATTCATGGCTGTTCACGCCAGCCCTCCCCAGTCTCGTTTTATGCTGTCGTTCCATCTCAGCCTTGGACTTCCTCTCCTTCGTCTGCCACCCTCTTCTACTCTTCTTTCTATCCTCTCGTGTTACTCTACATATTCTTTCGAGTTGTTTTCTGCCACCTTTAGTTTCTCCTCCTGTCTCTCTGTCAATGGCAGTGTTCCCAACCCATATATACATGCTGGTACAACGCAGGCTTCTAACACTTTTCCTTTCAGTTGGTTCTTCAGTTTTCTGTCGATTGCACCTTGTTTAGTTAAATGTGTCCTTGTTTGGTATTTATATCATGCTTATTCACACTTAGTCTTTTGTTTCTGCTGGAGCATAAGCAAAGAAAGTCAATAAGGAATCTTCGACATGCAGCTACGAGAGCTGCCACCTAGTGAATATGCATGTGATTAAAAGGCACTAAACTACAAAACAAAGTTTACTATCGGTTTATTTTGTGTGTGACATGTTTCAATATAAGTTTAATGTTGAATAGTTGTTATAGTATAATAATTATTATCTCATAAAAGTGTATCCTTATTTAATTTGTTATTTCATAGTTGGCCTGAGAGCCAACCATCGTCTCTACCCGAATCTGCAGTAAAGCCCCCTACCGGTAACATTGGCTGGAGCTTAATAATCCAGGCCCTAGTGAGAGGCCAAGCGAATGCTGCCACCTCACGGCGCCTGGATAACCGAGGCTAGGTGTCTAAATAAAGTTTATTATTATTATATTCCTAAATCAGTAATGAATATGGTAACCGGTATAGCTGGGTGTTTTAATGAAAGATAATTGTCCAACATAAATTATGTATATCTTCATAGTGACTAGATACATTTTGTAGTTGTTCAAAGTGAGGTGTGACGACCTAATGACTAGATCACCGGTCTCTCGATCAGGGAGAAGATGCTTCCATTCCACCTACCCACCTACCGCCGTTTCGGTATTTGGACAATTTATGTAACCTCACTTTGACTTTCTTAGACTTTGACTTAGCGGCTCCCGCGTCAATAGACGCACGAGGCAGTCAAAGCATGCCATCCAGTTCTGTCGCTTGCTAGTGTTCTGACGTCGATCCAACTTTTGTTGACCAGCGGTCGATTGTTTGGCGCCAGTTCATTCTTGGTTGTCCCCTCTTTCTCTGGCCAGCTGGTATCCACTATAGCGCATGTTGGGCAGGTCTAGTAGGTGGAACCTTGTGACATGGCCGAGCCAGCTCATTCGTCTTCTGCAGATAGCAGATGATGCCAGAGGTTGTCCTGATCGTATCCGGATATCTATATTCGTCACATGGTCGCTCCAGTGTATGCCCAATATGTTTCGCAGGCATTTAGTGTCGCATGGCTGCTGATGCTATCCCCATCTGCAATTTAATTCATGATCGATGATTCCTTGGTTGTTGATGGAGCTGCCAAGGTAGGTGAAGTTTTCGACTGTTTCTACTTTTTTTCTGATTGATCAAAACATCTGTGGGTGGTTGGTGTTCCCCTGTCAGCATGTTTTTGTCTTCTTTTCACTAATGACAAGTCCCAAGTCATTAGCATATTTGCTGACTGATTCCATGAGACGTTATAGGCCCTGGGTGGTGTCTGAGAGGGCAGCAATGTCAACAGCATACTCTAGGTCTGATAAACTCTCCTCCTTAACCCACACAATTCCTTCATTGCCTGTGATTGCTAGCGGCATGACCCAGTCGATGGCCAAGGCAAAGAGAAACGGGGAAAGAATGCACCCTTGTCTGACACCAGTAATCACATAGAACTAGTCGCTGTAGCTCTCTTCTGTTTTTACACAACATCTCGAGTTTTCATATATCTTCTCGATTGCTGTTACAATCTTTTGTGGGATTCCATACGTGGTTAATATCTTCCACATGGAGGGTCTGTGAATGGTATCAAATGCTTTGGTGAAGTCTGTGAAACTGATTGCGAGGGGTAACTGGTATACTCTTGACATTTCTCAATAATGCGTCTGAGTGTGAATATCTGCTCAGCACAGGAGCGTTTGGGTCTAAAGCCTGCTTGTTCCTCCCGCAGTTCGTCATCTACCACATCTCGGATTCGGTTCAATATCATCTGGCAGTACACTTTCCCTGGTATTGATAGCGATGTCACACCTCTCCAGTTGTCGCACTCAGTTACACTCGAATGGAGCATCAGTTAGGAATGGGTCTAAATGAAACAGCGATTTGTGTTCATGACTATTTTACTTGATACAAACTATGAACACATCAACAAAGTTTGTCTCTTCAGTGACTGATGTATTGTTTTGAGTATGGCAATGATCTGGTTGGGCCGCTCACCCGAACATATTCAATCTCTGGAAATTATATTTCCCGTGAGGGGAAATTCGTTTTTACCATGTGACCGTCTCTTTGGGCGAATTGAGTAGGAGATGAAAGTAATCGAAACAATCATCTCACCAACTGTGTACCATGATGTGTTTGACAAACACTGTGAGAGTGTCAAACATGGGCAACAACTGGAAAGTTCATGATTGGAAGAGTCTGGCAAAGATAAACTTCAAGCCACGCCATGGCCAACTTCAAGCCAGACATTCAGTTGGCCAAACGTATCATCATAACAAAATAAATGGATCAACAACGTTGTGGCAAGAAATGAGGCTAGTTACCGTTCTGACCTAGACGAGGAAGGAGTGGTATTGCTGAAGCGCGGGAGACCTAGCGGAATAAGAAACCCACATCGACTCCCATCAACACGACCAGTCGCACGTGCCAAAATTAAGGACATCCACAACCTTTTGAAGGCAAGATGTGGTGATCAATGGAGGCTTGTGGAGGGCCTCAGCATGTGTGAAACTCTCCCAACTGACAGCCTTCATGATGAGGAAGACATGACATTGTTGCAAGAAACAGAATGCAACTGTGGGGATGATGACATCGTTGCCCACAGGCGTCAATGTCATGCACATTGCAATGGTGAACTAGCATTAGTTTTTATCTATTTCCAATGGAAATAATCAATGTCAAACATTTCTTTTCATATAAATCAAGTTATTTCCATTTTTCATTAATTCATCGAAAAACAAGATTATTCCAAAATTCAAACCGCTCTAGAAACAAGACAGTATAACTGATGTTTTCTTAATACCAGCATATGTCCATCTTTAGATGCATTTAACATACTAATGCACACATTTTTTGTGGAAATTTTAAACATGACATGTTTAGTATGACTAAAACACCAGACATGTTGCATGGCTAAAACATCAGACCTGTCTCGTGACTAAAACACCAGACATTTTGCGTGACTAAAACACCAAACATGTTGTTTGACTAAAACATCAGACTTGTCTCGTGGCTAAAAACCAAAATTGTCACGTAACAAAACATTATAAATGTTGCGTCCTAGAACACCCCACGTGACCAAACACCTCACCTGTCGATTGACTGAAGCAATTCACTTACATTTATTACCAGCCAATAAAGCGAAAAATAGTATGAATGGTGCACAACACGACTGATATCATTATTTTGATCACCCGTCAGATAGTCACAAATTAATTATTCATATTCTAATCTCCGTCGCGAAGTAGTCAACTTTCGGAGCGACCTTGCACCGTGCTGCAGGTCGGGCTGTAACAGGTGGTCGTGAAACCGGTGTGGATTCAACCAATCCGAACGGAGAGTGGTATTATTCAACTCGTTGCGCAATTTTAATCAAATCATTGTATTTATGAGTCGCGTCTATTAACGCACACCTATGCGTTTGTATCGGAGTTCTAATGCGTGCATGCGACCGCACGCGTGCCTGTTTGTGTGTATGCGGTTGTACGTTTGATTGCGTGTAAAAGCGTATGTGTAAAAGAACGTGTCAGTGCACCAACGTGTATGTGACGTATGGCCAGTGTAATCATGGAATGACGATTTCATGTAGGTCCACCTCTTTCATTGATGGCATCATTGATGTAGGCCTATCCCTTCCTGATGTTCCGCGCATATCTTTCCAGGATTCCTCGTAAACGACAGCTACACAAACATCTTGATCGATCAGCTTAACACAGCAGGATCATCGCAGACGGATGGAATGACCTGGCACTGCAGAAATGGCGGAGAAATCTGTTATTCAAGCAGATACGTTTTCTTGCATGTGATTCCCGTTATTTGGTTAAGCAGATCCTTGACAACAATAACGCAGCGGATAATCGCAGGCCATGCAGACGACGTATATATATACAGGGCCCTGTATATATAATTACACATAACGGTGGTGGCGATTACTGAGCTACGTACTCTGCCGCATACAACACACAACGACCGAGCAATGGCGATTTCTTCTTCGTCCTTCTGTTCGCGTTAACTGCCGCCAACGTGGATATGAAAATGGACATATCCCAGGTAAAAATCACCTCCGAAGCTGGATCGATGGCGCCAGCTGGGAAGCACGAGCGAGTTGTCAGACCAGGTAAAGATCAATGTGACAAAAGTTGTCCAGATCGACGCCGATGGCCTGGAAGTGACGGACTGCGCCAAGAATGGAAACCCCTTGTTCTGAATATTCAACCCGATGAAGCGGTTCTCGGGTTTCGCGGACAATACCTTCGATGTCGACGTACTCCGTGAGAAGGCCATCATGCCGAACGCTGGCTCGTTGAAGGCAATGATGACAAGGTTATCCGCCTATCTGGGGGCTGACGTTGGGATGCTGGCCATCGACGTAGCGCTCGCAGAAGGGGCGGGGGAAGTGGAGATCGACGGGGAAAAGCAGGCATTGGAGAAGGGAGACATGAAGTTCAACATCGAGCTGTCGGAATGGAAATGGTGCGGTGCCGAGGATGTCACCGGTGCGGCAAGTTCCTCGACGTGTACATGCAGGTGAAGGGAAAGCAAACTCCGCTGATGAAGGACGCTCGCACCGCCGCGGCACCAACTTCGTTTGATCTCGGAGACAACATCACCGTCAGCTTCTCCGGAAAGGTGGGTCTTGGCGTAGAGCCGACAGTAACTGGCGACATAACAAATTTAACACAGGGTAATTTTAGTAAGTTATAAATAAAACTGTCATTTAGAGCAGAAACCACATATTACAAAAGTACAAGGAATCCTTTGGCTTATTATGAGTTCCAAACTTGTTTTTATTTTTATCCGAAACCCTTCTGAGTTACTAATTGATTTTGTTAAAAATATATTAAACTACATTCTTTTAAAGCAATTTTCATAACTAACGTATCTCCGTTACTGCAACCATTTTGGTTGAGCCCCTTTATATTTTCTGTGGCGTACCAATAACGGCGACAGACTAGGGACGTTACCCCAGCCCTTTCAGTTGCCCCAGGCCAACTTGACCTCCAATCCTGCCCCAGCCTTGTCACACGTTATCAGTCCATTGTTCTCTTCATACATATTTTTGACGGTGCTTTAAAAACTTTAAATGCACAACCGTACATGTCCACAAAATGCAATGTCCTGACCGGGAAAGGGCCTCAGTTTTCTGTCATAAAAAGGCCACTAGATCATAGTCCATATGGAAAGGGACAAATTGCACCATACGATGGCTATCTGCTAGTAACCATGTCATTGTCATGGCATTTTTTTGTAACAAAATAGTATTAGAGGAAAGTCCTAAGCTGGCAAACAGCAGTTTTGTGAAAATGGCCATCTCTGGGAGGAAATATACGATGATACACTTTCCCTTGCACTATGACAACATTCTCCATAAAATGGCAAAACGTCTGGGGTACAAGGATCCACAAGGTTTCATAGCACATAGAGAGTAAATTTGAGAGTAAAATCGTTAACAAGCTTTAACAACCTTGAATGTAGCGATGATCCGGTTTCTTGGTTATTCATGTTTAGTATTTTTACCTCTCAAGAAACTGTTTTTGTTTTTCTTCTGTATAATTTGAATTGTGAAGAAGGCCGCGAGTTGCGGCAGAAATTATACAGAAGAAAAACAACAAAAAACGTTTCTTGAGAGGTAAATATACTAAACAAGATTTAACAAGATTGCTGTCCAGAGCTAAAAGCTCCAGACGGCATGCGGACAAGGAAGCCTTTGGCTTATGGAGAGTCCAACAATTTTCCACCTACGTATAACACATCCTCGCCAGATAGCTGTCAATTTTATTTTTGAACATATTCACACTGCTAGCATTAACATAATCATCAGATAATTTGTTCCAATCATGTATTGTCCTCTGGGAGAATATCAGAGGTTCGTAGTTATATATAAGACCGCAAGCTATTGTAGAAAAGTCTCTAAACGGCCCTTTTCGTAACAAAAACACGCTTTTAATGCAAAATGGGAAATTTTCTCATAAATAGATAAACTCAATAGTTGCATTATGATGTGAAAAACACAAACAAATTATACACTTTGTGGCAAAACAAAAACAGGAGAAATGGAAAACGCGCTCCTAGTTTTACTAAAAAAGACTTCGTCTGTTAAATAAGATGTTTACTAGAACAAATTGATTCACCCTCAGTTTATTTAATGTCACTGATTGACTACATAAGTCCTTTTTTTCACAATCGGGCAAGCCATAATATTTGATGATATATGGCATTTAGAGGCAATATATCAGACAATAATAGTGGGACGTCGTTTAACGTTATTAAAATTAAAGGGTGCTAAATTGGCATCATCGACATGGTATTGTGTTAAACAAAAAAATTGTTTAAAGTACGTCAACTTTTCGAAAACAGACCATTCGGTACCTTTCAGCCAACGTGACCGATAAAATATACCGAGTATCATACAAAGAGTACCACAAGTTATTTTTTACAGCGCAGATATCTTGCTAGTCGTTATTAACGAATTAAAAATAACGATTGATTACCGATACCGATGGTTACTAAATTGTGTTTAATGGGAACACCTTTCTTACGGTTTCAGAAGGACTCCGGCGTTTGGGCAGATAAGGTCGAAGGTTATATAAAAGTCGACCCGACAAACCCATATCGGGTTATCGTACGTTTCCCGAGATTCTCCGACAAGCTCGCCTATGACCCTACGTTGACTGACGCTGCCGTCGACACGACTCTGACCATCATCTTGGTAAGCATGACAACGGTTATGACCAGCTTAATGTTGAAGTGAATGATGTGGAGAAACCATTAAATGCCATTTACAAATGCATGACCAGACGTTGACATACACGTTAATGTGCATTGTTACATTCATCAAGGTTCTCACCTTTCTCACCTTTCCCCTATGCGGAGTGGCGGGTCTTGCAGAGTCTCTTCCTTCTTCTGCCATACCTTTAAACCTTTCCTCAATGTGTCCTGCCATCTCAACTTGGGCCTCCCTCTCGCTCGTTTCCCCTCTATCTTCATCTCCATGGTGGCTCTTTCGTATTCCCTTTCTTTTCTTCCTGTCACATGATCAAACCACTCCAGCCGCCTTCTCCTCATAGTGACAACAATGCTCTCCACATCGGCTTCTTTCAAGATGTCCTATTTTCTCCGGTGCTCCTGCAGGCTTACACCCATTGCCCATCTAATCATTCTCATCTCCGTTGTTGTCAGTCGTCTTTCATCTCTTGTCGATATTGGCCATGTTTCACAGCCGTAGAGAGGTATCGGCCTAATTACCGTTTTGTAGAGCAGGAGTTTCATTTTTTGTGGCACTTTCTTATCACATATCACTCCAGATAGTTCCCTCCACCTAGATCACCCCTTTGTCACTCGGCTATCAGTTCCCTTACTGACACCTCCCTCCTTTTCTTTGACAGAGCCAAGTTACTTAAAAGTCTGTACAGTTGGGAGGTTTACCTTTCCCTGAAACCCATACTTTTTCATAATCACCAGCTCTGTGTGCCCCATTGGTGGAAGGTGTTCCGTCTTCGTTCTCCTCGCAGCACGGCCCCAGAAGAAGACGTTCAGACACACCATGAAACTATGCTAACATGTTCTTAATACGTTCATGTCATAATTAAATACACATGTTTCCCATTGGGAAACAACTTTCAACATGTGACCTGCAGCGCTCCGCCCGTCCCCAAACCAAACGAATTACATTAAGGCAAACAGGATATATAGAGAAGGCTTATTCACAAATAACAGTTATTCCAGAAATAGCGTCATATAGCAGGCTAATTATACTTTGCTTATTTCCGACGAAGAACTGTCTAACTTAACCGATTAGAACGGTTACTACCCAAAACGGTTAGAACGGTTACGACTCAAAAACGGTTAGAACGGTTACGACCCAAAACGGTTAGAACGGTTACGACCCAAAACGGTTAGAACGGCCAAACCAGCCAAATAAAACGGCGACTGCTACTCAGAACGACAGAGACAAAGAAAAATGTTTTACCATCAGCGTTTTGTTAGGAAGTTACCAAGCTAGAATACTGAAAGAGTTATGTCACCAAGTTATCTTCTCGCAAACCAAGGAATTCGTCTTTGATATTTGACGACTCATTCGTCCACTAAAAAGACATCGCTATCCAGGCTTTATTCGCAGTGTTCCAGATCGGGACATATCCTAATATGACCTCTTCCACGGAAAGTTTGCGCAGCACGATAAATTATCGTCTACAAACGAATAGTGTTCTTCGTTCTCTTCAAGTGACGTTGACAATTTGGAGAACACGGATACCTTATCCGCCTGAACGTCATGTTGGTAAAACTTGTTTTGAAGGGAGCTGGTAAGCTTGCCTTCAGCTGTAAATATAGTATCATTATTCCATTCTTGTAAGAGAGGTTCAGCTAATTGATAATACCAAAAGATATGCAATATAGCCTAGCTTTATAATAAATGTTTGGCCTCTTGGTCATTATTCGTCTGATGTGGGTCCCCCTCCATGCAAGGACATGATGAATTTTATCTTAATTTGAACACGATGAAAATCAATGCTGTCCCAATGATGACCAGCGACCCTCCATATGGAAGAAGAGAACACTGAAATCTGCACCAACCTCTTCACACTCACTGACAATTCTGTGGTTCGTGGCACTCCATGGTAAACAGTTCACGTGACAAGTTTTGCGTATTGTCTGTCCTATTACGGAACAATGAGGTGATTAATTTTAACAAAGCAACTAAGACGAAAACGACTTTTCCCTTATTACAAATATGTCCTCGAGCCGAACATTTCGTTTGAATTGAAGTTATTAATCATTACCAAATACACGCTGTTCGTCTGGCTTTCATTTGACTGGAGTGCTTCAGTGTGATGCAAATTGGTATTATAAATGGTCAAAAATAAGATTTTGCAGTGATGTTTATTTGGTAGCAGGTAGGGAGGAGTGAGAAGTATCAGTATACCATACCGGGTTAATCAGTGCCCAAGGTCCCCACAGTCCAAAACCCAGCGCTGCTGCCCTGTTTTGGACGGAAAGTGGCATTTTCGTGATAATGCTGCTCTGTCTTCAACAGAACGTATATATTCGCTTCCAGATAGTTGTCCTTTTTAACAAAAGTGATCTTTATTATTTTAGAACTTTCCTTTCCGCGAATATTCTGTCGGGCCTGTTACTGCCACAAGTTAAGCCGCGCGATTTAGGACATCGATTTTCCGATCCGGCAGTAGTGGCGAATAACAAACAGGAATTACAGGAAGCGCTGCAAAAATGGAAGGTGCTTGAGAAGTATAGGCTGAAGATTGGCCTGGGTAAAACGGAAATGGTGTGGTTAGACAGCATAGAGGAGTTGAACATTTTGGAGGTGAATGAATTCAAGCATGCGAGTGGCGGTAACCAATTATGTACGTTTCTATGTAGAAGTGCGGCGAAAGATGTATGCAGGATGGTGCGAATGCTTGGAGCCAGCCCGAGGGAATCTTGACAGACAGACAGTTGGAATGGAAAGTCCTAAGATCATGCATACTATTATAGTGACGTTAACAGAGAGCAACATCTGAAGTGGCATGGAAAATGGCCATCGGCACTTGCCCTATCGGGTTAGAACGGTGGCGATAGAAACACATCACCAGCGCTCTGCGGAACACCATCTCTGGACTAATTGCATCAAGTCAACAACTCCCTCGTCAGACTCTAACCTGGTCTTTTTGCCACGTCAGAAAATGTGTGCAGGCCTGACTTGCTGATGGGAGTGTAGAGGCTGCACCAAGCACACCTCTCCCCAGCTTCTGCGTCTAGTGTCGAGGAATGAATTTTGCACATCCAGTGTTGCATGCCACCTACGAATTAAGTGACATGGATCCCTCCTTGCAAGAGAGCAAAATGGAAGAAGAAATATTGGTGAGGTTCAGGCTCGAAAGAATTTACCATGTTGTTGGCAGCATATTGTTTGGTCAAGAGTTTTCAGATGCTCGTCATCCCTCTTCAGTGTGGATGCCAGTATGTCTTTGTGATCCTTGTCTTCAATACTTGTGGACAAACCACTGCTTTCTTGATCAGCGTTTGCATACTCACTCATGACATACCTCGTAAATGTCCACGTAATTAGTGCTAGCTTCTTTCTGGCCGTACCACTACCTACCCTACCCTCCGGAGATGGGTTTCTCTGTGCCCATGTTGCTCCAAATTCCATTGAGATCCCAGTAATCTGACGCTCTCCAATTTTCCCGGTTTCAAAGGCACCTTGAACGTCTGAAGGGAGATTCAGCATGTCGAGGATGTAGATTGGAGTCCATCTGGCATACTTTGGTCTGTTTGCAGTAAAGAATGGAACCATGGTTCGTTGCATCTGTAGATGAAGGCCCAGTCACCTTGTCGCTCTTCCTGAACATTCAAAAGTTGGAATAACTGATCCCAGTACTTTAAGATATGACTGGGCATATCCCCACGCCTGGAATTCGTCCAAGTTTGGCAGCGTGTCCTGCGTTATGACATCACCAATTTCTTTGTGATTGTTCCGACTCAGACTTGTATGCTTTCCGTGCATCTGTCAACTTTTCCAGACCATTGATGACACTGGATGCGTTCCTTCACCTTTCTCACTCAATGGGGTGTAGTTGTGTTTATGGGGGTCTCAGTTTGGTGCAGGTGTGGTAGGTTTTTGGGAGTCTTAAGTGGGGGTGCGGATGGAGGTTTTTCGTGATCCTCGAAGGGTGTGCAATTCTCTGCGAGAATTTATAAATCTAGTTATAAATTATCTTTGTATGTGAAATGCATCGGACTGCTGCTATGTATGTCTATATTATGTAATATTTAAACTGTTGGCATATAACTGTGTTTCTTAAATTATCAACATTTAAGTCATATATTTTTAGTTTTGATTAGGCTTTCATGTTTCAGGAAGCCTGGGTAATTAGAATAGTCTTTCTACCTGGTGACTAACACAGACAAACAGTTACCATGCATATAGCTGATTAAATGAACTTACGAAACAATCCCGTTCAATTAAAGTAACAATCAAGCCGAATACTTTTTGCGGTGTACTTAATTAGCAAACGTTTATTAAAATCACAATTCACTAAATACGGCCAACACCTTCCTTAACCAAATATATCATATCATGTTTGATGCAAAGCAGGGAAACAAAAGACAACTACGTGGGCCTATACACCTAAGAGTAAATACAATCTAACCACTGGCAACTACAATCAACAATATCATGGTTGTGGTTTACTGAGAATCTGTTTTCTAAGTGGGAGATTCTAGTAACATCTCACAGTTCCCGGCAGCTGACATAATGACTCACCCCCCCAGTGCTAGACGAATAGGCACCTAAAGCTTCTTTGACACTAATGCTATGGTGATGCATCACATGTCCCTGTTTCCTTGCTGTATATCGGAATATGCAAGTGCTGGTTCATGTGTTGCTTTCTTGTAGTTCCTTTGATTGACACACAACTGTACCAACTGTACTAATGCCATACAGTGCAGCAGGCGAACAAACATTGTTTTGTAGTTACAGCGCCAACACAAATTCAGCGACGCATATTAGAGTAGTATTTTCAGTTTGACGACTGGCATCAGGCTTTCTATCATAATGGCACAGTCCGTGAAAGTTAAATGATTTGTTTTCAATACGGTTATTCTAGTAAACTGCTGGCATAATAGTCTTGATTGTAGTTGTTTATGGTTAATTTGTATTAACTCTTTTAGATGCACAGGCCCAAAAAGATACCCTTTGTTTTCCTTTAACAAAATCGAATAACAATAGGAAGATTTACACGTAATCAGCAACCATTGCAAGCTATTAGACAGTTGCACATTTATCTTGGCAGAAATTTATAATTTTTTGCATATAAATTAAACAGCTGGAAGAGAAGACAATGATACAATGCGTTCTTCTGACACCTTGACGATCATACCCGTGTCATTTGTCAAACATTTTACTCAACACCCCAAGTGCGGCATCAAATGTCCGAAGTAAGGGGTGCGTGCCTCGATATTGCAGCACCAACGATCCAGCTTCTAGAGCAAGCCCCGCCTCCTGAAGTTGATTGGCTAAAACTGGCACCTGGAGATAGTACGGTGTTTCATCATCTCCCTGCTGATTGGCTAAGACATAGCTGACGAGTTTCAAATAGTACGGTGTGTTGACTACATTTGTTGTTAGATGGCGCTGCAGTAGCAGCACAGTCAGTTCATCGTCATCTTCCACCTGCGAACATCACAAACGTCACAGAAATTTATTCCGAAATTTGCTTCAAGAAATTGCACATACGTTCTTTAAAATAGTGCTACTAAATTATCCTAAAATAAAAGAAACAATCGAGAAAGCATTTAAAAACATAACAACCTTCACCAAATACAATTGGTGATATTACTAAAAAAAGGAGTCAGTCTGTTCCTAGATTTAATTAATTAATTAATATAATGTTCTGAAATAATAACTATGTTGAAGTTGTACTGCCCGCCAAATTGTTTTTAGTAAACCCGTAACAATGTTCACAATTTGAAAGTTTTGAAGCAGCAACATGTTCAAGTGCTAAAAAACACTGTTTCAAACCAAGCTTTACTTGCAGTATTACCAAGGTGGGGTGAGTTAACCGCAACAACCTTTGATGTTGAACGATTCCCATTTTTCAATGTTCAACACAGCAGTCTTCCTGTTACAAATGATTACGCTGGCTAATTGCAGGGAGAGGAATGTACTGTACTGCCTCGATTTAAAGCTTTTCATTATTCAGTAGCTGACACATATAATCACATTTAACTGATGCTCAGCTGCAGTGTGATTAAAGGCTCATCATTTTGTCAGGCTAAATTTTTGCATAATGAAAATAAAAAATCTCACGTGAGCTTGTTCCTTGAGTTGGGATACAGCGACATCGTAAAGCTCAGCATGTTCCCCAAGCAGCAAACATTTGACTGCTTCAATCGCCATGTTCTGCTTCACCAAGTGATTAAATATCACTTTGAGACACTACAACACAAACATTAAGAAACAACGTATACATTCAAGCACAGTTCGGGTCAAGTACGTTGTTTTGAACCTGACAATTGATCTTGATCTGTTTCAGCAGCTTTTTGGTAGGTGAACTCTTCCACAGATTATCCAATCATGATGCTAAAATCTGTTCTCAACCTCTCTTGACTATGGGCTATATTGCATAACACTATATTGCATAACACGTCAAGAACATTACAGAAGACTGCACTGGGTATTGCCTATGATGTGACATATGCTGGCCTAGTGGGCAGAAGGAGTAGGGATGTCATTCATAGCAGGGGCTTAACTTAACCAGAGACCTATCTGCCTGTCTTCAAGACTGGCAGATGACTGGCCAAGACTGGCAGATTACTGGCCAAGACTGGCAGATGACTGGCCAAGACTGGCAGATGACTGGCCAAGACTGGCAATTACAAGTGATAAGACTGGTGGATTTTAGAGGGTACCAGCTGACCACTAGACTAACTAATTGTTCCTGTCTAGGGCCTACCATAAAGACTATCATTGGCACAACTGGTAGTGAAATAAATCAAAAGGATCAGTATTAATTACATAAATGGTTCAAATGACACTGGTTTGTCACTAAAGAAACTTAACTGACATGAAAGGCTACCATGCAAGTCATCCACGTGCTAAGACACACTTTTTATTAATTGAAGTCTAGCAACAAATTATTTCTGGCTAACGGCATGATTTTCACAGCATATCTAGTTGTAATGTTGGATCTTCTGCAGCCATACGTCAAGTGCGACAGCATCGTAGGAGGGATCATGAATTATTTAATATTCATGTGGCTAACAGCAGCATTGCTCACAGTTGTGACATCCACTTTGGAAATATGTTTACTAGTGGCCTGTGTTATTTAGCCAACAACTTGGTTCAAGATCAATTGTCAGAATCAAAGAGTTGTGCACAGTTGGTTCTAATTCCAGTTTTGGTGTGACCATATTGAAATTATGTTAATTAACTATGCATCCAATCAAATTATGTAGTGTTTTGTGATGACCCTTATCACCAAAAACTAAAACATTTTAAATCACTCTAATATGTTTTCTAAGAGCAAGCATGGCAAAATACTGTTATTTGTCAGCCATATTAAACTTATACAAATTAACGATTATCAACTCAAATCATAAAGTATTCCAAATATATCCTTGTGTCCACAAACCTGCTCTACATTTTTAAAGCAATATAGTGAGAGCAGAGATACAAGAGAATACTGACATTTGGCAGCCATACTAAATTTATGCAAATTATACATGTCCACAACACGGATTGCCTTGCCATTGAAAATGTAAGTTTTTATCACTAAAACTGTTGTATACAACATTCACAACCCAATTTATTGTAAACAAAATTAATACATACACCGGCCACTTACCGGCTGACTGAGAGGCATGGATGCCTGGAGGTGTTTCACAATGTCAACAATGTGGCTGCCACTACATTTGCCGCATGAAGTGATCATGTGTGTCATAAGCTGGCACCAAGGCTGGGAGGCAGGCTCGTCAGATCTGTAGTAAAAGTAAGTTCTTATATAGCAGTATCCAGTCCTTTGGACGGCTCAAGGCATTTTAGACTTTACTAACTGACAGACTTGTTCAATTGAACACCATCTCGACTTCTCTGAGAAACACTCAGCTTAAGTGGTAATTAATGCATGAAGACTATTCGTACACAAATATTCACCACTGTCTATAGCCAGGTACTCATTCATACAGCTGAGTGAACTGGAACAAAGTAGAGTGAATGAATGTGATTCGAAACAGCAGCACAGCCGATCACACAAATCAAGCATATGACATCAACAGAGCTTCACTTCTTGTTATTAATATTATAAATAAACATGTGTATTTGTTTGCTAAAAATGAAGTCTGAAGTATGTTTTTATCACCATCATCGATTTTTGAGATTTGGGATATGCTGGTGTTGTCACCACGTATAACAGATTCTAAAAACATCTCAAAAACCTGATTGCATAATTTTTTTTCAAAAATTTTAAATTAGTACGACAGTTGTTTTTAGTATACCTACAGTTAATTCTCTGGGTGGCAATCTTGTTAAATCTTGTTAAAGTTGTACTTTCAGTGAATGATATACATCCAACTAATGGCGTATATTTATTGCAAGATCCTGTAAGATCTCAAGGATTATGCTAAGTGTGACCAATTTGTGTCAGTGACCAAACCATTGATGTGTTCAGAGATTGGTTCTTTTCGTTACACTCAAAATAGCCTGGGTAAAATTGCTTTCATCTGCATAGCGCAAAATTCAGCTTAAGTAAACATTGACAAGAACAAATGTGATGCCTGTGGTCAAAGTTTTAAATAAATTAGCAGTCCAATCACAATACAAATAAATTTCCTATACATTCTTCTGTTTACATTTTCAACAGAAGCTTCCCCACAATTCCATCTTCGCACATGCACAGTCACAAAAACTGACAATCTCCGAACAGGTCGCTCACCTCAGTAATACAGCCACTTCACTATTAAGGACACCCTACAACAGTCCCAAATTATTTCCATATCATAGAGCAAAGTATGGGGATATTATATTTGTCCTGCTAATATGGTTACCTCACTATTCGGGTCACTTTTGTCCAGTCACAAAGCACACCTTAGTAGTGAGGTTCCCCTGTATAAAGAGACACCTACCGGCTGGTAGTGACCCGTAACGGGGGCCACACTTTGAGAAGGTCAGAGAGTGTGAGAAACTGGGTCATGTCAGGGCTGCCATCTAGCAGCTTGTCAAACAACTCACTGCGCTTCACATCTGACCATATGTTGTCTTCAGTGACCTGTGACAAATAGACTGATCTGAGGATATGTTATCCTCAGTAACCCGAGACAGATTGATCTGAGGATATGTTGTCTTTAGTGATCTGAGACAGACTGATCTGAGGATATATTGTCTTTTGTGATGAGACCGACAGATCTGAGGATATGTTGTCTTTAGTGACCTGAGATAGACTGATCTGAGGATATGTTGTCTTTTGTGATGAGATCGACAGATCTGAGAATATGTTGTCTTTAGTGACCTGAGATAGACTGATCTGAGGATATGTTGTCTTTAGTGACCTGAGACAGATTGATCTGAGGTTATGTTGTCTTTAGTGACCTGAGACAGACTGATCTGAGGTTACGTTGTATTTAGTGACCTGAGACAGACTGATCTGAGGATATGTTGTTAATAAAATATGCAAAATCAGTTTATTTAAATACAAATATGTGTGTTTGACTCCAAAGTTGGACTCTGTGTGTTGAATGTGGTACCTTGTAGAAAGCAATGTGACATACATGATGACAGCCCTCACCTGAAGCTCAGGCCAAGCTGCAGCCACGACCGCCTGAGTGCGGTAGAGAATGAGCAGCTGCAGATCACCATCACTGAGTGAGAACGACTGAAAGATGGAAGAGTTTACGTGGTCGTTATTAACACATTCATATGCGAGATGTGGTAGTATAGTGGTTAGGGTATAGCGCTCTCTTAGGGAGGGAGAGACAGGGAGAGAGAGAGTGGAGAGAAAGAGAAGGAAAATAGGGATGAAGGGAAGTGAGAGGGAGGGAGAGAAGGAGGGAGAGAGAGAGAAGGAGGGAGAGCAAGAGTGTGAGAAACAGCGAGCAAAAGAGGGACAGAGACAGAATTACAAGTTTCCAAGGAACAAAAAGAACATTGCAGATTGTATATATTTTCACAAATATATTTGTAAAAATGCCTTTCAAGAGTTGACAAAAATGTCATACAGAAGTGAAACGGAAATAGATACCTGTCCAAGCTTCCAACAAACTCCTGGCCAAACTCCCTACTTAATGTACAAGCCACGTCACCAAAGGGACACTATTGATAATGCCACAGAAAAGATTTTTATTAAAAAGGTCTTATAATTCAGAGAGAAATAATGTAACAGTGACACTAAGTTACCTGTTCAAGAATCTTCAGTATTCTCAGCCTCAATTTCACTTCAATTGTCGAATTGGAACAGAACGGTCGAAGTTGCGTCATGACATCCTCCGATCCAACCAGTGTGCCACTGAAATGTTTCGTCACCTAACTTTTTATACAGCTAATATATATATATATTTTTATCATCGCATAGACAAAAAACACAAGAATAGAGTCGAGTCCAAATAGTTATGTTTACAGATGAGCTCGTCTATAACATACCCATAGAGCACACAATGTCATATAAATATTATTGAAATAGTCAGTGAATAGCTTGTTCTTTACAGCAACTGATCAAAAATGACATAACATGTTACTCTTAGCATGCAGAAGTCTCACTTTGGCTTGATGTCAGCCTCATCCGATAAGTCTTCAATTACATGTTGATGGCATTTAAAAGAGGTGGTGAAGTTTAAACATTTTCTTCCTAAAGTAATTTTTCCTATGAGGAATTACATAAAGAACACATGCACTTTTGCATGCTCAAATATAATTAGCTCATTTCCTATAGCAAAATGGGCAACAGTTATTTTACACAGACACAAGAACTACCAGTGGGTAGTTATTGTGACAAAAACATGTTGATGTAAAAGACGACGCACCCGTCATTCTGATGTTGACTGACTTGATCTATGATCCGTTGCAAGATCTCCATGGGATCATTATCCTCCAATAGTAGCTGACTGTCAACGCTGGTTTCACCAGCACTGATGTAAAGGAAAACACAGAAAATTTTATTAATTTCTATCATAAAATCAAGCAACACAATTTTACATATATCTATTAAAAAATAATGACCGCTGGAATATGTTTTATGAACCATGTTTTGTTGTTGAAATTTGCATGTTTTGGGAGGAAACATTTTGTTTAAATGACAGCATGCTGCTTTCAAAGGTGGTCCCAAGTCTGATTACTAATTAAACGGATATGCAGCAAGTAATATGTGATTACGTCCCTGTTGGCTCACAAATTTCAATGGAATTATGTGAGCTCCTATATTCTGGGTGAGAGTCAATGTTAAACTGTTGAATCCAAAAGATGTTTTGGCTTCCTTAGAACATATCTAGGTGGAAAGTATGTTTGAATACATATAGTTTATATTGCATGTTATATTGCATGACACGATTTTTAAAAATAGGATAGTTTATTTCTGTGCTAATGAGTTCTTTTAGACATATCGAATATGTGAATATTTACCTTGTAGAGGCTTTCGTCGATGTAGCACACCAACTTCTTCAGTGTGACGTATTATGACGTATAAAAGACGCCATATGGATCAAAAAGGCCAGGACACCAATCAACCAAGCAAAGGGAATTACGAACTATCTCACAAGTACAATGGCGTCACACGTCACATGAACTGAAGAAGTTGGTGGGTCACATCGATGAAAGCCTCTACAAGGTAAAAATTCACGCATTGGATATGTCTAAAAGAACTAGTTAGCATACTCTCTTTAATAATGATTATGAAATAAACAATACATTCAATTCCATATCTCATATTTCTGGCTTGATGACAATCAATTCAGGGATGTGCACAACAGAAATGTGAGTCTATTAATAAAACATCCACTGGTCTTGTCATTTCCATAAGCTTAAACTAATTGTCCGTCAAACAGGTGAAACAGTAGTTTTGTCTAGTGAACCAAACAAGTACAGCTGTACCACAATAACACAAATCTGTGAAAGCATGTCATCATTGCTCAGACTTTGTGGTAAATTTAAACTATATATGGTTCTTGTTGTTGCTGCTGTGGATGTTGCCATCTTCTAAGATTCCACTATTTGATGACAAATCAAGCAGAACCGCGTGTGCATTTAATCTGGCCTTACAAATGCAAACAGAGATTTGGTCTGCAGTGACTTCGACTCTCAGTCTAGAAATTCCGGGATTGAATCCACTTGCTGTTGTTTTGAACCTTGGTCATTCACTTCACTTTACTCCAGGTCACTCAGCTGTGTGAATGTTATCTTAACCATAGACAGTGGTGGTATTTGTGTGTGAATAGTCTTTGCACAGTAATTGCAGCATGGCTGAATGCTTCACAGAGAAGTTGATATGGTGTTCAATCAGATGCCATCTCTACTTACCTAGGAAGCATTCAGCTATCCTGCAATAAATGCACAAAAATGTTTAAAATATCCGCCACTGTCTATAGCCAGGTACTCATTCTTACAGTGAACTGGAGCAATGTAGAGTGACCGAACTTGTCCAAGCACAGGATTCGAACCCAGGTTCTCTCGATCAAAAGTCCGGTGCTCTATTCACTGTGCCACTGCTCTACACTTCAATCATCACATCTCACCTGAGAGCTACAACTATCAGTGCCATAGCTTCACTGACCACACGTCTAGTGGTCCAGTCTTTCACCTTGACCACCTGCAAGACACTGTCCACTCTGGCTGGACACTGCCCACCCACGACCATCCCCAGCAGTAGTTGCCAGAGCTGTCAAAACAAAATATCTTGTGAAAACATCAAAACAGACACTTGCTGAAAACTTCCAACATTTCCAAAACTGTAAAATTTTCAAAATTAAGAACACCCGTGGGAATTAATTATAATGCCTGCTCAACCTCTTAGACCTGACGCCATTTTATGAAACATGCTCTGAATTCTCGCAGTGCGTGCACAAAATCACTTTGATATGGTCAAACCTAGATTTTTGCATTTAACTTTTTGTACCAAATATAACTGAATTCAGCAGAAGACGGTGCTAAATATAGCAATCAATTTTTAGAGAGAAAGTGGGAGAGAGAGTGAGAGAGAGAGAGTGAGAGAGAGAGAGAGAGAGAGAGAGAGAGAGAGAGGGAGAGGGAGAGGGAGAGGGAGAGGGAGAGGGAGAGGGAGAGGGAGAGGGAGAGGGAGAGGGAGAGGGAGAGGGAGAGGGAGAGGGAGAGGGAGAGGGAGAGGGAGGGAGAGGGAGAGGGAGAGGGAGAGGGAGAGGGAGAGGGAGAGGGAGAGGGAGAGGGAGAGGGAGAGGGAGAGGGAGAGGGAGAGGGAGAGGGAGAGGGAGAGGGAGAGGGAGAGGGAGAGGGAGAGGGAGAGGGAGAGGGAGAGGGAGAGGGAGAGGGAGAGGGAGAGGGAGAGGGAGAGGGAGAGGGAGAGGGAGAGAGAGAGAGAGAGAGAGAGAGAGAGAGAGAGAGAGGGAGAGAGAGAGAGAGAGAGAGAGAGAGAGAGAGAGAGAGGGAGAGAGAGAGAGAGAGAGAGAGAGAGAGAGAGAGAGGGAGAGAGGATTGTGAGTGAGACTGTGATTCAGAGAGATATTGCATCAAAACATATTTAAAGAAGCAAAACGAGAAGTGACCTTAGTAGATATGTGACGAATGCAGGAGCTGGGGGAGGGTGGCTGGTGTGAGAGAGGTCCAGGAGCTGGGGGAGGGTGGCTGGTGTGAGAGAGGTCCAGGAGCTGGGGGAGGGTGGCTGGTGGGAGAGAGGTCCAGGAGCTGAGGGAGGTGGCTGGTGTGCGAGAGGTCCTAGAGCTGAGGGAGGGTGGCTGGTGTGAGAGAGGTCCAGGAGCTGGGGGAGGGTGGCTGGTGTGAGAGAGGTCCAGGAGCTGAGGGAGGTGGCTGGTGTGAGAGAGGTCCAGGAGCTGAGGGAGGGTGGCTGGTGTGAGAGGTCCATGAGCTGAGGGGGGGTGGCTGGTGTGAGAGAGGTCCAGGAGCTGAGGAAGGTGGCTGGTGTGAGAGAGGTCCAGGAGCTGAGGGAGGTGGCTGGTGTGAGAGAGGTCCAGGAGCTGAGGGGGGGATGGCTGGTGTGAGAGGTCCAGGAGCTGAGGGAGGTGGCTGGTGTGAGAGAGGTCCAGGAGTTGAGGGAGGATGGCTGGTGTGAGAGAGGTCCAGGAGCTGGGGAGGGTGGCTGGTGTGAGAGAGGTCCAGGAGCTGAGGGAGGTGGCTGGTGTGAGAGAGGTCCAGGAGCTGGGGGACGGTGGCTGGTGTGAGAGAGGTCCAGGAGCTGAGGGGGGATGGCTGGTGTGAGAGGTCCAGGAGCTGAGGGAGGTGGCTGGTGTGAGAGAGGTCAAGGAGTTGAGGGAGGATGGCTGGTGTGAGAGAGGTCCAGGAGCTGGGGAGGGTGGCTGGTGTGAGAGAGGTCTAGGAGCTGAGGGAGGGTGGCTGGTGTGAGAGAGGTCCAGGAGCTGGGGGAGGGTGGCTGGTGTGAGAGAGGTCCAGGAGCTGAGGGAGGGTGGCTGGTGTGAGAGGTCCAGGAGCTGAGGGAGGTGGCTGGTGTGAGAGAGGTCCAGGAGCTGAGGGAGGGTGGCTGGTGTGAGAGGTCCAGGAGCTGAGGGAGGTGGCTGGTGTGAGAGAGGTCCAGGAGCTGGGGAGGGTGGCTGGTGTGAGAGGTCCAGGAGCTGAGGGAGGTGGCTGGTGTGAGAGAGGTCCAGGAGCTGAGAGAGGGTGGCTGGTGTGAGAGAGGTCCTAGAGCTGGGGGAGGGTGGCTGGTGTGAGAGAGGTCCAGGAGCTGAGGGAGGTGGCTGGTGTGAGAGAGGTCCTAGAGCTGGGGGAGGGTGGCTGGTGTGAGAGAGGTCCAGGAGCTGAGGGAGATGGCTGGTGTGAGAGAGGTCCAGGAGCTGAGGGAGGTGGCTGGTGTGCGAGAGGTCCTAGAGCTGGGGGAGGGTGGCTGGTGGGAGAGAGAGGTCCAGGAGCTGAGGGAGGTGGCTGGTGTGAGAGAGGTCCAGGAGCTGGGGGAGGGTGGCTGGTGTGAGAGAGGTCCAGGAGCTGAGGGAGGGTGGCTGGTGGGAGAGAGGTCCAGGAGCTGAGGGAGGTGGCTGGTGTGAGAGAGGTCCAGGAGCTGAGGGAGGTGGCTGGTGTGAGAGAGGTCCAAGAGCTGAGGGAGGTGGCTGGTGTGAGAGAGGTCCTAGAGCTGGGGGAGGGCGGCTGGTGTGAGAGGTCCACGAGCTGAGGGGGGGTGGCTGGTGGGAGATAGGTCCTAGAGCTGAGGGAGGGTGGCTGGTGTGAGAGAGGTCCTAGAGCTGAGGGAGGTTGGCTGGTGGGAGAGAGGTCCAGGAGCTGAGGGAGGTGGCTGGTGGGAGAGAGGTCCAGAAGCTGAGGGAGGTGGCTGGTGTGAGAGAGGTCCAGGAGCTGAGGGAGGGTGGTTGGTGGGAGAGAGATCCAGGAGCTGAGGGAGGGTGGCTGGTGTGAGAGAGGTCCAGGAGCTGGGAGAGGGTGGCTGGTGTGAGAGAGGTCCAGGAGCTGAGGGAGGGTGGCTGGTGGGAGAGAGGTCCAGGAGCTGAGGGAGGTGGCTGGTGGGAGAGAAGTCCAGGAGCTGAGGGAGGGTGACTAGTGGGAGAGAGGTCCAGGAGCTGAGGGAGGTGGCTGGTGTGAGAGAGGTTCAGGATCTGAGGGAGGTGGCTGGTGGGAGAGAGGTTCAGGATCTGAGGGAGGGTGGCTGGTGGGAGAGAGGTCCAGGAGCTGAGGGAGGTGGCTGGTGGGAGAGAAGTCCAGGAGCTGAGGGAGGGTGACTAGTGGGAGAGAGGTCCAGGAGCTGAGGGAGGTGGCTGGTGTGAGAGAGGTTCAGGATCTGAGGGAGGTGGCTGGTGTGAGAGAGGTTCAGGATCTGAGGGAGGTGGCTGGTGGGAGAGAGGTTCAGAGGAAAGCTGGTGAGGAGTGGCCTGGAGATCGAGTGGATGGAGAATAGTTACCAATAAGTGCAGATGCCCTCAGGAGAGGAATGTTGAAGGGGAAACGACAACTGAGATGGGAAGACTGGATGATGAGATTCATGGCAGGACTAGGAGGGGGAAGGGGGGTGGGGGATGGGGGTGATAAAAGACAGCAGTAAAATGTAATCAGTGATGGGAGAAGGATGACTACAATGTAATCAGTGATGGGAGAAGGATGACTACAATGTAATCAGTGATGGGAGAAGGATGACTATAATGTAATCAGTGATGGGAGAAGGATGACTATAATGTAATCAGTGATGGGAGAAGGATGACTACAATGTAATCAGTGATGGGAGAAGGATGACTATAATGTAATCAGTGATGGGAGAAGGATGACTATAATGTAATCAGTGATGGGAGAAGGATGACTATAATGTAATCAGTGATGGGAGAAGGATGACTATAATGTAATCAGTGATGGGAGAAGGATGACTACAATGTAATCAGTGATGGGAGAAGGATGACTATAATGTAATCAGTGATGGGAGAAGGGTGACTACAATGTAATCAGTGATGGGAGAAGGATGACTATAATGTAATCAGTGATGGGAGAAGGATGACTATAATGTAACGCTGCCAGCCTCATCTCAACCTTGACAAACAAAGAAGTGAACAACAACAATGGCGGTACCTTGTGCGGCTGTGACCTTGAGAGGTCATACTGCTGTGCGAACGTCTGTTCGAGTGGAACCTGAGAGTCAAGCAGGGCCGTGATGATGGGGTGAGAGAGGGTTTCTAAATGTGTCAACGACTGCTGAAGATGTTGAGCGACGTCGTCCCATGTAACTTCCGTGCTGTAACACACAACACACCAGTGTCATTCTGTCGCTTATTTATCACTTATTCAGAATTTAACTATTATTGAGCAATATCGTATATAGATATATCTGTATGTTCTGCTATTCATCCAAGCAGATCTGCCTATCCCAAAAACTTCCTGTCAGTAATCCATCTTCCCATTTACACTGATTTTCAGGAATATAGGCCTGCTGTCAGTAATAGTTCAGAACCATGTCAGATATTGTCACCAGGGGGAGGGGGTAGCGACGGCAAAACCATTACGTTACGCTGTCATCGACATCGCCTAGACTCTAGTGACTGTATGATAGGCTGTAAATGATAGACTAAACTCCTCAATAAATACACTAATTTAGTCTTAGTACAGTCAGTTGGCCTAACACTACAAGTACAACACTCACTAAATGTTTGCATTACACATTTCTTTTTGGTTGGCGGTGGCATCGTTTCGCTGTCAGCCATCGTTTCGTGCCGCATGACTTAGTTTTGTTTGATCGCTGAAATGCGAATTTGTCATAACGCTGTTTCCTATTGGTTAGATTACGACCACTCAGCGAATAAAAAACCATGTGACAACATGCTGCATACATATGCTGCCACCTGTTGAATATAGTGGAAGCTAAATTAGAGTGATTGGCGAACATGGTGACAGTCCGTATTATTTTCATCCCTCGCCGTAATACCATAATTTGAGGTGACTTTCCGGAATGATTCCGGACAATCCGGAATGGTAGGCAGGTCTGTCCAAGACAGTTTGCATCTCAAGTGTCAAACTTTCAGGGATTCACCAACGCTTAGAAATGTCTTATGCTGGATTTGTTTGGGGGCAAACATTTCACGTTACACAGAAAGAACTGTAATTAAGGATGAAAATGCTGTGATTATCATATGAAATGTTACCCAAAACAATGTGATCAAATATTATTCAAGCTATTGATTGGTATCTAATAACAAGACATTTTTATTCAAAGACACGAACAGAACATCATATACAGATTTTATACAGTGTAATATGTGACTGGTGACAGCATACTGGATATTTAGTCACACAGGCCAACTCTGCACAAAAGCCAAACATTTTTGACTCGATCATGTCCAATCAATTTTGTGATTTTGGCTGACCCATACATCTTATAATTTCATCTGTCAAAGTCCAGTTAATTTTCCTGGACATATAATCCTAAACTAAGAAAATACTAAATGTATAGTTGCTATTGGCACTGTTTTTTTCTCACATAACCCAGAATTTAAACTGATTTTTCTCAAAATGACACTTTTAAAGAGTTTGCTGATTATTTTTCAATAAATAAAAAATTACTGAAGATATTTCAACAAATGAGGTATCATTTTATAATTTATAATATATAGAATAAAAAATGTACGACTCTTTCGCAATTTTGTTGTGGCATTTGGTCACTTTTGAAGAATTATTTTTTTCATTTTGTTAAAATGAATGTTGCTATTTTGTTACAGAAACCTCACCTGACTGATTCTGGCTTTTTCTTCTTTCCTGAATTCTGCCGACTGTACTTCAAAGCTCGTCTAACGATTTCACGCCTGGCATCGAATCGCAACTGGAAAATGGAAATTTTGAGATGTAGTCAAACATGTCATGACATTTTCAGATATGGTGCATCTAATACCTTAATCACATTGGAGAAAGAAGGATACTAGAATGGTTACTTTGTTGTGAGGATTATAAAGACAATCTTTATTACAAAGCAACAGGTATAATTTTACACATAAATAATTACCATAAATTCAACAAACAACAATTGCAACTGTCTGTTTATTTTCAACTATGTGACAACACATCTCTCTTTCACCACTACCGCGTAATGTTCTTACAACACATCACTCTTTCACTGCTACCACGTAATGTTCTTACAATACATCTCTCTTTCACCGCTATCGCGTAATGTTCTTACAACACATCACTCTTTCACCGCTACTGCGTAATGTTCTTACAACACATCTCTCTTTCACCGCTACCGCGTAATGTTCTTACAACACATCACTCTTTCACCGCTACCACGTAATGTTCTTACAACACATCTCTCTTTCACCGCTACCGCATAATGTTCTTACAACACATCACTCTTTCACCGCTACCGCGTAATGTTCTTACAACACATCACTCTTTCACCGCTACCGCGTAATGTTCTTACAACACATCTCTCTTTCACTGCTACCGCGTAATGTTCTTACAACACATCACTCTTTCACCGCTACCGCATAATGTTCTTACAACACATCACTCTTTCACCGCTACCGCATAATGTTCTTACAACACATCACTCTTTCACCGCTACCGCATAATGTTCTTACAACACATCACTCTTTCACCGCTACCGCGTAATGTTCTTACAACACATCACTCTTTCACCGCTACCGCGTAATGTTCTTACAACACATCACTCTTTCACCGCTACCGCGTAATGTTCTTACAACACATCACTCTTTCACCGCTACCGCGTAATGTTCTTACAACACATCTCTCTTTCATCGCTACCGCGTAATGTTCTTACAACACATCACTCTTTCACCGCTACCGCATAATGTTCTTACAACACATCACTCTTTCACCGCTACCGCGTAATGTTCTTACAACACATCTCTCTTTCACCGCTACCGCGTAATATTCTTACAACACATCACTCTTTCACCGCTACCACGTAATGTTCTTACATTACTGCAGCACTACACCAAATCTTTACATCAATCAGTGACAGAAATAAGATAAAACATTTACTTGTTCACTGGCCAAGTCAGTCTTGAAATCTACTTGAACGCCAAAAATGTGTACTTGGGCAAACATTTGTTGAGGGGAAGCGACTTAGTTTTAGATGGAAATCAACACAATATCTCTAGTGTAACAATATGCATAATCACTGATCACCTTATATGACCACATGACATGACTGTGTGACACGATCACGTGACCTAACTGTGTGACATGAACACATGATAGGACTGTGTGACATGACTGTGTGACATGATCACGTGATAGGACCATATGACAGGACTACGTGACAAGACCATGTGACATAATTGAGTGCCACGTGACAAGATCGCCTGACAGGACCTCGTGACATGACTGCATGATATGACCACATGGCAAGATCGCGTGACAGGACCATGCGACATGACTGTGAAATAACTGCGTGAATGACTGCATTACAGGACTGTGTGACATGACCGCCTGACATGATCACATACATGATGTGTGAAATGACTGCGTGACATGACTGGGTGACAGGACCACATGACATGTCCATATACATGACGTGTGACATGACCATGTGACATGATTGCATAACAGGACTGCATAACAAAACTGCATGATATGACCACATCACCTGGCATGATCATGTGACAGGACCACATTACATAACCACATGACAAGACCGCGTGACATGACCATGTGACATCCTACCTGCTGCAGAGAGCGCGGGACAAACGTGATGGCATCAACAAACTGGGTGACATCTTCCGGCAGCAGTTTGTGCAAGTATTCAGAACATGCCTCATACCTGTGTACCCAGTCAGCCTGAAACACACACACACTGACAGTGCCATCAACAAGATCATATTTATAGCTGTCTCACAGTCAGCTGTCTACATGTGTACAGACTTAGGTACAACCAATGCATTTTAATAAGAAAGCCGAGTCACTCGGGTAGCTCCATCTGTTGCATTGAAATAGTATTATTATGCTGCATTTTGGGGAATTTAACTGACTGTTGTTACTATTCAAATGCACTATAGTTCCCCTCACCAATCCATCCGTCCGTCCATCGTTCCGTCCGTCCGTCCGCCCACCCAACCACCCACCCACCCATCCATCCATCCATCCACCCATCCACCCATCCATCCATCCATTCAAACATGCTTATGGACGTTTTTGAATGTTGACTGTTGCCTCCAAAATTAAATTTCCATCCAAAACACACTATAATATTACAAACTCAGAGCAACAGATGGCGCTACCCGTTGAATTTCAATATGAGTGACTCTGCTTCCTTATTCCGATGCATTGGTACAACAATATCACAGGTACAAGGGGAGTTTTCTCTAAAGGCGTTTCATATTCAGGGCGTTTATGGCTATTGGACACCAGTACAAAGTCGCCGTTTGAGAACATACAAACAAACAAGCCATTCAAGCAGTGCAGGTGTGGCCTTCTCAAAGGTCATTCCAAAGTGGGACCTGCCAGTGCTGCTGAAGCCCATTTGTGCTTCATGTTCAACAGTCGCTATCAAATCGCCAAAATCATTCACACTAATAAAAGTTACCCCATTGACAGCTGTATAGTTTCTCTGTTGTTCAGTGTTCATTAAATATTTTAAGTCATTTAGATATTTGTTGATGAATTTCTGAAAGTGGTGCTGGTCAGTTGTCGTGAGAAACCATGTATCGTTTTCGCGATGCCAACATTTTTTGTACCACCTCGTTTCAAGGCTTGGCGGAAACCAGTACAACCCTTGATGGAGGAAACAGGATTGTGAAATTTTCCAATTTACCCATAATGCACATGGAAAATCCTGCTATGCTTATAACTGGTTAATTGAGTGACCAAAAAGTATGACATCGCATCTGAATAATGCTTTAAATATGATCTATAATCTATCTTATGCGCTGCTCACAACAAAAACAATTAGTAATAAAGGCTCATTTGTGACAATGCAAACACTGTTTTGACTTTGTTATTGGAAAAATAAAAACAAGGTACGGTCTAAAACAAAATAAAAATCCTGTTATTTAAATGTCAAAACACCTGTTATTTGAATAAAACAAACGTTACAATTTTCCTAAAACCTGTTTCAATCATGCGACATGGCTAAGGGCTTGCAATATATATCAGAAATACTTAACATAATTCACAGGATGGCACATACCGTGGATGTCACTTCGCGCTTCTTCTTCGCAGCGGGATCGCCTTCCCAGAAGAGCTTCACTGCCCAGGCACAGTACACGACGCTGGGGTGGAGGAAGCCGCCAGTCTGAGACATACACACTCGGTGAGCCAAATTCACGCAGTCACTATAACAGGCAAGATCTTATATAGCGCAGTATCCAGTCCTTAGAGCTGCTCAAAGCGCTTTACACTTTACTCCCTGGCAGACCTGTTCAACTCAACACAATCTCGACTTCTCTGGGAAGCATCCAGCCATGCTGCAATTAATGCGCAAAGACTATTAATTCACAAATATCCACCACTGTCTATAGCCAGGTACTCATTCATATAGTTGAGTGAACTGAAGCAACATAGAGTGAATGAACTAGCCCAAGGTTCAACACAGCAGCACAGGATTCGAACCCGGGTTCTGGAGTCCAAAGCACTAGCCACTGCACCACTGCGCGCCACAATACAGTCAGTATATGATACCGTGTTAGCCATTTCAACAAACAGGGATAACATCTGAGGGAGCTATCATTGTGGTTTGCTACACCAACTTAACTATCCTGGGTGAGTGATAATACAATGTCACATTTTTACAAATGCAGGTTAACACAATGTTGTAGTCTGCATGGAGAGGCATTGGCCATGCATATATATACTGTATATGGGGAGCGCAGTGGCGCAGTGGCTAGAGCATCGCACTCTCAATCGAGAGAACCCGGGTTCAAATTCTGTGCTGCCATTTCGAACCTTGGCCAAGTTCGTTCACTCTACGTTGCTCCAGTTCACTCAGCTGTATGAATGAGTACCTGGCTATAGACAGTGGTGAAAATATATAAACGAATAGTCTTCGCACATACTTGCAGCATGAATGCTTCCCAGAGAAGTTGAGATAGTTTTACTGTATAAATGATGTGTTACATTACAAAAGTGCACGTCATGCTTGCGTCATGTGCAGATGCATGATAATACACCTCACACCTGTACACAGTCTATGATAATACACCTCACACCTGTACACAGTCTATGATAATACACCTCACACCTGTACACAGTCTATGATAATACATCTCACACCTGTACACAGTCTATGATAATACACCTCACACCTGTACACAGTCTATGATAATACACCTCACACCTGTACACAGTCTATGATAATACACCTCACACCTGTACACAGTCTATGATAATACACCTCACACCTGTACACAGTCTATGATAATACACCTCACACCTGTACACAGTCTGTGATAATACACCTCACACCTGTACACAGTCTATGATAATACACCTCACACCTGTACACAGTCTATGATAATACACCTCACACCTGTACACAGTCTATGATAATACACCTCACACCTGTACACAGTCTATGATAATACACCTCACACCTGTACACAGTCTATGATAATACACCTCACACCTGTACACAGTCTATCATAGTTGTATTAGTGTAGATTCTCCAGATATGTCGAATATTCTCACAGCTAAGTGTCGTGTACACTGTGAGCAATGTAAACACCCTGTGAGCATTGTAAACCCTTGTGAGAGAAGAGTATTGTAAACACCCTGTGAGCATTGTAAACCCTTCTGAGAGAAGAGTATTGTAAACACCCTGTGAGCATTGTAAACACTTGTGAAAGAAGAGTCTTGTAAACACCCTGTGAGCATTGTAAACCCTTGTGAGAGAAGAGTATTGTAAACACCCTGTGAGCATTGTAAACCCTTGTGAAAGAAGAGTCTTGTAAACACCCTGTGAGCATTGTAAACCCTTGTGAGAGAAGAGTATTGTAAACAACCTGTGAGCATTGTAAACCCTTCTGAGAGAAGAGTATTGTAAACACCCTGTGAGCATTGTAAACCCCTGTGAGAGAAGAGTATTGTAAACACCCTGTGAGCATTGTAAACCCCTGTGAGAGAATAGTATTGTAAACACCCTGTGAGCATTGTAAACCCTTGTGAGAGAAGAGTATTGTAAAGACCCTGTGAGCATTGTAAACCCTTGTGAGAGAAGAGTATTGTAAACACCCTGTGAGCATTGTAAACCCTTGTGAAAGAAGAGCCTTGTAAACACCCTGTGAGCATTGTAAACCCCTGTGAGAGAAGAGTCTTGTAAACACCCTGTGAGCATTCTAAACCCTTGTGAGAGAAGAGTATTGTAAACACCCTGTGAGCATTGTAAACCCCTGTGAGAGAAGAGTATTGTAAACACCCTGTGAGCATTGTAAACCCCTGTGAGAGAATAGTATTGTAAACACCCTGTGAGCATTGTAAACCCTTGTGAGAGAAGAGTATTGTAAACACCCTGTGAGCATTGTAAACCCTTGAGAAAAGAGTATTGTAAACACCCTGTGAGCATTGTAAACCCTTGTGAGAGAAGAGTATTGTAAACACCCTGTGAGCATTGTAAACCCTTGTGAGAGAAGAGTATTGTAAAGACCCTGTGAGCATTGTAAACCCTTGTGAGAGAAGAGTATTGTAAACACCCTGTGAGCATTGTAAACCCTTCTGAGAGAATAGTATTGTAAACACCCTGTGAGCATTGTAAACCCTTGTGAGAGAAGAGTATTGTAAAGACCCTGTGAGCATTGTAAACCCTTGTGAGAGAAGAGTATTGTAAACACCCTGTGAGCATTGTAAACCCTTGTGAAAGAAGAGCCTTGTAAACACCCTGTGAGCATTGTAAACCCCTGTGAGAGAAGAGTCTTGTAAACACCCTGTGAGCATTCTAAACCCTTGTGAGAGAAGAGTATTGTAAACACCCTGTGAGCATTGTAAACCCCTGTGAGAGAAGAGTATTGTAAACACCCTGTGAGCATTGTAAACCCCTGTGAGAGAATAGTATTGTAAACACCCTGTGAGCATTGTAAACCCTTGTGAGAGAAGAGTATTGTAAACACCCTGTGAGCATTGTAAACCCTTGTGAGAGAAGAGTATTGTAAACACCCTGTGAGCATTGTAAACCCTTGTGAGAGAAGAGTATTGTAAAGACCCTGTGAGCATTGTAAACCCTTGTGAGAGAAGAGTATTGTAAACACCCTGTGAGCATTGTAAACCCTTCTGAGAGAAGAGTATTGTAAACACCCTGTGAGCATTGTAAACCCTTGTGAAAGAAGAGTCTTGTAAACACCCTGTGAGCATTGTAAACCCTTGTGAGAGAAGAGTATTGTAAAGACCCTGTGAGCATTGTAAACCCTTGTGAGAGAAGAGTATTGTAAACACCCTGTGAGCATTGTAAACCCTTCTGAGAGAAGAGTATTGTAAACACCCTGTGAGCATTGTAAACCCTTGTGAAAGAAGAGTCTTGTAAACACCCTGTGAGCATTGTAAACCCTTGTGAGAGAAGAGTCTTGTAAACACCCTGTGAGCATTGTAAACCCTTGTGAGAGAAGAGAGTCTTGTAAACAACCTGTGAGCATTGTAAACCACTGTGAGAGAAGAGTATTGTAAACACCCTGTGAGCATTGTAAACCCCTGTGAGAGAAGAGTATTGTAAACACCCTGTGAGCATTGTAAACCCCTGTGAGAGAATAGTATTGTAAACACCCTGTGAGCATTGTAAACCCTTGTGAGAGAAGAGTATTGTAAATACCCTGTGAGCATTGTAAACCCTTGTGAGAGAAGAGTATTGTAAACACCCTGTGAGCATTGTAAACCCTTGAGAGAAGAGTATTGTAAACACCCTGTGAGCATTGTAAACCCTTGTGAGAGAAGAGTATTGTAAACACCCTGTGAGCATTGTAAACCCTTTTGAGAGAAGAGTATTGTAAACACCCTGTGAGCATTGTAAACCCTTCGGAGAGAAGAGTATTGTAAACACCCTGTGAGCATTGTAAACCCTTCTGAGAGAAGAGTATTGTAAACACCCTGTGAGCATTGTAAACCCTTGTGAGAGAAGAGCCTTGTAAACACCCTGTGAGCATTGTAAACCCCTGTGAGAGAAGAGTCTTGTAAACACCCTGTGAGCATTCTAAACCCTTGTGAGAGAAGAGTATTGTAAACACCCTGTGATCATTGTAAACCCTTGTGAAAGAAGAGTCTTGTAAACACCCTGTGAGCATTGTAAACCCTTGTGAGAGAAGAGTCTTGTAAACACCCTGTGAGCATTGTAAACCCTTGTGAGAGAAGAGAGTCTTGTAAACAACCTGTGAGCATTGTAAACCACTGTGAGAGAAGAGTATTGTAAACACCCTGTGAGCATTGTAAACCCCTGTGAGAGAAGAGTATTGTAAACACCCTGTGAGCATTGTAAACCCCTGTGAGAGAATAGTGTTGTAAACACCCTGTGAGCATTGTAAACCCTTGTGAGAGAAGAGTATTGTAAACACCCTGTGAGCATTGTAAACCCTTGTGAGAGAAGAGTATTGTAAACACCCTGTGAGCATTGTAAACCCTTGTGAGAGAAGAGTATTGTAAACACCCTGTGAGCATTGTAAACCCTTTTGAGAGAAGAGTATTGTAAACACCCTGTGAGCATTGTAAACCCTTCGGAGAGAAGAGTATTGTAAACACCCTGTGAGCATTGTAAACCCTTTTGAGAGAAGAGTATTGTAAACACCCTGTGAGCATTGTAAACCCTTCGGAGAGAAGAGTATTGTAAACACCCTGTGAGCATTGTAAACCCTTCTGAGAGAAGAGTATTGTAAACACCCTATGAGCATTGTAAACCCTTGTGAAAGAAGAGCCTTGTAAACACCCTGTGAGCATTGTAAACCCCTGTGAGAGAAGAGTCTTGTAAACACCCTGTGAGCATTCTAAACCCTTGTGATAGAAGAGTCTTGTAAACACCCTGTTAGCATTGTAAACCCCTGTGAGAGAAGAGTATTGTAAACACCCTGTAAGCATTGTAAACCCTTGTGAGAGAAGAGTATTGTAAACACCCTGTGAGCATTGTAAACCCTTGTGAGAGAAGAGTATTGTAAACACCCTGTGAGCATTGTAAACCCTTGTGAGAGAAGAGTATTGTAAACACCCTGTGAGCATTGTAAACCCTTGTGAGAGAAGAGTGTTGTAAACACCCTGTGAGCATTGTAAACCCTTGTGAGAGAAGAATCTTGTAAACACCCTGTGAGCATTGTAAACCCTTGTGAGAGAAGAGTATTGTAAACACCATGTGAGCATTGTAAAGCCTTGTGAAAGAAGAGTCTTGTAAACACCCTGTGAGCATTGTAAACCCTTGTGAGAGAAGAGTCTTGTAAACACCCTGTGAGCATTGTAAACCCTTGTGAGAGAAGAGTATTGTAAACACCCTGTGAGCATTGTAAACCCTTGTGAGAGAAGAGTATTGTAACACCCTGTGAGAGCATTGTAATCCCTTGTGAGAGAAGAGTATTGTAAACACCCTGTGAGCATTGTAAACCCTTGTGAGAGAAGAGTATTGTAAACACCCTGTGAACATTGTAAACCCTTGTGAGAGAAGAGTATTGTAAACCCCCTGTGAACATTGTAAACCCCCTGTGAGAGAAGAGTCTTGTAAACACCATGTGAACATTGTAAACCCTTGTGAGAGAAGAGTCTTGTAAACACCCTGTAAACATTGTAAACCCTGTGAGAGAAGAATATTGTAAACACCCTGTGAACATTGTAAACCCTTGTGAGAGAAGAGTAATGTAAACACCCTGTGAACATTGTAAACCCTTGTGAGCATTGCAAACCCTAATGAGCATCATAAACACCCTATGAGCATATCCTGGGAGCACACTAAACACCTCATGTGCCTTGTCAACACCCTGTTATACCCTGTGTTTACCTTGTCTGGGATCTTTGAGGCCAACTTAGCGAGCGTGTTGACATTCTCCGTGTTCAGTATGGGGCATATCACATCTAGAGGGCGCATCTTTCCATCAACTAACTTCTTGTAGTCAAGATCTACACAGCACGACACAAAGTACTACATGGAGGCCTAGTGGTTACACACGTGGTTGAGTTCATTAACATACAGTATACAATTTAAATCTGTTTCTATTTTAATTTTATGTAGTCTGAATGATATTTGTCTGAAATTTAGTAGTTTTAGTAGACGTTTTTAAAGTCTGATTATTTTAATTGTAAACTAAAAACCAGTAAAACTTACATGTATTGTAACACGTTGACCAGATTACAATGTGCATCTTCAACTATAACTTGAACAAACTAGATAAACGTAGTGTAAATAAATTTATTTATTTTGTAATCGTAAGACTGAATAAAAATACATGTACAAAATATATGTTTGCTAAATACATATATAGGTGCACCTTAGGCTAGAATCTTTAAAATAAACTAAAATCAATGTTTATAGCATAAAAGGGTTACTGGGACAAATGTTGATTTGGATAAGAAAGAATTATTAAAATGTACAGTGACTAAATGTAGTATTGTTTGCACTTTTTTGTATGCCACAATCACTGAATATCTCACAGTTGACCAAGGAACCAAGGAGTCCAAACACATGCAGTATACAAAATAATTATTTTTGTAAATTTCTAGGGTTTCCGAAAACATGGTGTCCAATTACATGGAGTATAGAAAAATTAATCTTTCGTAAATGTGTAGGATGTCAGAAAACATGCAATGTCTGAATACATACCATACAGAAAAATTATTATTTCTGTACATTTCTAGTGTGTCCAAAAACATGTGGAGTCCGAATATATAGTCGCTCTGGGGTGGTCACAGTGTTTTTGGTGACCTTTTGACAAATAGGCCCCACCTTTCTAAGTGAAATGTGTGTTTTTAGTGGCGAACCTGTGTATTCTTGGCATATCTTATGTTTATATATGTAGAGGTCTTTAGTCCATTATAAGGTAGTGACGAATCATGTATATTGTTATTGTCAAGGTTGTAGGAATGTGGGATCTGAGAAACCGGAAGGGTGACATTGTACAAGGGTTCAGTGTCGTATCAGGTTTGGATTTTAGAGCTCACATTCCTATTAATGTCATTCCCAAATTGGCTGCACGATAAGTGGTCCAACTTCAATAAATAAACGTCATTCATTTGGCCAATTTTGATTCTCTGCTACATTGGAGTTGTGATGCTTGTTGCATAAACTGTTGTTACGGTATATGCCAGTGTCTGGACATGGAACTTGCCCTTACCCGATGCAACAGTTTTGATCTTGCGTAGTAGTTTCACATGCGTGACGGGAGGCACTGAGTCAGTGTCTTGTGGCTCCAGTGGGCAACTGTCCAGCAGGCTGTAGTAGTGGACAAGAGCCTCGTGGTCAGTGCCAGCGATGGTTGGGTAGATGTACTTGTTCATGCGGGCATGGAACTCAGAGGGAGAGGCTGTGAGGGTTGGCAGTAACTTCTCCTGTCTAATTCTCGCGTCGATCTCCTCTGTTGTCAATCTGCAAAGGTTGATACAGTTACCGTGATGACTGTTTGTACTGTGACACCTAAACATAATTGAATTCCCAACTCTACGAAAAAATGGGCCAAGATTGGACTACCGGGTATATTGTGAGTTTGTAATTATTAATCAAAATAGTTTTTGGTGAAGCATAGTTAAAGATCATTAAGGGTTATGATGGAAATAAAATGTGGACATGTTTAGAGGAGACTGACTACTTGCATGCCAGTGAACATACACCTGGAAATAAAATATTGTTAACAAAATGTCGCTTACAGTAGATCAAGGCTGAGAAACACCTTCTTGAGATTGCATGAGATAAAATAGTTCCTCCAGAACAACATCAACTGACATACATGAAATAAATAATGCATTATGCATTTTATGATATATCCAATACTCAGCACAACATGGAAAACGTTTATTCTAAAGATATTCTTTCCATGCTGTGCTGAATAAGTGGATATCATACAGCGCATATTGCATTATTTATTTCTTGTATATTAGTTGATGTTTTTCTGGACAAACTATTTTATCTCACAACTTCACTAGTTCCTTGGTCTGCCACTAGCAGCGTTGTGTTCATAGTTTGTACTGGGGACCCATTGTCGCCCACCAGGCACCTCTCGCACGCACAGGCTGTGTTTTAGAGTTTATTGGTTGAAAATAACTCGGGATTCTTTTGAGGCATGGAGCACATACAAGGATCAACAGTCTTAATGAAACGCATTCGCACATTTTGTTCAATACATGAAAAATGTATACATGCACGTAGATCTATGAACATTACGATACATAACTATCAAGTGGACACATTATATTATGGCTACTAAAGTCTGCTGGTTTTGGCGGCATACAAATCTACATTATCCCATTTTATCCTGAAGTAAGTGCAGACAAGTTGCAGCCAGTTCCTGACCATATCCAAGAAATCGCTTTGTTAGCATCAGAAAATGACAGACCTTCTTTTTAAATGGACATAACTTTTTTATTATTTCTCAATCAATTTTTTTATGTGATATACCATTAGAAAGCCGATAAAATAAGCACTGAAGTCATACTGACAAATAAGTTGTTTGATAACATTTACTATATGTGGCATATGGCAAAACATTTCCCAACAAATTAAAATTTGTGTTGTGTTTTGTCACTTTACTTTTCACCAGACAACATCTCAGTGAGCAAGTTGATTTTATTTCATACACCATTCTCCCCTGAAAACAATTGGTGTAAAACTTGTTCACATATCTTGGATAATGATCTTGTTATCTACAATTCTGTGGTAACACCCCTACGCGAAAGTACAGAATGGCAGCATGTGGCGTCACCGAGTGGATTTCTGCAATTTTTTTTAATATCTTCTGTCAACGATATATATTTCTGTGTTTTGTTTCTTAGAACAAATAAACCAACAAACTAGAGTAACAAATTTGGTCAACAAATTTATTTGTGAAACAGATACTGTCGTTGAAAGTAACATTAAGTTTGTTTCCGCCGAAAATGCGTCATGGCGCGAACTTGGCAAAAATAGGTGCCGTTGTCGATTCACTCCAATTCGAAGCCTTCAAAGTACATTTTCACGGACAAATATTGCACCAGTTAGCATGCCCGTGCATATTATATCATCTATCCAGTTGTCTGCCTCCTTCTTATCACCAGTATGAAGTAAGTTAGCAGAGTTATCCTTAAAAAATTGTTGAAATTTGACGATGTTTGCAACTTGTCTGCCGCTTTTGGTTTCGACTGATATGGGGGTAGTCGACTTCTACGTCGAATAACCAATGAACGGTGCTGATTTGGTGATTCATATGACGACTTTCAATGTTAATCAACCAATAGGGATCCATAACACTACTGCGCAGATACAAATACATTCACATCCCGGATATAAAGGTTAACTACGACTAGAATTGTATCCAGGATAAAATGAGTCAAATGTTGTTTAAGAAAATGTGCACACATTTTCTGTTAAATCAATTAGAGATTTCTTGTATATAGGGGCACTACCACAAGGAATGTGTAAATTAGAGAAACAGTTTTTGAAGAAATAGGCAAAATGTGAAAATTTACCAGTTTGGGGGGCCTGGGGGGGCATTAGAATGGTTCAATCAAACACAGATTTATCTTGCATAGTGGTAGTTTCCTAAGATATGTCTATACAAAGTTAGAGAAAAAGTTGCTCAATACTTTCTGAGATATGGCAGCTAACAGCCCAAAGGACTAAAAAAGAATTATTGTTGGTGTTCCAAAAAATACAGTCATTATGTATTGAATGTATTAGGACATTTAAAATAATAGGAGTCATAAAATTTACGGTACAAAAAAGTTCTTTTTGTAGATTTTTTGGGTGTCTAAAACATAGAGTGTGCGGATACATGAGGTCAGTACGGTACTTGTACGGCGTGGTATCCAGTCCTTAGTCCTCCTCAAACTTTTTACATTTCACCCGGACATATTTTTATGCAAGCACCAACACAAGTCATGAATAGTGATGAAAGAAGGCCAAATGAATGACGTTTATTAAGAGATTAAGTTAGAGAGAGAAATGTGGGCTCTACATCCCAAGGCCAGGCCTGTGACTGAGCCCATACTAGTCTCCTGTCCCTCAGGTTGACAGAGCCCACATTTCGGCACATACAACATTAGCAGTATAGTTATAGATATATACAACATCATTACTACTGTAATCACAGTAGACCTTAGGCACCGTACCGTACTAACCAAGCACACCATTCAACATTTCACCCGGACATATCTATTTGTACACCATGTCAACATCTCACTGTGTGTTGAAATGTGTTTAACATATTCTATAAAACAATTCTTCATCACACGTTTTCTAAACACCGTTAATATTTGTGTGCAAGAGTACATCAAGGTTAAATTATATACTTCTGGTACGGTCCCATTTTCTTTTAAGCGATCTTTTCACTTAAAAGTACCAGGAAATGAAGTGACAGTTTTGGTTATGAAAAAGTCACAGGAACCAACGTCGAGATATTTAAAGACGCTGTACTAAATACAAAGTCATTACACTGTCGATGTCGTCACATAAAAACTCACCTTATGAAGAATATGCCAGACACACTGTGACGTTACACATTAAAGTTTGATGCATGATTAAGACGAATACTCTGACTAAACTCAGCCATAGACCTCCACATTCTATTTACAAATTCTACAGTTTATAAGTGAATTTTATCAACTTTATTTCCTGACATTTTTTGAGTGTATTGCCTACCACACAGAGACTTACCCACTGTCAAAGAGGAACTCGAGGTGTGTCATGTAGACGTGCCAGAGAGGGACATTGTACCTCTGTGCCAGGGAGACTGCTATGTCACACACCGATGTCTCCAGAGACCTGATCCAACAGAACGACATTAACCCTTTACACCGTAAAGTCACATAACTTTCTGGATACTTATATAAGTTGTCACTGGATTCTTTAGTATCTCTGGTGCGTGCTAAGGGTATTTGTTTGATGGTTTTGTACTGGAAGTTTCTGATCATCTTCTGGATACTTATATAACTTGTGCCACTCGATTCTTTAGTATCTCTAGTGCGTGCTAACAGTATTTGTTTGATGGTTTTGTACTGGAAGTTTCTGATCATCTTCTAGATACTTATGTAACTTGTGCCACTCGATTCATTAGTGTATGGCTATTGGAAGTTTTTGAATGAGCGTTGTTTGAAAATATCAACTGACAAAGAGTGCATTGATAGGTGTAGCAAACCTAGAGACAGTGTATTGCATTTTGCACATTTAATTTCACTTTTGTCCGGAATGCAATTATCCTTAAATAAGCCCAGCTGGCAATGTTTGGAAAAAATTTATAAACGTTAAAGGCAAAAAATTTGGTGAACCCATATCTTGATGATTTTTGTGTGGGGACTTGGAGTGTGTTTCATGAAATGATGTAGACTCCTAAAACATGCAGTACCGGTACACAAAATAATTTGTTTGTAGATTGTTGGACTGTCGGAAAACATAGAGTCCTAGGACATACAGTCATTACTGTCTGTCAACGAGAAGTCCCCACATCATGAGCTTACATTGCAAGTCCTAAGATGGTCTCCTGTCTGTATTCAGCATCCTCAGCAAAGCGGGATGTGTCAATACCTGCCGGCAAAGATGATGTCATCACAGTAGCTCAGGGTAGCGTTTCGTTAACATTCTTTTCAGCTCATAAACCAGATTTTGCTCGTTAACAGTGACCACGTACACTGAAAATTGTCAACATCATGATGCGCCATCGGGACACTTTTCGTTGGTGTGTCACGAAAATAGTGTCCTCTGTGATAAGACGGAGGTTTTGTCCGTTTGAAAAAGCTCCTTCAAGTAAACAGTTGACTGTGTTTAATGCTGGACTTTCCTTTTGCACTCCTAATCTTAGTGAGACGGTTACATGGCCACAATAGAAATAGATGTAACATCACTTCAAGGATCCGATGCAGGTTGGGTTATATAACCATGCAAAAAGAATATGTCTGGCACCACTGACAACAATTGACGCTACAATTGAATAAATGATAACATCTTTGCTTTGTTTGTGTCGTGAATTTGGTATGCCACATTAACCAGCCATATAAAGAACCTCACAAAACAATATCTGACATATGAATTTCTTCTAATTCAGTGTAACAAAGTCACATTGATCAAACCACGATGTTAGTGACAGTAAACTTCATGTGGAAAATATATTAAAAAGTGCCATAATGGGAAATCCTTTCTTAACGAGAACGTTTACTTAAATATCTTAATGGATTAACATCCACTTTTAACTTTGTAGACATTTTAGACAATCATATATCAAATGTTTGGACGAATGTATTGAAAATTGTTGATATCTTGATACATTTTGAATTTTTTTAATAAAAAATGAATCAGCCTTTTTTACAGTTTGACAAATCTAACCAAAAATTAAACTTTGTAACCAAAACCTACCTCTACTAAGGGCCTGCAGTGTTTGTGCTTGGGCAAAATCCATCAAGCATTCATTATAACTCAGAAGCTTGTCTGCAAGCGAGTTCATTACAGGGGTGAACTCAATATCTGAGACTTTTTTTGACTGACAACTCTTCGCTAACTTCAATGCCCTCTTGATGACGTCAGCTGGGCTGTGGAGGTACGCAGGGTCGGAGCAGGGAATGCTTTCCTGGGGTAGGGTTTTATAAATCTGCAGGGCGTAGTAATACATCGCAAGCTGCAGTGAAACGGCTGTTGTTGGATGTTTCATGAAGCATTGATCAGCATCCACGGGCTGAAAGCAAACAAATAGTTCCATGGGTTTAAAATATATATGTAATAAAATAATTACATAAGAGTGCTGTTTATAGGATCTTTGCCGAGCTTTTTGAATATTGTGACAACATTATCAGACACATATTTCTGAACAGAACACTACCTGGTATATAAAGTTATTCAGTGTTTCACTCATTTTAATCTCCAGCCATTTCTATTAATTTAATTTTGGTTTTTATCTCCCGGTTTATTTACCAATTTTACTAAAACACTAAAGGGCCAATGCCCAATATAAATTGTTATGAGAAACATGGCACAAACATGACTTTTTATAATTCAAAGCAGACAACACATAAAAAATCTTTCCTGTCTCAACAGTATACAAAATGTCATTGCTAAAACCATTTTTTATTTAACCATTTCAGTACTACAGCCATGACCAGCTGTGACCACTGAATACTGCATCCCCAGTGAATATGCAAGACAATGGACTACCTCACTTCAAGTCAAGATTTGAGCAACATAAATGCATTTTATGAATAGGAATATTATATATTTTCGGAAAGTACAATCAGCAAGTAAAATGAGCCATATAATTTTACATTCCGTCGTCGTGGTAACCAGCAATACAAGATGGCCATCAAGATTTCAACGTTTTTGTAGTTGCTGAACACAGTTTTGTAATAAGTTTCACCGACATCGTTATTGTGTTGATCATCAACATCTGATAAAGATTCTTTGCTAAAACTATCAAATAATTTGTCCAAAACATACGGTGGTAAATCGCTAGTTGAAGTAATGCCATCTGCCATTGTGACCACTGCAGATTTTGATAATCCATCATAGAAAACTCTGTAAACTATTACATGTATTGAGCAATAATAAACGATGACCACTGCTGAATAGCTAATTTATTCGCCTTGACAATCGTACACAACGCACACAACAAGTGGCTCCACGTAGTGGATAATTATGAGTAAAAACGATTTAAATAGTAGACATCGTTAATGCCGAATAACCGGCCTGTCGTACTGAAGCGTCACAGACAGTGCGGCCGGAAATACAGCCTGTCGTCCTGAAATAGTTAAAGTTGTACGTATAATGGATGACAATTTTGTAATTATTAAAGAGATGATATGTTACAAAAACAATTGTCAAGAACACCACAAAAACTTAAATGGACTGGGATCTAAATTTTGAGGTCTTGACATGTTCTAAATATGTGCCCAGTTTAGTATTTTGGTCAAAAAGTGCTGGATTTGTGAGTTACCTGCTGGCCTAGTATTACCTGAGGAAGAGTGAGTTACCTGCTGGCCTAGTATTACCTGAGGAAGGGTGAGCAAGAAGGCCAGACCAAGGGTTGAGTCTCTTGATAAGCTGTCTTCGGCCAGCTGTTGTAGCACTGTGAAGAAGAAAGACGGAATAAACTGAACACTCTTGGTTTGTGTACTTGAGATCAACTTTATGCAACTGATCTGTCTATCATGTTACATAGGAAATCAAGCCACATTGTACATTCGCACATTCCATCATATATTTTGTTGAAATTGTGGCCCCAAACGTTTTCCCCTGTGATAAAAACATGAGGGAAAGTTTTCAAAACAAACAACGGTATGTGGGAATGTTTGATCTAGGAAATGACATGTCACAATTGTAATGTAACTCCCATATATAACTCACATCCTCACATATATAACTCACATACTCACATATATAACTCACATACTCACATATATAACTCACATACTCACATATATAACTCACATACTCACATATATAACTCACATACTCACATATATAACCGTTATCAACATTGCTAGAAAAGGCCACACTTGATGGACGTCATGCGACAAATTTTCACTGTGAAATAGGCAAACTGTCACCTAGCGGATCCAACAGTGACACCAGGGATACATATACAATAACAGTATCATTAACATGTTGCTGAACACTGTCAGTGCATCATAGAAAACGTTTCTTATTTGAAATCTGTCTGCCAACACAAACCAGCCCCTTGTAACATTTCCCAGTGCTGCCTCTACCCAACAAAACATCTCCCATTTGAGAAGTATTGGGGACAGAATCCACTGTAAAATTTAAGGAACACTTTCAAAATGCAAAAATCCCTTCTTGCCCCCGAGAACATTAGTTCGATGACATACCGGCAAGTGTCCTGGTGTCACGTCCTCGTGTCTTCAGTTTTCAGTACACAGGATCATTGTTAAGGAGGGAAATTGATTTTTAAAGAGCTCATAATAATGTTAGTGAAATGGCCCCATGACTTGGCTATGACTTTCTCCAGTTCTAACAACAGTTTAGTTCTACTTTAAGTTGTTGGTAGCAAAGAGAAGATATCTGACCATGGCAGAACCATCATCAACTTTGGAGGCACGAGTTGAGGTCCATACAGCAGTTATTTAAAAAACTTCCTTTCTTTGTGTATTTGTATTTTACCTTTTTCCAGAAGCATGTATTTAAATATGTATCTGACATAAGGGTGTGGTGTATTGGCTGAAAGAAGCTGCAGCTTATATTTGGTATAGCGGCCTGTTTTACTATAACCTGACTGCCCGATATAGCGGCCTGTTATACTATAACCTCACTGTCAGGTATAGCTGCCTGTTGTACTATAACCTCACTGCCTAGTATAATGGCCTGTTATACTATAACCTCACTGTCAGGTATAGCTGCCTGTTGTACTATAACCTCACTGCCTAGTATAATGGCCTGTTTTACTATAATGTCACTGCCAGGTATAGCGGCTTGTTGTACTATAACCTCACTGCCCAGTATAACGGCCTGTTTTACTATAACGTCATTGCCAGGTATAGCGGCCTGTTGGTACTATAACCTCACTGCCCAGTTTAACGGCCTGTTTTACTATAACGTCACTGCCAGGTATAGCGGCCTGTTATACTGAACTGGTTAAATAACGCCCAAATCTTGAGCCACCTGGTTCCCACTAACCCTCAGAGGCTGGGTGTGCAGCCCTTCCTTCGGTCATGGTTTCCTCCAGTTTTTCCGCTCGCAGAATGTTCTCACTCAAGTTGCTGCCACTAGGGGGCACCTGGTAGTGTTGATAATCTGCCTCCAGCTGTGAAGATGCAAAAATATGTTAAAAACAGTAAGTTCTTATATAGCGCAGCATCCAGTCATCAGGACTGCTCAACGAGCTTTACACTTTACTCCCTGGCAGACCTGTTCAGTTGAATACCATCTCGACTTCTCTGGGAAGCATTCAGCCATGCTGCAATTAATGCGCGAAAACTATTGATATACAAATGTCCACCACTGTCTATAGCCAGGTACTCATTCATACAGCCGAGTGAAATAGAGCAACATGAAGTGAATGAACTTGTCCAAGGTTCGACACTGCAGCACATGATTCGAACCCGGGTTCTCTCGAATGAGAGCCTGATGCTCTAGCCACTGTGCCACTGCGCTCCACAAACACAATAACACACTATTATGTTGCATTACAAATTTACACATGTATATACACATGTAAACCACTATCCCTATAATATCAATTAATATAGTTAATTTTCTGCTTAAACCTGCCTTTAACAACAAAGAGATTATATGATGGTCATAGATAGCTACAATGTTACTATATATAATTCCAAGCTACAATGTTACTACATATTGTAAGCACAGTTTACTCGCCAGTGGCCGCTCAACCAATCAGCCACTGGCAGAACTGAGAGACCCGGCTTTGCACAGGAAACAGACATTTTCAACAAACTGCAATAATCATAAAACTATTCAAAATCTCTGCTTACCTCTATATCTATGTCTACACATTAATTGTCAAAAACCCCAAGGTCATTACGCCAACAAGTGTCCACCATGGCTGCAGACACGTCAGATAGATTGTTCCAGTTCTTTATAGTTATGTTGGCATAAACCTGTGTCCTGGCTGACACCTGAATCAATCGCTGACTATGGCCATGCGTGTTGTTGATTGAGAGAACAATGTGGTGTGGCAAAGGAAGAGTTTGTTACGTTGCTTTCCCGACTGTTGTTACAAATCTCGCTGCTCGACGCTGTACTTTTTCTAGTTATTTTATATTTCTGTGTGTGTATGGGTCCCAAGCAGTGCTCACGTGCCTCCACTAACAAACTTCTAAAAACTTATTATTTAAACACAATTCGGTATTACATCATCTGTCATTTGTATAAACAATATTACGTTAAAGAAACCAAACCAGCATGTCACTCACCCTATTCGAGTAGCAATCACTCACCCTATTCGAGTAGCAATCACTCACCCTATTCGAGTAGCAATCACTCACCCTATTCGAGCAGCAATCACTCACCCTATTCGAGTAGCAATCATTCACCCTATTCGAGTAGCAATCACTCACCCTATTCGAGTAGCAATCACTCACCCTATTCGAGTAGCAATCACTCACCCTATTCGAGTAGCAACCGTCGATGACAGACTCGTAGAAGGGATGACATCCTTGTCGCTCTAACTTCCTGTTCCCATCATCCACCTCACTTCCGGGCTTGGGTTTCGGCATTGATAGACTCGATAAGGTCTTCGTCCACCATCTTGTATCACTCACATGCAGCAGCGCCGCCCTGGTGGCTTTATTTGTCGACGAGAGGATTTCCTTTGTCTGGCGGATTGCACCCCTCGCTGAGAATGGACTCTCCCCAGGACTCTGGTTTTTGCTGTCCGCCACCTGACAGTTGACTCTCTCGCACAGGATCTGAAGGGCATTATGGGTAGATTAGACAAACTGTTAACATTTGTATGAGAAAAACTAATTAATTTATATATTTCATGATACTGATTTAATACAATTTAAGAATTAGATTATTTATTATATAACTCGTACAACAGTTATTATATAGACTAAACAGATATAGATTTCTAGAAAAGTCCTGAACGAATCTACATAACTTTGATAAAGATCTTGTAATATTTAATAATTTTATTATGTGTAAAATAATTATACCAGTTTAAAAACTGAAGAATGTTGCACTAATTATATCCTACAATAATGCCTTAATAATTCTTAATATGAAATTTTTTAAATTGTGTGTGAACTAATACACTAGACCGACCTAATGATGAGATCCTACGCAAACGTCACGAGTGTGTCTAAATGGTGGATACTGGCACTACATATGAGATCTCATCATTAGTATTACTACTTTCATAAAACTTGTGAGACACCTGATGAGGAATGCAACATAATGACTGTTTGTATTAGGACTCCTAAAAATAATTGAAATGATCAGCTGTCTTGAAAACATACTATACAAAAAGAATAATTTTTGGTGTCCAAAAACATACCGTAAATTTCCATGTATAATACGCATTTTTTTTCCATGACTTTTTACTCAAAAGTCGGGGTGTGCATTATACATGGTGCTAAGATTTAAACAAATTTTCTCTGACCAATTTATCAATGTTTGCAGACCAGGATAACGCTGCCGGAAAACTAGTAATATTATTAAAGTCGGTGTGATGTGCAAACCACAAACCACCGAAGCAACACAAACGAAAGGCAAGAATCGCACTCCCATAACCGCCTCTCTAGCCCTTAACTAGCATCAAGAAATGTCAAAGACGACAGCCCATATGTCTGACATCGTGAATAACATCAATGAGCGGGAAGCGCAGCCCGAGAAGAACATGTGTTGCTCCCTGAGCGCCAAGGCATTATGATTGGCGTTCCTGAATCACGTGAATGATGCCCGAGTCACGGGTCGAATGTCAACAAGTGTGACTCCATGTTTAATGTTATGAATGCAAGTGATGTGAATGTAAATAAAGACGAATGTAGCACATGTATGCTTCGTAGTTCAAAGTACCAGGTTTGCATGTAGCATTTCAGAATAGAACGACACAATGTAAGTTCTAGCAAGCGCTGATTTAATCAGTTGCGCAATTGTCATGCTACAACACAAGTTACATAGTGCTTACACACTAGTCACTAGCGAGCGACAAGCCGGCAGCAATGCCGCAACTTGTGTAGATGACATGTTTACGATTCTGAAATGGATTCATGAGTTCAAGCAAAATATTAGATGCGGAGAAATCGGGGATTGATGTTAAAAGTCGGGGTGCATATTATACATGGTGATATAGAAATTCTATCAAAATTTAGCAAAAGTCAGGGTGCGTATTATACATGGGGGCGTATTATACACGGAAATTTACGGTAGTCATTATGTACTGTATGTATTTGGACATGTAAAAATAGCAGGTGTCCTAAAACATACAGTACAAATAGCATTACTGGCCCCTTGGATCATACACTCTTGGTTCTTCCAATTAACAATCTAAGTAATAATTTATATTAACAAGAGAACAAACTTTATTTCACCCATTGTATATAATACTGTTCTTCTTCGTCTTGGTTCTTTAAAACAAATTTGCAAGCAGATTCGATAAAGCTGAGACAATTTATTATAGCTAACATACCTGTGTTTCAAGCAGACACTTCGCTCGCAATATTGGTTCTATCACCTTTGGCGTACAGTACGTGATGGCAAAACACAACAGCTCCATCCTACAGGAGGCAAGAAAATACATGAAATTAATTAATTGTCTATAGAAATGAATGTTTGAATAAAATATGTTATTAAAATTGCTGTGTTTATTCAATTAAATCTTTATTGCTCAAGGCACCCAGAACCACCTAAACCCTCCGATGTGCAACCGTTCAAAAACCACCCGCCAAACTCGCAGCTGCTAGACTTTCATTTACCTTGTTCAGATCCTACTTTTACATTAAACATCCAGTTGAAACTGGTGACATAGGCTATATAATAGCACTGGTTTTCACATAACAAGTGGAATGAGACAGTGCTGAAGACTTGAAATTAATCAATTGAGCAAATTCTTTCATTCTGCAACTTCTGTGCACTATATAACAGCATGGCCATCGCCTGTAACTTCACACGTCAGAATTAACGCAAACACAGCAAAACAAAACATCTTATCATCAACATTTTGTAAATGAGAATTCTTGAAGAGTCATATTTAACTAAAATATTTGGTAATTGATTTATTAAGTATCGGCTGATTTTATTTTTTTCTTCATAGGACATCAGTAGGTTTTGGCATGAACATGTGTACTATAAAAAAAACCATGCCACTTGCGTCATATGTGACCAATCCGTCCTTTAAAAACTAAATTTTTATGTGTGTCCATGGAAATCCCTTTCGTATTCTTGGAAACTGACAATATTTCCATAGTAACGATCACGTGTACATCAGATCACTGCGAACTGTCCGCAAACATAAATTCGTTCACTGTGAATACACATATAGTTTGGTCATTCTGAATGCAGATATATTCCTGACCACTATCGCCCGCAGAACTTGCTTCTCCTAGGCCTTTCGTTTACTGCGATCAGATCCTTCTTTTATACTAATTAGCCAGGTCAAATTGATGACCTAGATTCTATAAAGGTCAAGAATACATGTGCTTGGCCATCTTACGAAAGCAGTTTGCGTTTGTGTATTAAAAGAGGTTATTTGGAAGGAAGTTGAGTTGCATTTGTCAAAATAAATTCCGACATCACACGGCATTTGGCGGGTTTGATCGAGACCAGCATCAGTAGCGTTGGCAACAATCAGAGTTCTATTATCGTCCAACTTCAATGTCAGTGTGACTTGTAGACAGAGACATCCAGCAGATGACCTGTTATTGGCATCTTCATCTTGCAGTATATATGCAGCCATCTTGTTGATCGTGGCACCGTCCATGCCTTGTTTAATGTGTTTATTTTTGCTGTATTTTGCTACCTTGTTCGCATTGATAACGCTAAGGGAACACATATTTCTTACAGTGGTTGCTGTCTTTCAACATTTCGGGTGTTGATTTTATATTGGAACAGAATATTCCATTCAGTAATGTGATCGGTAGACGGTAGCCATTATGTAAATTATGATTTTTATGTTTTCACGCACGTTGATGACGTTTACAAAATAATACGTGATTTGAACTGGTAAACTAACCTGCATGGCTTCATTTCTTTCATTGGAGCACTTACAGTAGGTTCTGTGAATTGTTTGGTAAAGCATGATGAAATTAACGCTTCATTTTGTCATCGTAATTGTTGAATTTCGCTTCAAGATTTGAAACTTAGCTATTTCCTGTGTTGCAATCAATTAAATTTAAGATCATAAAGCAAAGTTCAAAACTTACAACAAAAAATTTAAACTTCCATCATGCTATACACACAAAAATCACAGCACCTATCATAAGTTGTCCAGTGAATGAAATGTAAGGTTAGCCACGGGTGTTCATTTTGTTCTAATAAAACATTTATTAAATTTCGATGGTTAGTTTTCTAATTACAATTCATTTTGTCGACGACATCAACAACCGTGAAAACATAAGATTCATAATTTACAAAATGGCTACCGTCTACCGATCGTATTACCGACTGGAATTTTCTGTTCCAGTACAAAATTAACACTCGAAATTACAAAAGATAGCAAACTCTTTCACAAGTTTGTGTTCCCTTAACAGTAACAATGGGATGATACTAACGAAATGCCGCTATAATAAACTAATCAAGCTAGGTACGGATGGTGCTCGATCAACAAGGTGTCTGTATATATTAACAAAGTGAAGACACCGCTGATGCATCGAAAAGTCGCACAAAACGCGGAAGATAATATGGTCTCTGTATTCATTGTCAACATTACTGATGTTGCAGACATCAATATCTGACACAAAATTGTTGGGAAACGACCTCAATCAAAACTGCGAAATGCTGCCCGATGTCGGAATCCATTTTAATGAATGCAACTCAACTTCCTTCAAAATAAAATCTCTTTATTCACAAACTTCTTTTTGAAGATGGCGAAAACCATGTGCGTCCTTGGCTATTGTATAGTCTCGCTTAACAGACTCTCAAATGGCCGCACGACTTCACCAAGAAGATAGCTCAGAATCACGTTTTGACTGCCCACCTGTTGACAGCCATGAGAGCTGCCACCTAGTGAATATGCATGTGATTAAAAGGCACTAAACTACGAAAAATGTTGGTTTATTTTGTGTGTGACATGTTTCAATACAAGTTTCATGTTGTTATAGTTGTTATAGTATAGTATTATCCTTATTTAATTTGTTATTTCATAGTTGGCCTGAGAGCCAATCATCATCTCTACCCGAATCTGGACTAAAGCCCCCTACCGGTAACATTGGCAGGGCCTTAATATTCCAGGCCGTAGTGAGGGGCCAGTGCTGCCACCCCACGGCGCCTGGGTAATCGAGGCTAGCTTTTATATAGCCTATGTCACAAGTTTCTACTGGATGGTTAATGTAAAAGTAGGATCTGATCGAGGTAAATGTAAGGCCTAGCAGCCGCAAGTTAGCGGGTGGTTTGGGAACGGTTGCACATTGGAGGAGTTGGGTGGTTCTGGGTGCCTTGCACAGTACAAATTTAATTGAATAAACAGCAATTTTAATAACACATTTTATTCATTCATTTCTACAGACAATGCAATTAATTTCATGTATTTTCACGCACTGGTTGTCGAGATATCCAAATTTTAATGCAAGCAACACACAATACAATTCACAATTGGCCGCCATCTTCAAATTATCTTCCCACAGCATGGTGTAAAATAAGAAGGCTTCTACCCAGCAAAGAGTAAAATAAGTCACCTGCCAGTGAAAAGGTCACATTTTAAAGCAAAAAACATATCTGATAACATGGTATATGAACGTGATTTGTCTACACAAAATTGCATGGCTTAGTTTTATGTTCAGTGGAGGGGTTGTGCCAAAATGCGCACCATGTTTTAGCTGTTTTTCAACATTGTAGCAACATTTTTATAAGCAAATTTATTATACATTTGTTATAAAAAAACTGCAGGAACGCCAATAAAATATTTGTGCTTACAAATATACACGTTTCTTTCAGGGAGTTTCTCAAAATGAAATAAAATGCCATTTTAGGTTGTTTTGACGTTTTTAATTGTCTTTAAAAACATTGAAATATAAATAAACAACATAAAAATTCAATTGGTTTTGGTCTGAAGTATCGCTTAGTGTGTTAGGCAAAGTGTGAAAAAATGTTTAGTTTAATTTCAAAACCTGTCTTAAATTTATTTGATTCAAAACAAGCATGCCATAGCCACCTTAGCGACCTTAACAGAAAATAATACACATACTTTGCTGGAATATCTCTAAACTGCTCAGCTTCTGCTAGTTCCTTGCATTCTGGCCAGATGTCAGGGTATCCCATCTCCATCAATCGGTAGCAGTTCTCGTAAGCGACACTGTGATCCTGCACCTGGTCAACATAACAGGAATGGTGGTTTAATCAACTGTCAATATCATCTTGAATTCTTTGCTTTCCTATTCCAGTTCCAAAACGGCTATATTCTCATTTGTTTTACTTATCATATTCACAATAACACAAAACAAAACTCTCTCTCGCTCTCTATCTCTCTCCCCTCTCTCCTCTCCCCTCTCTCTCCTCTCTCCCCTCTCTCCTCTCCCTCCTCTCCCCTCTCTCCCCTCTCTCTGTCTCCTCTCTCTCCTCTCCCCTCTCCCCTCTCTCCTCTCTCTCCTCTCTCTCCTCTCTTTATCTCCTCTCTCTCCTCTCTCTCTCTCTTCTCTCTCGCTTGCTTGCTCACTCGCTCTCGCTCTCCCTCTCTTTCACTCTCTGCAGTTTCAGCAAATAAGGAACAATTCATACTTAAAAAACTGAAAACAGAAATGTTGTTTACATTTAATGTTAACATGTGGATCACCAACACCAAGTTTTGAGTGAGAGAGTGAAAGGCCATGCTGACGACTAACGTTTGAGGTGAGACATACACAACCGGATGTGACGAGTTACCTTGAGAGCGACTTGAGCAATGACTCTGAGGACTCTGCCATGTCTCTCTACATCATTGCTGCCTCCCACACGAAGCAGCTCGCCAAGTCGCAGCAACTACAACAGACAGTTGGGCAAATGAGTGAAATTTTTTACTTATTTCAGTAAGTTTATACCTTTTTACTCCACGTCTTGGAGGAAGACTGCTGAAAGCAGCCGAAACGTCACAAGAACAAAAGGTAAATTGACTGTGAAATAAGTAAAAATATCACTCATATGAACCTTCCAGTCTGATGACCTGTTCACTCAGACAGTTGGGCAGTTGTCAGAGGGGGTGGTAGGGCAGTGAATTAGAACATCCACCTGGCATGCCAGTCCTATGACCCTGGACCCGGTTCATTTCGTGTAAAAACATGCGTCTCAACATTGGGGACTGTGTATTTCTTGTGTCTCAAGAGATCACATTAATGTCTCAATATGGGATGCAAAAGTGTTTGTGTCACCATTTGGACATGATAATACCACTAATCTACAAATGGCAACATCTAGAAATCACAATGTTTTAGTGAAGATGGTTACCATAATGACCATATGTATTTCAACATTATGTTTTTGGATGCACTTAAAATCTACCAAAAAACATATACCATACGTTATCGGACACCTGTCATTTTATGCATTCGAATACATACAGTACATAATGAATGTACGTTTTCAGCCACTAACAAAAATGTTGTTGCGCTTTATGTTTTCAGCCACTAACAAAAATGTTGTTGCGCTTTATGTTTTCAGCCACTAACAAAAATGTTGTTGCGCTTTATGTTTTCAGCCACCAACAAAAATGTTGTTGCGCTTTATGTTTTCAGCCACCAACAAAAATGTTGTTGCGCTTTATGTTTTCGGCCACCAACAAAAATTTTGTTGCGCTTTATGTTTTCGGACAGCTCAGAATTGAATTACTTTTACGTGTCCAAATACAAACAGACTTTACGGTATAACTGTTACCCTCTGTGAGTTCTTGTATGTGAATGGTTTACTGTCTACTGCCTTCTGTATCAGCTCCAGCCGGTCGTTGCACATCCGAACTGAAAGTGCACAAACACACACATCAAAGTAAAGCAAAGGCACGTTCTTACATACCACAATATCGAGTCCTTAGCATTGCTCAAAGCGCCTTACACTAAAACATGAACGATCTTGACACCATTTCAAACCTTGGCACGTTCGTTCACTCTACATTGCTCCAGTTCACTCATCTGTTTGAATGAGTACCTGGCTATAAACAGTGGTGGATATTTGTGTATGAATAGTTTTTGTACAGTAACTGCAGCATGGCTGAATGCTTCCCAGAGAAGTCGAGGTGGTGTTCGATTGAACAGGTCTGCCAGGGAGTAAAGTGTAAAGCGCTTTGAGCAGTCCCAAAGACTAGGTACTGCGCTATATAAGAACTTACCTTTATTTACCTTTTTCACTGATATCATCACCTACTTCCTTTGCCCGTCAGTGCATTTATTCAACCGTTGATGACTTGATATTCTAAACTTGCCCCTAGCCTTTTTTTCTGATGCAGTTCTGGGCTTGGTTTCTCAAGGATTCTTGCACAGTAAACGTTTTTCTTATTTTACTGTAGATGTATTGTAAATGGCCTATAACTGACAAAAGCTGGTATACATTAGGTCGGTCTATAACACCATTGCTGCCTAAAAATTGCTAGAAAATGGTATTTGTTGTTGGTAACCTTGAGAATGTTAGGTGTCATCTCAGATGTCCAATATCAGACAAAATTCTTTTCGTTTGGGGGTCAGGGGGTCACAAGGGGGTGGGCATCAGAGGGGGGTGGGGTCAGAGGCAGTTTCATCTGGCGTCGGACATCAATATTTTACACTTCGGACCGCTACTGTTAATATACTTATAACATCATTTCAAAGTTTACAAACTTTCATCTAAGGAGACGGGTTGGGGGTGAGGCCAGATGAAAGTAATTTCTTCTTATATCGGACATCGATGTTCAGAGATGGTCCCTCACTCACCTTGAATAGGGAGTATGTTCACTCCAAAGCCGTTGAGCAGAGCGAGGGATTGGATGAGATCAAGTTCATCCAGCACAGTCTGGGGCATGTCCGTGATTACATTCAAACATGCCCTGCAACAAAATGTCAAATTCAAATATACTGTAGTTGCAGCACTGAAAATATCAAACATGGTTTTACATGAGGGTTATCTACTTCACAAAAAATGATGACACCTCCCCCCATTGTTCCATGCCCATAGTCATCGCAGTCACCCCGAAACTGGTAGGTTTTCTTTTTCCGTTAAATGCCCACAATCATTAAGCTGATTATTCTGGTATTAGGAGTTTAGACAATGAGATCCCAGTGAGTCCACGGCAGGATTTTTCCATTTCCATGTGTGGAACTTTTACTTCCCATGGCACAGACACCAGACAGAAGCGACCAACGGCTTATGGCATCTTTTCCAAAAGACACAGGCAACATAAAGTGAATAAAATTACCCAAGCTTCGATATACAGCGGCTGAATCAATAACGAATCACCACCCGGCGGCACCAGAGTTCGAAACACGGTCTCTCTCTGAACGACAGTCCACCACTCTAATCACTCAGCCACTGCGCCCCACTTGAAAGAAGTGTAGAATAAACAATTCCAGTGTACACACAAACACACTACGTACAAGATGGCTTCCCGCTGTATCCGTACGGACGTTTGTTATGATGCAAACTTTAGCGGGTTTCACCATGTGCGCATTTGTTGACTGTTGCTGGGTTTTTTACATTGCAAACAACTGATTTACCCTAAGAACCACAAAGAACCCTTAACCTATCAGGTATTTCAACAACAAAAAAAGGAGTTATGTTTCAATCATGGGGTCTTAGATTCTTCCCTGAAAGTTTGGCGCCCAGTTTGCAAGCCGTGTAGGAGGAAAATGTTAACAGAACTACACACATATACAGTATTAGAAGATAGGATTTTATTTTATTTTTAAAGTCAATTTAATCAAGATAAAAACCATAAAGAACTGACCGAGCCAGGTCCATCGAGGAATCAGTGAGATTGGCCGACGAATCAAAATATTCCTGTGCTGCCATTAGCACCAACTCGACCGCACGTTCGTAGGGAACCTTCCAGATATGAGCGCCCTCTGGCGAGTTCATTGAAGACTGGTGGAGACGTTCGTGCCCCTGGTGGCCACTGGTCTGAACCATCTCGCCTGCGAGATGGATGTTCTCGAGACGACCAGAGCATAACAGACTCTCGACAAATATCTGAGGCAAAACAAACCAGAGGAGACATGTGGAGAGCAATGACTCGCAGATATACTCAGAATATTTTAGTAAAACTGTAGGCACATTATCAACCATTTCAGTGCCAGTCAAAATTGCGCTCATGTACAAGAAGTGCCATAGCTATATTTTTTAGCATGCTCATCATTCCAAACTTGTATTTTATGTGTTTAGCGTGCAAATATCACCAAGTAAACTATACATTCCCTGAACAAGCAGATAATTTTCTATTTGTGTCGAGTCTTAACAAAATGAGTTATTGATACCACTGGAAAGAAGAGATGTTAAACTTTCCAACGGTACATAAAACATGGACCTAGCTCACTCATAGCCAAAGTTAATTATGCCACAGTGAACATGACTGGGGTAGAAATGATCAAATTGAGAAAAACGCAGTTGAAGTTTATGTACATGTTTACACATGTCAACTTCGAATGAATTTAGTTACACTTAACAGATTTCTCTGGCTATTGGTATTTTCCGAAAATTGTATAAATATGAACCAAATATATGACATATTAATAATATTATGACCAAAAAGCTGTATATAACTATAGTAAAAATAAGTCATTTTATAACACTGCATACTCCTTGCACACATATAATATTATTGACAAAGGTGAATGTAATGGAATTTTATATAATTGTGGTATACAGATAATTATAATACCTAAGCTTTATCAACTTAATCGTCCGTCTACAAGGACCAGGCCCTGACGTCAAAGGCATTAGCGAGTGATCGAACATCGCTACGCCTACGTTGTCGTTCCAAATGCAGCCGTTTTGTTTCTATTCCTCTGTTCGATGCTTTCGAAATGCACTCCCAAGTCATGCTCATTGTGTGTATTTTGCAAACTGGTCACAGTGTTTTTGGTGACCTTGTGGCGAATTACCCCCACCTTGCTAAGCAGAAGTTGTGTTTTTGGTGGGGAATGTATGTATTCTTGACATCTTATGTTTATACATGTAGTGGTTTTTTAGTCCATTACAAGGTAGGGACGAATCATGTATATTGTTATTGTCAAGATTGTAGGAATGTGGAATCTGAGAAACCGGAAGGCTGACACTGTACAAGGGTTCAGTGTCATATCAGGTTTGGATTTTAGAGCTCACATTCCTGTTAATGTCATTCCCAAACTGGCTGCATGATAAGCAGTCCAACTTCAATAAATAAACGTCATTCATTTGGCCAATTTCGATTCTCAGCTACATTGGACTTGTGTTGTTTGTTGCATAAATGAATTTGTGCAAATCACCAAGTTGCATAATAGATTTTATGCAATTGACAGAGCAAGTCTTCCGCAGGCACTGGCCTGTGTGCTTGAGTCAATAACAGCTCCTGGATTATCTCACCAGATCAGATTACTCTGTAAGATAATCCACCAACCACAGCACTGGATTAGTCCAGATGTCTTATCACTCCGGTCAAGCAGTTACCCAGTGGTAGACGTGTTTTACATTCACTGATAATTTGAAATCCGCCCTCCTCCCCACCTTTCTTCCTTTCATTGAATGTGTAGGTAATAAATACTATTGTACATCGTTGGTAGAAAAGGAAGTTGGAAAATGTCAAAAAGCTTTCCCCACATTTCTTTGCAATATAGATGAACATGGGGGTTTATCCTCTACTAGTTTGTGTTCATGGGGTTTTGATGCGCTGACAGGCTTCCTCTTTTTCCATCGATAATTGGAATTTAGGTTTATATAGGTTAGGCGAATTACCCCCACCTTGCTAAGCAGAAGTTGTGTTTTTGGTGGGGAATGTATGTATTCTTGACATCTTATGTTTATACATGTAGTGGTTTTTTAGTCCATTACAAGGTAGGGACGAATCATGTATATTGTTATTGTCAAGATTGTAGGAATGTGGAATCTGAGAAACCGGAAGGCTGACACTGTACAAGGGTTCAGTGTCATATCAGGTTTGGATTTTAGAGCTCACATTCCTGTTAATGTCATTCCCAAACTGGCTGCATGATAAGCAGTCCAACTTCAATAAATAAACGTCATTCATTTGGCCAATTTCGATTCTCAGCTACATTGGACTTGTGTTGTTTGTTGCATAAAAGAATTGTCACTCGTTTGTTGCTGATGTAAGATAAACTGAAAGTGAAAGTAATACCTCGTAGCATGTGGATGGCTTGATACAGTGGTAAACCTTCTCTTGAAGAGCAAGAAGGTCTGTCAACAACACCCTCCACTGTTTGGCTCCAAGGGCAGGGGTCCTGGATATAACATCACAGCAATGATAACAAGGGGTTCTGGATATAACATCACAGCAGTAATAACAAGGAGTTCTGGATATAACATCACAGCAGTAATAACAAGGGGTTCTGGATATGACATCACAGCAGTAATAACAAGGGGTCCAGGATATAACATCACAGCAGTATTAACAAGGGGTTCTGGATATAACATCACAGCAGTAATAACAAGGGGTTCTGGATATGACATCACAGGAGTAATAACAAGGGGTTCTGGATATAACATCACAGCAGTAATAACAAGGGGTTCTGGATATAACATCACAGCAGTAATAACAAGGGGTCCTGGACATGACATCACAGCAGTAATAACAAGGGGTCCTGGACATGACATCACAGCAGTAATAACAAGGTGTCCTGGACATGACATCACAGCAGTAATAACAAGGAGTCATGGATATGACATCACAGCAGTAATAACAAGGTGTCCTGGACATGACATCACAGCAGTAATAACAAGGAGTCATGGATATGACATCACAGCAGTAATAACAAGGGGTCCTGGACATGACATCACAGCAGTAATAACAAGGAGTCATGGATATGACATCACAGCAGTAATAACAAGGGGTTCTGGATATGACATCACAGCAGTAATAACAAGGGGTTCTGGATATAACATCACAGCAGTAATAACAAGGGGTTCTGGATATAACATCACAGCAGTAATAACAAGGGGTCCTGGACATGACATCACAGCAGTAATAACAAGGGGTCCTGGACATGACATCACAGCAGTAATAACAAGGTGTCCTGGACATGACATCACAGCAGTAATAACAAGGAGTCATGGATATGACATCACAGCAGTATTAACAAGGGGTCCTGGACATGACATCACAGCAGTAATAACAAGGTGTCCTGGACATGACATCACAGCAGTAATAACAAGGGGTCCTGGACATGACATCACAGCAGTAATAGCAAGGTGTCCTGGACATGACATCACAGCAGTAATAACAAGGAGTCATGGATATGACATCACAGCAGTAATAACAAGGTGTCCTGGACATGACATCACAGCAGTAATAACAAGGAGTCATGGATATGACATCACAGCAGTAATAACAAGGGGTCCTGGACATGACATCACAGCAGTAATAACAAGGTGTCCTGGACATGACATCACAGCAGTAATAACAAGGGGTCCTGGACATGACATCACAGCAGTAATAGCAAGGTGTCCTGGACATGACATCACAGCAGTAATAACAAGGAGTCATGGATATGACATCACAGCAGTAATAACAAGGGGTCCTGGACATGACATCCCAGCAGTAATAACAAGGTGTCCTGGACATGACATCACAGCAGTAATAACAAGGGGTCCTGGACATGACATCACAGCAGTAATAGCAAGGTGTCCTGGACATGACATCACAGCAGTAATAACAAGGTGTCCTGGACATGACATCACAGCAGTAATAACAAGGGGTTCTGAACATAACATCACAGCAGTAATAACAAGGGGTCCTGGACATAACATCATAACAGTAATAACAAGGGGTTCTGGACATGACATCACAGCAGTAATAACAAGGTGTCCTGGACATGACATCACAGCAGTAATAGCAAGGTGTCCTGGACATGACATCACAGCAGTAATAACAAGGTGTCCTGGACATGACATCACAGCAGTAATAACAAGGGGTTCTGAACATAACATCACAGCAGTAATAACAAGGGGTCCTGGACATAACATCATAACAGTAATAACAAGGGGTTCTGGACATGACATCACAGCAGTAATAACAAGGTGTCCTCGACATGACATCACAACAGTAATAACAAGGGGTCCTGGACATAACATCACAGCAGTAATAACAAGGGGTCCTGGACATAACATCATAACAGTAATAACAAGGGGTTCTGGACATGACATCACAGCAGTAATAACAAGGTGTCCTCGACATGACATCACAACAGTAATAACAAGGTGTCCTGGACATGACATCACAGCAGTAATAACAAGGGGTCCTGGACATAACATCACAGCAGTAATAACAAGGTGTCCTGGACATGACATCACAGCAGTAATAACAAGGTGTCCTCGACATGACATCACAACAGTAATAACAAGGTGTCCTGGACATGACATCACAGCAGTAATAACAAGGGGTTCTGAACATAACATCACAGCAGTAATAACAAGGGGTCCTGGACATAACATCATAACAGTAATAACAAGGGGTTCTGGACATGACATCACAGCAGTAATAATAAGGGGTTCTGGACATGACATCACAGAAGTAATAACAAGGTGTCCTCGACATGACATCACAACAGTAATAACAAGGTGTCCTGGACACGACATCACAGCAGTAATAACAAGGTGTCCTGGACATTACATCACAGCAGTAATAACAAGGGGTCATGGACATGACATCACAGCAGTAATAACAAGGTGTCCTGGACATGACATAACAAAAATACTAACAAGGGGTTCTGGATATGACATCACAATGTAATGTTACACTTTTTGATAGTTCTCTAAATGGACTTGCTGCTCACTGCAGCTAAACATAAGATGTTCTAACCATGATATGTGATAGTCTACTCACTTGCGACCAGCCACTCGAGTCAATTTTGTAAAGAGTTTCTTCGCCTCTTCAGCATCATTCTAAAAAATGAGAATAAATTTGTTCATGTCACCTTCCATAATCGTATTTATTTAACACAAACTTTCTAATGATGTGTTCACACAGAAAAATCTATCCGGTTAACTTTAAACCAGTTCATGACATGCAATTGTTTTCAACGCCACGTGTCCTTTCCACAACTGTTCCAAGCTACGTAACTTTCATACATGTGAAATTAAATCGGTAAACCGGTTTAACTCAGGGTGAACACAATAAAGAGATCATAACATGTTTTAGTATCTATTTCTCAAGAAACTGTGGTTCCGTCATTTTAATAGTTTAACAAAATCTCTTAGTCTCTACTGGCAGGCTAACTTGGAGAGATTCAGAATAAACAACTGAAAACAGAACTAGTTTCTTGAGAGGTCAAAACAAAACAAGAGTCACATACCAAGCATCTGGAATGATGACATCACACTAGTAACTACTTTATCTGATCAAGTGGGAAAATTTTCTTGGATGTGTGATTGATGGACAGGCAGACAGACAGGAACAAAGAGATAGACAGACATACAAATGGATGGATGGACGGATGGGTTGACAGACAGACAGGCAAGCAGACAAACAGAGAGACATGCAAAGAGACAGACTGACAGTGACAGACGAACGAACGGACGGACGGACGGACGGACGGACAGTTTACCTGGGTGTCCCTGATGAAAGCAATTGTCTGAGAAAGATCATTGTTCTCAAGAATCTCAGCAGCACTGGAACAAAACATTATATAAACTCATCACAATCTTAGCACCACTGGAGCAAAATACGATATCAACTCATTGGAATATCAGAGTCAGAGAGACTGTAGCAAAATTATATCAACCCATTGGAATTTGGAATATCAGCAGCACTGGTGAAAACATGATATCAACTTATTAAAAGTTCAGCACTACTGGGGTAAAACACAATATCAACTCTTTAAAATCTCAGGAACACTGGGGCAAAACATAATATCAACTTATTAAAAGTTCAGCACTACTGGGGTAAAACACAATATCAACTCTTTAAAATCTCAGTGACACTGGGGCAAAACATAATATCAACTTATTAAAAGTTCAGCACTACTGGGATAAAACACAATATCAACTCTTTAAAATCTCAGGAACACTGGAGCAAAACATAATATCAACTTGCAAACTAAGCCGATCCAAAACATGGGTGGACTGACGGGTCTCTAGATAAAGCACTGTTCTGGGCCAGAGTCTCGATGAGCACGCTTCTTGAATAATGTGCACTACAAGGTAGCTGACAAATGGTCTAGGAACATGATCATACCTGAGTTGGCACTCCAGTTCATCCACCTGGTTATGCAGCGCCTGCAGCACCTTTGAGATGGTTCTGAAAGCAAGCATCTGTTTTCAAGTGGACTGCTTTCAGACGAGGTGCTTAGATGAAACCTCACAGGCCAGTCAATCTGGTTATGTAAGTGCACGTGTATATTTACTTTGGTTCACTGCACAGTAAAAATTAGCAAAGTAAATAACAAAATATAAACATACACATCTAATTTCTTCATTTTTAGTAGCAGTCACAAAACACTATCAACCTTCAAAACTTGTATTCTGCTTATCTGAAAACAAGGTAAATTCTTATATAGGGCGGTGTCAAGTCCTTATGATTGCTCAAAGCACTTTACATTTCACTCCCTGACAGACCTGTTCAATCAAACACCAACCACCACAACCTCTCTGGGAAGCATTCAGACATCCTGCAATTACTGCATGCGAAGACTACTGATACACAAATATCCACCAGTGTCTATAGCCAGGTACTCTTTCATATAGCTGAGTAAACTGATGCAATATGGGATAACTTGCCCAAAGTTTGAAATGACAGCATGAGGATTCAAACTTAGAATCTCTCGATTGAGAGTGCGACATTCTAACAACTAAGCTACCACACCCCCTGGTGAGGCACTTGATATCATTTGAAATTAACAGAAGTGAAAGATTGGAAGAGTTAAATATACGATATGCGTTAGATTTGCACTTTATGATGATGTGGACCAAGTTGAGTGGCATTGAAGCAAATCATTAGTGAGACTACTAGGAAATTGACCTACCCAAATCCTCTCTCTGGCAGACATTCGAGAATGGCAAAGGCATTGCTCAGCTGGTCAGTACTGTCAAAACAAAGAGTTACAATCAGAAATGATCACATCAAATGACTGACCATGAAAACTATTGCTAATGTCTAAACTCTAGTGATATTGTTGGCATGATTTCCTAGAGGTATCCATACCATTACATGATATTTAGCAAAGCTTTCAGAATAATCATAACGTATAAATTATACCCAAATATCCTAGAAAATAAAATACTTGGAATAACTGAAACAGTTCTGGGGCTCGCTTCACTAACATTCTTATGAACCGATATTCCTCATAAACCCAATTTTGATGTTTAAAACTTATTTAATTCCTCATCTTGTATAGTGAAAACTTTCACCACCAGGATGCACCACCGGCACACTTCTGCCGGTGTCTCATGGAAATAGTGTCCTCAGTGAAATGGCAGGTTTTTTTGTGTTTTGAAAAAAACTCCTTTAATTGTTCTGCTTAATGATGGGTTTTCTTTAAGGGCTCGTTATCGCAGTGAAACTGTCCGCTACTGGGAAACTACCAAAAATGCAGAAATTAAACATTTATGCAGTATACAAGTTTGTGCTTTTACTCATGTATTCTAGAACAGTCGAACATCTGTATTAATATCAGGAGATGTGATATGTGCACGAATCAATAGTTGAAGTTTGCAGCTGATTCTTAGACATAGTGTCATCATGAAAATGTCACATGTCGACCTTGGTGGCCATACTGATTCTTAGACATAGTGTCATCATGAAAATGTCGCATGTCGACCTTGGTGGCCATACTGTTTCTTAGACATAGTGTCATCATGAAAATGTCGCATGTCGACCTTGGTGGCCATACTGATTCTTAGACATAGTGTCATCATGAAAATGTCGCATGTCGACCTTGGTGGCCATACTGTTTCTTAGACATAGTGCCATCATGAAAATGTCGCATGTCGACCTTGGTGGCCATACTGATTCTTAGACATAGTGCCATCATGAAAATGTCGCATGTCGACCTTGGTGGCCATACTGATTCTTAGACATAGTGCCATCATGAAAATGTCGCATGTCGACCTTGGTGGCCATACTGATTCTTAGACATAGTGCCATCATGAAAATGTCGCATGTTGACCTTGGTGGCCATACTGATTCTTAGACATAGTGCCATCATGTAAATGTCGCATGTCGACCTTGGTGGCCATACTGATTCTGACAATATAAAAAAAAAAAATTTCACTACCAGGCAGGATAGCAAAAAATGGCATTAACAGTAAGGTGTCTGCAGTCATGTGACATTTTCTCCCAATTATATAGTAAATTTCACAATTTTCATGTCAAAATACACAATTGTTTGCTATTACTGCATGGATCACCTGTACAATTTAAAGATTTTCCAGAAACTGGATATCCCAAATAAAACACAGTTCTACTGGGCCTTGAAAAGTACACTCAGCCACCTTAACATAACATTTGCACAAAATACACAGAACAACCTTTAAAGATGCCTTCAAGGCTTGGCTGTCAAAGCTCACCTCTCACATGCATAAATGCACTCCAGTGCGACTGTGATCAGCAGCATTTCACTGTCAATGATTGGGTCTGGTTGCTATGGAAACACAACACAAAGTACTGGTTAATGAAAGAATAAAATGTTGAAAATATGACATTTCTAACTATATCACGTTATCAGACTATTTTGTAAATTAGTTAGCTTTTAATCTAGAAATACTACATTATGATACTGATAGCTTCAAATGTAAAGTAACAAAACCATAATTTTACAGGTCATTTAAAATAAATTTGACCCTAAAAGTCAAAATAGGCAAAGAAATCTTGATTGTAGCCGGTGTCTCTGTAGATCACTGGTTACCTCTCTCGCCTTTCTGATAAGACAAAAGGGTGCCAAAAGCTCCATTCAAGCCACACAATATTCAGTCGGATAACTGCAGTTCAGGGAGAGACCCGTCCGCCTGTCTTCAAGACTGGCAGATGACTGGACAAGATGGGTAATTACAACTGATAAGACTAGTGGAATGAGAGGGTTAGCAGGCTACTAGATTAACCAATAGTTCCAAGTGTAGGGCCCCTTACAACTGATAAGACTAGTGGAATAAGAGGGTTAGCAGGCTACTAGATTAACCAATAGTTCCAAGTGTAGAGCCCCTTACAACTGATAAGACTAGTGGAATGAGAGGGTTAGCAGGCTACTAGATTAACCAATAGTTCCAAGTGTAGAGCCCCTTACAACTGATAAAACTAGTGGAATGAGAGGGTTAGCAGGCTATTAGATTAACCAATAGTTCCAAGTGTAGAGCCCCTTACAACTGATAAGACTAGTGGAATGAGAGGGTTAGCAGGCTACAAGATTAACCAATAGTTCCAAGTGTAGGGCCCCTTACAACTGATAAGACTAGTGGAATGAGAGGGTTAGCAGGCTACTAGATTAACCAATAGTTCCAAGTGTAGGGCCCCATATTAATGACAATCATTGGTAGTGAAACAAATCAAATGGATCAATATTAATTAAATAAATGGCTCAAATGACACAGGTTTGTCATTGAAAACAACTAAACTGGCCAATAATGGCTGCGACTGATGTGAAAGTCTTCCATGCAAACTGTTTGCACAATAAAAGGCACAATTTTGGTTAACTCAAGACTGGCAAAAGAATTATTTCTGGCTAAGGGCCTGGTGCACTTCCAAATTAAGTTATATACAGATGTGTCTTTTTTTTTTTTTACAAATCAGTGACTTCCATATTTATCCTCTTGCCATATTCAGCATGCTGCTCTTTTTAAATATCATGCTTCATATTACCAGGCAAGTAAAATCGACTGTCTACTCTACCACCTGTATGTTTCTGCTCACTATATCTACAAAAGACAGCTGAAATTGCTACAGTTATCAGTTCACAATACAGTCTCATTGCTATTGAAACATGAAAGGGCACTCAACCAACAAAAGTTGGCTGGACCAGTGGAGTGAATGAGGAGTAGACCAGTTAGCAAAGAGATGAGAAGCCCGGAGAGTGGAGGGGAAAGGAGGCGAGGATGACTAGACTGCGCTGGGATGATGGAGTGGAGAGATTTGGAGGGATTGGGTGGTATGGAGAATGAGAGGGAAATACAGAAGGGTGTGGAGATGGTTGGTGGAGACAGCAGTGAAAGATAGAGGGGAGTGGAGAAGGTTGGTGGAGACAGCAGTGAAAGATAGAGTGGAGTGGAGACTGTTGGTGGAGACAGCAGTGAAAGATAGAGGGGAGTGGTGATGGTTGGCGGAGACAGCAGTGAAAGATAGAGGTGAGTGGAGAAGGTTGGTGGAGACAGCAGTGAAAGATAGAGGGGAGTGTAGAAGGTTGGTGGAGACAGCAGTGAAAGATAGAGGGGAGTGGAGAAGGTTGGTGGAGACAGCAGTGAAAGATAGAGGGGAGTGGAGACTGTTGGTGGAGACAGCAGTGAAAGATAGAGGGGAGTGGTGATGTTTGGCGGAGACAGCAGTGAAAGATAGAGGTGAGAGGAGAAGGTTGGTGGAGACAGCAGTGAAAGATAGAGGGGAGTGGAGAAGGTTGGTGGAGACAGCAGTGAAAGATAGAGGGGAGTGGAGAAGGTTGGTGGAGACAGCAGTGAAAGATAGAGGGGAGTGGAGAAGGTTGGTGGAGACAGCAGTGAAAGATAGAGGGGAGTGGAGACTATTGGTGGAGACAGCAGTGAAAGATAGAGGGGAGTGGAGACTATTGGTGGAGACAGCAGTGAAAGATGGAATGGAGTGGAGACTGTTGGTGGAGACAGCAGTGAAAGATGGAGGGGAGTGGAGACTGTTGGAGGAGACAGCAGTGAAAGATAGAGGGGAGTGGAGACGGTTGGTGGAGACAGCAATGAAAGATAGAGGTGAGTGGAGACTGTTGGTGGAGATTATATAGTGAAAGATAGAGGGGAGTGGAGACTGTTGTTGGAGACAGCAGTGAAAGATAGAGGGGAGTGGAGACTGTTGGTGGAGACAGCAGTGAAAGATAGACGGGAGTGGAGACTGTTGGTGGAGACAGCAGTGCAAGATGGAGGGTAGTGGAGACTGTTGGTGGAGACAGCAGTGAAAGATAGAGGGGAGTGGAGACTGTTGGTGGAGACAGCAGTGAAAGACAGAGGGGAGTGGAGACTGTTGGTGGAGACAGCAGCGCAAGATGGAAGGGAGTGGAGTCTGTTGGTGGAGACAGCAGTGCAAGATGGAGAGGAGTGGAGACTGTTGGTGGAGACAGCAGTGCAAGATGGAAGGGAGTGGAGTCTGTTGGTGGAGACAGCAGTGCAAGATGGAGGGGAGTGGAGACTGTTGGTGGAGACAGCAGTGCAAGATGGAAGGGAGTGGAGTCTGTTGTTGGAGACAGCAGTGCAAGATGGAGGGGAGTGGAGACTGTTGGTGGAGACAGCAGTGCAAGATAGAAGGGAATGGAGACTGTTGGTGGAGAACAGCAGTGCAAGATGGAAGGGAGTGGAGAGTGTTGGTGGAGACAGCAGTGCAAGATGGAAGGGAGTGGAGACTGTTGGTGGAGACAGTAGTGCAAGATGGAGGGGAGTGGAGACTGTTGGTGGAGACATCAGTGAAAGATAGAGGGGAGTGGAGACTGTTGGTGGAGACAGCAGTGAAAGATAGAAGGGAGTGGAGACAGTTGGTGGAGACAGCAGTGAAAGATAGAAGGGAGTGGAGACCAGTGCGGTCGAGAACAAGAAAACAGAAATCAAGGATAAGTATCGAGGCCGGCCTCGCCCTGGACATACAGGGAAACAAGAGGATGTCCAACAACAACTTACATCCGCCTTGGAAGCTTGGAAGATCTTGAGGCAAAGACCCAGATCGACCTTTGCCATAGAAATGAGATATTTCACCATGAGTTGGTCGGAGCATCCTTCATTCGTTCGGTTACACCGCTGAAGGAACGGCAACAGCCATCGCTTCACGTTCTTGATGTACATCTCCTCTGACGACTGTGTCAAACACACCCAATGAAACTCTGTCAATTTGTCGCTGAACAAAAGCAAAAAGTTTGGTTTCATTTGTCAACTGGTTAAAATTACAAATATGGAAATGCAACGTTAGAGCATAAAGTATCATAGTATGAAATGCAGAATTTTACCTGACATTGTCAACAAAATAAATAAAATTATCAGTCGTACAAAAAGTAGAAGTACAGTACAAAAAAATTCAAGTACACACATTGGTCGCTCCCCACATTTTTTGGTATAATGCAATCACTGAATCTCTCACAGTTGACCAACGTGTCCGAAAACATACAATACAGAAAAATACTTGTTTTTGTAGAATCTTAGGGTGTCCAAAACATACAAAGTCCAAATGCACACAGTTATTACGGTAATACAAGAAAGTGCACAGTTCTGCAATATTCTTAAGAGTGGTCATCATTGCTATGCCCTATTTCCAACTGTTTGATTTTGTTCTTATCAGTTTATTCTTCAACAAGAATGCTGACAGTGTTTTTAAATATCACAAACTGAATTCAAGAATGAAGCAAGATAACATTTCTGTATGTTTCATTTTGGAAAACCTCAAAATATTCACGAGGTGGTGTCACATATGCAATAGTGTTCCCATTAAACAACAGGTGGTGTAACATATGCAATAGTGTCCTAACTAAATAATAGGTGCAGGGTAAGTTCCACATTGTCAACACAGTCATCACTTCAACTAACTCATTGCTTATAAACACATGTGTACCTCTACAAAAGTCCATTTTAAACATAAATTTCCATATAAGTGGGACAAATATTTATGTATCGTGCTTTCAAAGGGACGGCAACACATACATATGGTTATTACATTGTGCCCTAATGTTATTGCATAAGTTCACAAAGTCAAAAAATATAATGTTACACATAGATAGGTGATGGTTTGGTCATTAACATGGTCAAATCACAAAAGTGGTGTTACCTATTGTGTGGAACATGAATATTAATGTAGATTGACACTATGCTGTAGGTTTCAGAATCTGGCTGTACTGTGGGTAATTCCATCTTGGATTGCTCAAATTGACAACTACACACCACACACTGTTGGTGGAGAAGTGGTGCTTCAACTAATACAAAACACATTACATTTCTGTACTTGGCGAACTCATGGAACTATGCCCAAGTGTTTATTACGTGATGTTATGTAAGTGGTTATTATGTGGTGCCATTTAAGTGGTTGTTATGCGGTGCCATTTAAGTGGTTATTATGTGGTGCCTTTTTAGTGGCTTTAAACAGTGACGTGACTATTTAAAATATAAAATAAAAAACCTGCATAGAATAAATCACGTACGTATAGTCAGTACTGAGGATGTTAGTTCACACTGTGTTGCATGTTTATTTCAATATTTGTTTATATCCATAGGACAAATTAATTTATTTATTAAAGTTTCATCATCATCATCATTGTGCAGCCGTAGTGTCCCGTGGTTGCTGTACAGATGCAAATGCAGTTTTACCCCTGACATTTGTCCAATCCTGTGGACGCAAATGCAGTTGTTTGCATGTGGGTGATGTTTTGCTATCTGGTGACTTAGTTACAATTTCTTTCCGGCGTTTTAAACACAGTGCTCTTCAAGGTCCCCAATCTCTCCAGGTTAAAGGCGAAAGCCTTCCAGGGACAGCTATCTACCTGGCTTCTTTCCTTCGGGAGTTTAGGCAGGCTAGAGGTACCGGACAAGCCTTGCTGTTTGCATACCCAGATGGCTCCCCAATGCTACGTAGAGAATTTGATGTGTCGCTGAAACAGTTACTGGTATTCTGTGGCTATCACACTAGTGCTTTTAAGGGACACAGTTTTCGCATTGGGGCAGCCACTGCGGCAGCATTACGAGGTGAGTCTGATGCACAGATCAGGGCGGTGGGCAGATGGACATCAGATGCCTTTAAGAAATATATCAGGATTGCTTGAGGTCGTTTTGCATGCTTTTTCAACATGACAGGTTATATTGTAGTGGGGTGGTCACATGTTTTGGTGACCGGTGGCGTAATGGCCCCACTTATAGGTTTAGGCTAAATCTTGATACAATGTAACTCTTCAGCAGGTAGTTGGGATTATAGTTAGGTGAATGAATGGTGTGCTTGGTTAGTACGGTACGGTGCCTAAGGTCTACTGTGATTACAGTAGTAATGATGTTGTATATATCTATAACAATACTGCTAATGTGGGCTCTGTCAACCTGAGGGACAGGAGACTAGTATGGGCTCAGTCACAGGCCTGGCCTTGGGATGTAGAGCCCACATTTCTCTCTCTAACTTAATCTCTTAATAAACGTAATTCATTTGGCCTTCTTTCATCACTATTCATGACTTGTGTTGGTGCTTGCATAAATTAAGGTATGAACGGAGCGCATACTGTAATTTATGCAGTGGCCAGGACAAGCCTAGCGTGCGTATCGAGCTAACTGGCTGAGGCGATAATTACTTCCAGCTACGCAGGGTATTTGGCCTAGTGAAACCGCCCAGTGCCTTCAGCCAGTCACGCCTTCAGCCAATCACGACATGGCAGGATTAGGCTCCAGCCTTTGAATTGGATTAACGGTTAAGCCGCCACTTCTGCGTTGGGTAGCTGTGCGTCATGTCGTATATTTCCTGATACTTCTAAATCCGCCCTCCTCCCCACCTTTCTGCCTATGCACGTTTAGTTAAACAACTATTGTACACCATTGGTAGAACAAGAAGTTGGAAAATGTTGCAACGCTTTCCCAAATTTCGGTTTGAACACAGGGGCATATCCCCAATTGTTGAATGTGTTGGGTTTTGGTGCGTCGATAGGCTTTTTGTTTTACAAAGGGTATATTTCTCCTTATGTTTATACAGGATAGGCGGAATGGCCCCACCTTTTTTGTAATTGCATGTGTCTATTGGTGGTGGAATGTTTGTATTGTTTGCTTAGGTTTATATTCGTAGTGGTTTTATACCTCTATAGCGACAAATTATGTATGTAATATTGTCGTCATGTTGTAGGAATGTGTGCCTGAGAAACTTTGATGAGGCTGTACAAGGGTTCAGTTTCCCATCTGGTTTGCATGTTAGACATCACATTCCTACTATATTTATGCCCAAAAGTGGCTGCATTAGAAGCAATCCACTTTCCAATAAAAAACGTCATCCTTTGGCCAATTTCAATTCTCAAACTACATCGGACTTGTGTTGGTTATTGCATAAATGAGAATATGCGGCCACGGCACTGTGCTGCATATGGGTTTTTGTGCTGGCAACAACGCAGGACAAGTGATGATTGGCCTAATGTCTGATGCTAATTATTATGCTAATTACCTTGTTGTCTCTGGCGCAAGGAGCCAATCACCGCGCGGTAGTGGCGCGCAGTCACAGATTACAACGAGCTCTTGGTCACTTCGTTTTGTGAAAGCAGACGGAGTGGTCGCATCAACAAATTTTGGCCCTCCCATCCCTCCCAAATTTTTGATAGCGTTAGGGACATACCATGTACATCATTGGTGGAAGAGGGGTTGATAGCAAATCTCAAAGCTTTCCCCGTTTTCTTAGTGCAGGTGGACAATGTGTTCACGGGGTTTTAACGCCGAGACAGCTCGCTTCTCTTCCACCGGTGATTTTAGTAAGTGGGGCGTAATGGCCCCACTTATAGGTTTAGGCTAAATCTTGATACAATGTAACTCTTCAGCAGGTAGTTGGGATTATAGTTAGGTGAATGAATGGTGTGCTTGGTTAGTATGGTACGGTGCCTAAGGTCTACTGTGATTACAGTAGTAATGATGTTGTATATATCTATAACAATATTGCTAATGTGGTATATGCCGAAATGTGGGCTCTGTCAACCTGAGGGACAGGAGACTAGTATGGGCTCAGTCACAGGCCTGGCCTTGGGATGTAGAGCCCACATTTCTCTCTCTAACTTAATCTCTTAATAAACGTCATTCATTTGGCCTTCTTTCATCACTATTCATGACTTGTGTTGGTGCTTGCATAAATGCAGTTTTACCCATAATATTTGTCCAATCCTATGGACGCAAATGCAGTTTTACCCCTGATATTTGTCCAATCTTGCGGATGCAAATGCAGTTTTACCCATGACATTTGTCCAATCATACAGATGCAAATGCAGTTTTATGCCTGATATTTGTTCAATCTTGTGAATGCAAATGCAGTTTTACCCCTAACATTTGTCCAAACCTATGGACGAAAATGCAGTTTTACCCCTAATATTTGTCCAATTCTACGGATGCAAACAGAGTGGTCTATCACTCTGCTAGATTCACTGGTGAGGTCAACCGAGTGCTCTTTCAACCACCACAGGGAATGGTGCTAGGGGCTGCTAAATCTTGTTAAGTCAACACAGCAAGCACACATATTAATGTTTTTAACCAATTTTATACCGATATTCCACAATTTTCGCACCACACCCAATGGTAAGGCATGTTGACCTAAAATAGATGTACAGTAACAAAAAACTGTGTTATGACTGTTTGTTTGTTACAATAGAAAGCAACAGAATATTATTAATTGGCAACCAAACAGCATATTAAGTATCTAACAGTTACACCGGAAAACTATATTCTTGGTTCTGTCCATTTAAAGTGCACACTTTGGTCATTTCAAAAAGCATCTCATGTGTATTGCATAATACTTTTATTAATTGTTTAATTAATGACATTTATAGTTTTCATCTGGAAGTTGTGTTTTTGTCACCAAAAAGTCAAGGAAAATATAAAGGTGATACCGTTCTCCGTACAGAAACTTTACTGGTGCCGTTACTTTAACAATAGTTTAGAAACATGTCTGAATTGAGGGCAATCTTAATATCTTTAGTGACGACAACTGGTTTAATTAGTGCACAGAGAAATGGAGAATTTTACCTCAGTAAAATGTGTTCCTTCTCACATAGACACGATCTCACTTTGACTGGCTGATGAGTGAAGAGGGTTATCAGACTGGATGGGTAAATGAGTGATATTTTTACTTTTTTCTCCGTCAGTTTACCTTTTTTCCATGACTTTTCGGTACCTTTCAGCAGTGTTCCTCAGATGGCTACCGCTAGATGGCGACACTGTAATCATGTGCAGGCGTAGATCTCGTAAAGAGCCACCCAGAGTGTGGTGGCGGGGAGCTCACGCCAGAGTGACTACGTTTGCACAGGACTACTGTATCGCCATCTAGTGGTAGCCGTATGAGGAAGACTGCTGAAAACAGCCGAAACGTCAAGGAAAAACGGTAAACTGACGGTGAAATAAGTAAAAATATCACTCATCTGAGTGGTTGACAGACAACTGGCACTTACGCACGACATCATCAGTCGGAGGCGGTCAATAAGTGGCATTGTCTTCATGTCCTCAAATGTCAACGTGTCATCTATGTGGCATTCATAAACCAGTGTTTCCATGGTAACCAGATCATCATGTAATAACTGTAGGCCCTGCAATCAAAACGTGTTAGTTACAACATAGCTTGGCAAAGTGCCACAACGGTTTCAGATCTGCACTTTAAGAAAATGCAGTTAAATTGGAAAGGCAAAGAATATGTAACATGTGTAACACGTGTAACACGTGTAACACGTGTAACACGTGTAACACGTGTAGTACGTGTAGCACTTGTAGAACGTGCAGCACGTGCAGCAGGTGTAGCAGGTGTAGCAGGTGTAGCAGGTGTAGCAGGTGTAGCAGGTGTAGCAGGTGTACTATGTGCAACATGTGCAGCATGTGTAGCATGTATAGCATGTGTAGCATGTGTACCATGTGTAGCATGTGTAACAAAGTGTTCTGGAGCACTATGTCTGACAGAGAGCTGAACAAGTTGCATTTTCTTCATTTATTTATTATATAAGATGCAAAATTAACAAAACTTGTTGCATGATTTATGGATTTCAATCATGAATGACAACAATAAAAAGACAGTGTTTCTAAAAATAAAATTATTTTATTGGTTGGCACAACGTCCGTAATAACTGCCACTTACACACGATAATCACACAGTGAAGACAGTTCAAAGTGTGATGGATCCTGAACATGTGTCATACACAAATGTGTATAACATTTGTTCATATATTAGTTTCATAAATACTATGTTTCAAACCGTACAATATTCTCCAAACGGACATTCATTTTCAATAAAAAATTGGCTACAACTTCATTAATAATGATCTGCCATGGAAAATATATTCATGCTTGAACAATGCAACGTCACTATGACAACCAAGAATAACGACGATACCTCGACATGTCGCTCAATGCCATACTTGACAAGCACCAGGGCAAACTCCACAAGTTTTGACAGTCTCTCGATTTCACACGCCCGGTACTGATACCACTTCGACAGCTGGTCTCGCGTCAGTGCAGCGCCCCTACAGGTAGGGCCACTAGTTATTTCACATATATGAGGGCGCTTTAGTTTGGGTACATAGAGGGAGGTCACACCATGAATAGCATACTTAGCAGGGATGTCCAACTGATGTCTAAAAATATCCTGAGATTTGCTAAAATTCAATGTGAATGTGCAAAATGATAACATACCGATATATATATGTATAAAACTAAAGAAATATCACAACATAAATTTACAGATACATATACAGATTACCCAAGTATATATATATATATATATATGTATGTACGTATGTATAACCGTAATGGCAACATACATCGACTATTTATCAAAGTCTTATTGCGATAGGCAGACCACTGTTTTAAGCAGACCAATGCCAGTCTGATTACAGTTTCGAAGTATTATTTATATCACAACTAATACATTCAGTTTACCATTACCATTGATAGCTGAATACACTCTCAAGTTTCATGTTCCATGGCAATACTACTCACTGGAACTGTTTGTATTCAGGATTCTCTTCATACAGCCATGATCCCAAGTCCTCGGATGTAAGATCCGGCAATATGCTACGACATGGAAAACAAAACAAATATGCTTCATTTAACACTCCCATAGTGCATTAATTGGTCAGTTATTGCACTTGTATGTGACAACCAATTCGTCCACACCAAACCAGAACTCTTTCGTAAATGGAGGCACAATTGCAACCGTTTATTCATCCAAAAAACATTTACCTATCACATGCAACCAACACAAAACTTGTCATGTTAGAATATTAAATATTTATTTATTACTGTACAATGTGTCAAAATTAATATCAGTAATAACTGAGAATGTTGTGACTGTTACCGTCGCTTGTGCTGCTCAACCCAGTCAGGCTGTCTCCAGCACTCTTGGGTCCACGGCAAAACCTCCAAGTTTCCATCCCGACACCTGTCACAGCAATACTTTGTCTCAACAAGTCACCATCCCGACACCTGTCACAGCAATACTTTGTCTAAACAAGTCACCATCCCGACACCTGTCACAGCAATACTTTGTCTAAACAAGTCACAATCCCGACACCTGTCACAGCAATACTTTGTCTAAACAAGTCACCATCCCGACACCTGTCACAGCAATACTTTGTCTAAACAAGTCACCATACCGACACCTGTCACAGCAATACTTTGTCTAAACAAGTCACCATCTCGACACCTGTCACAGCAATACTTTGTCTAAACAAGTCACCATCCCGACACCTGTCACAGCAATACTTTGTCTAAACAAGTCACCATCCCGACACCTGTCACAGCAATACTTTGTCTCAACAAGTCACCATCCCGACACCTGTCACAGCAATACTTTGTCTCAACAAGTCATCACTTTGAGACCTGTCACAGCAATACTTTGTTTCACCAAGTCACCACTTTGAGACCTGTCACAGCAATACTTTGTCTCACCAAGTCACCACGTTGAGACCTGTCACAGCAATACTTTGTCTCATCAAATCACCACTTTGAGACCTGTCACAGCAATACTTTGTCTCAACAAGTCACCATTTTGAGACCTGTTACAGCAATACTTTGTCTCACCAAGCCACCATTTTGAGACCTGTCACAGCAATACTTTGTCTCACCAAGTCACCACGTTGAGACCTGTCACAGCAATACTTTGTCTCACCAAGTCACCACGTTGAGACCTGTCACAGCAATACTTTGTCTCACCAAGTCACCACTTTGAGACCTGTCACAGCAATACTTTGTCTCACCAAGTCACCACGTTGAGACCTGTCACAGCAATACTTTGTCTCAACAAGTCACCACTTTGAGACCTATCACAGTAATACTTTGTCTCAACAAGTCACCACGCTGAGACCTGTCACAGCAATATTTTGTCTCACCAAGTCACCACTTTGAGACCTGTCACAGCAATACTTGGTCTCACCAAGTCACCACTTTGAGACATGTCACAGCAATACTTTGTCTCACCAAGTCACCACTTTGAGACATGTCACAGCAATACTTTGTCTCAACAAGTGACCACGTTGAGACCTGTCACAGCAATAATTTTTCTCAAAAAGTCACCACTTTGAGACCTGTCACAGCAATACTTTGTCTCATCAAGTCACCACTTTGAGACCTGTCATAGCAATACTTTGTCTCATCAAGTCACCACGTTGAGACCTGTCACAGCAATACTTTGTCTCATCAAGTCACCACTTTGAGACCTGTCATAGCAATACTTTGTCTCACCAAGTCACCACTTTGAGACATGTCACAGCAATATACAAGTCACCACTTCGAGACCTGTCACAGCAATACTTTGTCTCACAAAGTCACCACTTCGAGACATGTCACAGCAGTACTTTGTCTCAACAAGTCACCACGTTGAGACCTGTCACAGCAATATTTTGTCTCAACAAGTCACCATTTTGAGACCTGTCACAGCAATACTTTGTCTCAACAAGTCACTAAGTCACCATCCTGAAACCTATCACAGCAATACTTTGTCTCAACAAGTCACCATTTTAGACATGTCACCAACAATACTTTGTCTTAACAAGTCACAATTTTGAGACCTGTCACAGCAATACTTTGTCTCACAAAGTCACCACTTCGAGACCTGTCACAGCAATACTTTGTCTCAACAAGTCACCACATTGAGACCTGTCACAGCAATACTTTGTCTTAACAAGTCACCACGCTGAGACCTGTCACAGCAATATTTTGTCTCACCAAGTCACCACTTTGAGACCTGTCACAGCAATACTTGGTCTCACCAAGTCACCACTTTGAGACATGTCACAGCAATACTTTGTCTCACCAAGTCACCACTTTGAGACATGTCACAGCAATACTTTGTCTCAACAAGTGACCACGTTGAGACCTGTCACAGCAATATTTTGTCTCAAAAAGTCACCACTTTGAGACATGTCACAGCAATACTTTGTCTCACCAAGTCACCACGTTGAGACCTGTCACAGCAATACTTGGTCTCACCAAGTCACCACTTTGAGACCTGTCACAGCAATACTTTGTCTCACCAAGTCACCACATTGAGACCTGTCACAGCAATACTTTGTCTCACCAAGTCATCACTTTGAGACATGTCACAGCAATACTTTGTCTCAACAAGTCACCACTTTGAGACCTGTCACAGCAATACTTTGTCTCAACAAGTGACCACGTTGAGACCTGTCACAGCAATATTTTGTCTCAAAAAGTCACCACTTTGAGACATGTCACAGCAATACTTTGTCTCACCAAACCACCACGTTGAGACCTGTCACAGCAATACTTTGTCTCACCAAGTCACCACTTTGAGACATGTCACAGCAATATACAAGTCACCACTTCGAGACCTGTCACAGCAATACTTTGTCTCAACAAGTCACCATGATGAGACCTGTCACAGCAATACTTTGTCTCATCAAGTCACCACGTTGAGACCTGTCATAGCAATACTTTGTCTCATCAAGTCACCACGTTGAGACCTGTCACAGCAATACTTTGTCTCATCAAGTCACCACGTTGAGACCTGTCATAGCAATACTTTGTCTCATCAAGTCACCACGTTGAGACCTGTCATAGCAATACTTTGTCTCATCAAGTCACCACTTTGAGACCTGTCACAGCAATACTTTGTCTCATCAAGTCACCACTTTGAGACCTGTCATAGCAATACTTTGTCTCATCAAGTCACCACGTTGAGACCTGTCACAGCAATACTTTGTCTCACAAAGTCACCACTTCGAGACATGTCACAGCAGTACTTTGTCTCAACAAGTCACCACGTTGAGACCTGTCACAGCAATATTTTGTCTCAACAAGTCACCATTTTGAGACCTGTCACAGCAATACTTTGTCTCAACAAGTCACTAAGTCACCATCTTGAAACCTATCACAGCAATACTTTGTCTCAACAAGTCACCATTTTAGACATGTCACCAACAATACTTTGTCTTAACAAGTCACAATTTTGAGACCTGTCACAGCAATACTTTGTCTCACAAAGTCACCACTTCGAGACCTGTCACAGCAATACTTTGTCTCAACAAGTCACCACATTGAGACCTGTCACAGCAATACTTTGTCTTAACAAGTCACCACGTTGAGACCTGTCACAGCAATACTTTGTCTCACCAAGTCACCACTTTGAGACCTGTCACAGCAATACTTTGTCTCACCAAGTCACCACGTTGAGACCTGTCACAGCAATACTTTGTCTCAACAAGTCACCACTTTGAGACCTATCACAGTAATACTTTGTCTCAACAAGTCACCACGCTGAGACCTGTCACAGCAATATTTTGTCTCACCAAGTCACCACTTTGAGACCTGTCACAGCAATACTTGGTCTCACCAAGTCACCACTTTGAGACATGTCACAGCAATACTTTGTCTCACCAAGTCACCACTTTGAGACATGTCACAGCAATACTTTGTCTCAACAAGTGACCACGTTGAGACCTGTCACAGCAATAATTTGTCTCAAAAAGTCACCACTTTGAGACATGTCACAGCAATACTTTGTCTCACCAAGTCACCACGTTGAGACCTGTCACAGCAATACTTGGTCTCACCAAGTCACCACTTTGAGACCTGTCACAGCAATACTTTGTCTCACCAAGTCACCACATTGAGACCTGTCACAGCAATACTTTGTCTCACCAAGTCATCACTTTGAAACATGTCGCAGCAATACTTTGTCTCAACAAGTCACCACTTTGAGACCTGTCACAGCAATACTTTGTCTCAACAAGTGACCACGTTGAGACCTGTCACAGCAATATTTTGTCTCAAAAAGTCACCACTTTGAGACATGTCACAGCAATACTTTGTCTCACCAAATCACCACGTTGAGACCTGTCACAGCAATACTTTGTCTCACCAAGTCACCACTTTGAGACATGTCACAGCAATATACAAGTCACCACTTCGAGACCTGTCACAGCAATACTTTGTCTCAACAAGTCACCATGATGAGACCTGTCACAGCAATACTTTGTCTCATTAAGTCACCACTTTGAGACCTGTCACAGCAATACTTTGTCTCATCAAGTCACCACTTTGAGACCTGTCATAGCAATACTTTGTCTCATCAAGTCACCACGTTGAGACCTGTCATAGCAATACTTTGTCTCATCAAGTCACCACGTTGAGACCTGTCACAGCAATACTTTGTCTCATCAAGTCACCACTTTGAGACCTGTCACAGCAATACTTTGTCTCATCAAGTCACCACGTTGAGACCTGTCATAGCAATACTTTGTCTCAACAAGTCACCACGTTGAGACCTGTCACAGCAATATTTTGTCTCAACAAGTCACCATTTTGAGACCTGTCACAGCAATACTTTGTCTCAACAAGTCACTAAGTCACCATCCTGAAACCTATCACAGCAATACTTTGTCTCAACAAGTCACCATTTTAGACATGTCACCAACAATACTTTGTCTTAACAAGTCACAATTTTGAGACCTGTCACAGCAATACTTTGTCTCACAAAGTCACCACTTCGAGACCTGTCACAGCAATACTTTGTCTCAACAAGTCACCACATTGAGACCTGTCACAGCAATACTTTGTCTTAACAAGTCACTAAGTCACCATCCTGAAACCTATCACAGCAATACTTTGTCTCAACAAGTCACCAAGTCACCATCCGGGACCTATGACAGCAATACTTTGTCTCAACAAGTCACCAAGTCACCATCCGAGACCTATCACAGCAATACTTTGTCTCAACAAGTCACCAAGTCACCATCCGAGACCTATCACAGCAATACTTTGTCTCAAAAAGTCACCAAGTCACCATCCGAGACCTATCACAGCAATACTTTGTCTCAACAAGTCACCAAGTCACCATCCGAGACCTATCACAGCAATACTTTGTCTCAACAAGTCACCAAGTCACCATCCGAGACCTATCACAGCAATACTTTGTCTCAACAAGTCACCAAGTCACCATCCGAGACCTATCACAGCAATACTTTGTCTCAACAAGTCACCAAGTCACCATCCGAGACCTATCACAGCAATACTTTGTCTCAACAAGTCACCATCCGAGACCTATCACAGCAATACTTTGTCTCACCAAGTCACCATCCGAGACCTATCACAGCAATACTTTGTCTCAACAAGTCACCATTTTAGACATGTCACCAACAATACTTTGTCTTAACAAGTCACAATTTTGAGATATGTCAAAGCAATACTTTGTCTCAACAAGTCACGCTGTCACAATTTTGAGACCTGTCATAGCAATATTTTGTCTTATCTTTCGACCAAGGCAGTGACTTCTTCTGCGTTCTCATAACTATGACATGACAATCATAATGTTTAAATAGTCCTAATTTCTACACTGTACAATAAGTATATTTTATTACTGAGCTTCCACTTTTCCTATTAGTAAAAACTGATGGCAAATTACCTAATTTAACAGTATACCTTTTTTAAAACAGAGTTTGCCTTTTTTGATAAAAGCTGTATTTGAAGAGAAATGCTATAACCAAACTGTCATGCAATGTTTGATGATGTAACTGCACAGAACACCTTAACTCGTGACATTGAGGGGAGCATGTATCACGGAGTCGAATGAATTAATACGTGACTAAACTCACCTTGTCTCCAGCAGAAGACTTCTGTATTCGTACGGGTGAAACGTCTCGGGAAAGTTTGACAGGATCGCTAATCTGAAATAACACAGTTAAAATAGGTTTAATCACATATTGTAACTGATGGTTCTGTTCTGGTTTGTAAGACAAACTCCAACAGCCTTGTTGGAATCCACCGGTTGTGAAGAAATGTGTCATAACAGTAACGTAGATGAATAAAAATATAATACCGATATCTATAAGGAATTGTAGATCACAAGGTTATCAAAGAACACGTCTTATAAATGAGGATATGCGGCTACAGCACCGTGCTGCATATGTATTTTTGTGCTGGCAACAACACAAGATATGGGCTCAGTCACAGGCCTGGCCTTGGGATGTAGAGCCCACATTTCTCTCTCTAACTTAATCTCTTAATAAACGTCATTCATTTGGCCTTCTTTCATCACTATTCATGACTTGTGTTGGTGCTTGCATAAATGGGAATATGCGGCCACGGCACCGTGCTGCATATGGGTTTTTGTGCTGGCAACAACGCAAGACAAGTGATGATTGGCCTAATGTCTGATGCTAATTATTATGCTAATTACCTCGTTGTCTCTGGCGCAAGGAGCCAATCACCGCGCGGTAGTGGCGCGCAGTCACAGATTACAACGAGCTCTTGGTCACTTCGTTTTGTGAAAGCAGACGGAGTGGTCGCTTCAACAAATTTTGGCCCTCCCATCCCTCCCAAATTTTTGATAGCGTTAGGGACTACCATGTACATCATTGGTGGAAGAGGGGTTGATAGCATATCTCAAAGCTTTCCCCGTTTTCTTAGTGCAGGTGGACAATGTGTTCACGGGGTTTTAACGCAGAGACAGCTCGCTTCTCTTCCACCGGTGATTTTAGCAAGTGGGGCGTAATGGCCCCACTTATAGGTTTAGGCTAAATCTTGATACAATGTAAGTCTTCAGCAGGTAGTTGGGATTATAGTTAGGTGAATGAATGGTGTGCTTGGTTAGTACGGTACGGTGCCTAAGGTCTACTGTGATTACAGTAGTAATGAGGTTGTATATATCTATAACAATACTGCTAATGTTGTATATGCCGAAATGTGGGCTGTGTCAACCTGAGGGACAGGAGACTAGTATGGGCTTAGTCACAGGCCTGGCCTTGGGATGTAGAGCCCACATTTCTCTCTCTAACTTAATCTCTTAATAAACGTCATTCATTTGGCCTTCTTTCATCACTATTCATGACTTGTGTTGGTGCTTGCATAAATAACTTTTATGTTATGTCCATAATATAATAATAATAATCACATACATTTTACACAGTGCCACATCCAATGCAGTTCACATCACTTTACAGATATATAGAAAATATGTTAAAAATAATTAGTTGTCACAAAAACAATACTTGTTATATCATATATAAAATTATGTATTTTGTTATAAAATAATAATTAAGAAAATAAATATAAACATGGACTATATATTTAAACGTGGACCATGTAAAACTAGTAGAAACATGGCATAAAGTATCATATAATAAAACAAATTAGATCATACTATTATTATAATAAATAAACTAAGAATATATAAGGCACAAACATTAACGGAGTTAACACGTATAATTTGTAAACTTTGAAATATAGATGTCCTATTGTAAAATGTGATTTCGCAAGACTGAAGCAGCTAGACCCGAGAGAGGGCAAGGAAGCCATGATGCACAACTCACCTGTGTTTGATGGTGTTGTTGCCATGGTACGTCAGAATCACATCCACACCTCTCCAGTCGCAATCCTTCAATGCAATTCAACATGTGTTGGCTTTAAAATTAACTACACATAACAAGCTCTGCTGTGATTACATGTCATTCCTTTCAATTGTTCTAGGAATACCACTGCTGCTTTATATGTTGAAATGTGGGCTCTAACAGCCTGATGCTCAGGAGACTAGTATGGGCTCAGTCACAGGCCTGGCATTGGGTTGTAGAGTCCACATTTCTTTTATTTAAATATTACAGTGTGCCAAAAAGGCTTATACACTGGTTACCCATAATAAACAAACGTCATCCATTTGGCCTTTTTCATATCTATATTGTCTCCGTGTTGTTGCTTGCATAAAAAATGTATTCTGTTCCTTAACCGTGAACTTGTCTACTGAAAATTGTCATCATCAGGACATGCCAATGAGATACTTTCACTGGTGTGTCCCGGAAATAGTTTCCTCAGCAACACGGCAGCAACTTTTTGTATTTTGAAAAAGTTCCTTAAATTAACAACGGATACTGTTTTACTGCAGGATTTTCATATGAGCTAAATATCTTAGTGAAACAGAGCCCGGGCTTTGGACCCGTCTACTGCTGCTACAACAATTGGCCAATTTTGTCTACGAGACACTAGAATCAGTTGGTTTATTCTACGTGGTATCTATGACAAGGAAAGTAAAAGATCCCACACAGACAGGAAACTGGAAACAAACTGCTGCAGACCAACAGAATCTATGGCCTCAATCTACAAAAACATATACAGGTACTACATTAACTGCAGCCAATAACTTGCTCTTATAATGGCGTTGTAAGTAGTATTACAACATGAACATTGAAACTGTACTACCTAAACATTTGTTCTTAGGTTTATATGCAGCTCCTTCTTCTCAAGTAAAGTTTTATATTAAATGAAAGTTGGGTAATTAATGACAATGTTACACGTTATAAAGATAATTGCCTGACATGGGTTTTCACTGGAAATGGAATCGTGTGCATGAAAAGACATAAATCTATTTACATGGCGTACTCAAATGTTAAAAGTGTTCTCATTGTTTACACAACAGTTAAATAACTAATTTAGTTAGGAATTTAATAATTATTTAATTATTTGCATAATATGGCAGCCTTACTGGATCCTAGAAAGTAACACGAGTCGTGTCATTAATTGTTTAATGTATAAGTGTTTTATAAAGTACAACATAAAATGTTTCATCAGCGCTCATTTTACCGCCACAACTTTGCACAATTTGTCACATAGTTAGCATTTAACAAAATGGCGGCCTTATTGAAGGAGAAATCCTCATTTCTATGTACATTTTGTGTTCAAAGCATAGTCATTCATATGTTAACGCCACTTACAAAATTCAGTGTTGTGGCTCTGTGAATTGGGGTAATTTCCCTACAGATGCAGTCTGTCACTCACCCGAGCATAGTTGACGGCCAAACGTACAATATTCTCTGATCGGAACTTCTCAAAGAATCTGTAGTCGTATCTCTCGCCCGCAGCCTGGGGTCCCCCCAGCACTTCCTCATACGTCAGCAGTCTGTCCGAGAACTGGAGCAGTCGCAGTCGAGAACGACACAGCTCCCTCTGGGCCAAGGTGAGGCTGCCAACAAACAGTAATGGCTGTAGCAGTAGCTGGTGCACTGCCGCACTGGATTAGTGTTATGGGGAACTCAAACTGTCCTGCTGAAACAAATGCTTATGCTGATTTTATACACACACACACACACACACATATATACAGAAACACACAGAGACTCACGCACACACACACATGCTGACAATTAGACGTCTGACAACTAGACGTCTGACAACTAGACGTCTGACAACTAGACCCCTGATAACTAGACGCCTGGTAATTACATGCCTGATAACTAGATGCCTGACAACTAGATAGTTGATAACCAGATGCCTGACAACTAGACAGCTGACAACAAGACGCCTGACAACTTGACCCCTGACAACTTGACGCCTGGCAACTAGACGTCTGACAATTACACACCTGGCAACTAGATGCCTGGCAACTAGACGCCTGACGACTAGACCCCTGACAACTAGATGCCTGATAATTACATGCCTAATAACTAGATGCCTGACAACTAGACGGTTGATAACTAGATGCCTGACAACTAGACAGCCGACAACTAGATGCCTGATAATTACATGCCTGATAACTAGACGCCTGACAACTAGACCCCTGACAACTTGATGCCTGGCAACTAGACGTCTGACAATTACATACCTGGCAACTAGACGCCTGGCAACGAGACACCTGACAATTACATGCCTGACAACTAGACGCCTGATAATTACACGCCTGATAACTAGACGCCTGACAACTAGACACCTGACAACTAGATGCTTGACAATTAGATGCCTGACAATTACATGCCTGACAACTAGATGCCTAACAACTAGATGTCAATCAGTGTTCTAATACACTAGTGAACAGCCGGAATTACTCATACTTATATGTCACTGTCTTCAAATATTTCACACATTTCATCCACTAGGTGTCACCACTAACTGTTTGGTGCCAGTCACTAAAACTGACAACACAAACACAGCATACATAAAGTGAGAGGTGAATGAACCACCACAAAACACGCTGACAGTGACTCACTTGTCAAAGTCTACTTGGGCCAACAACTCTTCACGTCGTTTTCTCTTCGCCTCGTCTTCCTCCGCTGACATCATCGCTTCCTCCATGTTGTAGCAGTCAATGCTCTCGTACACCTCCTCCCTCTCACACAGGATGAACCTAAGGACGCAAGAGTGAACACAGACAGCGCACAACAATAGTGAAGTGATGGGAAAGACCAACCATTCCAATATCCTACCTACATGGCTACGTAATTTCCTCTATTATGAGAATCCGATTTAGCTCTTCTGTATTTTTCTGCCATACCACCATAACACTAACATCATCAAACACTGTGCAGCCTATGTCAACTTTCCTCCATTTCTCTCCCTTAATGGCAGTAATGGTTATGAAACGACTATCTCATTATACAGAAATACCTGGAGAGTTACCTGTCTTTACACATGGAAAAAGGCACTCTCTAGATAAAGTCGCATTTATGCCAATGGATATCTGCAAATGTAATCTTAGGGAGAGGTCCCAAATACTGTGCACCGGAATGTGTCCCATCTGCCAATTATTTACCACCTCTCCCCATGACAACATGATCACTTGTGCCCACCCTCCTCCATCTCAATCTCTCCCCATGACAACATGATCACTTCTGCCCACCCTCCTCCATCTCAATCTCTCCCCATGACAACATGATCACTTGTGCGCACCCTCATCCATCTCCACCTCTCCCCATGACAACATGATCACTTGTGCCCACCCTCATCCATCTCCACCTCTCCCCATGACAACATGATCACTTGTGCCCACCCTCATCCATCTCCACTTCTCCCCATGACAACATGATCACTTGTGCCCACCCTCATCCATCTCCACTTCTCCCCATGACAACATGATCACTTGTGTCCACCCTCATCCATCTCCACTTCTCCCCATGAAGATAAGACCACTAGCACTAACCTTCCATCATCTTCACCCTTCCCTATGGCAATGAGGGCTTCAAGGTCAGTGCCCTGGAGCCCGTACTCCAGCAGCCCTCGCATGGCATCTATGTCCTCCGGCACACGCTCCAGACACTCACGGAGCACCCATGACCTCTTGCTGATCTTGCTCTGACAATCAAATCAACTGTGATGATAAAGAACAGAATATAGTTACTGTACCGACTGTATGGATGTTGACACATAAAATAATTAAATTCTCAGCTATCATTATGTACTGGTTGTATATGGATGGGACACCTACAAATAATAGGTGTTTGAACAGGTGTCATACAGAAAAATTTAATTTGAACATTTTTAGGGTGTTTCCGAAAACATTCAATGTCCAAATACATTCAGTCTTTACAGCATGTGCTAAATTCTTAATAATTTCTTGTGATGGAAAACACTAATATCAGTTTGTGCTTATTTTCTCAATTTTAATTAAATGAAACTTAGTTAAACATAAAAACGTTCAAATATTTAGATTTTGTATTCAGTGTTTAATTAATGTTCCGATTAGTTTTGTTAAGCTGCTGTGAATGTACATGATTATTTTGTTGCACTATTGTAAGAACAATTTACCAGATACATTCGTCATTAATGTAATCACTTATCAAATACACTCTTCGTTGATGTCACTGAACTGTCCATTACATGACCCGTTGTCTAACAAAATGTGCATGAAGCCATTATAGAATGGATGTCGAACACATGGAAAGTTTGTATATTTTGTTGTATATTTATGGAAATTCAGGCCCTCAACATTTCACTTTATGACAAAAACATAAGACAAAGTTTTTTAAAGTAACGACTGTATTGGGGAATGTTTGATTTATGAGATGTCATGCCGCAATAGTAATTTAATTCACCTATATAGGTGTCAATCAACAGTGTTGACAACGGCAAAGCTTGACGGAGGTCTCAGGCATAATTCTGATTATGACGTAGGCAAACCGCAACTTAGTGGATCCGTCAGTTACTTACCAAGTAATCCTGGATAGAGGCCACACTGACATGAGTTCGACGCCATTGCCGCTGGTAGACAAGATCGCAGTCAAGGTTGTACGTCTTTGCCAGCATCAGTGCTTCGCCGTATTCCTCAGCATCAATCTACACAACATCTTCACAGTCAATCTTTCACAGGAAATTTTTTTTTCAAGAAAGGCCAAACTAACAGCTGTCAGCTGATGGATCAACCATCTAGATAACTATTATTGATTGCTGCTGTTACCAAACATACAAAAGTTATCAAACACTACAGAAATGTTATGAGTGGAACAGATGAGGTGATTTCTACCTTCCTGGCGTAGAGCTCTTCAGGGGTGGTTGATCGCAGATTCACGAGACGATACGTCCGAGTGACCAGTCTGAAAGTATTGCAAAGAACACCTACACAAAAGATCCTGACAATGTTCTCAAAACCAGCTAATTATAACACATCAGATGTTACAACTACTAACTACACTTTCAACTACCACGACATCATGTCACTATCGCTGTCAGTCGCCCCTTCACTAGATCTCACTAAGGCTTGTATAATGTATATACGTATTTATTTTGTTGCTCACTCGACGTTAGCAAAGCATGCAAGATTTTTAAGTGTCGATTCAGCTCTGATGGAAGACATCCTACAAAATCTAGTGAAGTTCTCTCACTGTCGCAATGACTATCTATTTAACACCACTCAAATAATCGATCTGACTTTTTTTCGGGAATAACAAGACTTAATAAATGCACTAGCTGTCTGTCTCAACTCATAGTGCATTTTTTGATGTGTCATCTTGGTTTGAAACATGTGCTGGATCTGTCATTGCTACGTGTTCCCTGGCACGTTGTCGCGCATGCATGGTGTGTGTGCAGCTTGTGCATCCTCCCACCTCAGACAGCCGACGCTACTTATTTCTTATGAGAAGCTAATAGACGCACACCAAAGCTTTCACACTCACGCACAGCACATCTATAATATGGCATACATATTCCATGTGGTCAAAAAACTACTGAGGGAAATGAGAGAATTAATATATACTTAATCTGTAATCTTCAACCACATTTTGTTATTCCTTAGCAGACAGGCTTTGAACTTGTCACCTTACTCTTTTAAGATATCTTTCTGTAAGGTAATTTTATAGAAATATTACCTAAAATCAGCATTAAGGACATAACTTCATGTCTTAAACTTAAATTATATAATAAATTTTAGAGAAAGTGGTTACGTCTTGAAAAATAAATGATCGCTCCCATTCCAAGGATAACAGGTGATCATTATCGGAGATGACGTACTTGGGTCTCTTTCGTGGGGGCTGGAACCTGGCACTGTCTGTCACAAAGTACAGCACTTGTCTCACGTAGTTCATCGTGCGTGCAAGCATTGCGGCCTCCTCCTCATCATCGCTGTCCTCGAACTCTTTGTTGTCATCCTCCTCCACTAGGTGGCGCTTCAGTGCACTGTATCTGCATTCGCACTGCAAACAATAACACAGATTGTCAAAGATTTTCACGTCAGTTTCTAACCCAGAAATTTGTCTTATTTTACTGCACATGTGAAAGTCTCCAATATTGGGCCAAAGATTCAAGACATGAGCATCACAAAATGATGTTATTTTGATATAATTGTTATTAATATTTAAATTATAGTCATTATTAAATATGAACATTATATGCATATGCCCACATACCAGTTACTGGACCTGCGCACTTGCAAATAAATAAATCACCATTCTAACTTTACGGAGTCTTGCACTGCAGTGAATAAAATGACTACAACGTTTCACATTTGCACAAAAAGAACACAGTTCACTCAACTCGAGATTCCTACCTCCATTCCTAGAAAGCCCCCGTTATGTGCCGAACTGACCAATGGCATCGGATCGAACCACTCTGGTCCTGGCCCAAGGAGATTGCGCAGAGTGCGTGGGGAGGAAACAGTCACTGCCCCCGTCCCACGTGCAATGATCACTGCCTGGAAAAACAACCACTTGCTTGTTAAAGTTACCTAAAGCTGTTTTATTGAAGGGAGACAGTCACTTTTTTTTTTTCATTTGCTAATTAATATAATGTTCTTAAGACTACAATAACTATGTTGAAGACATACTGCCTGCCAAACTGTCCATCACAATGTTTGCATTTTGAAAGTTACGACCCCCGCAGCATGTTCAAATGGTAAACAAAACAACCAGTTTCAAACCAAGCATTACTGGTAATAACGCCGAGTTGGGCCGAGTTAACCCTTTGATGTTCAACAGTTTCCCATTTTCCCACGTTCACCACCGCAGACTTCCTTTTATAAATTACTAAACTGGCTAATTCCGGGTAGACGAATAGACTGTTTCCCTTTAATAAGTAAATTCAACTAGAACTTTTTCACTGTAGCTATTGGAGTATTTCAGCAGCTTAGCATGTATGTACTCTTGGCAACAGTTTAAACATTAAAGTCCATCCTTTCAAAACAACATGTTACTTGAAATGCACAATATCTTTTCAAATGTCAGCATATATATATATATACATATATATATTTATATATATATTATATATTGCTTTAGGATTTCATTATGAAAACAAGGTGTACAGAAATACTACACATACTTAGATACCACTCAGGGTCAACATTTCAGCACTTTTGAGACCTTTATGTTATCATCTTCAGAGTTAGAATGAGCTGTTCTCTGTTGCTATGTAGCGATGTTCATGGTTGTCAAATGGAGTTGTTGTCATGTGACCATGAACATCATCACATGATGGCAGAGGGCAGTTCATTCTGATGCTGAAGAAGACTGTAAAAGTCTCGAAAGCTTCGTCGAGCCTGAAATCTGGATCCTGAAAGGTATATGTACCTTGTTTTCATGATGAACTTTTCAAATGTTTTTCTTACAAAAATTTTTATTTTTTGAATTAGCTCATACATTTTGTGAAGAAAACATGGACATCTATCCTTAAAATGGGACACAAATTTCCTTAAATATTGAATGGAAATAATACTAAGCATCCACCACTGGCACTAGATGGAGCCAGTAGACAGATCAGAACATCAGACATCGCTACCAGTTTTTCCACATGAACAGTGGCAATCTAATACTTACCTCGTCAGACCACCAGCCCGCGTCAATCACGTAAAACGCCTGCAGATGTTCTATGAGAAGGAAATTAAAAACAAAAGGTTATTTATCAATGTTATTCAAGAAAAATATGTGGATAACATAATAATGGTCTGTCTTTTTTTACCTGTGCCACTTGAGGTGTGCCACCAGTGATTGTGTTGGAAAAAGAGGATGGCTACAATACACATTATTGTAAAAATGTTAGATCAATAAAGAATAATAGTTAAATTGTAGTTTAATAAAGAATGGCAGTGTTTCTAAAGGTTCGGATACACTGGTATTTTCACCCGACCAGATCAGACCACGTCAGATCAAGATCGACATCGACTAGCCCCGACTATTATCAACATAGTGGAAAGGTTTCAAGTTGATGTGATTATGACATCACACTGACATTGAGTGCAGCGTAGTCGGTGTACTGGATACACTGCAGTGGAGGGAACCTGGTTTGATCCGGACTGGTCTGTCCTGGTCGTAGGTTTGTCAACTAAGTAGGACGCAGATAGAAAGAACTGGAAAAGCAAAGCCAAGAACATGTCCGGTGAAATGGAGTCGGTACTGGACTATGCTCTGCAAGGGAGTGAAAAGGCTTAAGTCAAGTAAGTCATTGAAGATTTAAGTTTAATACAAAAATAAATATTGAAATAAAAGATAAACTGAAGACCTTCTGTGAGGTGCATTTGTATTGTAATACCTTTCATGTGCTTTCGTTTCTTCGGGTTCTCTGCCACAGCTTGGTTCACTTCACTATACAGCGGCTGAAATCAAAATGATGACATGTTGTGACACGAAAGCGCTTAACACTGTTCATTTGCAGACTAGTTCATTCTAACGGCCTCTGAACTCCTTCAAACACACTACAGTAACTGTGCAAAGATTAGTCGTACACAAATATCCAGCAGTCTATATAACCAAATACTTATTCATGCAGCTGTGTGAAATGGATCATTGTAGAGTGAACAAACTTTGCACATGGTTCGATCAAAACAGTAACATGAGGGCTTGAATCCAGAATGTCTCGATTGTGATTCTTATGCTCTAAATACTATGCCACCACATCCCACTTTAGACTCGAAGGCTGCATTAGTGGCGACGCCTCGTTTTGATTTACCAAAATTACATTAAATTACCTTATGTACATTCTGGATGCTGGGAAAAACTTATTGATTCGGCAAAAAAAGGGGGCCAGAAACCAATGGGTGAGCGTATTTTTGGAACACTGCTACACTACCTTCTGTGCCCAATTAACCCACTTTGCTCACTTGTTCTGTGAGTGCCCAACTGTGCCCAATGAATCCTGCTCACCTGTTCCGTGAGTGCCCAATGAACCCTATGTGCTCACCTTTTCTGAGAGTGCCCAACTGTGCCCAATGAACCCTGTGTGCTCACCTGTTGTGAACTTGTGAGAGTACCCAACTATGCCCAATGAACCCACTTTGCTCACCTGTTCTGAGAGTGCCCAACTGTGCCCCATGAACCTACTTTGCTCACCTGTTCCAAGAGTGCCCAACTGTGCCCAATGAACCCACTTTGCTCACCTGTTCTGAGAGTGCCCAACTGTGCCCAATGAACCCACTTTGCTCACCTGTTCCAAGAGTGCCCAACTGTGCCCAATGAACCCACTTTGCTCACCTGTTCCAAGAGTGCCCAACTGTGCCTAATGAACCCACTTTGCTCACCTCTTCCAAGAGTGCCCAATGAACCCACTTTGCTCACATGTTCCGAGAGTGCCCAACTGTTCCCAATGAACCCACTTTTCTCACCTGTTCCGAGAGTGCCCAACTGTTCCCAATGAACCCACTTTGTTCACCTGTTCCGAAAGTGCCCAACTGTGCCCAATGAACCCACTTTGCTCACCTGTTCCGAGCGTGCCCAACTGTTCCCAATGAACCCACTTTGCTCACCTGTTCCGAGAGTGCCCAATTGTTCCCAATGAACCCACTTTGCTCACCTGTTCCGAGAGTGTCCAACTGTGCCCAATGAACCCTGTGTGCTAACCTGTTGTGAACTTGTGAGAGTACCCAACTATGCCCAATGAACCCACTTTGCTCACCTGTTCTGAGAGTGCCCAACTGTGCCCCATGAACCTACTTTGCTCACCTGTTCCAAGAGTGCCCAACTGTGCCCAATGAACCCACTTTGCTCACCTGTTCTGAGAGTGCCCAATGAACCCACTTTGCTCGCCTGTTCCAAGAGTGCCCAACTGTGCCCAATGAACCCACTTTGCTCACCTGTTCCAAGAGTGCCCAACTGTGCCCAATGAACCCACTTTGCTCACCTCTTCCAAGAGTGCCCAACTGTGTCCAATGAACCCACTTTGTTCACCTGTTCCGAAAGTGCCCAACTGTGCCCAATGAACCCACTTTGCTCACCTGTTCCGAGCGTGCCCAACTGTTCCCAATGAACCCACTTTGCTCACCTGTTCCGAGAGTGCCCAATTGTTTCCAATGAACCCACTTTGCTCACCTGTTCCGAGAGTGCCCAACTGTTCCCAATGAACCCACTTTGCTCACCTGTTCCGAGAGTGCCCAACTGTGCTGGATGCGCAGCGAGGGAACATCTACCAGAGTCAGTCGGCCGGAATTGTGGACAGCGGCCAATGTTTGACCGTCCGGGGACAAGCACAACTTGTAGATGCCGTCCTGCGAGAGAAATATTGACCAGTGAGTAACAGGTGAGCAAAGTCCAAGAAACATGTAGTGTTTAGTATTGGATCAAATCTCCATGTATGTGGTGTGGAACTTAAGATTTTGAGCTATTCAAAATGACCATATTAGCATCAATGTGCGTACGTATATGTTCCACTTCACAGTAATTCACAGTCATTACGGACTGAGTGTATTTGGACATAAATATTTCTGCCCAAAAACATACAAAAAAGAATTTTTTTTTTAGTTTTTAAAACGTCTGAAAATATACAATATAGTCATTATGGAGAAGGATGTATTTCTATATATGAATATGATTTACTGATCAAATCAAACAAGTCAAAAATTCATTACACATGTGTTACAAATTCAAAAAACAGTACTCCTGTAACAGTTATTTTGCACTTTGCCATCATTTTAGACTATCTTCACTTTAACACCGTAGACAAGTTGCAGATCCTATCTTTTTACACAAGTGTGTGCACTCTCAACTAGACTCGTCCTATCTGGCTGGGGCTGTCCAATTTTACTGCCTGTCAAGATCTCTATGAAACTACACTCTTCTTAGAGTCTCCAATACAAGAAACAACATTAGGAAACACTTTGTGTTTTCAACAGATGTACGACTACTTTCAACACATTGTATTTAAGTGATCTAACTTGCGATATATCTTCAAGAGCTGAACCTTTAGATTTTCAATTAAAAAACATTTGTAAGTATAATTGATCTTTGCCTGGTACATTGATGTTGACATTGTGTGGTTTAAATGTCCTCGTTCTTCTTATTGTTTTATTCTTTATATGTATTGTCTTGGTTATAAAACGTAAATTCTTACATAGCACAGTATCCAATCCTCAAAACGCTTTACACTTTACTCCCTGACAGACCTGTTCATTCAAACACCATTTCGACTTCTCTGGGAAGCATCCAGCCACGCTACAATTAATCGCAAAGACTATTCGTACACAAATATCCACCACTGTCTACAGTCAGGCATACAAAAAACCTGCGTTGTGCTGACACCGACCTTCTCTTCTGTCTGCCAGGTGGAGTGGACGGAGTTGCGAAGCTTCTGGAGCAGCCACTGGCCCTTCATCTGCGCCTACAACAGGCAGTTACCATGACTACAACCGGCAGTGACTATGACTACAACAGGCAGTTACTATGACAACAGGCGGTTACCATGACTACACCAGGCAGTCACCATGACTACAATAGGTGGTTGCCATGACTACTACAACATGTGGTCACCATGACTACAGGCAGTTACCATGACTACAAATGGTAGTTACTACAAGAGGCGGTCACTATGACTACAAGAGGCGCTCACCATGAGTGAAGAGGTCAAAGCCTAACTGGATGGTTCAAATGAGTGATATTTTTACTGATCTCACACTCAGTTGAGTTCTTCTGCACTGAGTGACTACGACTGCGCATGATTACTGTGTCAAATCTAGTGGTAGTTGTCTGAGGAAGACTGCATAAAGTAGCTGAAACATCAGTGGAAAAAGTTAAACTGACTGTGAAATAAGTATAAAAATATCACTCATGTGGCCCCATAATGATTCATCTGACTTCACCTTGTCACAACCTATAATCACACCTCGAGTCAGGCCCTTAGCCAGGGACCACTTGTTCCATTATTGAGAAAAGTTTTTTTTGTGGAAAATCACAACAGGTTTGTCTTTCTCAAATACGGGGTTTAATGGTCTTTGGATAATGGGACTTAATAATCAATAATTTGATGTATGATCACATTTCGTGACTTAAAAGGAAGAACCATCCACATAAATGGATTAAGAACAATGGAATTATCAATACATTCTTATTCTGGGAATCAAGGTACTGAATTAACAATAACTTATTGCTAGTTAGTAGCTTCAAAGGAATTTGTCAATATTAATAAACAATTTGTTGAAATCTACATATAAGTTGCTACAGTCTCTCACCGTCATTACGTCGTGTTCATAATCAGTCACCATCTTGTAATGCGGGGCCCCCGAAAGAATCCTCCAAGCTGTGATTCCATACTCCATGGCGGTTGCTGTCTTTGAGTTCTGATTTTGTGCCTGCCACTGGCCACGCCCACCAACTAGGAGCAAGTTGTGTGCAGGATGATGAACAACGGCAGCAATGCCTTGGGGACAGTTGAGACCACTGAAGGTGAAGGTGTGTCTTATGCTCCACTGGCCATCATCCCTGGAACATTACATCATTGATACGCAGTTGTGAAACGGTACAGCAGCAACATTAATTGAGAAATCATGTTGTAAATGAATCTTGTCATTTTCTCAGGTTGAAAGAATGCAAATAAATAAATAATTGATAGTGGGGTGGTCACATGTGTCGGTGACCGGTGGCGTAATGGCCCCACTTATAGGTTTAGGCTAAATCTTGATATAGTGTAACTCTTCAGCAGGTAGTTGGGATTATAGTTAGTGTGAATGAATGGTGTGCTTGGTTAGTACGGTACAGTGCATAAGGTCTACTGTGATTACAGTAGTAATGCTGTTGTTTTATATATCTATAACAATACTGCTAATGTTGTATGTGCCGAAATGTGGGCTCTGTCATCCAGAGGTACAGGAGACTAGTATGGGTTCAGTCACAGGCCTGGCCTTGGGATGTAGAGCCCACATTTCTCTCTCTAACTGAATCTCTTTAATAAACGTCATTCATTTGGCCTTATTTCATCACTATTCATGACTTGTGTTGGTGCTTGCATAAAAATAAATAACCATTGATCCTATTCAAATAACTTTTTCACTACATTTGAAAAACTAATTTGTGGTGTAACCAGCCAAACATGTTACAGGCATGTAAATTTTCATTACAAATTTGTTTTCACTAATAAGTAGCGGATAGTTGCTGCATATGAAATATTTATAAATTATTATGCTACAGAATGCAAAACTAATGAGATGTTTATGGTTAATAAAGCTGAAATCATAGCATGTTTTTTGAGTGCGTGTACTTTCGATATTTCATGCAAAATGGCATTCTTCGTGATCACAGCTGTCATCACATCACAGCTGTCATCACATCACAGCTGTCATCACATCACAGCTGTCATCACATCACAGCTGTCATCACATCACAGCTGTCATCACATCACAGCTGTCATCACATCACAGCTGTCATCACATCACAACTGTCATCACATCACAGCTGTCATCACATCACAGCTGTCATCACATCACAGCTGTCATCACATCACAGCTGTCATCACATCACAACTGTTATGTCAGTGTCTTATTTAAAAAAAACGTAGTGCAAAATATTCCCCTTTGATGGCAATGTTCGTTTTAAACTCAATTCCCAAAACCCATCAAAATCAAAATTGCTGAAGTTAGACATAATGACAACGTTGAGAATTACAACAAAGTTAAAAACAACAGTCACTATATCCCACTGCACATTAATATTTGTGTACAATAAAATGGAATGTTTAAAAGTTACTATTTAATTATTGAAATCGCCAACGTTTGCTTGGTTTCAAATCTTTACCCCGCTTCCATGTTACTGTCCTGCATCAGACAAACAACTTTAATCTCACTGGCTAAAAATTGATTTTAAATAATCATTGTGTAGTCCAAAAAGGGACTCACAATTATTGGATAAAACAAATTCAACATTGATGACGAAACTATGAAGCGTTTAGCAGTATTTAGCAATGAAAATCGCAAAAATGTCTAACTTTTGACAATTGCTAGTAAAACTTCAATATTATCTGCTAACTTCCAAAATAAGTTGCTCTTATTTTATGACACTGTTTCGCTATATGCAGTTTAAATGTGCAACTGTATTTGGGCGTATTCAGGTGGTTCTGGCTCTCAGTAGGGGTCAGGTTGATCTGTACAAGAGGAACAATGCATGGAGCGCAGTAGCATAGTGGTAAGAGCTTCAGACTTTCGACTGAGAGAACGTTGGTTCGAATCCAGTGCGGCGGTGTCGAACCTTGGGCAAGTTCGTTTACTCTACATTGCTTCAGTTCACTCGGCTGTGTGAGTACCTGGCGAAGGTGAGATGGTGTTCAATTGAACAGGTCTGCCAGGGAGTAAAATGTAAAGCAATTTGCGCAGTCCTGAGGACTGGATACCTCACTATATAAGAACTTATCTTGTTTATAATAAGATTCAATAGCAACACATATTTTTATTAATCAAGCCACGAGAGGGATAAACCAAGAGTATAAATCCCCAGTTGCCACACGTTAGTTTTGCATGTATTTTTTCGGCTTAAGGCCAGACAAGGCAGGTAGATAAAATTACTTTGATGCAAGCACCAACACAAGTCATGAATAGTGATGAAAGAAGGCCAAATGAATGACGTTTATTAAGAAATTAAGTTAGAGAGAGAAATGTGGGCTCTACATCCCAAGGCCAGGCCTGTGACTGAGCCCATACTAGTCTCCTGTCCCTCAGGTTGACAGAGCCCACATTTCGGCATATACCACATTAGCAGTATTGTTATAGATATATACAACATAATTACTACTGTAATCACAGTAGACCTTAGGCACCGTACCGTACTAACCAAGCACACCATTCATTCACCTAACTATAATCCCAACTACCTGCTGAAGAGTTACATTGTATCAAGATTTAGCCTAAACCTATAAGTGGGGCCATTACGCCCCACTTACTAAAATCACTGGTGGAAGAGAAGCGAGCTGTCTCGGCGTTAAAACCCTGTGAACACATTGTCCACCTGCACTAAGAAAACGGGGAAAGCTTTGAGATTTGCTATCAACCCCTCTTCCACCAATGATGTACATGGTATGTCCCTAATGCTATCAAAAATTTGGGAGGGATGGGAGGGTAAAAAATTTGTTGATGCGACCACTCCATCTGCTTTCACAAAACGAAGTGACCAAGAGCTCGTTGTAATCTGTGACTGCGCGCCACTACCGCGCGGTGATTGGTTCCTTGCGCCAGAGACGAGGTAATTAGCATTTACTTTTTAATTTGTTCAAACTGTGCAAATTTTTTGGCCCAAAGTATGGAATGGATCATACTGAGTAAAACATATTTTGAACTTTTTTGGCTAGACCCCTGTTTCCATGGTAACAAACAAAATGCCCACCATTTTGACCAAATATTGGCAAATTTGGAAACACTGCCATTCTTTTTTGAGCACATAATTACTATATAATAATAATTCTTGCAGATCCAAGTTCTGTAAACATTCTATTGTGAAATGATGACAGCATTTTACAATGTTTTGTTTAAATTTTGATTTTTTTTGTAAAGTGCAGAAAAACCTTGTTTTTTTGCAACAAATATGCTTATATCTTTGAAAATATTGATGATTTAAAAAAGCGTCTGATCATTTCACACTGAAAACCTTATTTGTGTAGCATAATTACTCCCAGAGATAACCAGTTTTCAAACACAGAATTTTGCGAGAAAACATTTTTGAGAAAATGGCCGTCAAAGATTGCATAATGGTTTTGATTACTTGATATCAACATGCTTGATCCACAAGACCATGACAAAAATTCACTTAGAGGTATGTAATTGTCATAGAAGTTAACTATATTTATAGTATGCATACAAAGGTATCATAATCTGGCAGGAAAACTATTTGAGTATTTCTTGTCAAAAAAATACCATTTCACCTGTCTGTCCTTAAAATGGTTGCAGACACTGGGAGTTCACTTACGTGATGCAGTAGCTCGTTAGGATGCCTTTGTAGGTGACCACTAGCAACTCCATAACACTGTGGACAAAACAAACAGCAGTGGGGATATAGAAACTGGCTTCTCTGATATTATAAATGATACACAATAGACTATCAGAAATGCAATGTTGTTGTCTTTTTTTTAAAGTAATAATAACATACCCTGGAGTATTGATTCAATCTAGAGTATTTGGTGACATGTATAGTAGTTTGGCAGAATACATTCTTGACAGAGTATACATTCCTGAGAGAGAATAATTCTATAAACATAGCCCTCCGAAGAAACTGCACAAATTCTATCATTTGAAATGTTTATTCCAGGACAAAATTACTAACACTTTAAAATGTCTGCTAATTTCTTGGATGACCAATGCTCTGTAACGCAACCATTTTCCACATGTTCCTATTATTTTATACAAATAGACTTACTGTGGCTTCTCTTTGTGCTCCTTGAAGATGAGAGCACACACGGCACAGCTGAGATCAACAGGCATGTTTGGTTTGACGTTCGCACTCTGAATACATAGAACAGTCTGAAGGGTTATGAAAATATTGATAGAAATATGTTTTTCTCAGTTAAGAAAGATAGAAGGACTAGAGGACATGATCTTGCATTAGCAAAGGAGCCGAGTAGATTGGATATAAGAAAGTTTTCATTTTCACAAAGGACTGTAAATGAATGGAACAGATTACCTGCTGATTGTGTGGGTGCTAGTAGTGTGAATATGTTTAAAAATAAAATCGACACATACCTCAGACGGGCGGGATACACATAGATAAAAGGGTCGGACTCTCGATAAGCCAAAGGCTTCCTTGTCCACCTGCTACCTAGAGTTAATTCTCTGGGTGGCAATCTTGTTAAATCTTGTTAAACAGTCTACATAGCACCGTAACCAATACCATCTGCATATAATACATTAAAACAGATTTTTTTAGCTGTACGTTCATCCAAAATCCTCGCCGTACCCTGCTGTGATGATGACATCCACATCTCTGTTCATGATATCATACTTAACGCATCTCTTTTATTGCTACAGAAGCTTGACTATTATCCATATTTTGTATAGTTTATGTATAATTATCTCATAGTTTATCTACCATATGAGCTTTCTTGAAATTGGCCCGCAGTAATAATTTAATCAATTAATTAGCTCTGTCAATTATTCATTAAAAAATGCACAAACACAATATCAGAACCTACACATTTTGTGAAGTTTACTACTGAAAAGTCTGCACGACTCACGCTGGCTATGGTGCAGATTGGTGACCCAAAGAGATCAAACAGTTCCACATGGCCACAGCTGCTTGAACATGCCACGGTGTCGCCATCTGGTGACCATGCCAGGTGGCGCCATTGTGGGTGTGTGTCTTTTGGGATAATGCACCGTCCAACAACCGTAGAAAAGTCATCTTTGGATGATCTGAAACCAGTGATATGACAAAGCAGTATTTTCAAATGTGAAAGATAAATTTGTTCCCCCTTACTTTCTTAAGTGTAATATTTAAGATTCAAAATCGAATTAACTTCTTATGTACGTGCAACAGAGAATGGCATTTTTACTTGATGAAGCAGCATTATTTCATAGCGTGAATTGATTTTTTACCAAAATACTTTACATGTGTTCCTGCCCAAAACAGAAAGCTATGTGCAAGAAACAGTGAGCAAGTACATACCTGATCTCTAGGGCGGTGTCCTGTAGAATTGCAACATGGCTCCCATCTCTGATTAACAGACACCAGTGATGAAGACACAACAAAGAAAACACAGCTGTTTCATAAGAAGAAAACCAGTTATCTAGGTACCAGATTTCTAACACCAAAAACAAAAAACAACCACTACAGAGAAGACAATTTATACAGTTTTAATATTTTATTTTACATGGAAAATATTAGGTTATTAAACAATACTAAAAATAATTAAGCTTATACTGTGATTGTCTCTAAAAATATAATCTAAAATAATACAAACATAGCGTACACTCCATAGTATTGCATTTCTATTATTAACAGGAAACAGCAGGCATTATTATTAAATGTACTTCCGCATGGCAAACATGATGTGATTAACATTTGCTGTGTTTGTGCCATTCCACAAAATGTACCATGACAATTTTTAGAAGTAAAACTAACAGATATATAAATAAATAAATAATTCAAGTGTTCATATCTTTGCAACTTTGTTAACAACATTTGTTAAAAAGTCAATAAAATTGTATGAAAATGTATTAAATATGTAAATAAATAATCTAAAAGGGAATTTCCATGGATTCCTATAATGCATTCTTCTGTCATAAAATCCTGCCCCAACTCTTGCAACTGTTCATGGTTGAGTGCGCGCCGTATTAAGTATTACAATGTAGAATGTCTTCAGCTTCTATTCTGGCAGAACTCTAAATAAATAAATACAAATGTGACCCGTCTTAACGAAATGAGTCGGATGTCGGCAAATCTGATTTTCCATAAATGCCGTTTATGTGAACAAATCGCGAATCCATCGATTTTGAGATTTCACCTGAAAATTAGTCTTTGGTATTCGTTTTATCGATTGCTACTCTAGCTACCCTCTAATTAACTCTGTTTTGTGTATTTTAAAGCGATTTTTGTAGAGCTGTGCGAAGAGTTCCGCTCGATTTCCTTAAAATAATGCCGAAAATGCCAGTAATTGCACGCGTTCGTAACTGCTGATTTTGGGACGCTCCTAACATATGGGATATCACCATGAAGCTTGACGCATCATCTTCCTATATATGGGCATAAATATGCTAATAACTACATTCTGTGACCTCCAGAGAGCTTGGAAGAGGCCTGTTTACGCCAGCTTTGTAAACAATTTGGATCACGTGGTAGCAACAGCAACTGCGTGACCCAGGCAACTGTTCTCATTGGTTCAGTGATGGGTCATTTACATAATCTGTAAACACATGCATGCGCACAATGTATTTCACAGCGTCACTGCTGACCCAGATAACGATTAAGAAGACGTGAAGAACGGCATTTAACATGGCGAAGCTGTTAAATTCGGATGGAAGTGATCGCGCACAGTTTGTACGAGGAGTATTTTTTGGAAGACTTAACGGATGGAAGTAAGCCTGACGAGCACAACATTTTAGCTAGATATGTCCACGGTAATTAAGGTACATTTCATGAAACATAACAAATATTTTGCATCAAGTTTGATGGCCGTTTTCTGGGTTTGAAGGTTTCTACCCCACATGTGTTTGTTAAGCCATAACTTCAGTTAGAATTATGATATCTTCTTACATGATACACCATGTGAAAGCAGAGATTCTGCTCTTTCCAATGCTACTAATAACTCAATATTAAAAATTTCCGACATGCGACTCATTTCGTTAAGATGGGTCACATATAATGTAATTAAGCAGAAAAATATGCCAGAAACCTGTACATCCTAAGCTTTCCATTAAAAAAAGAATGACTAGATATGAAGAGCTAACTGCCAATAGAGTGACAGCTTGGAATCTCAGTGAATCTATGTCACTACGGTGTGAGTGCCTTACACTTGCCTTGTGACTGCAACATGCCAGTTTAGTCGTGAATTGACAAGTGACGCGAGACGAGTTGGCAAACTGCCAGGCAAACTGGATCTACAACACACACACTGTATACATGTACTCTTGTCATTATAGTTTTATAGCATTCAAGGAAAGTTATACTTACTATACAGCTGCATTATGCGGAAATTAAATATGCACATCATAACATGGATTCTGTTAATTCTCAACCTGAAATATATTTTGTTCCATATTTCAAGACATTAGTGGTGTGGTGCAAGCACAGGTCTGTGTGACGTGTCTAGTGTCACCGTGTAGTGAGCAGCTTCTAGTGCATGTGCTTCTTGCTCTCGCTTTCAGTTGCGAACGCCAGCTAGCCCCTTCACAGGGACGAAAAGGGACACGAGTGCGCAAGCCTCCCCTGCTGGTACATAGCCTCTCCATAGACAAGACTCTAGCATGATCTCCTTGTGGTACACTGCGGCAACTGGGCACCTTACGACCCCAGGCTAACATGCTAGGGATCTAGAAGGACAACTCTGATTTAAAACCTGGGTAGACCCAACTCATTAGCCTTGACAGGCAGTGGATCTAGGAGAAGGAAAACTCTGACTTCAAACCATGGGCAGATCAAGTCCACTAGTCATGGAAGACATTGACCTATGGGAAGGAAAACCTGGAAGACAAACCCAGCACATGGGTCAGCATGGGCAGCGCCATGTGGCTCGAATAAATGACCTCAATTATATGCTATGTCACTTAGTAATTACGAGATTGGCTACCGCGTGCGGGGGAACCGACGCACTGGGACTCAGGCACCAGCGAGAAATCAGCGAAGACCTGGAGGGTCGAACAGCCGGCATCGACTCTCGTGCGAAGTCTGGTTTGCCACTCTCAATGTGGGAACAATGACGGGGAAACGAGTGGAGTTGGTGGAGCTAATGAAGAGGTGGCAACTGTCAGTGATGGGGGTACAAGAAACCAAGTGGAAAGGGGACCGGGCAGTGGATCTGGGAGATGGGTTTAAGATGCTGCATGTAGGGGGAGATGGAAGGACAAGTGGAGTGGGAGTGATTATGAAGGAGGAATACAGCAAGGAAGTCACCAGGGTGGAACGATGGAAAGGCAGGATAATTGCAGTGTGGATGTTAGTTGGTGGAGAGATGATGTGCATACTATCGGTCTATGCACCGCAGACAGGGAAAAATCAAGAAGACAAGGATGCATTCCGAAACAACCTGGAAGAAATTGTTGGGCATGTGGAGCCGGAGGCAATGCTGGTTGTGGCAGGTGATTTAAATGCACATGTAGGAAAGAGACAGAACAGTGAGGAGACCTTAGGAAAGTATGGATATGGAACGAGAAACAGAGAGGGACAAGATTTGGTCGAGATGCTAGGCAGAAATCAACTAGTGGTGGTAAACTCCTTCTTCCAGAAGAAGGAATCACACAAGATCACATACAGAAGTGGAAACAACAGAACAGAGATAGATCTGCTGATTGTTAGAAGCAGCCAGTTGAACAAGGTTAGGGACTGCAAAGTTCTGGCAGGAGAGCACATAACGAGCCAACATAAACCATTGGTTTATGAAATGTGGATAGGAAGAGGCAAACAGGGAAGGAAGAAACAAAGACAGGTAATAAAATGGTGGAAATGTGAAGGAGAGGTGATGGCCCAATACAAAACCGAAGTAGAGAGGAAGTTCAGGCTACTCCAAGAACAAAGGGAGGATGTGGAATCAGAGTGGAAAGCACTTAAGGAAGGCTTTGTTAGAACAGCTGAGGAGATATGTGGCCGAACATCAGGAACGCTCACACAAAGTCGAAAGAAGAAAGAACAGTGGTGGTGGAACCAGGAAGTTGAACAAGCAATACGAGAAAAAAAGGAGGCACTAAAGTGTGTGGAAGAAGCGAGTGATGACGAAAAGACAAGGCTGAAGCAGAAGTACCGGGAGAAGACAAGGCTGAAGCAGAAGTACCGGGAGAAGACAAGGCTGAAGCAGAAGTACCGGGAGAAGACAAGGCTGAAGCAGAAGTACCGGGAGAAGACAAGGCTGAAGCAGAAGTACCGGGAGAAGACAAGGCTAAAGCAGAAGTACCGGGAGAAGACAAGGCTGAAGCAGAAGTACCGGGAGAAGACAAGGCTGAAGCAGAAGTACCGGGAGAAGAAGAAGGCAGCAAATAAGGCAGTTGCTAAAGCAAGAGATGGAAAAAACTGATCTTCAAACTTGCCAGGGATAGAGATAGAGACAGCAAAGATACTATACGAACATCAGCAATGAAGAGAAGCGAAGGGACACTGGTCACTGGAGCAAAACAAGTGCTGGGTGTTTGGGAGGAGTACTTCAAGATACTAAATCCGGAGGAAGAATATGAGATAGAGATAGCTCATACTGTAAGGAGAGAGCTGGAGGTGAGGACAATAACAGAAGAAGAGGTGGAGAAAGCAGTAAAGAAGATGAAAACTGGAAAGGCTGTAGGACTGGATGAACTCTCAGTGGAAATGGTGAAAGCAAACAGATTAGTTGGAATCAAGTGGCTGACGAGGCTGTTTAATGTGTGCTTCACAGCAGGAGAGATACCAGCAGAGTGGCGAAGAGGAGTGATTGTGCAGATATGGAAGGGGAAAGAGGACATCCATGACCCAGGGAGATACAGAGGCATCACATTACTGAGCCAAGCCCTGAAATTGCTGGAAAGGATATTGGATGCTAGGGTGAGGCTTATAGTGGAGAGCAAAATCGGAGAGAATCAGTTGGGATTTAGGAAAGGGAGAGGAACAGATGATGGATTGTTTGCCATCAGACAAATTATCGAGAAGAAGAGAGAATTTTAAAAGGATGTAGCGTTCAGTTTTGTAGATCTGGAAAAGGCATTTGACACCGTGCTGAGAGAATTCGCATTTGCAGTCATGAGATGGATGGAGGTTGGAGAAGCTGAAGCCAGAATGGTGGAGGAAATGTACAAGGAGACAACAGCAGTAGTGAGAGTCGAAGGAGAAACATCAGAACAATTTAGAGTGGAAGTAGGACTCAGACAGGGAAGTGCCTTGAGTCCCCTGCTTTTCATTATGGTGATGAACCTGATCAGTGGAAAGATATCAGAGCAGGAAGAACTTAAGAAGATACTGTATGCAGATGACCTGGCAGTGGTGGCTGATAACAAAGAGGAACTACAGAAAGCTTTGCAAGAATGGAGTGACACCTTCAGAAAACACAGCCTCCGCATGAATCTGGAGAAGACTGAAATAATGTGGATAGGAGAACAGGAGGTAGAACTGCATGTAGTTATCGACGAGAAGACCATTAAACAGCTTTGTATACCTGGGTGGTACAGTGTGTGAGGATGGAAGGAGTAGTAAAGAAATACAGAGGAGGGTGCAAGCAGGAGCAGCAGCATGGACGAGGGTAGAAGGCATTATGTGGGACGGAAAACTGAAGAAACAACGGAAAGGAAGAGTGTTAGAAGCCCGCGTTGTACCAGCCTGTATATATGGGTTGGGAACACTGCCACTGTCAGAGAGACAGGAGGAGAAACTACAGGTGGCAGAAAACAACTGGGTCAGAAGAATATGTAGAGTAACACGAGAGGATAGAAGGAAGATGAAGGAATTGAGAGAGGAGATTGGAATGAAAAAACACCTAAAGAGGAAAGTAGCCAATAACATCAGAATGAGATGGGCGGGACATGTACACAGAATGGGTGAAGACAGACTGGCGAAAAGAGCGTGGAAAGTAGAAGAGGGTGGCAGACGAAGGAGAGAAAGACCAAGGCTGAGATGGAACGACAGCATAAAACGAGACCTGGGGAGGGCTGGCGTGAACAGCCATGAATGGATGGCAATTGCAGACGAGAGAGAGAGGTGGAAAGAACTGACAAGAAAATTAGAAGAAGCTACCGAGTGACGTGGACCCCACCCCGCAAAGGAGCAAGGGGAAGAAAAAGAATTTCAAGACATTATCAAATACTTTGATACTGATAATGTTGTACATAAATCAAATATTATTGACAGGTTCTCCTTCCGCACTTTGTGGTGAAAACAGCGTGATGCAAAACAAAACCTGTGTTACACCACGATCGATATTCGTTACTGTCAATGTGATAAATTAGCTTGCATTAAAACATTATTTTCTCATTCCAGAATAATCTAATTTGTCTCACCCTTCTATGCTTTTCATTTTCATCTTTTGGGAACAAAATATCTACAAGTATGATTTTCAGAATAATTATTACATTCTGGAATAAAAACACAACACCATGTACATACACATATAGAGCTGAAAACTGTTGTTGGAACTGGTTGCAAAGTGGCATGATGTCGTCACTTTAGTGCTCTATAATGTGTGCATTATAACATGAATGTTAAATTGGCATCCCAACGCTATGTTATAACTAGAATGCACTGGATCAACTCACCCAATAGGAAGACCAATGATCTGCAGAGTGGACCAGGCTGAGCCTACAGGATCACACACAAATGTATCAGATGTTTTCTGATAATAATAAATCCATGTGAACACAATCACAATTATAGCTGAACCTTAGTATTAAGGAACTGGACTAGATAGACCTTAATAGAAAGGTAACCTTAATGCCAAATATGGGCACTGAAGCACCATGGGAATTGGGGGAATTGCTATACATTTTAACAGTTGCTAGACATATGTAATGAGTCTAATGACCATATTGTATTGATAGATGCAGTTGTACATCTAATGAACTGGCCAAATGACTGTTTGATTAGAATTCACCATTAGCATATACATCTAAGCCAACATACTACAAGTGTTAGATAATGTTTGAACTTATACCATTATTCTTTATAACATAAATCATCTGGGACTGTCGTAGTATAACCTTAATGGTGAGGTGCCTGGATTACCGTTGTGATCGTAAATTGAGGTTCAATTGTATAATGATATTAGATGATGTCTTAAAATGTATACAGAATTAGCAATATTCAAATCAATAAATAATATTTGTTTGATATAAACAAAGCATACACAAAACAAACTACACAGGAAAAACTGCTACAAGCTTAATTTAATCCATTCATGTGATTTGATGATGGCACATGTAAAGATCTAATAAATTTGAAAATTTAACTGAATTGACTGATATATTTATATTGATTAGTTGGTTTACCACAACATCTGGTGATATCCATTATGTAAACTGGCTGTGTAATAGTATGTATACATAGACAGATAGATTTAGTCATTACATATAATGGTACCACTTATTGGACAATGATAATACCACAACGCTATCTATCAGGCAACATGTGAACTTCATTATACTAAAAATAGATAAGCGAACGAAAAAATGAACAACTCGGAGCACGTTCAAAACATGAAATGCTACATTCACTAGAACCCTTATGGCTCATCCTGTCCCGACGATCTTGGTATCATTTGAAAGGACACACTTTTTGTTATTCTAGCATCATCTAGATTTCCCAGTAACCGTTCAAAGAACGCCTATAATTTAAACGGACTTACAATCATGCCGTTTTCGGTGTTCTGTACGGTTCCGAACGAAGTTGGCTTCCAATTGCGGTGTTGTTTTCCTCATTTGCATAGATTCAGACATGCACACTTCACCATTTCTTGAGTTCATATTATAAGATCCACACACCCACCCACTTTTAAACCACAGTAAAACTGATGTGCTTTGATCGCAGCGAAACCAATATATCTCTACGTCAGCATGACGTCATTATAACGTATGCCAACCAACAGGTACAAATTTGTTACATTGGTTGGTTGGTTGGTATACGTGACAGTGACGTCTCACCTACTTCGCATACGACATTTTAGAAGCCATCTGAAAGTGGGTGGAGCTTATACACTGAAATCAGTGTTGCCTTAATCGGTAGATTAGTGAACTGTATCGACAAACCAACATCGTTCGCAGAGTCGAAGACACCGGAACAGGAAACAATTTATATACATGTCTGAATGGCAGAAAGCTTAAACTTTCAAACAATATCAATATTGTTGGGATCCGACGAACCGTAATGGTACTAGCAATCGTTCAAAAAAGCGTTTTTGGAACGTGTTTGGTAGTTGTTCATTTTTCGCTCGCTTATCTATTTTTGATAATACTGACGTTGTGCAACAGCATATATCTTGCTAGTAGTTGATAGCTGCTGTTTTTCTCGTACTATGCTCCGATACTGAAATTGAAAGCACAGCTGTATTAGTTATTGCCAACTAAATCTGACTCTAAAACAAAAGCACCTGAGGAAAATATAAGAATTTTCAGGCATGTGCGAAAATATCAAAATAAATGTAAAAATAATAACATGCGCAGTGCAATAATGCACAGCTGCAATGGAATAGTTGAACACAAACCAGAAAAAATTTTGTGGCCTCAAAAGAGCATTCATTTTGCCTAGGCTAATATTTTTATAACGTAAATAAATATGCCTGGGTTGGTGTGAAATTATGGAATTAAAGGAAATAAAAACAAGGCATCAGTTAAAATCCGTTTTCCATGTGTACACAAAGTTTAACATGTAACATTCAAGAACATTATAAAAATACATTTTTAGCATAAATTTGATTTTAAACCCGTCTGTGTAGCGATTCCCGCAGAAAATAAAGATGTAATGAGCTAGGCGATCACGTGGCATCGTGACGTCACCTATGACCAACACTCGCATCAGGCCGACACTTTCCATGCATTCAGAGCATGTTTACAAGGATAGCTTTTGGGTCGAAACGAGCGTCAGAATGAGTTATTGTGCAATATTCCGATGTAATACAAACACTAGCCATCATAGAGGAACAAGCAGTTATCTTACGGTTCCACATGTATCAAATTTCATTCAAAACGATGAATGTGAATGAGCCTACAAGTCGACTAGGTTTCACCGAGCTTGGCCGGGCAAGGCTTGGGCTCATTTTCAGAATAATGACATCGAATGCAACCAACGGGAGATAATCTACACCAATATACATTACATACATAGCAAACATATATTGTATCCAGTTACAGAAAGTAACATGTATAATCTCATAATAAAAATTAATATCACTAGAATATCGATGTATGTAGGAGGAGATGTACAATTTCTCATAACAACTTAAATCAGTCAGTGAATTTCTGTCAGTGCCGCTAGCTCAGTTGGTAAACGCGTTGGTTTCTTGTCATTTATTTTGCAATCGGGCGACACCGGTTCAATCCTGACACCAAACCATTGATTTTTTTGTTTATGTTTTCACGAAGTAATATAAACCAAATCATTTTTTATATTATGATGCACTGTTTGTAAATAGTTTTTTTTGGTAATTATTTATTCACCACAAAGATGAAAATATGGTAATTATATATAACAATGTTTCTAAATTTTATTTATTCAGACAGATCACAATTTGTTTTCACATATATAATTATATGACTAGTGTTTGTATTACATCGGAATATCACACAATAACTCATTCTGGCGCTCGTTTCGACCCGAAAGCTATCCTTGTAAACATGCTCTGAATGCATGGAAAGGGTCGGCCTGATGCGAGTATGAGTCATATGTGACGTCACATCTCGGCATCCCGAAATACCCGCCAACTGGATGTAATATAATATGAATTAAAGCAATAGATCGTTTTTATTCCCTTTAATGCACCTAAGTATAAAATCTAGGAAAACAAATATTTGTATAACTGCAAAATCGAGATGAGCCCGGATTCTACACAAGTGCCTAAAGATGCATTGCTCCATGCCTAGGCTAGGATCACCGGCTAGCCCTGCCCCCAGCCTAGGCCTGCGAGTGGGGCAGGGCCGGGCACGAGCGCTTGAGTCGTTTATGCAATGTGTCTGCTGTACAGTAAGTAATACAATAGAAGAGTGCGGAACATTTGTCGACGTTCGCAATGACCACTCGCCATTCAACATCTGTATCGTTACAATGCGATGGCAAATCCAACTTCCACGAACACAATCATATCCCCAAATGAATAAACTTTCACAGGACCTGTCCTTTACTCAACATAACATTGTACGTATTGTCGAAAGTGGTCATTAATCACGGCACAAATCCGATATGACCAAAAAAGCCGACTCGCGTATGGTCGCGTGAAGTTTTAATCGTAAACGAGACGCGACACACGCCTTTTTGAAAATATTCTACCCAGCGAAATGCCAACAGCGTCCCCCGTTGGAGTGCTCCTACCGCTAGCATGATCGTGCACTTCACTTCTGTATAAGTCAGAAAAACCAACAACAATGAATTCATCAGAATACACAACATTTTGGTGAGTTGTAATAACTATGGAAAAAATATAAATAATTATGCTGTGGAAGTTGTGTTAAATGTAGTGTTTAATAATATGGGATATATATATATTATATATACATATATATTATATATATATATATGTATATATACATATATATATAATATATATACATATATATGTATATATTTCAAGTCAAGAAAAAATTTAAACATTTACAAATGATTCAGCAAAATATATTGCTGTTGGCATTTCGCTGGGAGCCTGGGTAGAATATTTTCAAAAAGGCGTGTGTCGCGTCTCGTTTTCGATTAAAACTTCACGCGACCATATGCGAGTCGGATTTTTTAGTCGTATCGGATTTGTTCCGTGATTAATGACCACTTTCGACAATGTTATGTTGAGTAAAGGACAGGTCCTGTGAAAGTTTATTCATTTGGGGATATGATTGTGTTCGTGGAAGTTGTAACGATACATTGTAACGATACAGATGTTGAACGGCGAGCGGTCATTGCGAACGTCGACAAATGTTGCGCACTCTTCTATTATATTACTTACTGTACAGTAGACACACTAGTGACACTGCACAAACGACTCAAGTCAAGGCCAAGCGCTCGTGGGGCCGGGCATCAGCTGTCAGACTATTCTTCGTTTCGTAAACATTTTAACGATGACAATTCTAGACGAAAGCAGATACAGAATGGTTATGTTATTTAGAAGGAACATACCACTGTCTCAGGATCTTGCGGCCATTCCGCCTGAACGGTGAAATCGTATAAAATGTTTGTTTCTCCTTCCACGTTATCATCTGTTTGATGTTCGTCCGCCATGTTTGTTGGTCATATTCTAGAACCAACATAATCGAACAATATATTCACCTATTAATAAATGATTTTTGTAATCAATGCTGCCAATCGAACACATTTATATTATAATTTAATAAACATATTCCAATCCACTAATTAGCATGTGAAAGTCATTGTTTATGTTAGTTTAATGTGTTTGAGATTATCAGAAGTCATCTAGCCACCTAGTGAGCATTGACACAACCAACTGCACGATTGGACGGCTGCGGTAAAACGTCCGTCTTGTACGTTAATTGTTATTAAGACGCTGTGCAATATAATTACAAAAAGATAATAATGTGAATTGTTGAAAACCAATTCATTTCTCGGCACTTGCGCATAATCCGGGCCAAGCTCGATTTCGCTGATATAACTATATTTTGTTAATGACTTAATAAGTTAATTCCATCATTTCACATAATCCAACTCCAGGACTAAGGCGTATTTTCATTATAAAAATGTTGTGGCTTAGTGCATGTTTGAGGCCTAAATGGTGCCCGGTTTTCATAAACATGTGCTGTTATCGCTCATTACAAGCGCGCGGTTCGGTATATTGCCTTTTTAGGAGGGGGGCTTGTCGACGACCGTGCCACTGACACTGTCACTGACAGTGTAAGTAATATAAACATGCCGTTTTCATACAAATCTGAAGAAAGATTTGCCTCATCATCATGTTATGTACATAAACTTTCAGAATAGTTGGTATTAGTGAAATATACAGTTTCTGTACGAAAACACAGTGCTCCACGAAAAATTCGCTAAAAGTGTTAAATAATCAATGGAAAACATATGTTGACACACGTGACAACTATCTTGGGAAGTCATGCTCAATTCTTGTAAATCTTACACAGATTAACAGGTAGATCTTGCGTGATTCGATGCGATGGCAGTGCACTTTGTAGTGGGGTGGACAACAACCCGGTGACTGTAACACAACGGCCACAGCTGCGCAGACTGGTTCAAACCGTGGCACTATTTGGCTAATTTTTGGGCCTCAAAAGTGCCATAAGTTGCAATATTTTTAAACATTACACTCCTGAAATTATATGGAATAATTGAATAAACACACTAAGGTATTACATTTAAGCAAAATGTATAGTTATATAATGGAGAAGTCGAGGTGGGCCCAAATTCACACAACAGTCACACGGTGGCAAGTGCCAATTTCTTGATACCCAAGAGCAAAGGCTTTACTTCCCTAAGATTTGAAAACCTTGCAGGGCATAGTGGTCATGCGTAACACTAAACCTATAAACTCATAAGGGTTCCGGATGGTTCGGCCAATGTTGACGGTTGGTTTGGCCGACTTTACAAAAATACATGTGCTTTGGTATGGACAGCTTATACAGGTAGCATGCCATAGTAATTTTTGTAAAATATAAATGTCGACAAAAGTATTAACTATTTGGTGTGAACATTTATTGTACATCCATGTGCATACATCAGACATGTACTGACCAACTTTTTATGTAGTCATACACAATTTTTAGTCCTTTGGCCGAAGGTCCAAGGGACTATTGCCATCACTCTGCGTCCGCCGTTAGCTGCCGTATCTCAGAAACCGTTCAGCAACTTTTTCTCTAATTTTGCATAGACATATCTTAGGGCACTGCCACTATGCACGAGAAATCTGTATTTGATTGAATCATTTTAAGGGCTCTCTACGGCCTCCAAGGACCCCAAAACTGGTAAAAATGTAACATTTGACCTATTTTTTCAAAAACTGTTCAGCAACTTTTTTTCTAATTTTGCATAGAAGAAATCTGTATTTGATTGAATCATTCTAAGGGCCCCCAAAGTGCAAATGTTTTACATTATCTAGTGATGTGGTTTTGAGAAGGGCTTGAGACCACCCCCAACAGTAGATTGTGTTTAATGTGCCACAAAGTCAACACCATGACTAAACTCTGCAGCCTAGTGCTACTGTTCCATTGAGACCTTGACTAATCTTTAATTGGTCACAGCACCCAGGCAGAGTAGACACACTTGACCCCTGTTAGACTGAACAGTTACCTAAAACTTTTAAACTGTATCTTCAAAACTATTGATTTTCTATAATTGCAAGTTGTGTTTATTTTGATGTTCATTTAATTATTATAAAATGGTATGACTGTGGTGTCTATTGGTTAAAGATGTATTGTCTGTAGAAACCTGTAGGTGACAAACATAGAACATTAATATTCTGTCACCTGTAGGTGACACGATTCAGTAGTTCTTCGAAGCTGGCTCTTATGCCAACTATAATTTTCACACAAATCTATATCCATTTAATGGCTGTTTGCATACCACTAGGCCTAAACAACAAAGGTGTAAAAAGCATCCTGATATATTTGTACTTGTGCCAATAATCACCTGTCCATCAAGCAGCAGTAGTGCAGTATGGTTTAATTACACTGATTATAATAATCAGTAAGTTAAATGATAGCGACATTGCTGTTGTCTTGCATTCCTATATCGTACCGAAGTATAAAATGAACAATATGTTCTATCCATGAACAGTGTAGTTAGTAGATAATACTAAATATGATAGTTATATTTTGTGGTGCATATTTATGCATACCGTGTATTTTACTATAAATAGTTCCCATGAAAAATGTAATAGTAATAGTAATTGCTTCAAATGTAATAGTAATATATCAAATTCAGCATGTAATAGGAAGGAAGCTAAGTAATAGTAATAGATCACATGGTGATGTAATTGACTCCAGGCCTGTCATAAACCATGCACCTCTGGCAGTATATATTCCTGTTCTCAAAGCATATTCAGTAAACATTGTGTTTTTTGTTGTAACATTTGTAGATTATAAATGCATTTTTTGGATTCGTATTTACTAATACATGTGTGCTTTACAGATTTTAGTGCCAGCCACTTAACGTGATGGAGAATTTACCTCGAGACATGACTTTTACAACTGGATCACAAGGCCAGCTGAGTTTTGGACTTGACGAGAGCATGATTACACCCGAGATAAACACGTGCACAATGACAAGCTACGAATCAAACAGCGAATCAATGCTCTCTTCATCAATCCTAGACCGCTCAGGCTATGCATCAGTGCTCTCCTATAACTTACCAGTTGGCAGTGGGACATTGACAGAATTTAAGTCAAAGGCTGCCTATGCTGAAACACCTGCAAGAATGTATTCACCCAGAGTGCACCCTGGAAGGTCACCTTTGGCTTTTCCACAAGGGACCCTGCCACACCATATGCTGTCAGTCGGCTGGCCAGTGCCAAGTGTACCTGTTCACCCATCATCAGTGATTGCAGCCAATGTAAATACAATGCCTTACACAAGTCAAGACGCTCCTTTGTCACAGATTGACCTGCATTCCCCTATGATCAGTCCATTAACAGGCAATTGTTCTATATCGTTGCCACCAAGACCATTTGAAAATCGAGAAACAGCTTCATGGATTCCCACATTGCCATCACTGCATGCCAGGTCGACACAGTGCGGCAACAATCCAACTTTGAGTCGGAACACTATGCTTGTTGGTAATGAGAAGTCAACATCTTCAAGTCGGGAAATACCTGCAATAAATGTCAGCGAATTTCTTAATCTTCCTTCGCAATTTGAAGGATCATTCACAAATGGTATACCGTCATCTTCAGAAAGTGTACAAACACCATCAGCTGTTTTAAGCAGTGCACCACCTCTTTATTCTGGTGTGGTCAACATGACTTCAGATGCTGCACACAGCAATAAGTTTACGGTGCCAAGAGACATCGATGGTGGTGCTCAAAGCAGTCATGCTCAAAGCAGTACTGATAATCAGGAAAGGGTTTGTGAAACTGTTGTTACTACAGCAATAGCAGATAAAACTTCAACAAAGGTAACTACCAGTTTAGACAGCTCGGCTGAATTTGATTACAGTAAAAACGAGACATATGTCAAAAGCCCGAGGATGATTGTGACTGAGAGTAAAGCAGTCGGGCAAAGCAGCACGTTGGGCCAGAGGGATATACGTAATCAATCTGGAAATACTGCTCCAAACGAAAGGCAACACAATGGCAAGGATGGATGCAGTTCATCAACACATTTATGGTATGACTGCAAATCTAAAGAAACAGGAGGGGACGCAATGCATCAGTTGTTGGACATGTCGGAGAGAGAGTTAGGCGAGACATCTGATGTGAAAGGAGATCACGCTGAAAACAGAATGCAGGAATCTGTGTCGATAAATGAATGTAATCAGACGGATGTACTGGCTGATCATGACGAAAGGCAGAGGTTTGACACAGAACCAGAGGCCAGAACTGAAGAGTCCGTATCACAAGGAAGTGACAGACGTCACAATGAAGAAACGTTCAGCACTTCCAGTCAGTTGGATAACAATCCTGCATTATACAGCTCCAGCAGTCCTGCAGAAATGAGGAATAATGAAAACGGGATTAATGATGGAATGTGGTCGCAGGAAATAGCTGAACTAGGTCTCCATGGCAGTAGCATCACTGCCGCTGAAGTTGTCACCAATGATACCCAGTCGGCATCTGGCGTTGAAGGCAGTACTTCGTCCAGTCAATTGGTTCATGACACGACATTGTCACTCTTCAATATTTCATTGCTCACTCCGCTTGCTGCTGAGAGTACAGACATCAGTGTCCACATTGAAGAAAGCCAGTGTATTCTCGTTGACGGGCAGCGTCGTTGGAAGTGTCTCATGTGCCCAAAGATTTACAGCTCGAAACATAACCTTGTGACACACATCTTTGGGCATAACGGCATCAAGCCACACTGCTGTCCGATTTGTGGGAAACTATTCAAACAAACGAGTCATCTTCAAACGCATGCACTGACTCACAGCAACGTGAAGCCTTACACCTGTCAGGTGTGTGGACGTGCGTTCTCTCAAGCGAGTCACGTAAAGCGTCACATGGCTGTACACATGGAGCGTCGACCACATGTCTGTCACTTGTGTGACCGTGGATTCGTTTATCCGAGTGAGCTTAAGGCCCATCACGAGAGACACAAGAACGGCAAAGATAACGCGTGTGAAGAATGTGGCGACACGTTTGAGTCGATGCGACGACTCAAACAACACAAAGCAACTGTTCACAAGGATGCATCCGATGTGACTTGTGGTGTCTGTGGGAAGGTCTTCACTTACCCGAGTCAGCTGCGGGACCATATGCTCAAACACGGGGGGAAGCGACCCTACATCTGTGCAGAATGTGGCATGGACTTCATGAAGGTAGGACAAATGACTACCAATAGTACCATAGGTTATTATATATGGTGTACCTCATGACAAGTCAATTGAGGACAGCACTAAATTTGACATTGACATTTGTTGATTCATAAAATATCTGCTCACATGTTGGAAATAAACAACTCCTTGCATTATTAGCATGTTTGCATGATTTGTATTTATATTCATAAAAATAAAATTAGAGGTTAATTTAATGATTGCAATGATCATCTCAATTATTTCAAACAAAGCATCAGATAGAGATGATATTGCAATGAATTGCTCTTTTTGAGTAATATACTTATGACTGATTCTAACATTACCTAACCCAGTACTGCAATAGAAATGTTTGAACTATGATATTGTTTATAACAATGTAGTTTAGTTCTTATTCCAATGCAAGGATTTCCCTCAGAATGTCCTCTTTTAAAATACCTTCCCACTGATCAACTTTATCAGCAGGCATCTTCACAGTGCCATCTCTATTGCGTCCACAGCTGATTTCCTTTCTTAGAAACTTAGCCTCCACTGATTTTCTCTCCGTATCTGTTCCAACAATTTTGACGTTATGATACTTAGTGGTACCAGTCTTCATTAAATTCTACTGCCACATATTTTATTTGTTCTTCTTTGAAGCAAACCATATGTTTTGTAGGAGCACCATTTGAAGGCCCATCAGTTTACCCACTCTGGTCTCAAGCCGTACACATGCCTCACCTGTCGTCGTTCGTTCAACCAGAAGGCCAACCTGCAACGCCACCAGTTGATTCATCAGAACCTGCGCAGGTATCGCTGCAACATCTGTGGACGTGACTTCTCGCAGCCGCAAGTGATGAAGGCCCATCTTGTGACACACTCAAGCAAGAAGCCACACGAATGCAAAATATGTGGTGAGACCATTTAGCAACTATTTAACCCTTTAGACCTGAAAGCGGCCAGACGCCCATTTCTTTTGATATGGCTTTGTATTGAATGGTTTTGAATGAGTGCTGTTTGAAAATATAAACTGACAAGAGTTCGTAGATTTGCATTGCAATCTATGCAAACACACCCAGACACACCATATCGCATTTTGCATGTATTATTTAAGTGGATTAGTATATTTCTCACTGCGTTGTGCAGAATTCATTTATCTTTAAAGGAAACGAAGCACACAAAAATTATAGCAAAAAACTAGGTGCACCCTTGTCATGTTGATTTTTTTAGTGCGCTGGAAGGATTCGGAGTGCTTTTCATAAAATCGCATAAAGTCTAAAGGGTTAGGTGAACAGTACCTGTGAATATGATCCACTGATCTTTGTATCCCTCGAGTAGCCTCAATGCTATAAGTATAATATAACCAACCACCACATTAATTCATTTACATTTTTCATATGTTTTTTTTTTCAAAAAGCCAAAATTTCCAATTAAAAAAAAATCAATTTATTTGTTATAAACCCAATTGACAGTTTAATTTAAATAGCACATCACCAAAGTGTTGATTCTATTGCCTTGCTCTGTAGTTTCATTTCAGTTGGGAACGTATGAGCATATGTGAACATGCATTTACCCCACCCCATAGAAGGTGTCAGAAATTATTGTCAATTTCCTGGCATGTAGACAACACGACTTTTGTTTGGTGATTGCCATGCACACTGACAACTCAGTTGCAGCCTGCCGCCTCCTTGCAATACCTTTTTTCTAGAGATCCATCTTTTCGATGGACTTAGTTCCTTTAGGATGGGCGGAATTTGAGCTGAGGAGTTTTACAGTTGTTTTATACTTATTGGTGTTATGCTGTTTTGCTTGCAGGCAAACAGTTCAGCCGACTACACAACCTCAATGGTCACATACACATGCACAAGGGAACAAAGCCACATGTGTGCATCTGTGGTGCTTCATTCACATTAAAAGGTGAGCATTCTAGATACAGGCAAGTAATACCTTGACGTAACAAGTACGATGGACTTTAACAAAATCATTTCTTTGGTAGATTTAAAATACATTTGGCACTGCACAGTTACCAGAATTTGATTTCTGAAATGTTTCTAGATGTACACAATTGTATTATGATGTGTTTTCAATGGTTGTGTGCACATCCAACAGCAGGAGAGAAGGAGGAAAACTTGTACATGTTGGAAACGTTATTTGTGGTATTGTTCCATTTTCAATACAACACCTGTGTCTGTCAAATTCCACTTTCAGGTGTGTTTACTTCACGTTGTTGTTTACTTCATGTTGTTGTTTACTTCACGTTGTTGTTTACTTCACGTTGTTGTTTACTTCACGTTGTTGCAGTTCAGTCAGCTGTATGAATGAATACCTGGATATAGACTGTAGATGATATTTGTGTACGAATAGTATTCACGCATTAATTGCAGAGTAGCTGAATGCTTCCCAAAGAAGTCAAGATGTTGTTCGATTGAGCAAGGAGTAAAGTGTAAAATGCTTTGAGCAGTCCAAAGGACTGTATAGTGGATACTGTTCCATATAAGAACTTAGTTCCTTGCTTACTTACTAGCTATTTGCAGTTGTACTTATAAGCAAAATGCCAAAATCAGATACCTTCTTAGTGAACATCTCAGAACGTTGATGTCCAATATCAAACAAAATTACTTTCATCTGGCCTCAGCCCCCACCCCTCCCCCCAAACAAAAGTTTTTAAACATTGATATGATTATATCATTATATTAACAGTTTCGGCCCGAAACGTAAAATATCAACAAAGCTGCCCCCGACACCCCAATCTCCCAAATAAAAATATTTTGATGTTCTGGGATGATCTCTTATGTCCATACACTGTTATAATAATATTATTTTCTCTGATTTTTAGGAAACCTGAATCGTCATTGTAAGGAGAAGCACGGCCATCATGATGTAGGTGTAAGTGATACTGCCTCCCTTTGCATAGAAGAGAATGAATCAACAGCCGAGATGTGTGATGAAGGCTTCCCGTTCGCAACCCCTGTACAGGTAGCTGTGGTGAGAACTTCCAATGAAGACAGCCTGGAGAGTACAGCAGACAATGCATCAGTGCCAAAAAAAAAACATCGCAAATCAATGCCAAGGAAAAAAATAATCTCCCAAAACGGCGATGTCGAAGACGAGGAAATTGAAGCCGCTTGGAGAGATGAAAATGCAGCTGATGAATTACCTGCCGATCCCTCCAGATTAATGACTGATTCTACAGTTGTTCCAACTAGGAAAAAGGATGTTGGAGATGATGTTAGAAATGTACAGTTAATTGGTGTTAAGCAAACGAAGAACGTTTCACAAACTGTCAATGTTGATTGTGGCATACCACCTTGTTATGTGGAGATCCAAAGCAACATCAACGATGTGCACGCAGATATTGAACATGTTGTCACATCGGTTGGCAGGAAGCGGAAACACTGTGCCATGCACGCCAGCAAAATGCAGTCCAACAATTCAACAAGTGCCAAAATAACACAAATTGAAAGTGAAACTGTAGTGGCCAAAAGAATGGGGTCAAGGAGACGAAGCTGTAAACAAGTGTCCTATGTCGAGGACGACCTTGACTATAGTGATGACTGTGACGGTATGGCCCCGGGAAGCGATGATTCAGAATGGGCCACCTCTTTCTCTAGTAGCTTTAAGCATGGATCAGAAACAAAGAAAACTGCAAATATCGGTAACCTTGACCATTGTGATCAGTCAAAATCATGCTTAAAACTGTGTTCTACTTCTACCGGTACTCGATTTGGTAAAAAAGAAAGTGTCGACAATATACTGGTAGATGGTTTGAAACAAAATTCTGAAGTGAATGGGGCAAGAAATAGAGATTGCAATGCTAGCAAGGTGTCTATAGGGGGCGCAAAGCCAACTGTGGATGTGCAGAAAAAACGAGGGCCACGGATTGGAAAGAAAGCAAGTCTTCTTGCTCTGATGGCAGCTAAACAGCAGCCAGAAAAATGTGAGCATTAAAGTTGATAAAGCATTGAACACACTTTTTTAGTAATCTAACATGTACGATTTACAAATGTTATCTACAATTTTTCTTCTGATTCATCTATAACTTATGTTGATGCTGGTATAGTCAGGGTTGGGGGTCATTTATAAAATCATGTCAAATCTCAATTATTTTGTGTTTGTTTTGAGTTTTGTATTGATATAGTAACATCTTTCTGGAATAAAATGTAAAATGATTTGTCAGAAAAATGATCTTTTTCACAATACCAAAGAAACTAGTAACGATTTAATGTGAAGTACATCATGCAATGAGTCTTATGAGTCACTTCACCAAGATATTGCTTAAAAATAAAGTCATTATGGCCAGGATAAGAAACAAAATAAAGCCGGAATTTGCTGAAGAATATTGTGTATTTTGCAAGATGCCATGTACATTTTAAGAACGAAGATTGAAAGAGCATTAAAAGTGCAGATAATAGGTGTTTTGCATTTTTCATGAAGAAATCATATCAACACTTGAACATTGATGAGAAAGACCTGAGAATTGGGAACAAACAACAGCAATGCGAATAGGAAAGTACATAGTAAATTTCAAGAAATAAATTGTGGTATAAGAAAAGAGTGTCCTATCCCCGATCTCATTTACAGCTATACATTCAGCGAGATCAACTTAATGAAGATGTGTCAGTTATACAAGTAGGTGGATCCAACATAAATTATTTCACATGCATATGACAGTAGGGCCTACTGATCACTGAAAATTAAATAGATCTACAACATACATATGTTAGATACAATAATCAGGAAAGTGCAAAAAAGGTCTTCCTCAGCAGAAAAAAACGGTGACTTCAAAGAAAACTGATACTCCGACATGCAACGTTGTAGCAAATAGCTCGGTTCTGAAGCCAAGTTTAACTACCCCAGATAGCTGGGATCACTAATAACATCAGATGGTCAATGCAACAATGAGATCAAGATACAAATTACACGTGACCTCCATCAAGCTTTGCCTTTACCAACAATGTTCAAAAAAATGTATGACGGAATGTTGAATCCACCACATGTTTTCTTCTGATGACTTGACGACGGTTTTGCTAGACAACAGGTGACGTGATAGATAGGTCAATTGGAGTCAATGAACCTGGAATCATTGAATACTCGTAATAACTAGTGTGATCCAGAAAGTGATTATTAATGCCAAAACCTGGAGGCACTGTCCGTTATCTTCTCCCAGGTGCCAAGGCCCACTCGCCTATTTTTATGTTCATTAAGTTCCTTGGATTTTGGCTTCTGATCTACCAATTTATGGTGCATTAAAAAAACATGAAGGTAATTATTTAAGAGTTGTCAAGTATACACACTGAGTGGTCATGCATTCCCCAGATCTATGATGCCACAAGTTCAACTGTAATGGTGCTAACAGCCCTTGGTTTGTTGCTCCATGGATGGGTGTAATTAAGGTAGTTTCATACATCATATTTTTTATTATTTTATAACGGCATGCACAAAAAACAATCTTATCCACATAAAAGTTTGTGTTGTTTTGTCTTGATATTTCAAATGCATGACTCCTCTACACGTGTTTACCAAAAAATGACCTGTCGTGAGCTTAGCTCTTGTTCCAGTGCTGGGTGTGGCGGGGGGCTGATGTCAAGTCGAAGCCAAGAATAAGTCGTGGTCACAAGATGGCTGTGAGAGAGGATCTTATGCATGTGAATACATTTTAGCCAACCGAAACCTTGATAATTTTAGAGCATTGCAAATGCAGCCAAATCTTTCCAACCACCATTGCCAGCCCATAGAGACATTGCTGGTAAGGGAAGCAATTCCAGGCAGTTTTATGTCCCTAATTTGCCATGTTTACAACATAATTCACTTAGATGCAAGCTTTGACATCGATATATGGAGTAACATCTACATTATATCGGCGAATGACTATTAACTACAGTTCATCAAAGGCAGAGTCCAGTGCCCCTCTGGTTATGACACATCATTAAGTTAGCCACTACCAGCCTGTAAATTATAGAAACCAGTCCAGTGCGTGACATATATATACAATTATATACACTACTCAACACAACAAGTGTTACCAGTTGACCTTTGTTATAAGTTGTTCCACAAGTGGAACCGTACTCATAGCAAAACATTATTTTGAATTATGTAGAAATCTATAGAACATAACAAATAGAATATGTAGAATTCTATAAAACAATTACAGTGTATGTGGCCATAACAATTCTATAGAATATTCTATAAAATCCTACAGTATGGTTATGGTCATTAAATTTCTACAAAATGCTGTAGATTGTTCATATTACGAAATATTCTATAGAAAACCATCCGCAGCAATTCAACAGACTGTTCTATAGAACGTTTTGCTAAGGGACTTTGTCTAGGCCAAAATAAATACTGATCTGTACCTAAATGTTTAATACCTACTGTATAGTGGCGCTACCTTGCGAACATTATATTAGAAATTCGGCTTCGGAAGAATTCGGAAGTTTCCGTCAAACGGATGCGAGGACAATTTTTATCAACATTCGCGTGCCCAGCGACGCCTCAGAGCTACAGTAGCTGAGTAGGTCTCAGTGATGCGTTTACGGCGTGCAGAAAATACGTGATTCGTGTGTGAAATGTTCTGAAAATATAAGGTGCGTTGAGTTTATATATTTTATGAGTTATATTTTACTAAAATGGACCAATCATATTTGTTGGAAACAGCAAATTTAAGCCCGGCTAGACGTTGTCAGTTGACACGAACATGACGGCGTCTGGACTCTGAGCACAACTGCCACAATTTCACCCCAAACAATTGCCATTGCCATTGGCATTGACCTCTGTGCAGCATCGGCGACGGTTTTTCGTATCCCATTACAATAATTTATTGTTCCCACACACTGTCCGTATGCCTTTTTGTGTAATCCATGCTACGTTGTGGATGCAGTGGACAGAATTGTGGATGCTGACAGTGTCATGTCGATCGATCCCTGGCTACTCTTAAAATTAAGTTCACTGCACATCGGTTTGCGCAGGTGAAACTATCACGAGCATACAATGATAGGTAATCTTTTACTTAACTGGCCTATATTATTAGGACCTTATGAAAACGGTTTTACCTGCTTTTTTTATATGTATGTGTTCGTAATTTAATTCTTAATCATTTCCGGGATGCTCTCAATTCGCATGTACATGCCCCGGTATGGCACTGGGTTTACATCGACTCGACAGGATTAAATTGCTCTAAAAGACAATTACAAAATTCATGTTTGACCTCTTTGTACAGGTAGTGATTAAGAATTAAATTACGAACACATACATATAAAAAAGCAGGTAAAACCGTTTTCATAAGGTCCTAATAATATAGGCCAGTTAAGTAAAAGATTATCCAATGATACATACATACATCCTCTTCGGTCTTCATGCAAATTTGCCTATGTATCGCTCTTTAACCGATGTTGCTTTATAATCGATTTTAAAAGGTTGGTGCATCCATAAATAATATATCGAGTCGGTTCTTCAGTGCATTGACAGTTGGAGCTGTGACAATGGCTTCAGGTAAGGTGCTCCATACATCAATTACTCTCTCGCTAAAGAAATGTATACAACTTTAACAAATGCCCCCATGTTCCTTCGAACAAGTTTAGGTTAAACATAGTGTGCGTGCAAGTAAATATGCCATTCAAGTATTTATAAGCATTAATAACGTCTCTACGTAATCTACGATATGGCAACATTGGTAAGTTTAAGACCTTTAGTCTCGTTTCATAATCATAATGTTTTAAATTCTGGCACCATTTGTGTCGCTCTTCTTTAGACAGCCTCCACAGCATCAGTATCATACTGATACTTTGGCGACCAGACTGCTACGCCATACTCCAAAGAAGGTCGGACAAGTCCGTTATAAAGATGGAGAAAGGTTGTCTTGTCTAGATATTGATACATATACGACGGATTACACTCAGCAACTTGTTTGTATTAGATACAGCCTTTTGGACACGTTGTGTGAATCTCGGCTGATCATCAACCTGGATGCCTAGGTCTTTCTCGACACGGCTACACTCCAGTGGATTAGTACCTGCTGCCGTAGTCAAGGTGTAGTTAAATTCTGTGTGCCCATGTCCAATTCTTATAACTCTGCATTTGTCCGGGTGAAAGTGTAACTGCCATTTCTCAGCCCATTTCTGTAATTGGTTTAGGTCTGCAAATCTAAGCAATCTTGTCTTGTTGAAATTTTGTGGTATATTTTTGTATCATCCACACCTTCCATTTTTACCAACCAGGTTATTCATAGCTTAGTTTGTCAAAAACAACTTGCTTGTTCGGCATCGTCTTCACCACGGAGCGCTCCCTTCACCGCCATTGGGTTCTCTGTTCCAATGGTAAATATAGGCGGTAGCGCAATATTTTAATATGGCGACTTTTGATATATATGACGAAATAGATGTACACAACTATATAGTTACCGGGTCGTCATTCAACTCACTTCAGAAAGCGTGCTATCGAATCTCCCAAGATGTAGCCGCTGATCTCTGTGTATGACTAACGAGAATTGAGCTTGACTTCCCTAGGCAATTATGTCACATGCGTCAACATATCTTTTTCAGTGATTATAACCGCTAGCACAGTAAACACTGTTACCAAACTTTTCGCGCGACGCTGTGTTTTCGTACGGAAACTAAGTATTTCACTAAAACCAAGTTTTTTTACAATTTATTTGCAGAACCTGGCACAAATAAGTGGCAGGGAGTTACAATATGGATGTATTTCGCAAATGTTTCTTCAGATTTTTATTAAAATGGCATGTTTATATTGTTGACACAATTGACGACAATACAATTATAGCTCAGCCAATAATATCATTGGCCAGGGTGTTCGGCTCATTTTCTTTTCAACCAACCGTGGCTCAAGACGGAGTCAAGTGTCATATGTACTGGATGTACCGAATTTCGCTTCACACAATGGAACATCGTTTTAACAACAAACCTGGACAGGCTCTTCTATAAGATATTCGTATTCTAAATCTCTATCATATATCTAATCACATTTGTGCAAACAAATGAGTCAAAACATTGTTTTGTGTGTAGTAATTACATTTTTTTAATGACAAAATTGCATTGCCACAAAGACATGCTAGCGCAAATAGTTGCATTACCTTACCTATCCTCTTCGGGCCTTGTGGCCCATAAGGCTGCTGCGCGACTCTGCCACCTCGCCCTGTCAACGGCTATGTGTCTGGCTTTGCTCCATGTTGCCCAGCCCAGTTGCTTCCGTTCTTTTTCCACTGTGGTTCTCCACGTTGTTTTTGGTCGACCAACTTTTCTTGTTCCTTCCGGCGTCCATGTCAGTGCTGTCAGGCAGTGGTTTTGGGCCTTCTTTCTCAGCACATGCCCGATCCAATTCCACCTTCTTCTCTGTACTTCTGTGCTGATCTTCTCTTCTGCTGTTATGTTCTCAATGTCTTTGTTAGAAATTATTACTGGCCATCTAATTTTTAAAATTCTTCTGAGACAGTTGAAATGGAAAATGTAAAGTTTTTTGTTGTCGCATTTGTTTACTTTCCATGTTTCACATCCATACAGTAACACTGATTTGACCAGAGTATTGTATAATCTGAGTTTATAGTTGCATTACGTACGGTTATTATATGCTAGGTATGTAATGTCAGTTTTTATTTTTGTAGCTTGTGTAAATGTATTAATCACATGTATTTTTACCAACAATTATTCAGAGGTAAATTTTTGAAAAACTAATTTTTTGTTCAGCAATGTCTTCACCATAGAGCGCTCCCTTCACCGCGCCTCGGTTTTGCTGTTCCAATGGTAAATATAGGCAGTAGCGCGAGATGTTAGTACGGCAACTTTTGACGTAGGGTGAAATTGATGTACACGACTATAATATTTGGGAAGTAAAAGTCATTAATTGAATACATAGTGCTGCTCATAAGAATGGTTGAACAGATTGGTGATTATATATATATTGGAGTTTCCTGAACTCGGGCTGCTCATAAACTTTCAAGTTCGCCAAGTCGTGTTTACGATATAAACAAGCCCATTGGAACACAGCTTTACAGGACAAAGTACAACTGTACAACAAATTCAGCAAACTTCCACACTGCAGGGGCAGGGTATAGTCACCACCCTTGCAAGGATGCATAAACTGAAAATCAACACATCTTCAGTCTTCAATCGGTGTACTCCAAACAGCCCCTTCATGGGCTAACATCTAGGAGTGTTGGTGCATCTAAGTCAAAAGGCTGGTTTACATGATCAAATAGTTGTTGGATTAGATGTTAGTTGGTTATGTCTGTGTTGTCCAGCTAATTCGACAACTAGTTATTTTGGTGAAGCGGCATATAGCCTGTAGGCTAAATTTGTCCTGACGATTTGTCAGGACAACAGTGTCATCCAAAACCAAGTGGAGGCTCACACCAATACACGATAACATGGTCTTCCCTTACTGTGGTGTCTGGCCTTAAACCATTTTGCGAAAATGAGACATTCAAACTGATATTTTCAATGTTTCTTTCCTGCTATGTGGTGTAGAAATGTGTATAATTTCAGTAATTAGACACAAGGAGATAATGATGCAACTCTATCTATTGATTTTCAACATGCAAATGAACTACCAACACGTCAGTTGCACATGTAACATGGACACCATTTGAAGGCAATTTCTCATACAAACACATCCTTACTTCAACAGAATGTCATGCCTTTTTTATTATTCCTGCTTCAAAATAGCTGTTAAAAGAGGCCTTTGCCATTACGTTGTCGCTTGACCAGAAAAAGTATGAAAACATTCAAGACTGAGATACTTAAAAATATTATTATCATACTTGTCTTGTGATATTAGTATGCTAGTCGGCATAATCTGTTGAGGCAAATACTTGTTTAAGGAACTAATAACACATGTAATAGGCCCACTAGTGATTAACTTTTCCAAATATAACAAACAATTGTACAGGAGCATTACAGTACACAAAGGTTGTGCATGTAACATGGACACAAACATTATGCAAACAATGTATTGCACCAAGGTAGCATCACTAGATACACATTATCTTGAAAGATGACGCAGTGTTGCAGCTGTCAGGTGTGATGCATGGTTGCATGTGTAACTTTTTGAGGACACAACAAATACCTAAAATAACTGGATATAGGTACATGGTTGAAAGTGTAACCAATGTGGACACCACATGTTACACATGCAACCACAAGTTTGCAGGCCCCTATCAGTGCTACACATGGTATCCCATCATTTTTGTTTTATCCAAGTAATACACACATTGAACTATGCCAGGATGCATCAAATAGAATGCATGTTGTTTCTTTCACAGCTTGGCACTAAAGACAAATTTACTCTGTTTCCATGTCACAAATTAGGCTTGCAAAATCAGCCTTCTGCAACGAGACATATGCACTTACAAATAAACGGTTGCTACATCAAGGCTACTTTTATGTATAATATATCTACCAAGTATGATGTATCATTTGGTGTGAACTGCTTGCCATTGTTGGCAGCAATTATTGTAAACAATGTACATGAAATCAACATGCTAAAAGGTTTGCCAACTCGTGAACTTACCCGTATACCTTCTCTAAGCATCTAAAATGGTTTTTCTGTTTGGTTTACACTTATAGTATTAAGTTGACCATATTTCATGTGATAACGTTATAGATTATAATAAGTTTTTTTTAAATGAAATGTTTATATGACTGGAATGGTGCAACATTACTGCAAAAAGACGCCACAGCCGAACATTGAAGGCTGTTGCGGAAGGCATTTTTTTGGCAAGAATGTTACATGTGGACGAAGTGGTTAATGCTAGAAAGGTACTTTGCTGCCAAAGTTGTTCAGTGAGGTTCTCTTAGCCATGCTGCAATCATCAGCACCGCCCGTCTCCATCTGTATCTCATTCTCAAGATGGCACAAGCAGTTTTTACTGCAACTTCATCAAGCTCTAATCTAGCATTTCCTGGAATGCCGTGTGGAAAGCAACGGACATGTCAAAGTAAGAAGATATGAATAACTGCCATGATACGGTTATTGTAAGATAAGGATTTCCAGTGGCTGTTGGCAGATGTCTGCAATTAACAGATGATGTACTTTATGTGTTGCTTCAAATAAGTTTCTATATGAAGATGGATTTGAAAATGGTTTTCAAAGTGAGGAGAATACAGTCATTGTGAGATGGCTAGTGGCAGTTATTCTTAAGGTTGTACCTTCTGAGAGATTGGGTGTCAGAAGCGGGGAACTTGTTGGCCAATATTTTCCGTGGGGGCTGGAGATAGGATTAGCCCCAATATTTAGGGCCCGACAGTGTTTTTTTGGTGAGCTTCGGGGGTGCAAATGGAGGGTTTTTGCTTGCCTCAATGTGTTTTTTACCAGCTAAAGGGAAGTGTAAATGGGGATTTTTTGTGTGTCTCAAATTGTGTTTTTTTAGAGCCTCATGGGGGTGCAGATTAATTGCTTTGGAGAACCTCGGTGTTTTTGGAGAGCGTCAAAGGTGTGCAAATGGAGGGATTTGGAGAGTCTGGAGATATTTTGGGGGAGTCTCGGGCGTGCATATTGAGGTTTTTGGAGAGCCTCAATCCCCCCCTCCCAATATTCACCACATTCCAACACCAGTGGATAGTGATGTCATCAAACAGTGCTGCTAATTCAGTCAGAAAAGAATCCATTATGATGTTGACGACTCTTAACTTGTTTCCATATAACTATGCGTTGGTTATATAATTTGTTTCTTTGGAAAAAAATTACACTACCATCACAAATTATATTAATTTCACTGCAACTTGAAACTGTTATTAATTTATGCAAATTACATCAACAAAGATTGGTACAATGTTACTATTTCTGACATATTTTAAATACAGGACACCAATTCTATCAATTTGCCAAATTCCATTGACAAATGTTTAGTGCAAGTTGTGTTTTTATTTCAGTTTAAATAATGTCATGCCCTGATTTTTGTGTCACATTCTTGTGCATTGTTTATCATTTCCTTTCTTCTTATGACTTAATAGGCATCACAAAAATATAAAAGAACATCTATCTGCAGTTTTAAATTTCCATTGACTTCTGTCAATACTGCAGAGACAGAAGAATGTCATCTGAGTAGATCGGGTCCTTGGCTGGTCTAACAGTCAGGATCCTCCTGATACATCAGGTGTCCAAGGCACGTTACTGAAGGTTGTGTCTGCAGTATCACGCAAAAATTCACCAACTGATTTGCCAGTCGATGATTTGCAGGAATTTCTGCCTGGATGGGTTGAACTCTTCAGATGATGTCTTTACTGACTGTATTTTTGATTATTTATACAGTGCTAGCTTACAGCAATCCACAGGGTAATGCACCAAAGGCAGTACTGAAGTATCAGTACAGTATTTTTTTAATTAAACTCATTCACACCACAATTTTATTTCTGCTATCAACAATTACCTATTACTAGGTATCCTTTGAAAATTATTTTTCAAATTCACCAAAATTATTTTTAAATTGTACCACTTGATAGAAATGTTGAATTCAGAACACAGTGGTATATTTATTTTTGTGAAATTTTATGTGCCAGATTGGCCTAAGATGTAATTTGTTGTCATAAAATGTATACGTCGTAGTACTCACTCGAAACTTTGATAATTTATTAAAATAACTGCACCTTTTCACAGTTAATATGATATAAATAGATAAATATGTAACAGTACCTAATTTTGTAGTTTGTAATTGTGCAGCTCGTCTATACTGTATAGTTCCATCTGTGTTCCTTCCAGTAGAATAAAATTGTCAACAAATTAAGCAAACTGCGGCTTAACATTGCGTAATGATTAATCATGGCACAACACTGTTTTATCTGTCAAAATAAACGGATGCCGATGAAGCATATCAGTAGTTGAAGCACAGCGGACATGCAATTAAATAAATGACCAGTGTCAGTTATGTCACTTGTCTTACTAAATGTTGGTATGGAGAGCAGGTTTCAGTGTTTCATATTGCTCGACTATTAGGGTGAAAATATGAGACGTTTTAGATATATAAACAACAACAAAATCTCACTAGACATCCCAGTGGGCAGCCAGTCACCTTTTAAGCCAATGCTCAAAAAAAATTTACTTTTGAATGCATCCCTAAACACAATAACTACTCCTGTTTTGAGACTCTCCCCCAATATGGTGATACAGCTGAGAGAGATGAAACACTTGAGTGATTCTTTTGTGTATCTGCACCAGCCAGTATTGTGTAGAAACTGGTCCTATGTAGGTCAAGACAGTTACCTGGGGCCCCCACAATCTCTAGTAGAGAGTATTTTTACCAAGACACTCTGCAGCTGACATCAGGTAGGGGTACTCATTTGATTGACATCCATGTAACACTATATACACCACCAGTGTAGTATATAGTAGGGTGTTTATTTACTTGATTGACATTCCCTAAAACAACTACATGTACCAAGTATGTGTATATATTTATATATAGGTCTCCATTATATACACTTGTGTTTTTATTTGTTTGACCGACTCCCTTACTACAACCACATTCAGCAACATTTGGGATTTGAGTTTCCTAATTTTCAGTGTTGTGCTGAACCAGATAACTATAGTTTAATTCTCCAGTCTAGTTAGATAGACACGTCCTTTCCAGTTATACAGACAACTCAGTAATGCCTGGCACCGTGCCAGCACTTGGTGCATGAGACAATGTGGAATTGTGATTGCCAAAACACCGGTGAATGTTGTGAACTTTCTAAGTTAAACTTGTTATTGATGTAGACTGTCGTTTCTGTCAGCAAATTGGTGAATATATCAGTGAAAAACTTAAATGGTTAGAACCAATAGTAGTGTTTGTTTGGGTAGGAATTCACCATGACTGCAGTGATGTCATTCTGAATTTTAACAATGGAAATATGTGAGTGTCTAGTTATGTGTACCACGCATGACATATTGTGTACTACACATGACATAATGTATACTAACATGACATAGTGTATACTAACATGACACAGTTGGTGTGTAATCTTATAACACTCCGTAGAGCCATCCAGAGAGCAGAATTACACTTACAGCTCATGATTTGTAAAACACACAAACAGAATTGTCAGCATTGGCTGTCAGCAAATAGTGGCAGGGTCAGAGCATGTTGCAGGGGTGTCTCCCCATTATAGCTACTTCCCTGTGTAACTGTTTTATTCCCATTATAGCTACACATTCAGTTTGATGTCAGACTAGTCCCTTTGACAATCAAACAGTTCAGGAGGGGCAACAATGGGGGATATTACCTACTTCACATTGCACTGAGATTTATATATATATATATGTGTGTGTGTGTACAACAATTCTCCTTTATGAATGTCAGAAATAAACTCAGAGGAAAGAGTAACAAATTTTAATATGTATGCTATAGTTCACCGTTTTTAGAATACCATATGTACGGTTCCCATTATTGGTGCACTTCTTTATAGACATGCACCTCCTTTTTACAGAAGAGAAACCTTGCAAGAATACAGGTTTTCAATAGTGAAAATAGTGTTATAGTGTATAAAGGTAAAGGTAAGTTCTTATATAGCGCAGTATCCAGTCCTAAGGACTGCTCAAAGCGCTTTACACTTTACTCCCTGGCAGACCTATTCAATCGAACACCATCTTGACTTCTCTGAGAAGCAACCAGCCCCACTGCAATTACTGCGCAAAAACTATCTGTCTGTCTATAGCCAGGTACTCATTCAAACAGATGAGTGAACTGGAGCAACTTATAGTGAACGAACTTGCCCAAGGTTCAACACCGCCGCACAGTATTCGAACCCGGGTTCTCTTGGTTGAGAGTCCGAAGCTCTAGCCACTGCCCCACGGTGCTACACTACACAACTATAATTATATAAGGCATCAACGAATTTCCACCAGCCAGTACGGTCTTGGGCGACCCAGCTCAGTTCATGCAGGTTTTCAGTAGTGAACTTAGGCTTTAAAACTATAAAAAAACATGAATACACTCACTGTTACCACATTGCGGATACATTGTTGATAACAGTGTATTGTACACTTAGTCGTAAGATGGTGACAGTTGATTCCGTTGGCATGTAGTTTTCGTTTAATCACTCTCTCATGCTCAGTGCTATCTAGTGGTGTTCTGTTGTTGGCTAACAAGCAAGTTGAATTATCAGCGCCGATTCGTCACAGATGGGGGACATCCTACAAAGTGAGCGGCCATCTCATTCTCAGAGAAACTATAACAGAATCATCAACAAAATGATGTTGGTTGTATAATGACAGAAGGAAGAAGTGTGTAATGATGTCGTCTGGTTAGTGCGATGGCTGTCTTGTTTACAACAGCACAAGTAACTGATCTGGCGTTTGTTAGGAATTACAAAAATTTAAAAGCGAACGATCGCATTGAAACCACTAGCTGTTTGTCTTGAGTTGTACGTTCTTTAAGTTGATATATATATACCATCTTCTGTTGAGTTGAGTGAGCAGTGGTGTGGTAGATGTGCAGAATCTGTCTTTGCTACATGTTGCCTGGCGTGTGGTGGCATATGCATGTATGCATGACGTGTACGCAGTCTGTGCATCTGTTTACCTTTGGTAGCTTGTGCTACTTATAATATATGACTTATGAGAAATAGTGGCGGCACCCCAAGCCTTTGTTCTGTGCGTCTATTGGGAACATGAATATATTAAATACGGTTGGGTGAACTATTCATGTATATTAATGTATTGATCTTAATAAAACTGTAGTGCACTAATTACTATTTGTGCAGATGTCTTGAATCACTGTCATACTCATAGGGAACTGTAAATTAAAAACGTTTGATTTAATTAAATCAAACAACATATGTGTGGGTAAGGCTTCTGTTTCTATTGTAGAGGGTACGGTAGGCCAGACGCCAAATTTAGATCAGCCAGCAATTTCTGCACATCAAAAAGATCAATTATTGATCACATTTGTCTGCTTATATTATGGTTTCCCTCTGTCCCTCCTTCCTCCCTCCTTCTGCATCTGCGTTTGGCATGATTCAAAGTTGGGCTGGTTTGATACCTTTGACTATCGTCAGAGACCATGTGTACACATCGCAGTGTCAAGTACATGCATTTACTATGTACATACATTACTGTGTATTCTGTGTGTAATATTATGATTCTGTTACACGATAACATTGCACTGTCTGTGACGTTGCCATTGATCGTTCTATTATTAATTATATGTATGGATACTTGGTTTTTGGGTGGATGTATGTGCCTTGTACTCTCCCCTATTTGAGATTACTGTGTATACGATACTATACGTGTATTCAGCGTTTTCCTTATTGATTTACTCACATTTATTGGTACAGAAAATGTGGGGTCTTCCACACATGTCTGGATGTTTCTTACCTTTGCTGATAATGAATATTGTAATTATCTAAGCTAGTTAGGTAACAATGATGCTTAGATTGTATTTGCATTATGGATTCAGGGAAAAGTGACTTTGAAAGTATGCTCTCTCTCTCTCTGGAGAGAATCTGATGTAACACTAGCGTCATTGGAACCAATCAGATGATGGGAATAAATGGTTAGGCTCATTATTCATGAAGGTTAAGGTTATTACTACCAGAGGTATACACTGTACATAGTAATAGAAAATAGTTAGGGTTAGTTATGGGTAGGGTTAGGCTTTAATGACAAGTGGTGGCTGTGCTGTACTAACTGTTTAATGTTGCATCTGCTGCAGATTGTTGCCGGAGCCTGTTGCTGTGGTAACGCCAACACAGCCAGCAGCAGCAAGCACAACAAACCTGCAGGGGAGCCCATCACAGGTGATTAACGAGTTGTCACTCACTACTGCTGGGGCTCTATGTGTGGTCACAGGTTGGCCTGACAGTGCGACAGTTGGCACCTGCATGGTCTACCCTACTTGTGGACGCCTCACACTGGCTTATTACTTAACTACTACCGAATGAAGACAGTGCACATACATGTACTTTGATAGAGCACATTGAATGGTAAGTGATTACAGTTGAACCTCGCATTACAGTAACCTCGGTAATACAGCCACTTCACAATTAAGGTCACCCTATGGCAGTCCCAAATGCAGGGGCATAGCTATAGCCGTATGCACCTACACACGTGCTTCCACATCAATTTGGCAAACAAAAAATTCCATTTAAGACAGTGGCTTCTGGAATCCCTGAAAACGTTGTATCCCTTGGCAAAGAAAATGTCATCACTAACTTGTAACAATTTAACAATATCTTGACGACATGGGATGAAGTTACTAGAAGCAGCAGCCCTATAACGCTGGTAAGTGGCAGGCAAACCGGTGACTAGGTAAAGCATATCATATGCAATCATTAACTTTAAACAATTGATCAATGTGTGACTACCTCTATGGGTTGAAACTAACAGAAGCACGCAGCCACTATGAAGTCAGTAGGGAGATAACATACAAGCCTTCAATGAAGAGTTGACGTACCGGGGGGGGGGTAGTCTCACAGCGGCAAGGCTAATGGACAGATGTTCATTTGTCCGTCAATGTGGATATAAACTATTGAAATAATCAGTGTTGGCATCTTCTCATATCTCCAGAGAGTGTCTTGGATTTGTTGAAGCCGTTAGTACGACTGGTGAAGCATTGGCTACAAAGTGTTTAGTTCCTCATGAAAAATGTAGAATTTTGGTGGCAAAGCTGTAAGCACTCAATGATATGAAAGAGCTACCAAAATAGCATGTCCACTCAAATGCACTGTGTAAAATTGATTTCATCATAACACTAGTAGTGACGATGTAATAAGCATGTCCACCATAGTCTGCTTCCTCAGTCTATTACAGACCAAACTGGATGTTCGCATGTAGCAGCCCAGTAGGCAGCAAGTGTAGTCTCCCAGCTACAGCAGAAAAGGACCGATCCAAAAGTGTGGAATGCATTGTTTGATAGTGCTGTAGAGATAGCAAGAAGTGTGGAATGCATTGTTTGATAGTGCTGTAGAGATAGCAAAAAGTGTGGAATGCATTGTTTGATAGTGCTGTAGAGATAGCAAGAAGTGTGGAATGCATTGTTTGATAGTGCTGTAGAGATAGCAAGAAGTGTGGAATGCATTGTTTGATAGTGCTGTAGAGATAGCAAGAAGTGTGGAATGCATTGTTTGATAGTGCTGTAGAGATAGCAAGAAGTGTGGAATGCATTGTTTGATAGTGCTGTAGAGATAGCAAAAAGTGTGGAATGCATTGTTTGATAGTGCTGTAGAGATAGCAAAAAGTGTGGAATGCATTGTTTGATAGTGCTGTAGAGATAGCAAGAACATTTGAACGTGAAATGTACACGTTATCCAGGCAGAAGTTGTGAATATTGGGTTGGGGGAGGCAGAGTCTGACCAAAATCCTTCAACTGCACCCCTTGAATGGAAGTTACACCTACCTCTATTCCCCCCCCCCACCAAAAGTATGTTTATACTCTATATATAGAATTGTGCTTCCACGTATTTTTATGCTTAGGTCGCCACTGAAATGTGTTCCATATACAGTAAAAGTAAGGAAGTTATTCCCGGTAATAAGGTCACTTCACTAATCAGGTCACTTTTGCCCTGTCCCACGGGGTGACCTTAATTATGAGATTCCACTGTAGTGTTGTATGTTATCAGTATATTTGGGAATCATGTCGGGTTTTAATTATTTATTTATTTTATTAAATTATTTATTTATTTTATTTTATTATTTAGTTATTTTATTTTATTATTTAGTTATTTTATTAAATTATTTAGTTAATTTATTAAATTATTTAGTTATTTTATTAAATTATTTAGTTATTGTTTTAGTTAGCAATGATGTTACAAATGGCAGGATAGTGAAGTACCACTTTTTAGTGGTGTATTCTTGAAGAAGATGATGTGGGCGGAAATACAGTCGTGAAAAGTCATGGAAATAAAATTGCAGTTTTGGCTGGGAAAAAGTCACAGGAAATGAAAAGTCTCAACATTATTTTGTAAGGAGTTTCATTATTGAGAAGGATAACTCTAAAGAAACTGCCACATTTTATTAGTCTATAGTATAATAAGTGAATTTTCATAAATTTCCCATCAAAGTTATGAAAATGTTTAATGTACTATTGCCTGTTGTGATTGAGATCGCGATACTGTCACGATACTAGATGATTAAAATCTATCACAAGGAGCCAACTTTTTGTTTTCACATCACTGATAGATTAAATAGAACATCACTGCTATTGTTGCGATTACCTATACACTACCCTTGCTTGTCACCATGCCTTGTAACTCTCATAGGGACTTCATCAATCAGGAAGAATGCTGCTGCCTTTGTCAACGTCATCAACAGCAATGTTGATGCTAACCTTCTGCCTCCTTCTCGACATCTATGGTTGCCTCGCAGAAGATCCAACAACATTTACACCATCTGGTAAGTGGAATTTTTCTATCCGGTCAATTTATGCTAAGTAAGAGAACATTTTTATGTCATTGCCACTTTACATGTTGCGTAGAACTTTCTGTTCAGTACAACTACACGCACACACGCGCACACACAACCAATAAAATGCTCTAAAACATAATTCCTTATTTTCCCTTTTGTACTCGAGGCATTGCTGCATAATGGAATGTACCTATTGGGTTAGATAAAAAAAACAAGGTAAAAGGAAATATAAAACCCAAATAATAACGACCCGTTAAGTATATGATGTTACAATTACAGTTTAAAAATCCTGCATTGAACATGTCGCTGGTCATTAGTAGGATGAGGTGATGAGGAATGTAATCGAGGACCATTATTGAGGTAATTCATTCACATTAAGAGAAACGAAGAGGAGAACAAGAACAACCTAATCGTGTTTATGAATGTCTGTTGTTAAGGCCAGACACATTTGGAAACGGAATATCTCTTGGAATAATTATGCTGTGTAAATAAAGTTTTAAGTTTTGCATTCAGTATATTCTACTGTGTGCAATGGTCAGACCCTTTTTTTAAATCATGAATAGTTTGAAAGATATAGCCATATTTGTTGTAAAAAACAAGATTTGTTTCCATATTTTACCAAAAAATTATTAAAAAAATAAAAACACAACATTAAAAAAAATGCTCTGATCATTGCACAATCTCTATAGAGAACATGGATTTGCAAGAATCATACCTATATATGGATTCAATAAAAAATGGCAGCTTTTCCAAATTTGCCAATATTTGCTCAAAATGGTGGCCATTTTGTTTGTTACCATGGAAACGGGGGTCTGGCTGAAAAAAGTTCAATATATATTTTACTCAGTAAGACCCATTTCATGCATTGGGCAGAAAAAATTGAACTGTTTGCACAAATTTAAAAATAATCTTATCTACCTGCCGTGTCTGGCCTTAAAATTACAGGTACTGAGATAAACAGGCCCATATATTGCTCCTATTCTCTGGAAAAGTTACATGCATAGTACACATTCCACAAAATTGTATTCTTGTAACAAAACATGCTCCAATTTAGCAGACACAGAAGTAGCTGCAGACCACCCTGTCCACATGACCACCCGATACAAGCCCGTACACTTTTCGCGTAATTGTTAACCCAACAAAGATATTTCAAACCCGAATACCGACTGTACAGTCATACACAATGCTGTATGACTAAGGTTTCCATGTCACATCCTATAATTATCCAAGGTTTTGTTTGGCACTAAGGAAAACTCAGCCGGATCTTGTCAGTCGACACTGAGACCGGGCAATACCAATGATGCAGTGAATTAATAGGTTTTCAAAAAGATGGTCTTATCATACCTACAGTGCGTAGTGTTCAATTGAACCAACAAGATTTCATCATAATTATTCAACATAATTTTCTTCAGGATTGTTCAAGATATAAAGTTGAAAGATGAAAATAAATGTGGGCTTTTACATTGAATTGGACAAGTAGAACTTGTTTTTTTCCTTATAGAAATAATCCTTTTACCGATATTGGCTAATCTGCTTAAAATTTCATTTTTAAATTGTTTAGAAGAAACCTTAGAAACCTTTATATTTCATCAGTTTAACCTACTTTAGCAGGTGTGTTGTTTTCTGAACAAATGCCCATTTACAGAAAGTGTTATCTGGCTATAGGTAACATCTGTGTCTTGGTAGTATAAATATCCCACTTATTCACAACGTTTTCATTTGGAATCTTTGTTGCATTGTATGGGTTCCATTACGTACCTTATATATATAGCCATGTCTATTCATGTATCCAGCGCTCTTACTTTCAGGTCATGAAAATATTACAGTTGTCAATTGAACCTTTTCAGAATGTTTAATCCTGGTCTTTATATGTTTTACGACATAACATTATCCTTAAAAGCAATCATGCTATAGTTGTATATGAATGAATGAATGAATGACTTACAAAATATGGGTGTGCGTGTGTGCTTGTGTGTAGAAAGAAAAAGTCATTGTGCATCCTATAAACACACATAGATTTGATTCAACAAAATCTATGAAATTTCATGTTCACATACTTTTATCGTACACTAGATGGGTGATCCAGCAATGCCCAGGTGTATTAATCCAATGCCTGAGGGTATTATTACTGGTTTTTGCCAACGAAAACCTGTTCTTGTCATTTTTCTTATCAAATACCTGTTTTTGCCTGTTGTTTTTTCCCATGTACTGGCAAAAGCTGCCAACCCTGTATCATTCTGAGGTATTAAATAAAATAATTTAGTTGATATGAACAGAATTGTGCAAGGTAGAAAACATGACCCATATTAAAGTATAATTGCACGCATATTTTGATGCAAACAGCAACGCCATTATGTTATCGTTGCTAATTACATACTGTGTCCGGGTGCCTGAAGCTATCCAGCACAAAGGAAGTTCATTTGATCATATGGTGAAAATTCTTGGTCGAGTGCAAAGTGTCACTCCACAGAAATGTATTTTCAGTTTGAAGCGTTACATTGGGTGTAATAGACACCGTTACATGGATCAATACCCTCCTAACTTAACACTATTAGCATACCACAGCAGTGAGACCTGGCCAATATACATGCAGCATAAGAGGAGATTGCATACTTTCAACATGCATGCAATGTGTCAGAATGATACTAAACATTCATAGGCATCGGGGTTCGTAGGGTTTACCACCACATGGTAAAACACGACTGGCAATCGTAAAACATGATCGGCAAAAAATAGGTATTTTTTACAAGTTTTTGAATAGATCTGCCAGGGATAAAAATGTGAAGCACTAGTCCTAAGAACAGGATACTGTGCTATATTTAAGAACTTACTTTTTTGTTTTGTACATTTTAAAACCAGTAATGTCACAAGTTCACTTTTATGTATAAGGAAATATTGATCTACTCCTTGTGCTCGTGTGATTTCCTAATGATGTCTGGAATGAAATGTGAAGAACAAATATTTGATTATATTTCCATATTTCTTTGGTATTTCAGTGACACCTGACTCGAAACTATGAAAACGAGCTTTAATACTTTCCTTAATGTCACTGGTTAGATAGTTTTCGGTTTTGTGGAATTAACAATTAAAACATTACAACAGAAAATGCAAGTTGCAAACTTATAAATGTGGACAAGTGCAGCAAATAAAGAAACATGTAAACCACTATTCCTGCACGGAATCTTTCTTTGTGAGACAACATAAACAGGTGTGTACCACCTTTTAAGACGTGTGTCTTACATGGTATCATACATGTGAAAACTGGAAAAGGTCAGCAAATGAACTTCCGGTTTGAATATACATCTGGTTGTGCTTAATGGGGCTAGGGTTGATAAAAACAATGTGAACTGTCTCCCCTGTAATTAAGTCCAACGGCTACAGTTGATAAAGAACATCCTGAATCTCCTGTCAGGGCAACTTAAGCCATGGGTAGGTTGATAAAGCGCATCCTGGAATCTGTCTGTCTGTCTGTCTGTCTGTCTGTCTGTCTGTCTGTCTGTCTGTCTGTCTGTCTGTCTGTCTGTCTGTCTGTCTGTCTGTCTGTCTGTCTGTCTGTCTGTCTGTCTGTCTGTCTGTCTGTCTGTCTGTCTGTCTGTCTGTCTGTCTGTCTGTCTGTCTGTCTGTCTGTCTGTCTGTCTGGTGGCGCACGCATGCATGTGTGCAGTTCCTTGCTACTTGTGGTTGCACTGATTGATGATGGTGGACAGTTATCCCTGGAGATGGTCTGTATGCACTCACTCATTGGGCAAGGTATACTGTACTAATTGGTACAACATTGATGAGGAAGCAGCTGTTAATTTAAACAAGCATGGTAATTAGCATACTTGCCAAGGGTGATGGATGAAAGGCCAGGTTGGAGGGGCAATGGAAGAGCTAAGGTTTGGGCTGCCTGCTGAATGTGGGACATTGAAGATCCAAGTGCCTGGATCATTGTCAGTCTCAGTACCCAAATGCTGGGTCTGCACTGTTCACATACAGCAAACTGGTCAACGCCAAACTCTCTGTTCTGCCTCATTCCTTTGCTGTATCCTTTCTTGTGGGCTGTCAGGATTTGAGTCCGTCTTGTGCTGTTTTGAAACTTGGGGACAGTTTTGTTCACCCCACTGTGCCGTGTCTTTCAGAGGGGACAATAAAGCAAACTGTTAGTCCTTCCTAACTTTTATCTTGGCCAGGGTAAGGAAAATAACTTGGCAACTATGCATAACCTGCCGATGAGATGCAGTGCTAGTCTGATGTTTACCACTGCGGGTGTTGACAGTGGCAACACTCATTTTAGAAAATGTATTTATAGTTTAATTAGCAGGTTAACAACTTCCAGTAATTTAATTGTACGGTGTACTGGGCAATTCCAGCATTATGGACGTGGCACTTTGCATACAAAATTGTGTGTTGTCATTTCAATAATGTATAAAGATTTTAAATCTAATTCTTTTGAATGATGGATTATGTTAATATTATGTCTTGTGTACAGTACTGCATATTAATTAATATTGGGACATATTAATTAATATTTTTATTGAAAAACCATTATGAACGTGGCATGGTACGGAACCTGTTTTGACCCCAGTGAAATATAAGTGCAAAACTCTGCTCTGATATAGAAGATGGATCGTTTAAATAATTATTTTTAATAAGCTTAATAATTGTTATAATTAATGTATGATTAGATTAGTTTATATTGTCAATAATGTTGGAGCTGTCTGCAATAGTATGTCTGTTATGGATGTGGCATGAACATTATGGATGTGGCATGAACATTATGGATGTGGCATGAACATTATGGATGTGGCATTGTGCACATTTTTTAATGACACATTGTCCTTATTCAGCCTGTATTATTAATTAGAACACTTAGTTGTTAGTAAGTTTCATACAAACACAGAAAACTAGTAATTAAAGTTTTAATTAACAGTTTAACACCAGCTAAGCATTGTTAGGAAAGAGTTAATTTGAAGGATACTAATATTTTCAATTCATCAATCGCAAATTAAAGAAAACATGGATTTATAATTTTAATATATTCTTAGTCACATCATAGTCAGTAGACTGTTATATACAATTATAATATAGGGAACTTTATATTTTTCTGAAGTCATGGACATACTGAATACTGAATATCGACTTGTCAAGCAAAGGTTTCACTTGCAAGTGCAGTACATTACATTTCTGTCTACTGACCATTCATCATTGTCATCAGTGGACAATTTTGCCCCATTGTTTGTCAAGGAAACTATTATTAGCCAGTGGATTTTGTCACCATTGCTACTGGTAGAAGGTAATTCTGCATTGTCGATGCATTTTTACTTAACATGCACACTACTATGAAGTTGCTTTAAATGGCAAATGTAGATGTTCATTGAAGCAACAGAGCCTCCCATTACTGATTGTAATGGCTCTGTTAAATCATCAATCAATTAACTTTAAGAAGACCTGCAGTTCAGCATCAAGCCACTTGATGTGGTGGCTGGTTCTAATGCCTGGTGATACTGGACAAATGTTGTAATGCAATTTGATTTGTGGGTGGAAATGATCAATCTGATGGATCCAGGCAACAATTAATCTATGCCTGTACAGATGAATTAACATCTGTAACCCCCAACTAGTTGGTTGCAAACCACGTCACAAACTGCAAGTTTCAGTACGCCATTGACTCCACCAACACGGCCCGTCCTGTGTGAGGTGGTGAAAATAAACCACAAAACACCAGAATTTGTTATTCAGAGAGAGAGAGAGAGAGAGAGAGAGAGAGAGAGAGAGAGAGAGAGAGAGAGAGAGAGAGAGAGAGAGAGACAGAGACAGAGACAGAGACAGAGACAGAGAGACACAGACAGAGAGAGAGAGACAGAGAGAGAGACACAGACAGAGACACAGACAGAGACACAGACAGAGAGAGACAGAGACACAGACAGAGACACAGACACAGACAGAGACACAGACAGAGACACAGACAGAGACACAGACAGAGACACAGACAGAGACACAGACACAGACACAGACACAGACACAGACAGACAGACACAGACAGACAGACAGACAGACAGACAGACAGACAGACAGACAGACAGAATAGGCAATGTATCCATTTTTGAAATAAAAGGCTTGCACATCTAACCAAATCGTAAGTTGTTTCACCCTTGCAAGTTCTTGCTAGGATTGTTGTCTTGTCATCAACTATTCTATTGGAAACAAAAATAATAGTCAGGTGTTTGGATCTCTTCTCAAGCACTTTGTACATGTACAAATATATACAGTTTGTTTTATGTTCGATCCCGCTGTACAGGCTGCACTTCTTTCAACACAAACGGATCAATTTGTATAACAGATCTTCTAGAACTATGCAAGAAGATGTTAAGGTATCTTGTATAGGTATCTTGTATAAAGATTTTAGATCTAATTCTTGTGGATGGTGGATTATCTTAATACGGTGCCTTGTGTACAGTACTGCATATTAATTTATATTGGGAATTTTTTTTAATGTTACCAGTATAATCACAATATTCATGCTGGACAGTGCTGGTGTGTAACTTTGTGAGACCTTCTTACACACACGCCACCACAGGTTGGTAGATCATCTAGGATTGAAGCCACAACATCATCACGTGACATTATTAATTACACAGTAATGCAAAAACAACTTTCAGCATACCTCATAAGTAGGTGATAGCAAACTTGATGTTAAACAAATTATTTTGTGCAACAATTTTGTTGTTGCAGTATTTCTGTACTTGGTAGCATGCCACTTGTTTCAAATTTGACACTACTAATTTAGTATGTATGTGTCATAACTTTACTTGAAATATAAATGCTGAGATGACAAAAAATATTTGTTCACTAGTCAACTATGGTGATGCAACAATCATATCAAATGAATTGAAAACACATAATATTTATGTGTTTTTATAAGGTACATACATATTACTATATTATGCAATAAAAACTGTTGCTGTACTGACAATTTAGTTTTGGGGTAAACAGTTCCAACTGAACTCGGAATTACCCACTTTTAACAATATCAGTGATGTATGTACCACCTCTGCACTGCACAGAACATGGATAGGTGTATTCTATTTGTTGTAGTTGTGTTTAATTTACTTTACTATGGTCTTAGTGTGTATTGTTATGTACCTTCATGTCTGAAATAAATGCTTATTATTAGAAGGAAAACACTGATAATAATCCACTCCTAAGATATTTGTAGCAGTGTTTTTGTAGTATTGTAGTATAACCTCACAACTTCTTCAACATCATCTTATACATAAGTTTTTATTTTTGTTTTGCTAAATATGTGCAGTTGTGAAGACATGTTTGAAATTTGCCAGGATTTTGAAACTCAAAATGTTGCAGGTATATTTACTAAAAACATGTAAATATGGTGTTTTGCTTAGTTTTATTAAAATACATTATATTTATAAATCGCAATTTAAAAAATAGTAACTTTCCTGAAAGTAATCTTATATTTAATTACATTGTAGTTTACATTAATTGTGAGTGAATGAATGAAATTATAAAACAGTTAAAGATGAGATTATAAATAAGTTAAACTTATATTATCTCATTCAAGATTACTTGTAAAATGTGACGATTTGTTTTGATTGGTTGGACAATGCTTGTGAAGACTGGCACGTTTACTCAGTGTCGATTATTAACCAAGACTGGCACATTGACTCAGTGTCGTTTATTAACCAAGACTGACACATTGACTCAGTGTTGTTTATTAACCAAGACTGGCACATTGAGTCAGTGTCGTTTATTAACCAAGACTGGCACATCGAGTCAGTGTTGTTTATTACCCAATACTGGCACATTGACTCAGTGTTGTTTATTAACCAAGACTGGCACATACAATACAATACAATAACTTTATTGTCTGTTGGGTAACAGAAAATTTCCTTTAGGCTTGTTCATATAAAATCTTACATATGTGTGTATACAAGGTTAATATATGTACTAAGAGCGAGGTTATCACATAATATTCATATCACATGCACAAAAGGATATAGTGATAGATCATATGCACATAGATAAGTAAACCACAATAGATAAGTAAATAAGTAAACAGGTAAACAAGTAAACCACAGGAGGAGAATGTCTATCATACAAGTAGTAATGTAAACAATCAGGCTAATACATGGGGTCACAGTAAATACATTGTAAAATGGTAAGCATACTATCACAGATTGTAATTATTCAATTAAACACATATATATTGCAACATATCATTATGAAGTCATAGTCATGCCTCAAATTGCTAAGATTCATTTACACATGCACTCTTTTATCATGAGCATTCAGTCCTTAAGTTAAATAATAATCCAAATAAACAGAAGAGTGGCGTTACCATGAGTAGACATCTGGCGCCAGCATTACAAGTTAAAAACAAAAACAAAACTGTGGAGCCACAACATATACACTGCAGGACACTAAGGCACAAACAACATTGAGTCAGTGTTGTTTATTAACCAACACTGGCACATTGACTCAGTGTTTAACCAACACTGGCACATTGTTGTTTATTAACCAACACTGGCATATTGACTCAGTGTCGTTTATTAACCAACACTGGCACATTGAGTCAGTGATGTTTATTAACCAAGACTGGCACATTGAGTCAGTGTTGTTTATTAACCAAGACTGGCACATTGACTCAGCATCGTTTATTAACCAAGACTGGCACATTGAATCAGTGATGTGATACTTGTCCCATGAGCAGAACGAGCGTGGTGTGAATGCGGAGACAGCCGTATAGTCAGTCAATTCGTAACTTCCTCAATCTGCAGAATATGGGAAGGAAGTTGGAAAAATGTGTCTATTTAATGAAACACTAAAAATAGCAGGGTCATTCAATATGCCAGGGGAAGTGTAACATCATATGGAGGATGTGTAGACGTTTCATAACCTAACCTATAGTAATGTGTGGGCTCAAAGCATTATAGCCTTTTGGATGTAGGGCCAATCACTCAGTTATGGCACAGAGCTGTGTAGAGGTGTATACCCAGCCAAACACATTTTATATAACTAGATCCATTTAGAGGCACCACAACTTTGTAGTGATAAGGATTTGTTGCTCAATGGTATAGAATATGAAATATCTTATCAACAGAGACTCGTGACAAGCTAGTTTATATGTAAAACATAGTTTTGTATCAGAATTCAACATGCTTCCAATCATTTATTTAAAAAAAATTGATACACTGCTAAATAACTATATAATTACAAGAATATTAAATGTAATGCATATTAATGTAGTAGTGAGTTTGAGTGGCAAAATATTAATGATTAGACTTTAACTATATGTAATAAATATGTGAATGAGGAAAATTAACTTGACATGCATACCATGTTTGTATATAATTAAGTTATATATTGTAATAATAAAAATTGTCAATTTACTCCTTTTCAAATAGCAACTAATAACAACAAAATATTATAATAATACTGTATAATTATTTTTTATTACTATTATTATATGTTGTTAGGATTGGAAATTTTGTTTTGTTTTTCTGTTATTACATGTTGTTTGTTTGTGTTGGAAATAAATTTCATCTTATCTTATAAATGTTACATACTTGTCAAATATTTGTACTGAAATCGGTGAACAAGAACCCTGTATGGCTTAACTCTGAAGTAGAAACAAGAAAGTTATTTGCTAAGGAATAATTGAAAACGATCAAAGAAGTGGCCCTAACAGGCAGCAGAAATTATAGAAGAATATTGTGGAGTAGTAGTTGTACCCTCTACTTTGTGGCATCAGTCAATGGACCTCCCACCCTTCTCTGACATTCCTGAATGTTATACATCTTCCAAGGCAGCATCCATTCCCCTGGGAACATGTATTAGTGAGGGCAATTAGGGCTAATTAGGCATGCTAGCAGGCTGTATTCTCAGACATCCTTGCAGCAGGCTGTGGTATATACACCAAGAAGTCACTGAAGGAGAATTGCTAAAGATTTCAAACTCTCAATTTACTTTGTTATTTATAATTAAATACTGAAACTGTGTGTTGTCCGTATGGGTCTTGCTGAGAAAAAATATGTTTAACTTTTTTCTGCAAGACACCATTTCCATAATAGTAAACAAAATGACTTGAAAATATAAATACAAATCTCTACATTAGGAAAACTATCTGTATACATTCAAGCACATTTTTATGATTAATTAATTTGGTTTTTATACTTCCTGAAAATAGGCACATTTTAGAGACACTGCACTTTCTTTTGATGAGCTGCAAAGGTTTTTAGCTTTAAAAAATATTTCACTTCCAGTGGCTGTATTATAGGGTGAATATCATGTTTATGTCCCAATGACCACCAACAATGTGGCTGTTTGTAGACACATAGCAAACATGTCTGTTTGCATGTGATAACAGTAGCTTTCTGTTGTTGATTACTGGTTATAAAAAGGTAAGTTTTTATGTAGAGCAGTATCCAGTCCTCAGGACAGCTCAGGTGATCATGTTCTTATTGCATGGTGTTCCATATTTCTTACCTATTCAGCACAATTGTAATATGGATGTTGTCTTCTTTGCAGATTTAAAGTCATTCGAAGACCCAAACAGTCGCTACTATCGCCATCTGGTGATTGATTCATCTGCAGATAACCTCTATGTGGGAGCAATGTAAGCATTAATTAGAATAACACATTTCTCATGCGTCCCATCACAGTAGTATTCTTTAGCATAGGAGTACAGTGTAAGCATTAGAACAGTACTATCCATATACAACTGTTATACAATGGCTGTACACATGGGTTCAATGCAAAAGCATCAGAACAATACAGTCATCCAGACACAACTAGTATACAATGGCTGTACACATGGGTTCAATGCAAAAGCATCAGAACAATACAGTCATCCAGACACAACTAGTATACAATGGCTGTACACATGGGTACAATGCAAAAGCATCAGAACAATACAGTCATCCAGACACAACTAGTATACAATGGCTGTACACATGGGTTCAATGCAAAAGCATCAGAACAATACAGTCATCCAGACACAACTAGTATACAATGGCTGTACACATGGGTACAATGCAAAAGCATCAGAACAATACACAGTCATCACTCACAACTATCATAGAGTTTGCCTGAGGCCACTTGAATCATGTTGCAACTTTGAAACCAGTGTCTGAATCGGAAGAGTCGTTATACATTTGGCATGCAGTAACTTATCCTTGGGCGTTATTACAAACGACTGTTTGTCCTATAGTTAACTCTTAATACATATTTTGTATTTAGTACACATCCTTCTTCTGTATTACCATATATGTGCATAATCCCACTCTGCAGAAGTGTTGTACTGTTGTGATTCTATACAATGTGGATGAAGTTGGCGATTGTATACATCATGGATGACGTGCAGGTTAAACTAATAAAATGGGTATACGCACTGCTACACTGTAGTGCTGGCTAAAAGATATAAAAATACAAAGTGCCTAAACATCCGGAGTGGCCAACCTTCCCTTGAAGGTGTCAAGGGTTGAGGATGTGTCTATGCAGTCAGGCAGCTGGTTCCATAAGCGGATACCAGCTGGGAGGTGGAGTGTTTAAAAATGTCAGTCCTGCCATTGGGGTGTGATAATGCAGATGGTGGCCTCTTGTTGTCAGTGTGGATGTATGAAAAATGCATGCATCCTGATAATATATTTACAGTTGGTTGTCATGTAACAGCTGGATAAGACATAACATTGTAATTTGGAGCACACAAAAATGAGTACTTTTGTACACGTACAAAGTAAGTTGGTTCTGTAAACAATGCTTACGTAAACAGATGTTTAATTACATTCCTAGATACAAATGTGTGTTTTGTCTTTTGCAGGGAATATGTGTTCCGTTTGGATGCCACAGACATTGGACAGGTTTGTTACTACTAACACACGCACGCACGCACGCACGCACGCACGCACGCACGCACGCACGCACGCACGCACGCACGCACATACACACTTGTTACTTGGACACCTATGCACACACAAACACGCACGCATGCACATGCATCTTTTCATGCATACACATACACACTCAAGTCAGCTGTCACTGATTCATCTCTATTAGTTATTCTCGCACCTTTTGGACATCTCCTGTCCCTCAGTAAATTTCCTCCCGAGGATTGCCGTCCTTTGGGGTGCTCAGGCAGTGTCACGAATCTCCCCTTTCACTTTCCATAAATGTACTGTAATGTTTATCTGTGGCACTGATGTAATATTAATAGTATCTTGTCAATTTTTAGGGTTACACAAAGTCACAGAAACTCAACCCAGTTTCTGGTGAGGAAACAAAATGTCTGAAAAAGGGGAAAAACAAGGTAGGTAGATATCATGGCTACTATTAATTCACAGGACACCGAGCTCTGCATGAAATATATATATCTATATATATATGTATGAAATGTTTCAGGGCAAAATGCGATAAATGCCATTTCTACAATTTTGCTTGGTTAGAATGTTTGTTCTGTTAAACAATGTTCACAAAAGAGTACTGTTTTCAAAATGCAATTAACGCCAACAGCCTTTTTTCACAACATAGAAAAATCCAGACGATTAATTGGTACCCTTTGCTACACCACCGGCTAGGTGTAATAAAGGTGCTCTTTGTAATTGGTAATTGTAACATAATTGATGAGTTTGAAAAGCAAGTCATGCCATCTCTCAAACTAAGAAAGGGTAAACTGAAGAGACAGACAGTCTAAGCTTAAACACTCCTTCGAGCCATTGTCCGTCAAACAGCTTGACCCATGATGCCTGCTGCCAATGGTGCTCATCATAATAATATACACAGGTAATCTGCCATGTTTTAGCCGTATAATGTCTATAATGTTTATTTATTTTGTCTGCTGTTTTACTGCATGTTTTCGTATAATGCAGTCATATCTCTTCTACCTCAAGACAAATTTCTTAACTGAGACAATAAAGAATATCTTATCATAAAACTCAAGCAAGGTTCACTTGCTATACATAGAACTGAAAGAACCCCACCAATAGACTTCAGTAATGGCAATGCGACTGAGTTTTGCTGAGCTGACATGCTTATTGTTAACACAAATTCAGTATCAGCTACAAAATCTCTTGCGTAACTTCTACCCCTAAACCATGATATTTACACTGAACCAAAACATGCCAACAAGGTTTCTAAATGACAGCCATTAGTTCATCATTAGTGCATATGCAAATAATTGTCAGATGTAAGTAGAAGATGACTCGGTGCCAAGTTATAAATTTACATTGAAATGTTGACAAAATTCGTTACTTTAGTTTCTTGGTTTATTTGTTATAAGAAACAAAACACAAAAATAGTTAGCGTCGACAGAAGATATTATAAAATGTGTGTAAATCCTCTCAGTAACGCCACATGCTGCCACTCTGTTCTTTCGTGTAGGGGTGTTATTACAGAATTGTACATAACGAGATAATTATCCAAGATATGTGAACAAGTTTTATACCATTGTTTTCAGAGGAGAATGGTGTGTATAATAAAATAAACTTGTTCATTGAGATGTTGCTTCCTTCATGGAGAAAATGTCTTGTGAAAAGTAAAGTGACAAAACGGAACACAAATTTGAATTTGTTGGGAAATGTTTTGCCATATGCCACATATAGTAAATGTTATCAAACAACTAATTTGTCAATATAACTTCATAGTTTATTTTATCTGCTTTCTAATAGTAGAACACATTAAAAAATTCATTGAGAAATAATAAAGTTATCTCAATTTTAAACGAAGGCCTGTGATTTTCTGATGCTGATAAAATGATTTCTTGGATATAGTCAGGAACTAGCTGCAATTCGTCTGCACTAGCTTCAGGATAAAATAGGTTAAGAAGTTAAATTAGAGTAAAAATGTTGTCAACTTTTGCAGGAGTTTGATTGCAAGAACCACGTACGTTCCATTATCGTACACCCTGACAAGGTCGTTGTGTGTGGAACCGGGGCCTATCATCCACGAACATTCTCACTGAACGTAAGTAACACAAGACTGTCTCGTTGTACATGGACTGTACATATAAATAAGTGAATGATTCATCAATGCCTTTTTAACAGTGCGATACATGTATATTTTACAAGAATTGTGATGCATGCGATACATTCAACATAACAAGCCAAACAAGAGAATATTGGATGTATGCATTGGATGTAATTATTACAAAGTTTCATCAACATTGAATTCTCAGGATCTCTTGCCATCCAGCATATCTTGCCATATATTGTTTCTCTTGCATAACTATGTATTGTTATGTATCATGATATCTATCGTATTGTGGCACAAATATGATATGAATCCTATCATAGCTTAGTATATCGTGATGTCCTCACACACAGGTCCTGCAGAGAAGTCATCTTAAGACCAGTAGAAACTATCAAGGAATGGAAATAGGCATGATGTGCAAACTATATATTACACCAAAACAGAGTAAAACCGTAATTTCAGGGCCATATGATTCATAATTATTAACTTAAATCAGCTTCTATAATGTCTGTCCCTACACACGGTAGTTTAATCAGTAACAATTAGATAATGTAGTTTACTGAACATTCTTCAGGATAGTTCGTTTTCAAATTCGAAACTTTCATTTTTCATATCCAAGAATCATGTTAAATTACCTGGTAGAGGCTTTCGTTGACGTGTCACATCGACTTCATCAGTACCTATGATGCTGAATGACGTCATCGTACACGTGAGGCAGTTCGTAATTGCCCTCGTCTCTGTTGATGGGTGTTTGGGTTTTTCTGATCCAGATGGCTTCCTTGATTTGCCGAATTCTTCTGTTGGGTTCTTTGTCAACAATTTTCACTCCCTCCCAGTCTATGATATGGTTTTCAGTTGTCGCATGGTCTGTAAGGGCGGATTTATTGATGGTAGACATCAATCTTTTTTTTCCGCTCCTTGTGTATTTCTCATTTTTCGTGTTGTCTACGTCCTTTCTGTGTTCCTCCAGTCTTGTTTTGAGTAGTCTTCCTGTCTCCCCAATGTATTCCCCACCACAATTCTTGCACGGTATTTGGTACACCAGTTCGCCCTGTTCTTCTAGCTGTACTTTGTCCTTGGGATGTACCAACAGGTGTCTGAGGGTGGTGTGGGGACGCATGGCCGTTGCTACTCCATATTTTTTCAGTACTCGATGTACTCTCTCCGATACCCCCTCTATGTATGGGATGACTACTTGGCTCCGATAGTTTTTGTCCTTAGTCTTTTTGTTGGTCTTTTTCTTCTTACTGCTATCTGTCGACTTTTTCAAGGCCCACGACGGATAGCCACATACTCTTAGAGCTCCTCTCAGGTGAAAATTGTTGACAAAGAACCCAACAGAAGAATTCGGCAAATCAAGGAAGCCATCTGGATCAGAAAAACCCAAACACCCATCAACAGAGACGAGGGCAATTACGAACTGCCTCACGTGTACGATGACGTCATTCAGCGTCATAGGTACTGATGAAGTCGACGTGACACGTCAACGAAAGCCTCTACCAGGTAATTTAACATGATTCTTGGATATGAAAAATGAAAGTTTCGAATTAGATAATGTAGTGTTTTAATGTGTGACATTCTATCTTGGCATTATTGTTGTTGTAGAAAACGAGTTTATATGTCATTGAAGCTGGAAACGGAGGAAGTGGAATTGCTCATTGTCCATTTGATCCAAATGACAATGCTACTTACATCTATATAGGTAAGTTTCTTTACACGTGTTGCCATCACTGCAATTGTTAACATTTCATATCTTAATATTTCAGACCGACAGAAAGACACATTATGCAAGCAACAACACAGAGTCCAATATAGTGATGAAAAAAGGCCAAATTGACGTTTATTTATTAACGTGATAAGAGAGAAATGTGGGCTCGACATCCCAAGGCCAGGCCTGTGACTGAGCCCATACTAGTCTCCTGTACCTCAGGTTGACAGAGCCCACATTTCGGCACATAAAACAAGCAGTATTGGTATACATGATATCAAACAATGTCATTACTGCTAAAATCACCATAGACCTACTGCACAGTATAATACTAGCCAAGCACACCAGTCAACCACACCAAATCTAAAACCAACACTACCCGCTGACGCATTACACTATACATAACTGAGGCTAAACCTTAAAAGTGGGGTCGATTATGCCTGTCCTACATTTCTAAAATCATCAGTGGAAGAGAAGCGAGCTGTCTCCGCATCAAAACCCCGTGAACACATTGTCCACCTGAACTAAGAAAATGGGGAAAGCATTGAGATATGCTGATGACCCCTCTTCCACTAATGATGCACATGTGTTATTAAGGCTAAACTCTACAGAAGTGGGCGGGATGGGAGGGACGCAAGACTCTCAACCGAATAGTCTGCTCTCTCGAACGAAAGTGGCCGACTTCTCCCAGCACGCGTTACAACTACGCGCTACTACTATGCGCAGATTGGTCCTTTGCGCCCCCGGCTAATCTGAATTAGCATATAATTATAATAATCCATTGGGCCAATCATCACTTGTCTGCATTGCTGCCCGCATAAAAACATGTATGCCGCATCGTGCCGGTGCAGCATACTCCCATTTATGCAAGCAACAACACAGAGTCCAATATAGTGATGAAAAAAGGCCAAATGAATGACGTTTATTTATTAACGTGATAAGAGAGAAATGTGGGCTCGACATCCCAAGGCCAGGCCTGTGACTGAGCCCATACTAGTCTCCTGTACCTCAGGTTGACAGAGCCCACATTTCGGCACATAAAACAAGCAGTATTGGTATACATGATATCAAACAATGTCATTACTGCTAAAATCACCATAGACCTACTGCACAGTATAATACTAGCCAAGCACACCAGTCAACCACACCAAATCTAAAACCAACACTACCCGCTGACGCATTACACTATACATAACTGAGGCTAAACCTTAAAAGTGGGGTCGATTATGCCACCGGTCACCTCAACCTGTGACCACCCCACGAATATAAAACTGTAAAAGGACGACAACACTAACGCTCTCATTCAAGCAGTCCTAATGTATTTCTTAAACGCATCCGATGTCCATCTACCTTCCGCCCTAATTTGTGCATCTGACTCGCCTCCCAGAGCTGCAGCAGCGGCTGCCCCGATGCGGAAGCTGTGCCCCTTAACGGCACCAGTCTCATAACCACAGAAAACCAGCAGTTTCTTTAGGGACCTATCAAATTCCATATGCAACATGGTGGAGCCATCGAGGTGCGCAAAGAGCAAACCTGGAAGTGCACCTCTAGCCTGCTGAAATTCCCGGAGGAAAGCAGCCGGATGGATAGCTGACCCATGTATGCACTCGCCTCTGACCTGGAGATTGCGGACCTTGCTGAGCACTGACAGAAAGACACATTTATTTTGACCATAACTATTTACACATATATACAAATTAAAATAATTTACGTGAACATGAAGGTCAAGGAGACTTCTTGATGTCTTCATTTGTAGTATTTTAATCACTGTTTCTATGTTACATCCACAGGCAAAAAACAAGATACTTATGCTGAGAAATGATATAGTTATTATCACATGCTCATAGCATATATGATTTAACAGTTTAGTGTTAGGCAATATATTTAAAATACAAGCACCTGGTATGAGGTCTTGCTATTATTTTGTATTTTGCTAATTTCCAGATAAAGACAACTCCTGATCACACCCAATTACTGCATTCTACAACAGTACTGCCTTCACCGCAGTTGCTAACATTTCTTTCTTAATTCCTGCACCATCCATTGTTTTTCTTAATTCCTGCACCATCCATTGTTTTTCTTAATTCCTGCACCATCCATTGTTTTTCTTAATTCCTGCACCATCCATTGTTTTTCTTAATTCCTGCACCATCCATTGTTTTTCTTAATTCCTGCACCATCCATTATTTTTCTTAATTCCTCCACCATCCATTGTTTTTCTTAATCCCTGCACCGTCCATTGTTTTTATTAATTCCTGCACCATCCATTGTTTTTATTAATTCCTGCATTTCTAGCATTTTATTCACTCTTTATATCACCTCGATAGGCAAAAAACAAATTAGCATGCTGATAAATAACAGTTATTATCACATGTTTGTAGCATCTCTGACTTATTATCTAATTATTATTTTGTATTTTGTTTAATTCCAGAAAAAGGCAATCCCGATGACATCCCATCACTGTATTCTGCAACAGTGACAGATTTTGCAAAGTCTGATCCGATTATATATCGCCCAAAACTCAGAAAGAACAATGTCGTCAAGTATGACCTTCTACGGAACCTGCCACAGGACAGAAAGTGGCTGAATGGTGAGATTCTCTTGTCATTTATTTTGCATCTGTCAACATTTAAAGGCTACAAACCCAACGCATGTTGTAAGAAACATTTTCAAAATCACCTGATAGTATACATGGTCATTATGACTACAGAACAATGTAGTACGTTTGTGTTATAATAAAATAAATGGTAATCAAATAACAGTCTATCACCAAAATGAGTCAACATCACACATGATTTTTTGTGTCCCAGAAGGATTCAGGTAATTAAGAACATTTTGGTATCAATATGAAGTCAAGATTACGATATACCACATCCAAGTATTTTTTGTAGTTAGAACAAATGGAAGCCAAAAGTTGACACTGGCAAAAAATGGGACAAATTTGTTTAACCAAAGTTAAAAAGTTCCTAGCAGAGTGGGATATGGATGGTAGTGGTTGGCACATCCGCCTTGCATGTCTGAGTTCAGAGTTCAAAACCTGAACCAGGCATGGTATGTTTGGTGTAAAACCATGATGTTGGTCCCGTCTCTATTTGGGACGTAACACAACCACTGAGGACAACACGCTCCCTCAGTGCCACCATAGAAAGGTCGATTTAGTGGTAATGTTCTGAATAAAGACTAGTTGAATGATACGTTCTAAGACCATAACATTCTAACTTCAACACATAAAGACGAGTCATTAAATAGAATGTTGCAGATTTTTGTGTGACTCAATCATACGATGGAATCAAACAATGATTTCTGCAGATAGAGTCGATTAATTGCTTAGATGAACCTGTTTGATAAGCTTTTTCTGTTGTCATTTTACAGAAGCGAATTTTGTTGGTTCATTTGACATGGATGACTATGTGTACTTCTTCTTCCGTGAATCCGCTGTCGAATATATGAATTGTGGGAAGGCTGTGTACGCTCGTGTCGCTCGAGTATGCAAGGTTCGTACCAAATCGTCCATTTTTGTTTTCCTGAAGTAGTCTTATTTTCCACCATTTTTGTGTGTAATTATTCAAACTTTGCAACTTACGTCTGAGTTGATCTATTTAAAGTTGTTTGATTTCCATTAATGCAGTTATGTTAATAACTTGAGTCTGGTTTCGGTTTAGTATGGTTTCTATGCTGATACTTATTGCTGCAAAGTTAAACTATAAGTTAATAAAATAAACAAATAAATAATTAAAACTGAAAAATGTTAATGTGCAGTCCATGATTAAAACAAAACAATATATTTCAATTAAGAATAAAAGGAAAGCCTCCATTTGTGAGCATTGTAAACCATTCATTAAAACATTATTGAAAGGCCGTCTTTTCAAGTGGATGGTGAAAAACAATGTTTTGTTTGTTGTTGTTTCCAGATAGACAAAGGAGGAAGGAGCGTTCTAGAGAAGAAATGGACGACCTATGTGAAAGCTAGACTAAACTGCTCACTGCCAGGCGAATACCCGTTCTACTTTAATGAACTTTGTGAGTATCTATCGTGGTCCTTTGTGAGTTTCATGTTCCTTGATGAGCTTCATGGTCCTTGATGAGCTTCATGGTCCTTCATGAGTTTCATGATTCTTTATGAGTTTCGTGGTCCTTCATGAGTTTAGTGGTTCTTCGTGAGTTTCATGGTCCTCCATGAGTTTTGTGGTCCTATGTGATATTCATGGTCCTATGTGAGTTTAATGGTCCACCATTAGTTTCATGGTCCTATGTGCATTTCATGGTCCGGTGTGCATTTTCATGGTCCGTTGTGAATTTCATGGTCCTTGATTTGCATGGTCCTTTGTGTGTTTCATGGTCCTTCGTTAGTTTCATTGTCCTTCATGAGTTTCTTGTTCCTTCATGAGTTTCATGGTCTTTCGTGAGATTCATGGTCCTCTCAAAGAGTTTCATGGTACTTCGTGGGTTTCATTGTTCTTTGTGAATGTCAAAGTCGTTCGTGAGTTTTACTCCGGAAAATCACATAAAAATGTAGCAGTATGTTTAGTGGAACCTCTGAATTTATCAGTATTAATTAATTCAAAATTTTGCAGAATAGTATAATTTTAAGTATTAAAATGGGTATTTAATATGCTCCATAAAAGTGAACTTTGTGTGAAAGTGCTCTTGGGATAGAGGGAAGCATCCTCCTTCAGTCAACTTTTATCTATGTTACTGTACTCGCACGTTTTCTTTTTATCATTCGTCAGATGATTTTCTGTACTTGTTCGCAGTAAGACGTGTGAAAACACATGAAACCACAGAAGTGTCATCTGTATAGAATGCCCAACAAATAGACAGATTTTTCCATCGAGAAATCAGATACAAATTTGTTACCAAAAAATTGACATTTTAGTGGCAAAATGGGAAAGCAGATTTAAAAGAAAAATGGTATTTCTCACGTGAAAACAGTAATGTTGATACCAGTTCAACATGAATACTTCAGGAAACAGTAATGTTGATACCAGGTCCACATGAATACTTCAGGAAACAGTAAAGTTGACATGATACTCGCCAGTACTGTATGAATACTTCATGAGACAGTAATGTTGACATGATACTCACCAGTACACTACGAATACTTCATGAGACAGTAATGTTGACATGATACTCGCCAGTACAGTATGAATACTTCATGAAACAGTAATGTTGACATGATACTCGCAAGTACAGTATGAATACTTCATGAGACAGTAATGTTGACATATACTCGCCAGTACAATATGAATACTCCATGAGATAGTAATGTTGACATGATACTTGCCAGTACAGTATGAATACTTCATGAGACACTAATGTTGACATGATACTTGCAAGTACAGTATGAATACTTCATGAGACAGTAATCATCATATGGTACTCTCCAGTCCTCTTTGAGTTTACCGCCCCTATACAGGTCTAGCCTACGGTAGATTGCTGTAAACCAGGAAAGTTTTGGAATACCATCAGTGGTTGTATGAGAATTTGTATGTAGCTTGTTCAAATTGCTTATGGAACACACTTGGACAAAGCTGGTAATACTGGCCAACAGTTGGCAATAATAGAAACTTTATACAGGAAACACTTGGTTAAAACATGCACTTATTGAATAACACAAACATTTGAACTAGGATTAGTTAGTTAGGTGTGCTTAGCTTGTTGGAAAAATAGTTGTTTATCAGTTGTGGTTTCTTTCAGACGACGTCTACAGGAAAGACGGACTGTTCTACGGCATCTTTACAACAACTCAGTACGTGTCGCCCCGGATGATATTATTCATTTAAGTTGTCTTCAAATATTGAAGACAAATAAATTTTTCAAGTGATGTATCAAAAGAAGCATGCATTTACAACACAATAAATTTTTACTGCCGTTCGTCAGCTGAAATATTGTGAGGCATAATGTTATGAAATAGATGCCTAATAGCACAGTCTAGTGTGTGTAGCTATTCCGATAGAGAAGTATTGTAAACTTGGCATTAATAAGAAGAAATGTCTTGCCAGTTGTGCATTCCAGATATTAGTTGAAAACTGTTCCTTCTCGTGTGGTAACACAGCTGTCTTTGTTTGTTTCTGTGACAGGAATGGGCTGTTTGGATCAGCAGTGTGTGCCTTTAACCGAGCCCAGATCGATGCAGCATTCGACAGCAACTTCAAAGAGCAACTTGACACAAAGTACAACTGGCTGAAAGTGCCACAATCTCAAGTGCCGACCCCCCGACCTGGTTCTGTATGTTGTCTAAACCAGACCTCTCACTTCCTTCTCACGTCCTCTCACACATTGAAATTGTAATAACACTCAATTGTTGTAGTGCAGCATCACAAGGGCGTGCATGTGTACGTGTGTGTTTAATTTAGTTACTTTTTACCTGCATTTTTAAGGCATATGTGCGTCTTTATATTCTTACATGTTATAATGGTAATTTCTCATGAAATGTTAACAAACTATGTTTGCAACAGGCAAGAAACTGTGTAATGTTTAACAATGTACAACTTCACAATTTTAGGAGTTAGTGTTCCCAATGATTACCACAACCTGTTCTCTTGATGTGACAGAAAGTACAAATTCTTAGGAACACATCTAAATTTACCCACTCAGAACCCATTTTGTTAACGTTTCATGAAAGATGTGTATTATTAATTAATTTATTATTTTGTTAAACTTATGTATGATAAAATATATTTTACACTGTTAAGTGTGTCTGAGTGTTTATATATTTTATTTTAATTCACGACATGTATATCGATTTTTTTACATTTTATATATACATTTTTATATGGGACTTTTGTCTGAATTAAATTAAACTTTCACTTTGTGTCACAAGAAATGAGTTGCCTTGTTATTTCAGTGCGCGAACGACACACGAAATCAACCAGACAATGTCCTGCAGTTTATTAAGACGCATCCTCTGATGGATTCGTCAGTGAAGCAGAAGAGAGGCCATCCCATGTTTCACCAGGGCAACATTATCTTCCGCAACATAGCAGTCGACGTCGTCAAAGAGTACAAAATATTCTTCCTTGGAACCAGTATGTACTTGAACTAATCCATCTTCATTCATTACATTTTCTTCATGTTTTTACTGGGGCTTGACATTTACTGTAGCTTGATTCCCCAGATTGACTGGTATACAGTAATGGTGAGCAAACTAGCTGATGTCAATACCATAACAAAATGTGACGTCGCGGGGTGTTCAATGCTTGATTATGCCCTGTGTAACAGCGTGGCATTGTTTACATGTGACTGGTTTTGTAGTAGAAAATGTGCCCCTTAATAGTCTAGCTCTCCAACGATTCCAATATGGCGGAGGTAGACGGGATATATATATAACGTATGTGATGCATTGGAAATAAGCTAATTTTCCTTAATTTTTGCACATTCCAGATTGTCATAGTTTTACAAAACATTGTATTTTCTCAAACTTATCCATCCTTTTATGATTTTATAATTGCTTGACTGCAATCTAGAATAGGATAGTTAATTCAACACACACAAATCTGCCAATCGACCATCGCCAACTTCACCTTTTCACGTACATTGAAGCTATATAGCCAGCTTCAGCATTTCCCACTTATTCCTGATTTTGATTAATTAGATGTTTATTTTTATTATGGCCTGAACCAGTAATCATATGATATATGTAGTACTTAGCATTTCTTCCACAATGAATAAAAGCATGACGGCTTTGTGGGACACAGTAAGCTAGATACTCACTGATGTAGAGCAGGGGCAACTGGAAAATGTTATCTTCACAATTATTACCTTATAGTAATTGATACACATATGTGACATGTTTTACTTCAGATCGTGGCGAAGTTTACAAAGTGGTGCACTGGGATGATGTCACTGGCAAACACCACAGTCACACTGTGGCTATATGGAAGCCGTTTGGAAACACAGTCAACCCTATCTGGCAGATGAAGCTATACGTGAGTGTCTTCTCTGTTACACTTGAGTAATGGTGAGCATGGAAGAGTAAGGGGAACAGAATCTCCCTAGCGATATATTCAAAGGTATATGTGACATGCGACAGCGAACTGGATATTAAGTCACACTTGCCTATTACAGCCACACGAGCCAACAACAGCTGTCCAGGTCATGTCAATGTCAATTTTATGATTTTGGTAGAAAGCGTATAATCTCATATTTCACTGTCCGGTTCATTTTCCTCGACAGATAATCCAAAACTAATAACATACTAAATGTATGGTTGCTATGGCAATCTCATATAGCCCAGTTTTTAAACCTGTTTTTCACAAAAATGTTGCAGAGGAAGCAGCTGTACCTAGGTACAGATGAGAAAGTGGTTCAGTTCCCCATAGAGCAGTGTGAGGCCTACAAGCTGTGCAGTGATTGTGTCAAGGACCCCTACTGCGGCTGGGACGTAAACCAACACCGTTGTACTAACAGCGATACAGGGTGAGTTTTGGTGTGCGTGCATGTTACAATGGTGTGTGTGTTGTAACAGTTTGCCTTGTTGCAGACCCAGTTTCATTTTTGAAGACACAAAACTGAGTAAACCTGGTCTTTTTCAACTATCGTTGGTGCTTAATTATCACTGTTGTAAGCCTGATCATCATCACGTTTTTCCGAAACATTTTACGTGACAGATTTCTAATTTAAACTCCACATAACACTACCTGTATTCCCAGAGAGAAAACAGATGCCTCTGTATACTGTCTTTAGCATTATCTCATAAATGATCTGTAGTTTTCCTAATTTCTAGTTAAGTTATTTTAGTTGTTGCCCCAACAGTGTTCCTTCCTGGCATTGTGTGTAACGGTGCACTGATAGCTTTACAGTGCACTGATAGCTTTACAGTGCACTGATAGCTTTACAGTGCACTGATATCTTTACAGTGCACTGATAGCTTTACGGTGCACTGATAGCTTTACGGTGCACTGATAACTTTGCGGTGCACTGGTAGCTTTATGGTGCACTGATAGCTTTACGGTGCACTGATAGCTTTATGGTGCACTGATAGATTTACGGTGCACTGATAGCTTTACAGTACATTGCATAACTTTACAGTGCACTGATAGCTTTATGGTGCACTGCATAACTTTACTGTGCATTGTTAGCTTGATGGTGCACTGATAGATTTACAGTGCACTGATAGCTTTACAGTGCACTGATAGTTTTACAGTGCACTGATAACTTTACAGTGCACTGGTAGCTTTACAGTGCACTGATAGCTTTACGGTGCACTGATAGCTTTATGGTGCACTGATAGTTTTATTGTGCACTGATAGCTTTACGGTGCACTGATAGCTTTATGGTGCACTGATAGCTTTACGGTGCACTGGTAGCTTTACAGTGCATTGATAGCTTTACAATGCTCTGCATAACTTTACTGTGCATTGTTAGCTTGATGGTGCACTGATAGATTTACAGTGCACTGATAGCTTTACAGTGCACTGCATAACTTTACTGTGCATTGTTAGCTTGACGGTGCAATGATAGCTTTACAGTGCACTGATAGCTTTACAGTGCACTGATATCTTTACAGTGCACTGATAACTTTACAGTGCACTGTTAGTTTGACGGTGCACTGGTAGCAATACAATGCACAAAAGGCCAATTTTCAGGATTGTCTTCCTTTTAATGTGTCATATGTAGACCATTTGTATTTTTCTGTAAATTAAGCATGCATGATATCTATATTGCAGCTTGTTGCAAGGAGTTGATGAGACAGACCCATCTAGGTTCTGTGACAATTACTGTACAGGTTAGTAAACAAACATTATTCCCACCAGGTATGTTTGAATAATGAGCATAAATTAGGTAAACTATTGATTTAAATCCTAGTAGAGTTACCGGATTCGTTCTGTTAGGCTACATGCCCTTTTTAGCATTGTCTGACATTGATCTATGACTAAAACTGATTGTCAGATCCATCATTTATTTTAATTCTCTGTCAACCAGTCACAACGTGAGAACAAGTTCCACCTGCATCCGCAGTGTTCCAGTATCCATTTGACCACAAAATCACCATCATGTGGACAAATCAATCGACGGTCATTAGATGTTGCAACAAACTGTGCAGAAAAAGTGCAGAAAACGTTAACAAAAGGGGTGTTGAACAGGGTGACTGAGAGGGGTTACAAAATTATTTGAATAGCAGAACAACATTGGTAGAGTGTATTTAATTTAGATTGGGAATAAAACATATTAATTTCAGTTAATCTGATGAAAAGTACGTTATATTGATAATGGCCAAGCATGGTTTGTTGCTCAGTGAATGTATGGGTGTAAGCTGGTTGTCCCTCTACTGTAGTCATTCTATTAGTGCGCAGTATGCGTAGAAATATTCTTAAGGTTACATAAATATCTGGTTCTCACACCATTATGAAAGTGACAAAACAGTAAGTATGTGGAATGCTGTGGTGTAGTGACTAGTGCATCAGACTCTCGACCGAGACAACCAAGATTCGAATCCTGCCGTGTCGAACCTTGGGCAAGTTCGTTCACTCTACGTTGCTCCAGTTCACTCAGCTGTATGAATGAGTACCTTGAGATAGACAGTGGTGGACATGTGCATACAAATAGTCTGCGCATCAATTTTAGCATGGCTGAATGCTTCCCAGAGAAGGCGCGATGGTGTTGAGTTAAACAGGTCTGCCAGGGAGTGATGTGATGATACAAATATATTAACAGTATCAGTCAGAAGTGTAAAATATTGATGTCTGACGCCACACTGCATCTGACTGCCCCAAACAAAAATAATTTTGTTTGATATCAGACATCGTCACTCTGAGATTATCCCTAACCAGAAACATTTTGATTGTTATAGCTAAGTCCTACCAGACAAGTGTACGACTCCAGGGCGACCCCGTCTACTTGAAATGTAGTTCGCCCTGCTCAGTGGCACCCTCTGTCCAGTGGTACCGAGGCAACCACCGACTGACCATTGACTACAGGAAGTACTTCCTCACTGACAACCAAGGACTTATCATCATGAACGTGACGAGTGTAGATGGCGCCACCTACCGTTGTAAGAGCGGCATGATGTTGCGGACCGAGCACATTGTCCACATCACACGTATGTCATTTGTTTCGTACGGTTTCGTTAAACTGACGTTGCTCGTTTATTGAAATATAATTATCTTAAAGCATATCGTTGGGATTTTAATCTCTCTAGAGTTTACAGAATTATTAATTAATCCTGTTAAATGATTAATTCATATAATTATATGAATTAATTTTATTACAATTATGTTTTGTTAATCACTAATGACCATAGCGATATATCGATATCATTCCACTGTGTATGCATAATCATTCACAAGCAAGCTCAAAATGATTCGTGTATCGGGATCATTTTTTGCGATCCAAATTATTTCATTCATTTCGAATGTATAATAACTCACAAAGAATTGCTTTAATGCTAGAATGAATATGTCCTGCCCACTAGCCACATTGCATGAGTCCGAAACATTAATGCAACAGGCTACCATGTTTGAATTAAGATGTTCCCTATAAGATAAGGATTCCAATGGAATAAAATTGTCAAATCAGTTACAATTACACCAGTAAATTTGTGATGTGGGAAAGATTGAACTAGAGAGCATTTTCAGCTGTTGATTGTGTTATTTTTCTTGTGTAGCATGCAGTGATCCAACTTGCTACTTTGAGGAGGAGTTCCGCAATTGGTGTACAGCCTTCGACCAGTACAAGCAAGACTACAACCACTGGCGGTGTCTCAAGGTGACACACTTGTCTCTGTAGCATCAACCATAGGCACTTTTTATTTCATGTTCATTTTTTGTGGAAAAAAGGGTTCAGTATTTAAAATGGCATCTTGTGATGAGCCAAATTTTTCACTCAGAAAAGTGGACATTCACATGTAAGTGCAGGCCAAACTGAATAACTCAGAATGCCTTTCAGTGTGTGATTCTGGATAGTGTTAACAACATTGATTTTTCCGACAGTGACATTGTATTATTTAGAAGTTAAATAATAAACAGGTAGGACCAAACAAAACATATGATTTTTCGTCACGATTTAACCAGCAGTCAGATAATTCCATCGTATGATCATTAGAGATGACTGGATTTTGAAAATAGTGTCACTGTTAGCTTTGCTTTCACTGCCAACTTCAATGTTATGCTGTTTATAACTAACACCTTTCGTGTAAGCAACTGGCATATTTTACATTCATGGCTTACTGCTGTAAATAAACCTATCCAGTTTCAATCAACAAGATTTACTTTTTGCTCCTGGAGTCAACACTAAAATTGGCACTAGGGCTTTTTTTGTTGCTGCATCAACTGTACAATATGCTCCCTCTTTGTATTTTGAAAATATTACATAGTTCCACCATCATCTACCATAGCTCCCTGGTGTATCCATCCATCTGTTGACAAAGTCTTATCTGTTTTGAGATTGGCCAACCCTGTTATCTTGGTGTACGTCTGAGTTTGGTTTCCAAGGATTTAGGTGCAAAAGAAGTTATCTTGTTATGATTATTGTCCGACATATATTTATCACTAATGCTATCCAACATTCTACATAAGTTTTAACATGGCTTATTGCCATCATAAGTAACATTGGACACCATTGCTGTTATCATAGATTTTGGCAACATCTGAATTATGGATGTTTTGAATGGCAGTATTTTCTGCGATTCGTTAGTAATCATTAAGTAATTGTTAATTAAGTATTGATCCATCTGTTGATGACTTTGATATGGCTTATTTGATTCTGAGATCAACTAACCTTTTGTATTCATGCATCTCTGAGCATGGTTTCTGAGGATTTAGGCACAAAATAAGTTACCTTATTATTATTTTGCAACAGCTGAATGAATAAAGGTAATGATATGTCAAACTGATGCTGTCTGTCTGTGCTTGTAGGACACGTGTATTGGAGATGAACGATGTGTCCCAACCAATGTAGCCACCACCTGCAAGCGTCCGTGAAGTCACTCTCACATTTGCAGTCACATTTGTTTCTTAGCAAACGACAAGATGTTGCTATGAGATTAGAGGTTTGAGAAACACAGCTTATTTGATTGTCAGAACAACCTTGATGTTATCTTGTATCGATCATAAGTACCAGGGTACACATCTCCTTCCGTATAGAAGGATGTCGTATTTGGAACATGTAACAAGGAAGGTGAAGCGTTGTGTTGTTGATGGTTGATCATGCACTGATGACTTTGTGACTCTCTCGTGTGTTTGCCATTCTACTTATACTGATACTGAGCAGGTTATAACATTTAGACAGTCTGCATATGTGAAAACTTGTGTCTTTGATGAATCAGTTGTTTCACATGATTGAATGTGTCACTCTGTCTTGTAAATTACTAACTGCATCAGTACGACTCTGGACGTGCTGTCTACACTGCGTAGTTTTACCGTAGACAACACTGTAATTATCTACAGCAGTCCTACGCAAACACATTGATTCCAGGCTGTATGCTAGTGTTTCTTTCTAGTGAACATAGATGCACTGCACACTAGCTGTGCACCGTAGAAAATACTCTACGCTGTGGGACCAGCAACATGTTCAACATGGTTACTTCATGCATGCTTCTGCATGCTTACCCAGTCTAAGGGTTGATACTAGTTACATGCTGTATAGTCTGTATTCACTGGACTGGCAATTGGCACCCATTTTGTGTCAAAAACCGAGGCGTTTCAAAACTGGAGTTATGTGGTACATTTCCATTAATCGTTTGGCAGATGTCTGTCATATTGTCAGTAGAAAAGATTTTTTGCAAAGCGCATTTATTCCTCATTGATCAGATGTATGTAGAACCGAGGTATTTATTTTCAAATTTTGCCTGTCTCTCACACGTGTGATTTTCTGAAATAATTCCCAGTTGATTTTTCTTTGAGGTGCCGATATTTTATATTTGGTTAGATCAGCTAAGCATGTTGTACGCATTGCTATGTTTGTATCATCTTTATGATTTCTTTTGGTGTTAATGTGACAATGCTTCGTTTATTGGTTGTCACAATCATGTTCATTATGTCTTCAATGTAAACTGGTGTCAATTTTTTGGGGAGACTAACACGTGTTCATGTACACACGCACACATATATACACATGCATTTTATATTTGAAAGTTGCAATCATGATTATCTTTATGTAGATATATTTACTTAGTGCTATAATTTTTACATACAACTGCTTTGTTACTTCTTGGCTCATCTGTTATCTTATCGAGTCTGATTAAAACTAGTATTGCAGAGTTGAATATTTCCAGATCTGCTGGTATATATTTGTGAAGAACAAACAATATGTATATACACTGTAGCATGTTGCCAAGATGCGTGCCTGCTGTTTTAGCGAATAGGAGAACATGTGAGAAACTTGTTATTTGTAACTACCCTTGGTAGTTTAACTATTTTCAGATTCCTAATGTAGTTTTTTGCTATGTTCACATGTTTAACATTAAGGAGAATATAATTCAAGTATTTTGATTGATTTTGGATTCTTGTTATGTATGTATCATAATGAAGGGCATGTACATGTTACTATGGTAATTACACAAAAGTATGAAAATTAGTCACACAAAACACGTATTTGCCTTGTTATGTTCTAGTGTACACTAAATGAAAAAAAAATGTCAAAAATCATGCAGCATGTGTCTCCATAATATCAGCCACTGTAATTGAGCGGGCTTATTTATATGGTTATGTTAGTTTTTCTCCGAAACAGGCTTGCATCTCTGCAGCAAACTTTCAGGGATTAATCCAAGATCATTCAGAAGTCTGATAACTCAAAATTCCCTGTTGATGGAAGTAAATTAATTATTCATAACGCTATGCATGTTTTCTGTGATTGTCCTGAGGACTGTCGGTCAGTTGGGGACATTTATGTAATAACTCAAGTTTTTTAAAACTGCTAACATTTATGTCGTAGCAAACATGTACAAATACTGTAGGAAACTGTCTTTGTGAATGCAGCGCCATCTGGAGGATCGGCATTTTTGGTGGATAAATGAAGCCAGAATACAGTGTACAAGTACAAATAACTTGTTCAACTCATTCATACCTGCTTATTATAACATATTGGTAGCTGCTTATAACATCGGTAGCTGCTTATTATGACATTGGTAGCTGCTTATTATGACATTGGTAGCTGCTTATTGTAACATTTTGGTAGCTCATTAGTATGTATGCCATTATCGTTATCACTCATGCCATTAAAAGTACAAATAAATGTAATTGAAAGTACAAACAAATTCAAGCAATTGAATATAAACAAGTTGGTCCAGAACAATGTTTGATTTTTATACTGTTTCATTGCGTGAATAATATTACATATTTATTTCCTACTCAGAGTGAAGGATGTGCCATCTAAGGCATGGTTTTTATCTACCTATGATAAACGAGATTGCCAAAAATTAACATCATTGCAAACACTTGTTCAGTTCATAGACCAAACAGATCAGTACATGTTACACTGTGTAAAAAAGAACTTAAAATTAAACATTTATTTACAATAAAACATAACATATGTTGGATAAACAGATGATACACACGTAGGAATTCTGTGGCAGCCACATTTTTCTGTATTTGAATAAAAGGATCGTTGTAAACCAGCCCAGAACCATGTCCGGTCATGTAAACATTCGGGCCTCGCAGTCGGTCCTCAGTGTCACAGCTGGCCCCAGAGAGATCCAATCCAGTCATTCCAATTTGCCAAGTCAAAAGCTGTTATCGTAAATATGGCTGTTAACAGAGTGTTTTGTGTCGGTCTGCCATAAATGGAACAAAGTGAAAGGTTCAGAATGGGTTGTTCGTTATTATTCCCGTTTGATGTAGAAGGTTTTGTTCTGCTGTTTCAGTTCCACCTGGAATTGGGTATACTCGTCTTCAAGAAGTTTCTTTAGTGCAGCCTTTCGTACCTACAACCATAGGGCAGCCATATATATTCACAATTATTTCACTGTAAACTAAATTCTTCCTAGTGTCAATATTGCGATTCTTACCATAGCACATACTGTGCCAACAATAAAATATATGCATATATTTTCAGACGGTTGTAGTATCCCATACAGTTGTAATATATTGAATTGTTTTAAGTTTGTGATAATCTTGCACATCCCAAAGGCAGGCGTATTTGTCTAAAATATGTTATTATTCCATGTCGTGACATACGCAGCTGTATAAAGAGCTGTTTACTAGAGGCAAAGGCAAATCCTGGTTGAACATACCATTTTTTTTCATAACATGTTTCACTCCTTACTGCTTTCTATAATAAAATATGTACTTCCATATATGGCATTTGTATTCCCTAATTTATTTCAATTATTATGAGTTATTACATTACAGCAACTCTGGTATCAGTTGCTAATAGAACAGCTAGTTGAAGCATCATCAAAAGGGACCAATTAACAATGCTCCTCTGTAATACTGCTTTAACGTAGACATTCTTACCTAAAGGAAAATTATCACATTAATATTTAGTTCCGGGTAATAGTAGTTTGAGTAAGTATTTCAGAATTGTATTCGTAAACATATTATGGAAATTCTTCTTTATGACAACTCGTATTCAAAAATGAGGTGGGTCTTACCAACATGCTGGCTTTGCCTGACAATGTGACTTCTGCGTTTTTCTGTTTTAAGTCTTTCTGCATCTTACGAATGTTGGCAGTGGCCTCCATGTTCTCTCTCCAGTTGGACTTGAATGCGTCTTTCTTCATGCTGTAAGGAATGCACACATTGTACCACTATCATAATCATAACGAAACATGTTCATGATTTTAGAAACCTTTTGTGTTCACAGTTGTGACACTGTTATACGGGATGTTCTGCTAATTATTAACAGCTGTAAAACATTGTCAATTTTTCCACAGTTCAGTGATGTCATGATGTTCTTTCCCAATTTAAGTTTTTATGTCTAAATTTAAGCTCTATGATGTGAAACTGAAAGTAGGGGAGGGTGGGACAAGCCTGCACACCTCATCATTGACCACATAACATGGTTTGTGATTTATGAACTGCATCGTATAATAGCATCCAATACATACAACAAACAAACCAGTGATTTAATTTTGACATTATTATCATGTAAGAAATGATAAAGTTACTTGTCAAAATACATGTAATTTTACATTTGTTAGTAAATCTATGTCACATCCATAATAATAATATGCACACATGTGTGCTAACAACATTACAGACTGCATTATTCTTGTGGTTATGGGCAAATAAAACTTGTATAAACCGGGTTTGCAAAATAAAAAGGTAGTCTTTGGGCATAACCGCACAGCTGTATGTTCCAGTTATAAACTACCTGGTAACTATAAATGAACTAGTGTATGTATGCATATGTATGTATGTATGTATCCTATAAATGTTATACTATGATATATATATATACACACAGTATGTATAGTATCATCAAAAAGTAATACTTCTAGTATATAATTTCATCATGATGTCTCATCTGTCACCCTAAACAAACTTATTTAATTAAATATTTGATTATAATAAGAAATGCGTTATAAAAAGGTTTGATTTGCAATTGGGTGTCAAGACCACAACAAGTTTCAGACAATGGTTATACAAACCAAGAAGATAAATGTTCAAGTTTGTTTTACTCAAATGTGCATGTTAACAGTTAAGTAATGCTTGGAACTAAATTATTTTTTACAACAGAAACATTTGGATTCTGTACATTTTAGTCAACACATTAGTATTTAATAATTATACTTACAGCTTTTCTGCATCTTCACGGTCATTGTATTCATTTTCTCTCTGCAAAATGTTAATAATATCACGTTATAAACTGTTCCATATATATCAAAAGGATGTAAATAAAATAATGCAATTATATTTCCTAAACGTGGCACTCTACTAAAGAAGAGATTTCCGTTCTGCCTTCTCAAAGGGTTGGCTTATGTACACAATTTAATAATACTCCACAACGATGATTTTCATTTTGCTAAATGCCTTGAAGTAAAGAACTTCTGTAACATCTAGATCCTTGAGGACCAGATCGACATCTAAGATGATTTGCATGAGATATAAAACTTTTACAGCATGTCCGTTTCCAAGTGATTGACGAACTGTGGAACAATCAGAAACGCACGTAACATTAAGAACAATTGATTTACATCCATCTAACATCCAGTTTTCTTCTGAGGATCACATAACATATGAACCACTCAAAGTTTGATGCCCAGTGCACAAATACATCCACATGCCACAAGTTTATTGTGGCATCTGGCATCCTGTAATTTTACAAAAAAAACTATATTATTAAATAACATCAGGTACCAAAGTGACAAGTTATGATAGTAAGTATGATCAATTAAATAAATATTGTTATAGTACTTGTACATTACTTTCCTAAAAACACTTTAAGATAGTAGTTTAACTCAAAATGCTAAGTTAAGCTTTATTGTATAAATGTTTATCTTGTAGTCAGTAGTGAATATATTTGAGTGTTCACGTAATAACTGCAGTGTGGTTTCTCAAATGAACAGTTCTGCCAGAAGAGAAGGTAAGAAACTAACATCTCCGGTGTTGCACTGAATATTATAAGAACAGCGATGAGATTCCATATGTGTATAAATCGTTCCTGCTCAGTCGGCTCCCTTTCACAGGTGACTGATCTTTCTTGTGATTTAGATTATTATGATTTAGAATATTGTAGTGACCTACTGGGCCAAGACTCTAATTTTGAGGAATTTGACTGTTTTAAACAGAAAGGTCATTTTTTACATTTAAACGCTCGCAGTATCATATCTAAGATAGACAAATTGCACCATTTGGCTACGTTAACCAATGCAGCAGCCATATAGTTGTCACGGAGACATGGCTAGATGACACAGAACCAGATAATGTAGTGAGCATTCCAGGTTATACTGTTGAGCGGAGGGACTGAAACCGCAATGGAGGAGGTGTATGTATTTTTATTAGGAATAATATTCCTTTTAATAGACGGGACGATCTTGTTCATAAAGAACTTGAGTTTTAGCTGTTGATATTATTTTAGCCAATCTTACTATGTGTTGGATACTGACCACCCAATGACAATCAGTTTTACTTGAAACTCGAGGAGGTGTTTACAAATTCAAGTTTTAGTCAGCAGGAATTTTATATACTAGGGGATTTTAATACAGATATATTAATTAAAAAAGAATGTTTCAAAGAACACTTTGGAGAAAGAAATCATGCTATGAAACAACCAATAACTGAACCAAGTACAATAACTAATACATACATGTACGCCTGTAACCACTATTGACACCATATACCTCGGATCCTGAAAGAGTTACTCAGTCGGGAGTGCTTCCCTATAAGATAAGTCAAATAAGTGATCATAATGTTATTTTCTGTACTAGTAAACTTCCAAAATATCAGTACAATAAGCACAATAATGTACAGATTAGAATAATGAAAGCTTACGAGAAAAAGAAGTCTGTTGAAAAGCTCAGACGCATGGACTGGTTTCAAGTCATAAATATACAGAAAACGTTTTTGTTTGACAAATATTAAGTTAAATATTCCTGGAAATACTAGACAGTGTTGCACCATTAGAAAATATTAGGTTGAAACAGCATAGCCAACCATGGTTTACAGGAGATATCCTAAACAAAGCATGGAGAAAATTCAGGAAACATAATGGTCCTGCATTTTTTTCAGAATACAAGCGGCTGAGAAATAAGACACAAGTTGCAATCCAAAGAGCAAAGAAAGAGTACGTCAAAAACGAAATCATGGAAAACCAAAATTGTCCAAAAAAGATATGGAAAACATAAAAAAATGTTGGCATGCCAAGAAAGGTTAAAGGAAGTTCTTCCAATATCAGATTAAAGAATGTCAGTGGCGATATATGTTTTGATGCAGATTTTGTGGCAAATAAGTTAAATAATTTTCTCTGCAATATTGCAGAATTTTTTTTTATTTGCATAAAGCTTTAATAAAACTAAAATAACAAACTTTTCTCAAGAAAAGGGTGTCCAAAGAAATGCCTTCAAACTTACACCTGTATCAGATGACGAGGTAAAACAAATCCTAATGGCTCTACGTGTATCAAAAGCACTGGATTCGACAGTATTTCAGCTACATTTCTTAGAGATGCAGCAGAAGTTATTTCTTTGCGGCTTGCTTGCATAATAGAGTTATCATTAAAAAGCTCAACCATCCCTGAGGACTTTAAAACGGCCAGAGTTGTGCCTGTGTATGAAAAGGGAGACAAAACCTATGAAGGTAACTATCGGCCAGTCTCAATTTTACCTGTTGTGTAACAAAATTATTGAAAGAATTATCCATAACCAGACATGTGAATATCTACGGGCTGCTCATTCAACTGACACTGCTTTGATATTTCTCGCTGACAGACTGAGATTCAACATGGATGATGGCCTTTATACAGGAATAATTTTAATTTATCTTCAAAAAGCTTTCTATACAGTCAATTACTTTATCTTAGCAACCAAATTTAAAGCTATAGGTGCTGATAGATTGTTATGCTTTGAGTCTTATCTGTCTCGGAGAGAACTATTAGTTAATGTAAATGGAAGGATTTCTGAGCTTGGAGAAATTACATGCAATGTACCACAGAAGTCCATTTTAGGTCCTCTGCTTTTTATCATTTCTGTTAATGACATGGTTCAAAGTGTAAACTGTGATTTTATCTTATATGCAGAAGGTTCTACCTAGCTGGTTAGTGGAAAATGTTCAACAGAAATTAAAAGGACACTTAACCTCGAATTAATAACATTATGTGGTTGGCTAGAAGAAAACAAGCTCTCCATTCATTTAGGTAAAACAAAGAGATTTCTGTTTGCGCCTAAAATCTGACTATTAAAAGCAGATCAGACAGCTGAAAATATGATTTTAATTTGAAATGGGATTATTTGGCATAAGAAATACAAAAGACAAGCTACACATGGTAACAATGAATGCCAGGACGCCAGTAAAAACTACACCAGTTGAGGCAACTGGATGCCCTAAATGCTACAAAATATAGTTATACATGAAGTGCATAATAATTATAAAAAAGATAATTAGGTATCTCTTTAAATATGATTATAGGTGACATAAGTTTAAATGTTTTTAAGAAATCAAATTATCTAGATGTAAAGGGTAGAGTCGATTATCTAGCTCTTACTTTAATGTATAATGTTTTCAATAATTCAGGTCCCTTATACATTTGTGATATAAATAGAATTATACATCACTATAGTACACGTGGAAGCAATGCTTCCTACGTTGTACCTCATGTCAACGGCCAGAGTAGCAAATCTTTTACATTTAATGGCATCTAATTATGGAATGAACTTCCACTAAAGATACAATCCTAACAACAAAAACATGTGTTTAAAAAAGAATGTAAGACCATCTTGATGAATCGAATGAAGGTGAAAGAAGAAGAGAATTTGTATTTTAGTATTTTTAGTATTATTTATTTTAGCTTTAACCTGTTCTTATGAATTGTCTTTTGCACTTGTTCATATATTTATATATTATATATAGGTCCGCTATGGAAATAAGACGATTGCACTTGTGCAATTTCTTTCTAATTCTAGTACCCCTATGTTATGGCATACAATTCTGTGTACTGTGATGTGTTATATGTGGATATCGGCGCTATAAAAGTTTGTCATTATTATTATTACTACTACTACTTCTGGGCGATAATAGACATTCTTATTACTAGCAAAAGCAGGCATATAAATGTAGTTAAACATACCTTTATTTTGAGTGCTTCGATACTCTTCATACAACTAGCTCCAGCTTTAGTTTTCATGTTTTCATAGCGCCAACTATTCGCTTCTAGTGACATTATTTATGTTTCTTGTGCAGTATGATTATCAAAATTTTACTAATTAAGTTGGTTGTCGGAGACTGGCTTTGTACGTTGCTACTAGCAACGACGTTAAAAAACGTCGCCCTCTGCCGGATAGTAAAGGATGAATATCACGAAAATGTTGTGCATGCGTCAGTAATGTAATGAATGTGACTGCTAATGTCACTAAATAATAACTTAATATGAATTAGAGTTTAAGCGATATTACAAAAAGTATGCAGTACGCGGAAAAGACGTGTGACGGAATCTGGCAAGTTGGAATATGAGGACAGATTGCATTAGATCCTACATAGGCGGCGCCACTGTAGCATTGCACGGGTTGGACACGACTTCATTATTGACAGATTTACTTCAAATTTTATGCGCACATAGAACATTAATTACATGAATTCATGCTGGAAATTCGTGCAAATGACATACCCGTTTTTCTTAAGTATCCGCCAAACCTGATACACTACTTTTGAAGGTTCAGCTGACCAAAGTGCGCGGCACGGCTGCTCCTACGATGTGCTCTGTGAAATAGTGTAAACTATACAAGTTTGAACCATTTCACAGTACTATATTTTCGCACACAACCCCATGAACACACCAAGACTCTATAGGACTACATGATTTTAGTAAGTGAACGTGACATTTTGTGATTTTACAATTTTCTATATATCTGCGTGCACCTGTGTGACATTAACAAGCTGTGATTCAGTCATGCGAGACGTCAACAATGAGATCCTTGACTGCACATCATGCATGACTACATTGCCCTGGACAATTGACACAACTTGTGCTCGGTCATGCGCTAACATTACGACTTCGTATTGATCCTTAAGCTGACATGGCATCAGGAAGTGTAGCAATTTCACTATTTATTCTTTTTCTTCACTGCTTCACCAAATGCAGTGCATACCAGAGAGACTTATATTCTACAAACATAAGAACAGTACACCAGGGTGTGACGCCTAATTCCACAGGCTACCCTTTCACAGACTCTGTAGAAGTAAGCAGTGATATTGTTTTGTCAGCCATTCACAAGTTCGACCGCCTTAACCACAAGACTAAACGAGCAATTTGTAAACTCTGCAGACGTTCGGTGACTACAGAGAACTATTTCTACAACGTCTCGCCATCAACTTCAACGCTACTATTACTTATGAAAAGCGGCGATGTGAGCACCAACCCAGGCCCTGCTGGGCACAAGAGAAACTACACGCCAAAACACCCGTGTAGTCGTTGTTTCAAAGGTGTCACTGCCCGCAGTAGAGCTATCTCCTGTGACTCCTGCGGCCAGTGGACACACAACAAATGTGCTGGAGTTTTTACAAACGAAGCATACGATGATATCTGCAACAGCGGTGATTTCTTTACGTTTCTGTGCGATCGATGCTCACTTCAAGCCCTCCCGTTTGCTGATGACAAGGCCGACAACAACATCAGCGACCGTCAGTCGATCTTCACACAATCTAACAACCGAGATGAGGGCCGTTGTCCTGATGGCAACGACCACCTGTCAGTCACAGATGGTGACCCTGCTGACCAGTCATCAAGTGAAAGACCCCTTGACTTTAAATGTTTACGTTCAAAGGGTCTCAACTTCGTTCATTTGAACTCTCGCAGTCTTCTGCCGAAACTTGACGATCTAAGAGTTCTCGCAGCTAACACTAAAGTTGCGGTGATCGGCATTACCGAGTCTTGGTTAGATGCGTCGGTCACAGACTCGGAAATTGAAATCACTGACTATACTATTCTCCGGCTCGACAGGAATCGCGAGGGCGGTGGTGTATGTATCTACATTAGAAGTGACATTGCATTCAAACCGAGAGACGATATAATTACTAATCTAGAAACTGTCTGGGCTGAACTGTATTTACCTAAGACCAAACCTATTTTAATTGGTGTATGCTACCGTCCACCCAAACAGATGGACTTTTTTAATATACTCGAACAATGCTGCATGGAATGTAATTCTTTCACCAACCAAGAATTCATCATAATGGGTGACTTTAACGTTTGACTACTCTCACCTGAATACTCACACTAATCAGTTGCATGTGTCACTGAAGCATTATATGTCTATGTTTGATATGACCCAGCTTATTAACACACCTACAAGGATTACCAGTACAACATCCACCATCTTAGATCTCATCCTCATTTCAGACCCTGATAAAATAACACAATGTGGTGTATTAGATCTTGGCTTGAGTGACCACCAATTAATACATTGTACACGCAAATGTAAGAAAATTCCTGTTAATCAACACAATGGTGTGACTTTAAGATCGCTCAAAAACTACAGTAAGGAAATGTTTGAAGCAAAACTGCAGGAGGTAGATTGGCAGGATGTATCGGATATTAACTCTGTACACGAGGCTTTTTATCATTTTAAATCTAAGTTGATGGCCGTTATTGATAACATTGCCCCTTTGAAGTATGTCCGGATTAAACAGCGTACCGCCCCATGGATGACCGGGGAGATACTGCATCTCATTCATGAAAGAGATCGGGCATTTACAAAATTCAAAAAGACTAAAGACATCAGTTGGCACGGAGAATACACTTATCTTCGGAATCAGGTTCAATATAAGAAGAAACAGGCCAAATCAGACTTCATTGCTAACAAGGCTAATGAATTCAAACAACAACCAAAGAAATTATGGCAAATGCTGAAAGGCCTCGGAACTTCGTCTCAGTGTAAAACTAAGCCAGGAAGTATAGGACTAGGTATCGATAACAACATTTGTTTTGATAAATCAGTGGTATCTGAGCATTTTAACAAGTATTTTACTAATGTAGCCTCAACATTGGTTGGCAAACTCCCACCAAGTAATGGTAAATATGAAGAGAAACACATCCAAGACTTCTACAGGTCAATGGGTGTCACCAGTAATAGTTTCTGTTTTAGTGAAGTCAGCGAGAACAAAGTACTAAGTATTCTTAGCAAACTAAACTCAAACAAGGCAACTGGTTTGGATCTATTGTCACCCAGATTTATCAAGGATGGTGCCAAGCACATTGCATCTCCTTTGGCGCATATTTTAAATTTGTCTTTGTCCACCGGCGAAATTCCAAAAGATCTTAAATCAGCAAGGGTGATGCCCATTTACAAAAAGAACAGTAAGAAGGAAGCCGGTAATTACAGGCCGATCTCGATTCTTAATACTATCTCGAAATTATTTGAGAGGATCGTCTATCAACAGCTGGACGAGTATCTCCAAGCACATCAGATCCTATATGAATATCAATCTGGCTTTAGATCCTCATATTCTACTGAAACATGTTTAGTACATCTCACAGACTTCCTAAAACAGGAGCAAGATAAAGGTAATTATATAGGTATGGTGCTTCTTGACCTTCAGAAGGCCTTTGACACCGTAGACCATAAAATTATGCTTCAAAAACTCGAAGCTATAGGACTTCACAAATCTGCCATAGTCTGGTTTCAATCATATTTACATGAACGACAACAATCAGTTGACATTGGTGGTACCTTATCAAAACCGATGACTGTCACATGTGGTGTACCTCAAGGGTCAATTCTCGGACCCTTACTATTTCTAATCTATATTAATGATATTCCATCGGCTGTTCGCTGCAAACTTCTTTTGTACGCTGACGATTCGGCTCTGATAGCTTCGGGTAAGAACACCCAACACATCCAAGAAAGTCTCTCTTCGGAGCTTGAGGCAGCCAGAGAATGGCTGATAAATAACAAACTGTCCCTCTATCTAGGGAAAACTGAATCAATCCTTTTTGGATCGAAACGTAAACTCCACACATGCAACTCCATTCAGGTGAAATGTGCTGGCAACACATTGACGTGTCAGACGCATGTTAAATACCTCGGTGTAGAGTTAGATCAGTCACTAACTGGAGAAGGTGTGGCTGAGAAGATAGTTTGCAAATCAAATGCTAAGTTAAAATTTATGTACAGGCAGACAAGAAATGTCAACATGAAAACAAAAAAACTACTTACTTCTGCCTTAATACAATGTCATTTTGACTATGCCTGTTCATCTTGGTTCTCGGGTTTAACCAAGAAATATAAAACAAGACTACAGTGTACCCAGAACAAGGTAATCCGTTTCCTTCTTAATGCACCAGCCAGAACCCACATTGGATCAACGGAGTTTAGACAGGTCAATATGTTACCAGTGGATCTACGGGTTAAGCAACTAAAATTGAACCTTGTCTATAATATTGTCAATGACAGAGCACCGATTTATTTGTCCGATTCTGTCAACGTAACACGCAAGCAGCACGGTATAAATACAAGATCTAGTACTTTGTCTCTGCATGTGCCGTATGTTAAATCTTTCGGTCAAACTTCTTTTTACTACACAGGTATACAGGCATGGAATGAATTGCCATATAACATACAAGGTGCTCAGAACAAGAACCAATTTAAACTTTTAGTGAAACAGTTTTTGTTCAATTATCTTAATGATCTGGAAGCCAGCTCATTTATTTACTTATAATTCAATCTTATTTTTGAGGTCCTACCTGTATTTTATTTTATCTATTTTTATTTATAATATTTTTTAACAATTTTTTTATTGATGATGCATCTTTTGTTAAATGTTTAATTTAAAAAACACTTTTATTATGTATTTGTAGCACATGTGTCGGTTTTTCAAATGACTTAATAGTGCTTATAATCAGGAGGTAATGTCTCTTCTTTCTTAATATCATAATTACGAATGTCCTTTGACATCTTAACAGTAACTTAGTATTTATTTATTATTGTTTTTTTAGTATGTTATTTTGTCATAATCTATTTATATCTGTGTCATGTATTTGTTTGTCTGTCCAAGGACCACAATGGAAACAAGTGCTTGCACTTTCTTGTGTCATCCTTTATATTTAATGTACCCTGTATTTATATGTTATGTATGTACAAGCTTACATTTTATATTGAATAAATAATCATAATCACTACAGTTTTGTTACAATCTGGTACAGAACGCTTTTGTTGAATTTTCACGGGGGGGGATTTAATGTCCAAAAAGGATACTTTCAAAGATAAAAATCGCACAGTTTTCAAGAAGACAAATACGTACATTCACGTACATGCAGGCACACGGGCATGCCCGCACGCACGCACGTACCCACGCACACACATCACACACCCACATGTACACACCACACGCACCCGTACACACACGCGCGCGCACGCGCGCGCACACGCATACACACACATGCATGCGCGCGGACACACACACTCATACGATGGGCCAGTTGAACTGCGCGCAGGAACGTATACTCCATCAGTCTCAATGGTGATCCAACTATCTGGTACCACCCCTGGCTTGCGAGGATTCACGAACGCACGTGACCGCTAGCTGCTGATTTAATGTACTACTATGTTCAGTATCATGTTATAACTGCGGCGCATACGGCGCTTTGAAAAAATCGGAATGCAAGTCTACGAGTCATACGACGCAGAAGGCTTCCTGTTCAAACAAGGAATGCTGGGTGAGTCTAAATTGGTTGACGTCCGTGATATCTGACACACGTTAATTCAGTAGTGGTAACATAAATATGAGACATTGATGGATCTTGTAAATGTGAACGCATTTGAATTCTTTGCTGTCTCAAAAGCCTTCGATCGTCTGTGACAGTCACTCAATACAGGTGATGCATTGTTAACATGTACTCTTGATTATGAATATATTCCAAATTGTGTCCGATCCACATACAAGTGGAGCGTTAACATAAGATGGTGTTTTCTTGCACAACGCTATGTCGCATCCAATACTTCAGAGGTAATCTCCCACGCTTCTACTGCATGTGTATGGCTTCGTGCGTGCGTGCGTGTGTGCGGACGCACGTGCTTGTGTGTATGAGTGCGTGCGTGGGTGCGTATTTGTGTACGCGACGTGAATTCCTGTTTGTCAATGTTTCACACAGATTGTTGCATTCACAGCGGGTGGGCAATTGAGAAGATGTCACCTTTAAAATCCCAACATCTCAAGAACTACATCACATGTCAAACTGTATGCTTTCAGGTGTGACGATTTAAAATATGTTACTGTAAACCAACGGTTCCCAAACTGGGGTAGGCGTGACTCCAGGGGTACGCGAAAGGTTTTTCAGGGGTACGCGATGGGTTGGATGAAAATAAAGATCTTAATATTGTGTGGTGTTCACAAAGGAGAAAATTTTGTTTTGCAATTGGCCCTTTTATCAAACTCACAGAAATAATATCCTTTTCATTTTTGTGTTGAATATATTCATATTAATATAATAAACGAGGCACCGAGGAGTGTAGGTCAGTCCAATATATTTTTCAGAATAAATAATTAAGTGTGACATTTACAATCTGGTTTTTACTCAATTAATACATTATATTTATATGATTTGGAGTGCAAAGGTTCCATAATTTATCATAAACATAATTAAGTTAGTAAATTAACAAACCTTTATAAAACATGGCCAGTAACTAGAAGACTAGAATAAATATTGTCCTCTTGTGGAGTTAAATTCTAGGTGTCAAACAGGCAAGTACCATGTCCTGTACACAATGACTCCAGGAAACACAAACTATATCTTACAACTATACGGAACACAGAATGGACATAATAATTGTTAATAAAGGCCCTTCACACAGTCATGCCTCCTCATCAGCGATAAGGCTCCCCTTTCTGAGATCTACAAACATACACCTAGTAACCACAGTATTTCGGCAACCATACAGCCACACAATTACACGATTTCTCACCAGCACGCGCATTTAAAATAGGTGAAGCTAAACTTCATTTTGTTTTGGTTAAATACAATTATTAATCGAAATTCGCGTTCCAGCTCAATAATTGAAAATTATGATTCGTGTTAAGCCAGATGAGTTTGTCTACCTGGTTTGCGGCTTGTAAGAAATATACACGCTACACATCTTAAGTTGTTGATTGTTGAGAATAGCCTCTTTGACAGTCTGTATAGTTGCCTTAATTAGCATACTAAAAACGAAAAGCCCCACCGTTTGTTCATTTTTAACTGAGTTCTGATGAGAAATAATGAATTAATAATTTATATGGATTAATTTATGTGCTCATAATTGTTAAATCGTCGTCACCCCGTTCATTCACCAGTATTTTGTCTGCATCTGTCACCTCTGAGTGACTACTATTAGGACTCATTATTTTATGCTTGGTGTAAAACTGTCTTCTTGTGTATTTGTTACCCCATGCGTTTTCATAACAGGAGACCTTGGGATAGTGTGAAGTCTTTCTGCATGGCTAATTGGATGTAATAGTTCTTTGACACACATTCCTCTAGTGACTGCCCTTTTCACACATGGCATTGAAGATTGACCCCCTCAGCCAGGCACATTCAGTGTGTAGATAACTTAATAGATAACGGTTCTCCCTTTATCATCTGCACAAATCAGGCTTTCTTGGTATTCTTTGTAATTCTTGAACACTAACCAGCAGCTTTTAGGAGGGTTAATGCTTTTGAGAAACATGGAATACAATTAGTGGTTCACATTTTAAAGATGCAATTTTGTGGGGTTTTTCACATTTTGGAGAACGGGGGGTTCACAAAATGGGGGGTTCACGCGAACTCCGTGAACCCCTCTGGCTACGGACCTGGGGTGGACGTGCAATCTCTATCAGCAAGCCTACTGGAAGATCTTTTGTGGAGTTCGTGAACGACTCCACCACTTGTGACGCGGATGACGTTTATACCCTGGCCACGTTCTGGTTTAAGGTGAATATGCATCGTATCCGGCCGTTGCCGGTGTGCCTACGACGGCATCGTTGCGTTTCTCATAAGTTATCTCTGTAATAAAAATCGCGCTATGGGTCTGTGTGATGATCAATGTCGTGCCCTATTGTGTATCAACGGTGATCTCCAAGTTTGTCTGTCGAAAACTGTTCTCGAATTGAGACCCTGGTGTTGACAAAGCTAACCCATCACACGCATTAAGGTGATTAATTGCTTATCCATCTTCAATTCTGAGAACAGTTTTGCTTACTTCGTAATAAAACTTGAGTTTCTATTTCACTGGATGAAGAAGGTTATTTAGTTTATAACTGTATCCAATGACGGGGGTACCGACGGTCGTCAAAGGCCTCAGGGGTACGCGTAAAAAAACGATTGGAAACTGCTGCTGTAAACCTTCTCCAACATACATATTCACCAGTTTCACCATACTTCGTGGTCGCCAGATGTATCCTAATATGGGCAAAGTCACTTAAAACATTATGATGAATACACACCACGGATTTCTAAATGTGTTATACATCCTCCTCACGTCCACACCAGGTCATTGATATATCGGAGTGATTTTTCTGTATTGATGGCAACCACGACACTTTCGCATCCAAGTTCGCGACCAAAGGTGACTGTTAATACAATAACAACGTTAGTGTCGACAGTTTTTATGACGATGTTCTTTTTTACTTTTTTGACACTATCCGCAGCAGGTGTAAATGTCCGCCTCTTTGTGTGTACACGGTGACAGCCAATCCACGTTTATTGTTTTCTCTGAGCACAGCAGATCTTCTCCACGTGTGATCTCCGTCCTGTTGAAATAGTTTTGTCTTTCCTTCGCAGGAACTCTGGCCAGTATGGACGTAACTTCCTTTGTCTACGTGCCCTTCCCTCTTATCTGCCGTGTGGCGGCTGTGAGGCTGTCAGCTTTGAGCATATCAACAACGACATTTGGGATGTTAAAAAGCGCTGCGCCATCAAAGATGATTACGGGTGCTTCCTTCTACCTGCAGGCACGGCCACTGTGAGGAAGTATATAGGTATTCTAGGCAGTGGAAAAGATCAGATTTTGTAACGAACCTCGTGTGTGCCGTTGTCTGACTGTGACGGGTTAGGTAATTCTCAAGCTGGGAAAACATCGAGGTTAATTTTGCGAGTATAGCAACATATGCATAACGTTGAACGTGCGGTCAAGTTTCAAAGACAACAACTGCTGTTGTGTGCTGTAATTTCTCAAGATATCGACAGAAGAAATGCAGTTTGTTCATTGGGATTATTTCATTGACTGTTTTTGAATGGTCTATCAGATTTTTATTGACGACGTTTTTGCGCTGGTCTTCTGCAATGCAGGTTTCTAAAGTAGGCAAGGATTCAAAATAGGCAACGGTGGTTATTTTAAGAAAAAAACATTAAATTACAACTGCACAGCCAGGTTGCCCCACTGACTGACACCGGCTGGACAGTGAAACTGTTCAAACAATTATTTGGACCTGAGTAAAACTTTTATTTGATTTTGGGTGGGTGAATCTTGTCCATTGGTTGTGCCTACTATGCACAATGATCATGACATCACTAACTACCGAGAGCAGGCAAATGACAACCGCTACTGGAATGCATCAAATAATTCCCAATAAAACAACTTAAATGCAGGTTCTTTTAAATGTTTAAATTAAATTAAATTCTTCCATAAAAGTTAACTAATTAGATTGAGAGTTAATTGAGTCAATTGAATTAACTAGTTAACAATTAACACTTGAAAGTAGCCCATGCCTGGTCAGCAAACATCAATAAAGCCAGTGAATAAATGCATCGGTTTCTGTGTTGTATAGATTTACACGAACGACAAGGGTGAGTATGCCCGAGGCTGCAAATCGTCCATCAGCGCGCTGTCTGCGTTCGACAACTGCAGTGATCACGACGAGAAGACTTGCCTCGACATTGATGAAGCTCAAGTACGTATTAGTCTAGTCGGAAGAGGGGGGTAACGTGCACCCTCCGGAAATCAACTTCTAATCGGCGTCTCTAGATCGGAAAAAATGCGTAGAAAACGATGAGCTATTTTAAAAAGTCGTCCGGATGTCCCACGTATCATTTTATGCAAATCAGTGCCGCCATTATCGAAAAATCTATGTTTCACTACATATCAGCCAATATTGCAGATAACTGAACAAATAAGGTGTCTAGACACATGTTTTGAGGGTCAAAGATCATAATAAAACTATTCTTGAAGTGACCACAGGGGTCCGCGGCACACTAGTATGCGAATTCGTGCTGCCATTACCGAAAAATATATATATTGCAGATAGGTTGACAGAGGTTTTTGAGGGCAATAATTTCAAAAATGGTGTTATTTTAATGTGTTGTATTAGTCTTAATATTAATGATGACTTTTATTTCCCATTTCAGATAAACAGTGATAGTAGAAGTGGATATTAAGTCATCATGCCCAAAAGAAAAAGTGACCGGAGCGCAGATCCTGCAGCCCCCAAACATTCTCCGCATACATGCATCCTTCATGTGCTATCCATGTTTGATCATGGTCGTTTTACACCCCTCAGTGAAATCAAAGGAATTGCAAGTGAAAAAACTACAGCAGCTTCATAAGATCCGGGACCGACGTATCCACCAATCACACGAGTTCCGCTGGACCCATCTTCCCACCAGAGTGCATTTTCGGTGATAAAGTAGAGATCAAAGATTGTGATCGGAAAACGGAGCGAGCTGGAGCCTTCTCGTCTTGGAAGAACAGAGAAAATGCATGGGAGCAAATCGAATCATGGGGCTAAAAGAAAATGGGTCTAGTTCGACTGCATCGACGGGTGAAAAATAAAGACTTCTTTGCTGGTGAGGCCAAACACCACCCATCATGCTTGAGATCTTTCCGCACAGCGTTCGCTAACTATAAGCGCGGGATTCGCAGAGCTGAAGGAGCAAAGGATACCGAGCATGCTCGCATGTAAGCCGCCCACGAGAAGGCGCTCGTCTCGGTACTGGAGCACATTCAGACTCATGTCGTCCAGCAGAATGAGGTCCTACGGCTATCTTCCTTTCGCTTGCTCTATGTCGACAAACTGAAACGGAATGGATACGAGAGCTCGCCCTATCACGCTAAGAAACTACTGAAACGCCTACAGAATGACCCAATCAAGGACCATGTTTATTTCACGAAGGTCGATCACGACAAAGCTGATGCCATTTCATTCTGGCTCGTGTACAGCTCGAATATTACCGTTTCTAATGCTCTTGCACGAGCTTACACCCTCGGAAGCGCACATAAGTACCAAGACGTCGTTCTCCTTCTTCTTCGTAATATCCGTCGGGCTTTCAGAGAGTCCGAAGGCCTACCTTGGCCGCCAACAGTCGACGACATGGAGCTCAGTCCTATAAAGCTCCTACCTCCAGACCTCGTCCGGTTCCTCAGCATGGTTATGGCCGGCAAGGAAGGCGTGGAGACGAGCGAAAAGATGAAGCGTTTGGTATTCTCCATCGGGCAAGACCTGTTCCGTGCAGTGTCGGATGGAAAATCTAAGTTACCAAAACATGTGCTTCTCTGTTTGACTGTCAGGCACTTGTTCCGAAGCAAACAGCTCACCATTATATTGCACAGGTTTGGCCACTCTGAGGGCTACAATTTTCGCTTAGAGGACCAGGACGAAGTCTCAACCTATCTGACGCCCCAACTCGTGACGGGACAGGGCAACGTCGTATTCCACTGTGAGTGGGACGACTTGAAAAAACCACTACGAATGTGCACGGCAGCAACATTGTCAGCAGTGCTGGGGGGATCATGGTGCAGGAGGTCAGGCCTGGGTTCGAGAGCGCAAACTTCGAACGCAGCCTATCATCGACAATTCACAACAGCGCAGCCTGAACGTCAACAAACCAGAAACTCTCCCAACCTTGCACTTCACTCGCGTTGGCCCAAAGTTTCCCGGTGGCTCATCATTCATACCCCCTGCAGAGAACGACGCCGTCTATGCTACTAAAATGCAAGAGTACTATGTTTGGCTCTTCAGCAGGTATATCGGAAGCAGCGGCAAGCAGCCCGTGTCTGGACTACGGGGCTTCACCTCTGCACTCGAGACTCCCGCGCCCAGAAAATCAACAGTGGACTACTTCACGTCCATCCATCAACCGATCACTGACAACACAGTTGTTCGTTGCCACGGCTGAGGTTGGTCAGAATTGGGTCCTGAATACATTCGATCTGAGAGTCTGTTTGAAAGCCCTACCCAATGGAGAGGCTGTTAATGGAGCGATTCGCCGAGGAGGAGAACATCCCCATCGCAGACACCGCTCCGCTTCTCAACATGACCCAGTCTTGCAATCGAGATCACCTCGTCGAAACCCTCAAATAAGGAGGAGGAGGAGGAGGAGGAGGAGGGAGAGGAAGAAGAGGACAAGTTTGACTTTGACGGTTTCATTGAAAGCGATGATGAGTGTTTGAAGACGTCTTCCGTTCTATTATTACGTACTTCAATAAATGAGTTAATAAATTAATTTAGTGGAATTTCTGTATTTAAAACACATTGAATTGACCCCCTAACACCTTGAGCTGTGATCACAAAAATAACACAATTTGTTACATGTTATTGCCCTCAAAAACTCTCTCTCAACTTAGTTGCAATAGATATTTTTTAATCGATTTTTTGGCAATGGCGGCACCAATTTGCATACTACTATGCCACGGATACGTGTGGTCACTTCAAGGAAATAGTTTTATTATGATCTTTGACCCTCAAAACATGTGTCTAGACACCTTATTTGTTTTCCGTCATCTGCAATATTGGCTGATGTATAGTGAATCATAGATTTTTCGATAATGGCGGCACTGATTTGCATAAAATGATACGTGGGACATCCGGACGACTTTTTAAAATAGCTCATCGTTTTCTACGCATTTTTTTCGATCTAGAGTTGCCGATTAGAAGTTGATTTCCGGAGGGTGCACGATACCCCCCTCTTCCGACTAGACTATATCTTGTGTCTCCCAGGTAAACCTGCCAACTTTGTTTTGTTTTTTAATCCGGGAGATTCATCAGGTGTTCGGCATGCATCCTGTGTCGCGTTGTCTCGTCGCGCTGTCTCAGATCTTGACATCGAGTGTGCTGTTGAGATTGTTCGCTGGAACTTCACTGGTACGCTGTCTAGAGCACTCAAAGACGGGGGTGCTGTTGGAGATTTCCCGTGGTGTCGTCATCTCGAATACGGGGGTGGGGTACTGGTGCAGATTTTCAGCGAAAATCCGAGAGATTAATTTCCCTGCACACCGGGAGACTGAGATATACACTCAACATCCAGTAGATTCCCGGAAATTTCGGGAGAGTTGGAAGGTATACCCAGGCAAATGTGTAATAATTCTTATACTCACGCTTCGTGTGCACTGTACAGTAATATTATATAATACTACTTACTACCTAGTGGCGGATTAAGGAGTGTCAGGGTTCTGGGGTAAATTGCGATTACGAGGCCCTTCTCACCCCCAGGTCATAATTATTATTTTTTAACAACAATATAATTATTTTGAAACTTCAAACGCATAGTTGTTTGCAAATGTTTCAGTCTTCCCAGATAACACATACATTGTTCGTAACACAGTGATGTGGTTTTATTTTGGTTTGGGGTAAATCACCGTATGTAATTGTAATTGTAAAGTTACGAAAAGTGTCAGCATTGAAACGTTTTCTTTTCGAAAGATGGATAGTTTATTTGGGAATTGTATAAATCATACATATAAAAAGTAGAATAAACAGAAAAGTGCTATGCAATTCCGGGTTGACAGCGGAGCCATTTAAGGCTGTATAACCAGTTATAGCAAAAATAGATAAGCGAGCAAAAAACACATTTAATTGAAAAAATAACATTATAATTTTTACCTGATATAGTTTACGAGTTGTCGGATCCCAACACTCTTGATATCGTTTGAAAGTTTAAGGTTTCTGCTATTCAAACATATAAATTATAAATGGTTTCCTGATAATCATTCCTAAAATTAACTAAAACGGACCTACAACCATGCCCGTTCCGGTATCTTAGACACTGCTAATGATGTCTACTGATTGAGGCACCACTATCACATTTCATGGTAAACTCCACCCACTTTCAAACGTCTGCTAAAATGACATACGCGAAGTAGGCGTGGCTTCACAATCACTTGTATCAACCAACCAACGCAACGAATTATAATCCGTTGGTTGGCGTACGTTATTGTGACATGTACGTCACGCCGACGTAGATATATATATATATATCGGTTTCGCTGCGATCAAAGCACATCAGTTTCGCCGCGGTTTAAAAGTGGGTGGAGCTTATAACATGAAATCAAGAAATGGCTAAGTGCGCATGTCTGAACCTAAGCAAATGAAGAAAACAGCGCCGCATTCGGAAGATTAGTGCACTGAGTAGCAGCCGCCAACATAGTTCGGAACCGCACAAAACTCCGAAAACGGCATGATTGTAGTCCGTTTGTAGGTGTTCCATGAACGGTTACCGTGAAATCTAGATGACGCTAGAATAAAAAAAAGTGCATCCTTTCAAATTATACCAAGATCGTCGGGACAGGACGAGCCGTGACGGTGCTAGCGACCGTAGAATCTCATGTTTTCGACGTGTTCCGAGTTGTTAATTTTGTGCTTGCTTATCTTTTGTTGATGATAGTAATATAATAAGATTAAGAAAGTATTCAATAACTAGTCGCTGTCAACCCAAACATGACAATTTAACAATGCAAAAATTTCACGTGTAGCCTATGGATTAAATTGCTGCGAACGAACTGAATACATACACTTTATGTTGGTCGTCAAGAGGCTGAAAGGCACGAGGTAGTTAGCGCACTCAGATGCCGTCTCGTGCAACGCCAGCGACTGCACCAACGCCTGTAGTTCAGTATGTCGGTTGTTCGAAATTGAATGATCTTAGTTAACACAATTTTGGCGAGTTGTTGAGTATAGCTTGTTGGTGCACACAACAACATAAAGAAAACTTACCGACGAACTCGTGCAATTGGCATCTCTGCTGCGCACTTCAGTATTAAAAGATGCATGCTACGTCAACATAAACACTCCAAGAACATGTTTCACCTACTTGTTAAGTAGGATCTGGCGCAGAAGAGGACAGACATCCTTATGTTCATATCAACACAGTAAAACTGGTAAAACTTGACACTTGATATTTGTGTACGAATAGTATTCGTGCATTCATAACAATATGGCTGAAAGCTTCCCAGAGAAGTCGAGATGGTGTTCAATTGACCAGCTGGGCCGGTTTCATGAAGCGTACTTAAAGTTACGCAACTACTTAGCGTCACGTGTTTGCGTAAACTTCTATGTTCGCTTATATAAAAACTTACGTCTTTTACCAAGACAATCATCTTAGCGTTAAGATCGTTTTTAGCCGCTTGATGAATCCGGCCAACGAACAGTGTAACAGTCGTAAAACTGGAGACTGCGCGATATAAGAGCTCGCTTTTTACATTTTTTTTACACTCTAGAGGACAGCGTTACAGTCTGTCTCTACTACCAGTCTCGAAGCCGGGGGGAGGGGTTCCAGGGGTTCACGTGAACCCAGTGGCAAGTGCACCCAGAGGCCCCACCCAAATACATCAGAAATAAAACGGTAAATCGAGTAAACTGATAACAAACAATTTGATAAAACATCGTGGAATTCAGCAGATAGGCGTACCGCAAGTCGGCCTCCTGAACAGGCCAATCGTTCAGGCCTGCCACCAGTAACCTCGAGTTTCACTAGGATGAATTCTCCTTTATTCCGTACACAGAGTTGACCTATAGGTGTATATCTGCTGCTGCTACCGGCGCAAATTATGTTTGACCGCAGGTCCTGTATGATAAATATTAACCAAGTGGTCATGTCGATTAATATGTCCAGCACAGACTGAAGTTGAATTAATCACACGCAGGTGCAGTTGCATAGACGGATCCAGGACAGGCATGGGTGGCACGTGATCTCCTTTGGAATTTGGCGTGCCCGTAGACCTTTTTGAATGGGCTCTCGTGGCCGTGCCCCCTAGACCCTTGGAAATGTGCCCCCTTTCAGGTTACAATAAGCTGAAGTTATGCCGATGCAACTGCACCCCCCGCCCCCCGCGCAGCGACGAAAACATCAACAGCACCCCCTTGTCTTCGACGTCACCAGTCGAGCCGAGACAGCCGAGCTGAAGCGGCAGCGACAACATATTTCTACATCATTTTGGTTCGGCCGCCAGTGGAGGCTCTGGATCCGCCCCTAGACTACACTCCCTGGATCCGCCCCTAGACTACACTCCCTGGATCCGCCCCTAAGTAGTAAAGGAGACCGCGCTGGCCCCCGACTCGTGCCAAGATCAAAGGAGATCAAAGGCACCGCGGGTCACAAAGATCAACAAAGGTCAAGCAAGTTGACCCGGCACGAGTGAAAAATCTACTTATAAAAAATGAAATATCTTAAGTGGTTTTGACAGCTTACTTATAAAAAACGTTATGATTGATGAGTGTGGCGAGACAGTACGTAGCGCCCCCTGGTGGGGTGAGATAGTACCATTTCACTCCTGCCCTCCCTAGCGACGCGGCTATGCACTATAGCGGTTATGTATAGCCCTCCTAGCAACGCGGCTATACACTCCCTAGCGGCGGTTATGTGTAGCGCCCTGACACGACACACGAGACGAGGCTATGACTGAGATGTGGTAGTCATTAGTCGACAGTATAATGGAGTCTCCTATACAGTTCGGCGGTTCGGCATCGTATCTATCGAATTTCTACCCTTGTCGAGTCAAGGCGTACGGTCTAAGTTTCAAATCCGTCGAGCACGCTTATCAGTTTAGAAAAGCAATGTTTAATGAAGACACGAAAAGCGCGGTGTACATCAAAGAGGCGCGGACGGCCTATATAGCGAAACGTCGAAGTTACAGAATCGTGAAGAAGAGAACGAGCGTCGAATGGAACGCGGTTAGGGTTGGGTGCATGAAGTCGCTGTTGACGAGTAAATTCAGAGGTTCAAAAAAGTTGAACGACCTCCTATTGGCTACCGGGAAAGTCGAATTGGGGTATCGGTAAAGACGGTAAAGTAGGTCAAAATATGCTTGGTAAATTATTGATGGAGGTGCGTATAGAATAAACGAATAATAAGTCATCGTTCGTTTCGTATACGCCAGTCGTCGATATGAGCGGGACATGGAAGCACCCTTTTACGTGTATAGTAGCCGGCCCTACGGGGTGTGGTAAGACTACTTTCGTTACTCGCCTGCTACAGTTTGCTTCTTCTATGATCGAGCCGCCTCCGGAGAAGTTTCTATGGTGTTACGGCCAATGGCAAAGCGCCTACACTTCTATGTCAGCCGATATAGAATTCGTAGACGGTTTACCGGATCCGAGGCTTCTAGACGGCAAAAAGAGGACCCTTCTAGTACTCGATGATCTTATGGAGGAAACCGATAGCCGGGTCACGACCTTGTTCACTAAAAAAAGCCATCATTGCAACGCGTCCGTCGTACAGCTTGTGCAGAATATGTTTCCGAAAGGGAAAGAAAACCGTACAATCAGCTTGAACGCTCAATATATGGTGTTATTCAAGAACCCACGCGACGCTGGTCAAGTAGGTCACCTGGCGAAGCAGATGTACCCGGGTCGAGGAGTTAAATTTATGATGGAATCCTTCCAAAACGCCACGTCAGCACCTTACGGGTATCTGCTAGTAGATCTAAAACAGGAAACAGCTGAAAATATGCGCTTGCGCACTTGTATCTTTCCCGATGATCGTCTTCAGTACGTCTACGTGACGAGAACATAAAAGAGGTGAGCGTCACGTGTGGCCCTTCACTCGTCAGGATGACGCTGAAGCGTATCAAGAAGCACGTCCTCATGCTAGAGCTCTTGAATAAACATAAATATCTTAAGGTGAGCAAGGCTATCATCAGAAACGCGGACTCTGACTTCATTTGTAGCCTGTGTGACTGCGCGTACAACATATTGAACGGGAATGTAAAATTGACGGCGGCGCATAAAAAAACACTGATAAAATACAAGAAACATCTGCGACGTTTAGTGAATAAAAAGACGGGTCTTAGGAAGAAGCGGCAAATCTTGCAAACGGGCTCGGGCGCCTTTCTGGCGGCGCTGCTAGGGCCGTTGGCGAGCACCGTCCTGCTGCCGCTGCTCAGACAGGTGATCGGCTGATGCAGTACGCTAAGAAGATGGCATTGGTAGACCCGCGGTTGGTGGAGAGCCTCCTGCCGTTGATCGACCAGCCGCCGAGCACGATCCGTTCGCGTACGATGAGCAGCCTGGACAGCGACATGAAGGACGTGCTAGATCGATCGGAGTTATCCGAACGAGCGAAGGTGGCGTCGTACAATCGACTGTTGAGTCGCTACAATTCGATCGAGGCGATTCGAGCGGCGCAGCCGGTACGCGTGTCCGTGGTGCCGACCGAGGGACCGCCTCCTCAACCGACGGGTGGCCAGGCGCCGCTGCAGGGTATAGAGCGCGAGATCGTGGAAAGCGTACCGAAAACGTTGAGAGGGAAAGCCCTCCTCCTGATCGAGAAAATGAAGACCGACCCGTTGTGTCGATGGAACGATCGCGGCGAGTTCGTGTACGCCGGTCGCCCTATCGCGGGGAGTAACATGGTCGACCTCGTGAACGATCTTATGCGGACGAGGAAGAAGGGGGTGCCGCCGGTCGGCTGGGAAGCGTTCGGGGATGGTATGAGACGACTGAACGTGCCCATGGAGCTCGTCGGTAACGCCCGGCATCGAGCGTACATACAGCAGCAGCCGAAACGATCGAAGAAGGAGGAGGAGGCGGAGGAGACCCCCGGTAGGGGCCGGTATCATCGTCGTCGACGTACCTGGGATCTACCGGCCAAGTGGGAGGAGGAGTCGTATTAAAGAGCTTGAAACGTCGACGTCCGACCCATTCACCACAATGGACCTACGAAGGACGGTAGTCGGCGTCGTCGTCTTCGTCATCGGCGCGGCGGCCTTGGTGTATATATTATTCGTCGTAAACCGATCGTCGTCGTGGTCATGGTGTCCCGGCGGCCTCGTGGTGATGGCACGCAACGAAAGCGGCGTGCTCGACAACGAGACGACGACACCCGCCTGAAGCGCGCCTATTTCAACCCGAAGCAGGCGGGCAGTTACGGCGGTGTCGACGCCTTGCATCGGGCGGTGGCGTCGACGGTAGGCAAACCGGCCGTGAAGCAGTGGCTAGCGGCGCAGGATGCTTACACGCTACACAAACCGGTGAAACGACGTTTCAAGCGACGTTGCGTTATCGTAGGCGGTCGACACCAGCAGTGGCAAGCCGATCTCGTCGACGTCGCTAAACTGAAAAAGCACAACGACGGTGTAACGTTCCTATTGACGGTCATCGACGTCTTCTCGAAGGTGGCGTGGTGCGTCCCGTTGAAGAGTAAAGCCGGTCCGGCGCTCGTTACGGCCTTCGAGCACCTGCTACAACGGCGGCGTGTGCCGAACGCGCTGCAGACCGATAAGGGGACGGAGTTTCTCAACAGACCCCTTCAGAAACTTTTGAAGGACTACGGCATCCACCATTTCGTGACGCATAACGAGGAAACTAAAGCGAGTGTCGTCGAACGTTTCAACCGAACCTTAAAGACGCGTATGTGGAGGTACTTTACGAAGTATCAGACACTGCGCTACGTAGAGGCGTTACAGAACTTTGTGCGATCGTACAACAACACCTATCACCGAAGCATCGGTAGGACGCCGGCGAGCGTCAACGCCGCGAATCAGGAGAGCGTGTGGCAACGGTTGTACGGCGATCGAGGTCGAGGAGGCAGTAAGCCGAAACTACGAGAGGGAGACCGCGTACGCGTCAGTAAGGCGAAGGCCCCTTTCAAGAAAGGGTACATGCCTAACTGGTTCGAGGAGCTCTTCACCATCGTAGAAACGCACCCGTCCGACCCGCCCGTTTACCGCCTGAAAGACGACGCCGGGACGGTGCTCGACGGCACCTTCTACGAACCGGAGCTGCAACGAGTAGTCGTTCCGAAGGATAAACTGTATCGTGTGGAGGTCGTTCTACAACGGCGTCGTCGTCGGGGTGTTGAGGAGGCGCTCGTTAAATGGAGCGGCTATCCGGCCTCCTTCAACAGCTGGATCGCCGCCAAGACCCTCGTCGACTATAAAGGGTAGGGTACCGTAACATCGGCCGGTAGTTGTTATGTGGACACGACGCTCGATGTGCTGGCGCTTACTACGTGACGTTGCCGCCGACGACTACCCTACAGCGTGCAGCGTTAACCGACGGTGGTGGTGCTACTATGCCCGACGACGCGGTTACGGTTGGTCAAGCCGACTGCGAGCGCGACGTGCTCGCGGACTACGTCGACGCTACCGAGTCTACGACCCACTCCGACCGCGAACACGTTCCATGGCATTTCTGCGGGAACGAATGTCCTAAAGCCGAGATCATCTTCCTGTGTCAGATCGTCGTCCTGTACACGGTTATCGTCGTCAGTATATACAATCTAACGCGGGGTCAGGGCGACTCCAACCTGTGGACGGCCCTGTTGAGTAGCTGTCTCGGTTACCTACTCCCGAGTCCGTCTATGAAGCGGAGAGGGGATGGCGGCGACTAACTTTTACCTAACCCTACCGAGCAACGCGTCTACGAAGGCGCACCCCGAAAACACGTTGACTCACTACACTACGAAACTACCGCGACGCATCGACCTATCGGGAGAGTGGGAATGCGGTCTGGTGACGCTACAGTATCCGCATACGTGGTACAACGTGAGAAAGAAGGACGCGTACTTCTACCTGTCTTGTGTGACGGGCGATTACGGAATGTACCGCTCCGCCGACGGTCTTTTGATTTACCGGCAATGCACCATCCCGCACGGATTTTACAATAGCGCTTACGAGTTGAGGGATAAAATCAACGAGGCGCTGTTGAAACTGACTACCGACCTCGTCAAGGTCCGACTGGAGTACTGCCCCGTCTCCCACCGGATGACGTTGCGTCTATCACCGGGTGTCGAATTTAATATACCCCACTGGAGCCGTCTGAGGGCCGTACTGGGCTTCGAATCGGGCGTCCTCACGAGCCCTTCCGTCAATGACGATACCACCCCCGTCGCGTATACCTACGAGCACGAGGGTCGGCGTACGGTGGATATGAACGGGGGAGTCGACACCCTGTACGTATATACGGACCTCGTGGAACCGCGCATCGTCGGTGATGTATTCGCCCCGCTCCTTCGATCCGTACCCATCTACGGGATGAACGGGGGGATTATTTCGGAGGTCTTCGACCGCGTCCAATACGTACCGCTCCTGCGGCGAGAATTCGACTCGGTCGAGATAGATATAAGAGACGACATCGGTCAACCCATACCATTCGAGCAGGGGAAACTCGTGGCGACGCTTCACATCAGACGCTGTAAATCTAAACTGTTTTGAAACGGCGGAGGAGGAAAATGACAAGAACCGCCGGTCGCACCAACGTGTACGAGGACTACTACGTTCGACAGGTCGGTGGTCAGCTACCGTTCTTCGTCGGCGGCCAGGGGCAGCGGGGACACGGCTTGGGTAATCTGTTCGGGAGCCTGTTTCGAAGCGCCATGCCGCTTATCAAGAGAGGCGCCATGGCATTGGGGAAACGTGCGCTCAAGACGGGCGTGCGCGTGGCGCGGGACGTCGTCGCCGGCGGGAACCTGAAACAGTCGATGAAACGACGCGCGAAGGAGGCCGGCGCCGACCTTCTCGACGGGCTGTTGAACGCACCGCCGCCGAAAAAGCGACGCCGACCACCGGGTAAAGCGGTAACGGCGACCCCGCGTAAGAAGAAACAACAACGCCGTCGCCGTCAAAAGGAACCGCACGATATATTCAGTAGCTAGGACGGCAGCGTCAGCCGGATAAAGCCACCGGTCGAAGCGGCGGCGTGCAGTCGGAACGGACGGCGGCGAACGGGACAGACGTCGACAGCAGCAGCTAGAATGGCGTTCGTGCATCCGCAGTCGTGCGAGGGTTTGAAGAGCGAACTGGACCTATTCACGCCGCCGCTAACGCAGACGAGCGTCGAGAGCGGGCAGTGGATCGATCACCAGCCGCTGACGACGCTCGACGCCGGCGGCCCCATCGAGTTCCTCATCCCGGGCTCGGGCGACGAGTATACGGACCTGTCGAGCGTTAGACTGTACGTGCGCGTGAAAATAACCCAAGGGGACGGTGCCGATATCGCGCACGACGCTAACGTGGCGCCGTCCAACAATTTCCTGCATTCCCTGTTCAGTCAAATCGACGTGGCGCTGAACGGCACGTTCGTGACGCCGTCGACCAATACGTATCCGTACCGGGCCTACCTCGAAACCCTGCTGAGTTATGGGAGCGATGCGAAAAAGACGCAGCTCACGAGCGGTCTGTGGTTCAAGGATACGGCCGGCTTCATGGATGCGACCGCGGGGGCTAACGGCGGGTACACCACGCGGCGTCACCATACGCGGGACGGTCACGAGGTGGAGCTGATGGGCCGCCTGCACGTCGACGTGTTCATGCAAGACCGGTACCTGCTGAGCGGCATCGACATAAAGCTTCGAGCGGTGCGCGCGAAGGACACCTTCGCGCTTATGGGAGTGGCGGGGGACTGGAAAGCCGTCATACTGGAGACCTACCTACAAGTGTGAAAAGCTAAAGTGAACCCGGACGTCCAGCTCGGACACATCAAGGCGTTGATGATCGGCACGGCCAAGTACCCGCTACGGCGGGTCGACTGCAAGTCGTTCTCGATAGCGCAGGGGACGATGTCGCATACGCACGAGAACGTCTACCTGGGCGCGCTCCCGCGACGCGTGTTCCTGATGTTCGTCGACAACGACGCCTATAACGGGGACTACACTAAAAACCCGTACAACGCGAAGCACTACGACATAAACTTTCTCGCTCTCTACGTCGACGGACGTCAGGTGCCGAGCAAGCCGTTGCAGCCGGACTTCCCGAACGGTCATTACATCCGCAGCTACGCGAACCTCTTCGCGGCGACGGGAAAAGCGTACGAGGACGAGGGGTTCGATGTGACGCGCCACGACTACGGTAACGGCTACACCATCTTCGGCTTCGACCTATCGCCCGACTCCTGCGATGGCCCGCATTTCAACGTCGTGCGTAAGGGCGCCCTTCGTTTCGAGGTCCACTTCGGGACGGCTCTCCCGCGCACGGTGAACGTCGTCGTGTACGGCGAGTTCGAGGCGGTGCTCGAGATCGACAAAAGCCGGAACGTCCTGTACGATCGCTAACATGGACACTTTTCAGCTGCTACGTCGCCTACGTCTCGACCCGTTCACTAGACGCGTGGTCGTCGGCGTCGTGGCCAAAGACGCGCTACCGAAACGACGGCTCACCGATCTACCGGCGGCTTTCGTGTGCAACACCGACGACGGCGGCGAACCGGGCGAACATTGGGTGGTCGTCTACGTGGACGTCGACGGGCGAGGCGACTACTTCGACTCGTACGGTCTACCGCCGCAGCACGACGACTTCCGCGCCTTCCTGCGCCGCAACTGCGACGCGCGCTGGACGTACAACGACAAGCGACTGCAGAGCGTGGTCTCTAACGTATGCGGACAATATTGCGTCGCCTACCTACTCTTACGATGCCGCGGTCTACCGCTAAAGGGGTTCCAGTACCTGTTCGGCGCCGATCGGGTGACTAACGACTGTCTCGTATTCGACTGGCTAAAGCCGCATTAGACTCTTATTAACTACTAGTATCGCTTTTTCGCTTTCAAGCTTGTTACCGCTACTACTACGAATAAAAGACGATGAAACGTATTGTAGGTGTTGTTGTTGCATTTGTTTTATTTCGTACCAGGACCCTACCTACCCTACCCCTAGAGGGGGGCCGCCGCCTACCCCTTAGAGGTAGTCCTTTAGGCCCTGTCCTCGCCTTAGAGGCGCCCCTTAGAGGGGTAGTTTCCCCGCATCGCCTACTACACGAGAACGGGCGCCGTGGTGATGCCGTCGTCGAGGACGCGACGCTTAGCGTAGAAATAGCTCAACGCCGCGCGCTCCTGAATGTACGTCAGCATGGACGATTCGCGCACCTGGAAGCCGCGGTTCGTGCCGCCGCGGCTCCGTCGATCGCGCAGCACGGCGAGGAAGACGTCCTTGTCGATGTCGTTCTGACGCTTATTCAACCCCTTAGTGCTGTACTTGTCGCCGTCCCGACCGAAACAGTAGTATGTTTTACTACAGAGCGCGACGATTCCGCGCCCGGACCACTCCTCCTTGAAGAGCCCCGGCGTTCGCCTGTCGTACAGGCGTCGTCGAGCGCAACAGGGCGGCGGCGTGTCCCACGCTCGCCCGGCGAGTCGGCACTGCGCGTACGCGTCCGCGTGAACGTCGCAGCATTCGGCCGGGAACCAGTCGCCGCGATGGCGAAAGTAATGCTCGCGTTTAGCCTCCTCCACCAGGTCGTCGACGTTCCGGCCCGCGAGGGCTATGTACGCCGAGTCCGTATCCATGGCGCAGTACTGGAAGAGGGGTCTCGGGATGTAGAATGCGATAAAATCGTAGTAAAACTCGAGCATCCGTAGCTTCGCGTACTGATAGACGAAGTAGCCTATCTGGTTTGGTAGTTTGTAGCGGACGATTCGCTTGTTCAGCGCCACCTCGTAGACGCTGCCGGGTACGACGACGTCGAGCTGTCGGAAGCGGCGGTCGTTGACGAGCGTCGAGGCGCCGGTCGTCGTGCAGTATTTCGTGTCCCTGTGGAGATCGACGCGCGTAATAGTCTTCCCGTAAGAGCTGTTGCCCATTAGCTTAAAGGTGTCGGCGATGATGGTTTTGTCGGGGTCGGTGTCGCCCTCGCGTCGCGCCGCCGAGACCGTGTCGCCGAAGCGGCGGAAGCAGGCGACCGGGACGTACTCGACGATCTGGTACACGCGGTCGACGACGAGGCCGTGCTCCAGATACCACCGTAGTAGGGGTGTCGCGAGTAGAATCTTGCTGCCGAAAAAGCTACCCACGAGCGTCCGTTGAGGTCGCTTCAGGAGGTCGTGAGCTTCGGCGTAGCGACGCATGAACGGGCTGAGATCGTCGCGGTCGATGTAGGCGTTCTTGAACACCGGTTGCATCTCGGCGAAGACATCGCGCAGCGCGTCCGGGACGGCGATGTCGCACTCTACCAGCCCGAAGAGGGTACCGTCGCGTACGCCCTTCAGGATCGTCGACGTCGTAACGGCGGCGCCGGGGGCCGTCCAGCGACTCTCCTCGGGCGGCGCCGGCGGTCGCAGTTTGCGCCATTGGCACTCCCACATCTCGACGACGGTGACGAACCGGCGAAGGTAGGTGGTGACGGCGTTCGTCTCGGCCTAGAGTCGAGTCATCGACCGCCCGTTAACGTCGTTCATTTCGCGCCCCGTACACGGGCAGCCGTGAAAGAAACACCCCTGGAACTGGTACGCCGTTCGCGTCTCGCGACACCAGCCGTCGACCCGGTACTTGCCGACGCGGTGTTCGCGCCCATTGAGCATGTGTCCTATGCGCACCCCCGTCCTTTCGGCCTCCCACGTTAGCTACTGCACGGCCATACGGCCGTAGCGGTGTACGCGTTGCGGCCGAAAGCCGGTCTCCGCCCGCCGGCGCGTATACCACCCCGTCGGCATATCTTGGGTGATCGCCCATAGGTAGAGCCCGTTCGCGTCAAATCCCACGATCGAGCGACACGGGTGGCCGCCGTGTAGAACGGTTACGTCGGCCTCGTGATAGCGCGCGAAGATGATCGAGGGACCGCCGACGATCTGCGTCTGTATGAGCCGGTGCAGGTCCTTGTTCGATTCGTTGAAGAGTGTGAAGTGAATCGAAAACGGGAGATCGTTGAACAGGTAGAGGAGCGTTAGACCCGGGACGCTGATGCCGTCCTTAAACATATCGATGCGGTGTTGCTGGTAGAAGGTGAACTGCTTGTCGACGGCCTCCAAAAACGGGACCACATCTCGGTTATTGTACCACACGAGGAAGTCCCTTAGCGTGGTCATCCCTTCGGCGCGCCATACCGCCGCGCAACCCTCGTACGCCTCGGCGGAGATCCCTTCGCATTTCAGGTGGCTGTAGAACGCCTCGCGCGGCGGTAGTTTGTCGTCGTCTAGTTTCCCCAACGCGTCGACGTACTCGTAGGGGAAGTAGCCCTTCGTTACGCTGCAGCCGTAAGCCTTCAGAAACTTATCGTAGCTGAATCCCGGGGCCAGGTAGTTAGTGATGTCCAGAAACTTGAGCGTCTCCGTCGACAGGCACATGAAATTGTTCTGCCGTTTAATCGCGAACGCCGTCGAGGTAGGCTGACCGACGATCAGGAAGAGGGGCGTGAGATACTTTTTGACTAGGTTCAAATCGTACTTGCCCGAATTGAAGCCGAGGACGGGGAGTTGGCGTAGATGCGTCCACAGGCGTGTGGCGAGTGCGGTGTACGGGGTCTTGTTGTCGTGGTGTTATAGAACCTTCTAGAAGTTGTACAGTAAACAACATTCCGTTACAAGGCGTTTATGGAACTACACGGTCTTTTCGACTAGTCTAAACCATGGCATATTCACGGACGGTACGTAACTACCCATATACCTTTTTAACATTCACGCTTTCTTTTTAATATTTAAGCGATATTTACAAAACTACAGTTCCTTCGATACCGTGGGTCTATTTTATTATTTAAACTGTAGACCCTTTTTTTAATCACTGTAGTATATTTAATTATTATTATTATTATTTAAGACTTTGTTTTCTTACAGGACAAATGCGCTATAATATCACCACCAATTTAAACTGTAGACCTTTTTTAATCACTGTAATATTATAGTTTATTATTGTTTTCTTACAGGCCAAATGCGCTATGCCGTTTCCACGGTACAGGGACCGGAAGAATAACCCTGATGAGGCGCCTCGGTGGTTTGACGATGGGTACTGCGCTAGGCGGACTCAATCGACCACCGTTAGCCGCTGGGGATCGGGGTTGCCTAAAGGCGCGCCGCTACGACAGGAGGCACCTCCTACGGCGGCGGCGGCCGGCCGCTGGGGATCGGGGTTGCCTAGAGGCGCGCCGCTACGACAGGAGGCACCTCCTACGTCACCGCCAGAGGCGGCCGTCGACCCGGACACGCAACTACCGCCGCCGCCGTTATATCGACGCCCCGCGGTACCGGCCGCTCGCACGTGCGTTGTGACTGGTGTACGACGCCCCGGTGCCTCGCTGGTGGAGCGCCCCGACGATCGTGCCTCGCTGGGGGAGGCTCGTCGTCACGTCCAGATAGGCGACGGTTTCGGCCCTTATACGGGCCCCCCTCGACCTCCCTATAACAGTACTGGTAGTGGTGGTGGGCCACCCAGTGCTTACGGCGTACGCTGGGGATAGTAGAATATAATAATAATAAATAGATTGCTCACCGCACTCCTCGTTGTCTTTATGTTCACACCGTTATTATCCGTTTGAACTCTATATTCCAACTAGTTGTCCTGAATCCTCTATAAAGACAAGCTTACATCTACCTAGGTTACGGTATGAATAATACAGTAGCATTATTCTCCAATGCAGCCCAGTCAGCCAGCATCGTTCAATGGACTTTGGACGCCTGTTACCGATTACGCTTGGTGTCAACAACAACAACAAGCGTCATACCGGGTGAAGGTTTGTAAAAAAGAATGGCGCGAAAGAATAGCATAGCCGCTAGCTAAGGGGTCCGTTCAAAGGTCTTGTTATCATATACAAAGTGCTAGAACCGTTACCTAGAGGGCGCTACTAATATCGTTATATAAGTTCGGTGAAATATACCACCGCTAGGGTAAATAACCGCTATATAACCTTCTTTCGTACTAGCATAACCATCTCCGAACCTTCTAGACGAGTATCCTTCTAGTACAAGACACCAGGAGGCGCTAGGGGGTAGTGAAATGGTACTATCTCGCTACACCAGGGGGCGCTACACATAACCGCTAGAGTGTATAGCCGCGTCGCTAGGGGGCAGCAGTGAAATGGTACTGTCTCGCCACACTCATCAATCATAACGTTTTTTATAAGTAAGCTGTCAAAACCACTTAAGATATTTCATTTTTTATAAGTAGATTTTTCACTCGTGCCGGGTCAACTTGCTTGACCTTTGTTGATCTTTGTGACCCGCGGTGCCTTTGATCTCCTTTGATCTTGGCACGAGTCGGGGGCCAGCGCGGTCTCCTTTACTACTCCCCTAGACTCACTCTCTGGTGCCGGCCCTAGACGACACTCTCTGGCGCCGGCCCTAGACTACACTCCCTGGATCCGCTTCTAGACTACACTCCCTGGATCCGCCCCTAGACTACACTCCCTGGTGCCGGCCCTAGACTACACTCTCTGGTGCCGCCCCTAGACTACACTCCCTGGATCCGCCCCTAGACTACACTCTCTGGTGCCGCCCCTAGACTACACTCTCTGGATCCGCCCCTAGACTACACTCCCTGGTGCCGACCCTAGACTACACTCTCTGGTGCCGCCCCTAGACTACACTCCCTGGATCTGCCCCTAGACTACACTCCCTGGTGCCGCCCCTATACTATACTCCCTGGATCCGCCCCTAGACTATACTCTCTGGATCCGCTCCCTAGACTACACTTTCTGGATCCGCCCCTAGACTACACTCCCTGGATCCGCCCCTAGACTACACTTTCTGGATCCGCCCCTAGACTACACTCCCAGGATCCGCCCCTAGACTACACTCTCTGGTGCCGCCCCTAGACTACACTCCCTGGTGCCGCCCCTAGACTACACTCCCTGGATCCGCCCCTAGACTACACTCCCTTGTGCCGCCCCTAGACTACACTCTCTGGTGCCGCCCCTAGACTATACTCCCTGGATCCGCCCCTAGACTACACTCCCTGGTGCCGCCCCTAGACTACGCTCTCTGGTGCCGCCCCTAGACTTCGCTCTCTGGTGCCGAACATAGACTACACTCCCTGGATCCGCCCCTAGACTACACTCCCTGGATCCGCCCCTAGACTACACTCTCTGGTGCCGCCCCTAGACTACACTCCCTGGATCCACCCCTAGACTACACTCCCTGGATCCGCCCCTAGACTACACTCCCTGGATCCGCCCCTAGACTACACTCCCTGTATCCGCCCCTAGACTACACTCCCTGGATCCGCCTCTAGACTACACTCCCTGGATCCGCCCCTAGACTACACTCCCTGGATCCGCCCCTAGACTACACTCTCTGGTGCCGCCCCTAGACTACACTCCATGGATCCGCCCCTGTGTTGCTGTTCATTTCAACTCGGTTTGTCCAACAGTTCCCACACCCGGCCCCCTGTCACTGTATTACAACCCGATCAGGCCCTTTCTCAGACATCGTGGTGTTGGGAACAACATGCAGAAAGTACAGGGCTTTCGTGGGGGACCATCAAACTGCACATAGTCTACACACACCGATGGCTTAATGTTAACATGACTTCTTTAATATTACAGGGAAATGTAGATCTCATGTGCGCGCGGAGCATTTCGGGAATTGTAAACTACAAATAGTGTATTGGTGTCTATTGTCCAGAGTAGACCTCTACCCTTCCCTGGAACGGATGTTGCCATAGCGACATTACTACATCGAATCACGAAAAAAGTACCGTCAGCAACGAACCAATCATTTAATTTATTAAAAAAGCAATATCCGGTTAAAAATTACCGACAGTTGAAGATGGTTGATAAGACATGGACGGAATCTGCAAGCCGGGCACCCAACCTCAAACCCTTGTCGGAGAGGAGAAGGTGTGATTCCCCACGGTGCTTCAACAGCGAAAGGGGTTTACTCTCCTCCGAAACACGGTTACCTAAAATAAATTACAACGATCAACACCATTTAGCCCCTTAATATTTAACGTCCAATATTTATAGATAGTCCCTAGAAGGCTTTTTCGTCAACTTGAAAGGTATCTGACGTCTCGTCTCTTACAAGCGAAATTCGCAAACAGTGCTTCGTCAAGTTCCTATTGCCCTGTCGCACGCGTTGTAGAACCTGTAGGCAGCATCTCAAACTCATCGTAACCGTTTACTGCAACAACAATTAAGTGATGTAATAACAATAATATTATTAATAATAGTATCATTATTAATAATAATAATAAGACGAAGAAATAAAGAAAATGAGTAAACATGTCCTGCCGCTGATCCACTGCGACTTCGTTATGGTTGTCAAGTGAACATTTACGTCATCACCAATATTGTTGTTACGTAGACGCGGCGGTCTACGTCAGTCTGCAGCTGCGCAGTGCGTTACTTCCCGACGATGTCGTGCGTGTATACGCATAGTGAGTGAGTGAGTGAGTGAGTGAGTGAGTGAGTGAGTGAGTGAGTGAGTGAGTGAGTGAGTTTATTCAGTAAAATTATATACATGCATTACATAATTAAAAGAAATATTACACACACACATATATATATATATATATACCTGTATATATATATATATATATATAATACGGAGGATGGCACACGAGAGCTCACATAGTACACTTATTTCCAATGTGGTCCTAAAAAATTGCAAATTTTAACATACAATAACTAAACAAATATTTTTTATTAAATATTAAGACGCAGCGTAAAGATTGTGTTCATGAGCCACCAATCTACTATACAAAACATGTAAATTCTGAAAAACCTTGGTTCACAACAGGCTTGAAAAATGCTTGCCACAAGAAAAACGCATTGTATAGAAGATTTCTGAAAAGTAGATCAAATGAAGCGGAACACTGTTACAAAAAATATATAAATAAGTTAACCACAATTCCAAGAAATGCCGAAAAAAACATACTACAGGAAGACCAAAAACAAAGCCGTAAAGAAACATGGAATATACTGAACACAATAATAAATAAACAACGGAGTGAATCTTTTTACTCTGATTGTTTTGAAACGGATGGTAAAGGATTTACTAATACAAACAACATAGCAAATGAGTTCAATATTTTCTTCGCAAATATTAGTCAAGAATTAGCTGCAAAAATAGATCCACCATTAAATGACACCTGAATTCATGATTATCTCGAGAACAGAAATATAACTAGTATGTTCTTTAGCCCAATCAATGAAGAAGTCATTGGCATTGTCAGAACCTGTAAAAACAAGAAATCAACATATTTTAAACGCAAAAGTATGAATGTTGTTAAGAAAACCACACAAAGTATTACTAAACAACTGACAGCAATATTTAACATGTCCTTTGAAAGTGGAATTTTTCCATCTAGCATGAAAGTATCCAAAATTATCCCCATATTTTAAAAAAGGTTCAAAAGCAGATTTCAATAACTACAGACCAATATCTCTACTGTGTCAGTTCTCCAAAATACTTGAAAAGCACTAAAATAAGAGACTAGAACAATTTATTGATAAAAACAATGTCCTATCAAACAGCCAGTATGGGGTTCGTTCCTCAATGTCTACATCACATGCACTGTGAAGTTGGTAGAAGAAAGTAATGCATCACTGGATAGAAAGAAATTTACACTGGGTGTCTTCGTCGACTTAAAAAAAGCTTTTGATACAGTAAACCATTCTATACTAATCGGAAAACTCAATTACTATGGTGTTCGTGGTTTGGCAGAGAAATTGATCAAGAGCTATCTGTGTGACAGAAAGCAACTTGTCAAAATAGGTGAATGTCCATCTGATATAATAAATGTCTCATGCGGTGTACCGCAAGGTTCAGTGCTAGGACCTAAACTATTTATCCTGTATATTAATGATATTTGTAATGTATCACAACTCCTCAGATTTGTTCTATTTGCAGACGACATCAATAGTTTGTATTCAGATACAGATGTGCATGGCCTTATACGTGTAGTCAACTGTGAACTCGAAAAACTGTACACATGGTTCAGTGTGAACAAATTGTCATTGAATGTATCAAAAACAAATGATATGGTCTTTGGCAACCGCAGAATAAATTGTGATATGGACATAAACATTCACAATAACCAAATTACTAGAGTCAGTAAAACCAAATTTCTTGGAGTTCTGACTGATGAAAAGTTAACTTGGAAAGATCACATAAATTATGTCAAGACAAACCTGTCTAGCATAAACGTGTACAGGGCAAGTCATGTCCCAAGTCGGAACCACAAGCTTACTTACCCTATACTACTCACTGTTCTTACCAACATTATGCCACTGCTGTGAAATTTGGGGAAATGCATGTATTACTAATGTACACTGCATTACAGTGGTACTATATGATAAATATATTTTGTAACGTTATCATAACGGCAATACCAATAAACGGTTGTGTTTGCTGGGAACATAACATAAAATGTTATTAGATTTTTTTTAAATATGGTCGTTTAAAAATTAATTAAGACGTACACTTTGGGCTTAGGTTTCGGTGGATGAGGGGGCTTACAATCCAAATTTGCCACGAGGCCCAAATATCCCTTAATCCGCCTCTGTGAGAATTCCTCTTTTGAGAACACCCTTTCAGGACTAATAGTTCCTGTATGGAAAAGAAAGGGAGACGTGCACGACCCAAAAAAATACAGAGGCACCGCATTGCTGAAACCCTAAAGATGTTGGAGAGAATCCTGGATAGGTGGAAGGAGAAATCGGAGAAGAACAACAGGGCTTCAGAAGAGGAAGAGGTACAGCTGATGGGATGTTTGGGGGGACAGGAGAGTATGGCTGTGGGTTTTATAGACTTGGAGAAAGGTTATGACACGGTACCGGGAGAGATGGCAATGGCGACATTGAGATGGATGAGGGTCCCAGAGGCAGAAGTCGGGGTGGTGGAAGGGACATATGAAGAAACGAAGGGCAGAGTGGTGCGTGGACCTGGAATCTGAGAAGAATTCAAAGTGAATGTTGGCTTGAGACAGGGGAGTGCCCCGATCCCACTACTGCTTATCGCAGTGATGGATCTGATAAGTAGAAAGACCAGTACGAAAGATATTCTCCAGAAACTACTGCAGACGATCTAGCGGTGGTAACGGACGGGGAAGCGGATTTACAGGAACCGATAGAGTGGAAGGATATCTTCAGCAAACATGGACTGAAGGTGAATTTGGAGAAGACAGATGTGCTGTGGGTTGGGCAACAAAGCAGAGCTGGAAATACACCTGGAGGGGAAGAAACTAAACAAAGATACATTTTTGTATACCTGGGCGGAGCCTTATGTGGGGATGGCTCATCGGAGACAGAAATTCGCAAGAGAATACAAGCAGGGGCGAATGCATGGAGGAAAGTAGAAGGTGTGATGGGAGACAGGCACATATCGCGAAAACTCAAGGGAAAGATACTATGCACATGTGTGATACCAGCATACCTGAAGGCCTAGAAACTATAGCAATGACAGAGAAACAACAGGAGAGGGTACAAGTTTGCGACAACAACTGGGTCAGGAGAATTACGGGGGTAAAGAGAATAGATAAGCGAAGAGTGGAAGAGCTGAGGGAGGATGTAAGTGTGAAAGAAAGTTTCAAGAAGAAGTTGGTGAGAAGTTGGTTGAAGTGGGCAGGACATGTGGAGCGATTGGGAGAAGAACGGATGGCAAAGAAAGCAGCTGCCCGGAGAGTGGAAGGGAAAGAAGACGAAGGCGACCGAGACTGAGGCGGGAGGATTGCGTGAAGAAAGACCTGGAGGAATGGAAAGGGGAATGGAGAAAAAGAGCAAAAGACCGAGGAGAATGTAGAAGGGTAGTAGAGAACGTAGTGCAAGCACAACGAGGAGAAAGAGAAAGAAAAGAAACATTTACGTTCTCAATTTTGGCACCAAGAACAAGGGGTGCATGGGTGTTGTTCCACGACAAAATTGCATTTTTTATTCTCATTATTCAAAGTTAGTGAAACTTTACTCCGAAGTACACCAACAGGAATGCTGATCATCCAGACACAAACATCTTAATATTCGGGTGGGCTAAGCCCCCCCGTCTAAAAATTTGGGTTGAGCCCCAAGCCCCCCTCAGTTCCAACAGTGAATTAATCTGATTTACAATTTAACTCGTCAAAATGTCAACTTATTAAATACGGCAGTGGTACCGATTGTCCATTTTACTTTGATAGTTTAAAAATGAAGCAGAACAAAACAGTTTTGCAGGTAGGCCACATTATAGTGCCTGGCACTGACCGGGCTATAGTAAAAGATATGCTAATTTAGGATTTTGTTATATGAGCATAAAACGTCAATTATTTATGTCGAACTGTACATCTTTCTATTGTGTATTTTGTGGAATTTACAAGACAAATGTGTTGATGAGTTTTATACTACGTGGCGCAAAGGTATAAGAAAACTGTTTAATCTACCAGTTTGCACTCACTGCAATATGGCGCCACCATCAGCAGAGTGTTTACCAATTCAAAGTCAGATTATAGATTGAATGGAGCGATTTATACAGAGTTGCATAAATGCAACAACACTAGTTTGAAAATGCTCGCTCATCTAGCCTTTAAAAATAGTGGTTCATATATGTCTAAAATCTTCAAATATACATCTTGTTTAAACTCAAACTTGGTGCCATGACGTTCTATAATATGAAGTCTAACCACTTTTATGATATATATATATATGTATACATATATTTATATATACGTGTATATATATATATATATATACGTATATATATATATATTGTTTAATTAGAATTGTACAACTTTTAGTACGAATAAATATATTATTATTATGCGGATTCTAGCAGCATGGTCCGATTCTGTAGCCTTGTGTGAAAAGGACAATCACTGGAGGAACTCGCTCCAAATGACCATTGCATCCAGTTGGACATGCAGCAGGAGTTTATTCTTCCCCAGGGCGTCTTGCTATGTAAACTCCTGGGATAACAAATACACAAGAAGCCAACTTCATTGCAAAGTAAATGATTCCAGTTAAATTGTAGTCAGTCAAAGTTGATCAATGCAAATGCAAACCGCTACTAAATCTAGCCAACCAATTATAGCTAGCACTACAAGTCCTTTAATCAATCTTATGGTAAAATCTGTACAACTGTTGTTGCATCTTCAATGAGAAGATTGTCAAAGTCTGCCAGTCCAAATGTTGCAGTACCGAAGCCTGCAAATCCATGAGTAGACACACCTTTCTGCAGTTCGAAATCAAACCCATTCGTAGACACTCCTTTATGCAGTTTGACATCAAACCCATGCATAGACACTCCTTTATGCAGTTCGACATCAAACCCATGCGTAGACACTCCTTTATGCAGTTTGACATCAAACAACATGTGTTTGCCCACAAATCCCACCGTCTTGTTATCCTACAACAGAAAAGCCATAAGCAAAACGTTAAGTACTTTTTATGATGCAGGTCTCAATTATAGTTTATTTTCATATAACAATATGTCAAATAAGATCTCCATGTGTCATAATCCTATCTAATGGAGAAAGATAATTTGTTGTTTTTCCTTAAAAAACCTTTGTTCTACAAAACAATGGCCCAGATGTTATCATGATGACATAAATAGTTATTTGTCACATCAGCTATAGAGTTTTTGTTCCACCCTACAATTTGTTTTCTTGTGGAAATCAACGAGATGCTTCCAATCAGACAAGAAGATTTAGTCTACAGATTTTAAGTTAAAATGATCATTAAACAACTACCAGAAAGATGGTAATGAAATGTCAGCAATATGTGAATGTTATATGTTATGTATGTCTCTCTCTCTGTTCTGTCTCCCTCCCTCTCTGTCTCTCTCCCCCTCAGTCTCTCTCTCCCTCCCTCTGCTTCCCTCTTCCTCTCTCTCTCTCTGCCTCGCTCTCCTTCTCTCATTGTCTCCTTTCTCTGTGTCACTCTCTCTCCCTGTTTCTATGGCTGATGTCTGTCTTGGGAGACTGTTCCTTGTTGTGACTGCTCAACTGATGTTTATTTGCTTGTTGTAGAATGTGCGACTGACTGCTCCAAGTGCTCCAAGTGCTCTGTGGCTATGCAGAGTCGAATACCACAAAGATCAGTGATTGGCCTTCTTTTTTTAATACTCACAAATGATTTACCTGATGTTATAAAGGTCTCTCATATTTTCTTGTTTGCGGATGATCTGATGCTTTAATCCAATTTATACCGAAGAGTACTGCACAAAACTGTAATAAGATCTTATCTCTGTCGAACGCTGGACAGATACATCATTTTTGAAATTCTATCCAAATAAATGTATCCATATGATAACTGGATCATTATTCACAAGGAATAATGGCTATTCACTTCGATGCAATCAGACAACACTTACAAGTACGGACAATGTGAAAGTTATTGGAGACGCTTTCGATCCATCGCTTACTTTTGAGGCACATATGTCACAACAAATTAATAAAGCCAATTCGATTATGGGGATAATCCGACGAATTTTCGATCATATGGATGAAAAGTGTTTTTCTACGACTTTTAAGTGCCTCGTCCGTCTACACATTGAATACATTAATCAAGTATGGAGTCATTTCTTAATGAAACATATTACCACTCTTCAAAATGGTCAGCGCAGAGCAACCAAATTAATTCCTCGTTTCAAAAACCTTGAATATAAAGAACATTTACAGAGACTGAAATTACCAACTCTATCATACGGTCGCCTCACAGGAGATATGATTGAAATGTATATGATACTAACAGGGAAATATGATCCAGCAGTCTTATCCAATGTTGTTACTTTGGGAGCCAACAAAGCATATACGAAAGGGCACCACCTAAACATATTTAAAGAAAGATGCCGATTAAATATTAAAAATAAATCATTTATATACCAACGCACAGACGTATGAAACAGTCTCCCACAGTCTGTGGTTGATGCTTCCGTTTGACACAAAATAGATAAGTTATACCAAAACCACCCTATGAAAACTGAATACACTGCCCCACTCCTATCTTAGATTGTGCCAGACTCAGACGCATGCACACAGTCCGAGCATATGTCAAAACCGAGAGCTGGTATGTACGAGGCAGATGCAGTAATCCCTAGTCAAGCCAGAAGAGGACCTGTAAGAACCTGTAAGATGTTACTCACTTTACTTTCAGGTGTTGAAAATGGCCCAGCAACAATGAAGTTAATTTTTGAAAGACAAAAAGAGAGAATCAGGAAGTGGGAAACACTGGAGCCGTTATTGCCTATGGTACACAGCTAACTGCACCAATGATCGGCTCGGGACATCTCATTGGGAGCTCCTTACAACCCTACTCTGGAGAGTAGTGTCACAATCCTTATCTCTCACAGTTGACCCACACCGTGTGGTAGTACCCTGCAGGGGAGGGATATATCGGCCCCAAGCCTTCCCGGCGTTCCCATAACCGGTGTGGTCATCCATGCCACGTGATATAACCCTATATATTGAGCACGTCAAGCTGCAATTAACATAGGAAATTTACCTGCTTTTATAACCTACCAGACACAGACAGGCGAAATATGTATAATACACAGTGCGGTATTAATGGTGAATTAATAACGAACACAGATGGTGTTCGAACTTGTGTTTATTCCGCCGTGGTGAGTTGCATTAAAAGAATGTTAACTAATGCATTAATTTTGTGTGCCTTAAGTGACGATACATATGTTTCTAGTACTTTTATCACTGCCAAATAATATAACTATAATCAGCCAACCATAAGCGTGTGTGTATTTGCATTATGATTCGCAAGATGTTCTATGAACACATTACGCCAGTGCGTATGTACGTGTATGCCTATATATGTGTCTACATTACGGTACGATACAAAAGTTAAGTTTATAAACACAATAACCATGTTCTTTTCTTGCGCGCGCGTGCCTGTCGCCGTGAATAGACTATCAACAATAACGAATTTATTTTCTTGCTGTACCCAAAGGCAATATATAGAACAGACTACAACTACTTGTTGTTTTAAACAAATGAAGTCCGTACCTACCTTCCTGTTGCAGCCATCTTGCAATGGCTACCCCTTCACGCTGTCTTCTCCGGCAACTGTTTTCATATCCTATAGTGTGTTCCACTGTTGAAATCACCTGTTAAACGAAGCACTGTATCGAGCGTCAAGCGAATATTGTTTGTTACATACATATAATGTGCGCTGGACCCACGCAATTCAACCATCCACCAGTTAAGTCGGTGTTGTACTGAAACACGTCGTGTGACCTATATTTCAACCACTGTTTTCCTATTGGTCGTTTTACGCTCATCAGACACACCTTTACAACAACTGTCAGGTGAAGCTCGACAGAGGTAGTCACATTAAATTCAAGCTAAAGTCAAATTAAATCCCTTTAGATTAGGAAGGAACCATTGTTGGGCTCGCACGTGATGCCTACAAGTTCACCGTGAATCAATGCATTGTCTCTGAGGTAATGCACCATCAGCACAGTTGGCATGCCTATATGAATAGGCTCGTCATTCGTGTTAAGTGTGCAGCGATCCATGACCGTATCCAATTACGGGTGAATATGAGAGAGAGAGAGAGAGAGAGAGAGAGAGAGAGAGAGAGAGAGAGAGAGAGAGAGAGAGTGAGAGGGGGAAGATGGCGTAAAGAAATAGAGGAGGGAATGAGGGACTTAAAATGAGGCGGACAGACTGGGTAATCATGGAGAGCGTCAGGGGAGAGATGGATGGAGGGGTAGAGTGGGGTGAGAGGCGGAAAGGGATAGGAGAGGAACGAAAGAGGAAGGAGATGAGAAAGGAGAAGGAGGGGAAGATACGCTGATGGAGAGTGACAATGAGTTTTACTTCCCTACGATCCCTTGTGGGGTATGAAAAAAGCGTTCTCTCTAAAGTACATGTTAGTAGAACACATTGTATTCTTAAGAACATGTAGAATTCTATTATATAAATAATATTTGCTTGATGTAAAACATAACGCACAATAAATAAAACATTCAGAGACCTTACTGTATTAAGTGTTTTCAATTATTTTATGATCAATAGTGCAAACCATATAACGTAAAATAATATAAAATAAACCACATTTAACACAATTATATGACTAATAAATTAACTATAACCTACGTTGTTTCTTCTATGCAAATCAGTGTTATTAGAAAGATAAACTTTGTCATGATTACATTAATAAATCTGGAAAGATCTCTCAACTGTTTCACAATATGTACATTAAACAACTGGTTTATTTTTAAAGTATTAGGTCTGTTTCTAAAGTATTTTTGTATTTATTGAGTGGGAGGAGAGATAGGAGCGAGACGAGAGACAGAGAGTAGTGAGAGAGAAGTGAGAGAGGAGAGAGAGGAGAGATAGGAGAGATAAGTGAGATAGGAGAGATAGAAGAGAAAGAGTGAAGAGAGAGAGGAAAGAGAGAGGAGAGAGAGAATGAGAGAGAGAGACTGAAAGAGAGAGAGAGAATGAAAGAGAGAGAGAATGAGAGAGAGAGAGAGAGAGAGAGAGAGAGAGAGAGAGAGAGAGAGAGAGAGAGAGAGAGAGAGAGAGAGAGAGAGAGAGAGAGAGAGAACGTGAGAGAGAGTGAGAAGATGGCGAGAGGTACGTAGAGAAGGGAATGAGGGACTTAAAATGAGACAGACTGGGGAAATATGGAGAGCGACGGCGAAGAGAAGGATGGAGGGGTAAAATGGGGAGAGAGTCAGAAAGGGTGAGGAGGGGAGGGGACTGGAGGGAACGTGAGAGGAAGGAGATGTGAAAGGAGATGGAGGGAAGATACGCTGATAGAGAGTGACAATAAGAATGAGTTTTATTTCCCAACGACCCCTAGTGGAGTTTGAAAAAAGTGTTCTCTCTAAAGTACTTTTTAATAGAACATTTTGTATTCATAAGAACATCTAGACTTCTATTATAAAAATCATATTTTATTAATACATAAAACATTCAGTAACCTTACTTTATTAAGTCTTTTCAATAATTTTGTAATCAAACCAAATAATGTAAAATAATATAAAATAAAATAAACCACATATAACACATGTATTTCACAATTTGAACACATTTACATGTAATTATATTACTAATAAATTAATGGTTTATATTCAACGTATTAGCTCTGTTTCTTAAGTAGTTCAGTATGTATTGAGAGAGAGAGAGAGAGAGAGAGAGAGAGAGAGAGAGAGAGAGAGAGAGAGAGAGAGAGAGAGAGAGAGAGAGAGAGAGAGAGAGAGAGAGAGAGAGAGAAGAGAGAGAGAGAGAGAGAGAGAGAGAGAGAGAGAGAGAGAGAGAGAGAGAGAGAGAGAGAGAGAGAGAGAGAGAAGAGAAAGAGTGATGAGAGAGAGGAAAGAGAGACAGAGAGAAACGAGAAAGGGAGAGAGATGTTGTGTGTGTGAGAGAGAGAGAGAACGAGAGAGGGGGAGATAGAGAGAGAGAGAGAGAGAGAGAGAGAGAGAGAGAGAGAGAGAGAGAGAGAGAGAGAGAGAGAGAGAGAGAGAGAGAGAGAGAGAGAGAGAGAGAGAGAGAGAGAGAGAGAGAGAGAGAGAGAGAGAGAGAGAGAGAGAGAGAGAGAGAGAGAGAGAGAGAGAGAGAGAGAGAGAGAGAGAGAGAGAGAGAGAGAGAGAGAGAGAGAAATGTGTTTCAACCCACATGCAATAAATATTAAATGGTATTACTGCCGAATATTCCAAACATCTCATATTTCATCAGACATAGAAAACTCCGGTAACTTGGGCATGTGTGTCGTCTACCACACTAAAATCCTCGGATCGTAGCTTTCATACAAGCTTTTTGTTTATTAGAAGATTTGTTTTGTGAAGCGCAGCATCCTGTCCTAATAACTTCTGTATGCGCTTTACATTTTATCCCTGGCGCACCTAATTCTTCTTACACCTTGATGAGAATTAATTATTACTTTGATGACACAAATGCAAAATAAATTTGCGAACCGGCGTACAAGGAAGTGTTATGCAACGAGGCCATAGAATATTGTTTCCTGTAAACTGATAAAGATGAAAGGACATTTACGTCCTAAAATATTGAAAGTGTTTATTGGTGATTTATGCATTATAACATCGCAATATTTTGTATATTCATAACATCGTAATTGTTAACTCTAACCATTGCATACTGTCGGACATGAATGTTCACATTTTTAAAACATCAGCTCAACATTTTAACAGGCCTGAATTCTCCAAACTGGTACTACAAGATACGAGCATAGTACGTAGATAGAACTCAGAATTCAGAATCAATTTATTTCACCTATAAATACGATATATATATATATATATATACTCACAATGAATAACATATGTAATAAATAATGTCGGAAGACTCCCATTAAGATATATAATATCGCTAGCACTGCATGGAGCCACCCCATAGTCGATGTAGACCGTCAGACGCTTGGGAAGTATCTGGAGGATGGTGGCTTCTCGGTGCCACGACATTGTTGATGTAGACCGTGCCTCAATCAAATCTTCAGTATCTTCAGTATCACCTGGCATGACTGTGTCCCTTACAGCGACATAATGGACCGTGCTACGATCCCCAGCATTTCCTCACTCCTGAGCCAGAAATGTCACCGCTCGCTGAGCCTGGTATGGAGGATGGCGGCATCCTGAAAGTCATCCTCTGTGGAAAACTCGCTACTGTGTGAAACGAATGGGTCGCCCTGCTATTCAAGGACGTCTGTGAGTGCGACCTGAAGGCCTGCAACATCAGCTCTGAAGACTAGGAGGCAGAAGCCGAAAATCACACTGCTTGGAGTCGCATTAGTTGGCATCAGACTGTAGAAGAGATCTAGGATGCGGCACAATCAAAAAAGGTATATGTAATTGTTACGTCCTCTAACTTGATATTGTATTCATAGATGGACACAGATTGAACTTCCAAATTAAATTCTCATCACTTTCCTTATACTCCGGTTCCACAACCACTAGGTCACTTCCGGTTCAACTGCCGTAAACAGGATGATAAACGCCTACACGACACCCCTCCTTTTCTTAGATTAACGTCTAACTACTAACAAAAACATCTAACTACTGCAACTCTAAATCTAAACGTTCTGTGAGTGTCCAGTGACCGCACGTGCGTATGTTCTTGTTGGAACATAACAGAGTTCATAATGAAATATAACATAGTTCGCATTGAAGGAATGTCTGCGGTGAGATGCAGAGCATCTATTCACATACGAAATCTTCAAACCGTTTCGGGATTCTCCTCTCGCGTTGACATCTCGTAGGCAGGACTTGCTTCATCGGCGTGCTCAGGTTGTCCGTAGATGGCACCACTGCAGCTGACGTCTGTGGAGTAGGCGCTTCCATCACGCTTGCTCGGTCGTCGTGGACGTTCTCGGTCAGGGGTTCCAGAAACTTCCGCACGTGGCTGGTGTTGCGGGAGTACCGGGCCCCGTCCTCAGCCTCGATCACAAGACTGTTGCCAGTTTTGCTGACTACGGTGAGTGGATTCGGGCTGAAAGGTGTGCTCAGTTTGTTGGTTTTCTCTTGCTGAACCAGCAACCTGTCACCCGTCTCTACCTCGGAGTAACGAGCACCTCGTCGCTCGTCGGCGTGTATTCTCGATCTGCCCTTCATCTCGCTGTCACGGTCTCGTAGGTCGTGGTCCACCACAGGATTCGATCCGAGGTCAGGCAGCTTCCCTCGTAGTTTGCGGTTGTATAGTAGCTCAGCCGGGGTTCGACCAGTCGTCGTGTGTGGTAAGTTTCGATACTGCGCTAGGTACTTTCTCAGTTCCCTTTTCCAATCTTTTCCCTCCGCCTGCGCGATTCTGATGCGTTTAAGCAGTGATGCGTTCTGTCTCTCGACTTCGCCATTGGCCTGCGCCCACTTTGCCGTCACTCTCAGGTGTGTGATGTTGGTCTCGGCGCATTATTCTGCAAACTCGCTCGATCGGAATTGCGGTCCGTTGTCTGATTTGCTTGTGACTGGCAGTCCGTGTCGACTAAACGCCTCGTCGAGACTGTCGATCACCTTGTCGGCTGTCGTAGATTTCAACACCGCGACCTCGTAGTATCTTATGAAATAGTCTACCTCGACCAGTAGCGAGTGACCGGATGGCAGTGGTCCCATCAAGTCAGTCGCGACGTCTACCCACGGCCCGTCCGGCAATGGGGTCGGGCTGAGCGGTTCCGGCGGGTCGGGCCTCGCCACCAGCTGGCACCCGTAGCATGACCGACAGTGTCTTTCTGCCTCACGGTCCATTGCAGGCCACCACACTTTGCTGCGTAGCATCGTCTTTGTGCCAACGATACCCAGGTGACCTTCATGTGCAAGTGCTAGAGCTGCTGGCCTAAGTTTAACTGGCAACACAATACCGCGCAGAACCAACTGACGACCAACAACACAAAGTTCGCTCGCGATGGCCATGTAAGCACGACATTTCTCGAAGTTTCCTGTTTGAATTGCGCCTCTCACGTTTTGCAACTCCTCGTCTTTTCCCGAAGCTTCCTCTACTTCACGCGTCGACATCGCTTTTGGAGTAGCACTGACTGCAACAAACCGAACGTAGTCATCGGCTTCATTTTCTGTGTCCCTGCGTTCACCCTTGACTAGGCGTGACAGGGGATCTGCAATGTTCTGTGGTCCCCGGGATGTGCACGACCCGAAAGTCATACGGTTGTAGCCGCAGCATCCACCGTTCTACCCGAGCACACGGCCTGGAACGTGGGCTGTATATTGCCTCCAACGGCTTGTGATCAGCGACAAGGTCGAACCGCATACCATACACGTAGGCATGTAACCGTTCACACGCCCAGACCAGTGCTTCCTTTTCAGTTTGCGAATATCTCTGCTCACATGCGGTCAGTCCCCTGCTCGCATAACACACCGGTACCAGACTGTCGCCCTGTTTTTGAACTAGAACTGCACCCAGACCGACAGGACCTGCGTCAGCGATGACCTGCGTAGGCGCGTTTTTGTCGAAGTATGCCAGTGTGATCGCCTCTGCGATGCTGTCCTTCAGTAGCTTGAAGGCTCGCCTTTGTTCGTCTCCAAACACAAACGGCTCATGCTTTTTTGTGAGCCTCCTGAGTGGTTCGGATATCGACGAGAACTGCGGGATGAACCTGCTGCTGTAGCATACCAGTCCCAGGAAACTGCGTATCTCTGATGCATTTTCTGGTTCCCGCGCTTCCACCACCGCTTTGACTCGATCCTCCGTTGGCCCGATTCCGTTCTGTGACAGGAGTATTCCCATGAAGACGATGCGCTCGAGATTGAACTGCCATTTTGCTCCATTGACTGTTAGTCCACACCTTCTGAGCCTCTGCATGACAGCGTGTAGTCTTTCATTGTGCGTTTCTTCATCTGGCCCATGAATGACGATATCATCACTGGTGTTGCTTTTGTTCGTCTCCAAACACAAACGGCTCATGCTTTTTTGTGAGCCTCCTGAGTGGTTCGGATATCGACGAGAACTGCGGGATGAACCTGCTGCTGTAGCATACCAGTCCCAGGAAACTGCGTATCTCTGATGCATTTTCTGGTTCCCGCGCTTCCACCACCGCTTTGACTCGATCCTCCGTTGGCTCGATTCCGTTCTGTGACAGGAGTATTCCCATGAAGACGATGCGCTCGAGATTGAACTGCCATTTTGCTCCATTGACTGTTAGTCCACACCTTCTGAGCCTCTGCATGACAGCGTGTAGTCTTTCATTGTGCGTTTCTTCATCTGGCCTATGAATGATGATATCATCACTGGTGTTGCAAGGGCGGCAGCTATCTCATGCTGATATTGCTCGCTAGCAGACGATACTCCGAACAATAGCCGTTTGTACCTGTAGAGCCCTGGGTGAGTAGCGAACGTAGTGATGTCTCTGCTTTCCTCCGTCAATTCTAGTTGTTGATATCCCCATTTCAAATCTATCTTGCTGAAGACTGTTGAGCCATTCATATTTTGCAATAGCTCGTCGACCGTTGGAATGGGGTACCTCCCTCGAATTATCGCCTCGTTGGCGCGTCTCACACAAGCGAATGTCACTGCTGTTTGATTTTGGCACAATTACCACAGGATTCACCCATGGTCTGGGGTCGTCGACTTCCTCGGTGATATCGTGTGCAATCAATTTGCTGATCTTGTCGTCGACTTTGCTGCGCAGGTTGAAAGGAATGCGCCTCAGAGGCTGCGCAACGGGTTTAATCTCGGGATCGATGTGAAGCGTGATTTTCCTACTGTTCAATTTCCCAATTCCATCGAACACTTCCGGGTAGTCCAGCTTCAAGATGCCTGCAACATCTGAGACAGCTGCGACATCAACGCCGATCTTCAGCACTCCCAGTTGAGTAGCGGTCTTCTTTCCGAGCAGCGGGACGCCTCGTCCTTTTACGACCAGAAACTCCGCCTCCTCGCTCTGTGTGCCGGCCCTGACAGTGCAAACGAAACTGCCTTTTACTTGTAGTGGCGTATTAGATGCGTAAGCGTACAGCTTTTTCCCACTCGCAGCTACTCGCGATTCACATTTCACCTTTTTTAGTTTCAACTTCTCCCACGTCGCCTCGTCTACGATATTGCTCGTCGCACCGGAGTCGACAAGCATCTTCAAAGTCACGTTCCCGACATCCACCTGTAGCATGCTGGAGTTGTCCTCAGTTCCATCCAGGCAGAACGCGTAGTCGGGGTCATTGCGGGTGGCGTCATCATTCACGAGGTTGACGCTCCTCTTCTGAGAACGACACACATTTTCAAAATGGTTCTTTCCCCCGCAGTTGCGACACGATTTCCCTTTGGCTGGGCACTGAGGATCACGCGCGAAATGTCCCTTTTTACCACATCTGTAGCATTCCTCCCTTGCCGGTTGCCTTTCTCCTGATGTGCTGTCGCGCGCCACTCTGTTGATCTGTTCACTCTGACTTTCGTCGTTCTTCAGTGTCATGGCTGCCATTTGTGACTCAACGCTTTCACACTGTTGGGCTATTTGCAGTGTCCTCGCAAGCGTTAGTCCCTGCCCTTCTTCGAGTAGTTTGCGTTTCATGTATAGCGATTCACACTTGAGAACCGCGTCCCGCATCTGATTTTCTACATCATTTCCGTACTCTGTCCTTTGCTGCTGAGCGCAAACGCGTCGCAAATTGCTGCACCGTTTCACCCGGTCTCTGCGCAATCTGGCGGAAGGTTTAACGCGCAAACGCCGAATTTACTTGCGGGACGAAGTATGAGTTTAGGGCTACAATGGCTGCCGCATAGTCACAACGTTCACCTGTGTTTTCCAACATGGCGAATATGTCCTGCACATCGGCGCCCGCCTGGTGTAGTAACAGGGCACGTCTGCGCTGCTGCGTTTGCCGATCGCGCCGACGTTCATCCGCGCTTGCATCATCCAGTAGATCGTTGCAAATCAACCCTTTACTGTCCGCGAATAGTTCAAAGCTGTTTAGCCAACGCTGCCAACGCGGGCCGATCGTTGCCGGTTCGCGAAATGGGTTGAATGTCGGAATAACGTTTTTGTCTTCCATCGTGATTTCGCACTATGATATGCAATATGTTCTTCAACTCGTCACCAGTGTTACGTCCTCTAACTTGATATTGTATTCATAGATGGACACAGATTGAACTTCCAAATTTAATTCTCATAACTTTCCTTATACTCCGGTTCCACAACCACTAGGTCATTTCCGGTTCAACTGCCGTAAACAGGATGATAAACGCCTACACGACAGTAATATAAATTCTTCAATATTAAAAATAAAAATTACGGCACACAAATAAAAATGCAAAAAAATAACATCATGTAGGATTCAAGCCTGCGACCAAAATGTGCATTGTCCAGTTGGTCACACAGGCAGCTGCATAGAAACCTTCATAATCAATCCAGAAGGGTCTCCAGCGAATCTCCAGTGTTACTCAGTAGTTTCTTTATGTTTCCCCAATTGTGTGAATACATATATAATTTATATATATATATATATGTATTTACATATATATATACATAAATTATAAAATGTTTGCTTCCCACAGAATAAACAATTCATGTCATAAAACAGTTTCCTCTCCACGTGACTTACTCTTATAATAATAATACATTTATTCGTACTAAAATTGTACAATTCAACTAAATCAATGTATATAAGTTACTGTGTACATAAAACAGTAAGCAATGAGCGCAGCTCGTCAATGGCTAAAAAAGAAGAGCTACCCACATTATTTATATTATGTAATACATCTTTTGCAAATGAGACTCTACATACTAGTTCATCATCCACCCCCTCCTGGTAGTGGTCTTGAATCATACCATAAAACTGATTAGACTTCATTCGAAAGAATGTCATGGCATCAAGTTTGAATTTGGACATGATATAGTTAAAACTTTTAGACATATATGACCCACTACCTTGAAAGGCTAGATGAGAGAGCATTTTCAAACTGGAGTTACTGCATTTCAAGCAACACTGCATAAATCGTACTATTCGATTCATAATTTGAATTTGAATCGGTAAACAGTCTGCTAAAAGTGGCACCATATTACAATGCGTGCAAACTGGTAGATTAAACAGTTTTCTGATACCTTTGCGCCACGTAGTATAAAACATATCAAGATGTTTGTTTTGCAAGTTCCACAGACATACACCATAGAAAGATGTACAGTACGACATATATAATTGACGTTTTATGTTTATATTACAAAACCAAAAATTAGCAGATAATGCATTTACACGCCATATAAAATCATGACACATCTTTTACCATAGCCTGGTGAGCGTCAGGACCAATAACGTGGCCTAAATGCAACCCTTTTTTACTATGTTTCACTTTTAAACCAACAAAGTAAAATGGGCAGTCGGTACCACTGCCATATTTAATAAATTGACATTTTGCCGGGTTGAATTGTAAATCATATTCATATGCAAATTTTAGACATATATCACACATTTTGTTCAATGCATATATCGATGGAGCTACCAAATATATATCATCAGCATAGCCAACAGCACCATAGTACTTATGACCGATCATACAGCCAAAACCAGACATGCAGAGTGTTGTTAACATTTCATCAATGTAGATAGAAAATAAAATGGGGGACAACACCCCACCCTGCTTCACACCATTGGCAGTGGAGAAATGCAATGACATGGAATTGTTCCATGATACATTTAAATGTTGATTAGTGTACATATAAAGTAAACATCTGATTAAAAGTGGATTCATTCCTCTATCCATCAGTAAGTTAAAAAGTTTAACATAATTTACTTTATCGAATGCTTTAGTCGCATCTAGTAATAACACGTAAACATCCGATTTATTCTGCTGGAAATAGTTCACAGTCTCCATTAACGCAAATGTACATTTAGCTGTAGAGCTTTGAAACCAAACTGTAGATCATTTGTTTTAAGAGCATCAGAACTTTTTATCATTATAACCCAATCAAATATTTTCGACAGAGGGCTACTAAGAGCAATGGCTCGATAGTTGTCAGAATTATTTGCTGATTTCCTCTTGTTTTTTTACCAGAGGTTGAATTGTTGATATATTAAAACCATCCGGGGTATATCCGTGATATACCATTGCTGTGAATAGCAAAGAAAAAAAGCCATGTAATTTGGTAGGTGCGTGAATAAAGTGGTCGGTATATATAACGCCGTATCCATCACATTTGTTAATCTTAACATGATTAATGCCATTCAAAACATCATGCACCGTAATAGTATTTTCACCTTCGTTACAATGTGCATCTACTTTACTATGTATGTTTTGTAGCAATGACGTCATGTCTGCATCATTTTAGGCTACTGAATTATATAAGTCCTCATACTTAGTAGCAGTGTTTAGAAATATTTTCGTCTCCTGTCACTTCATCAACCATGTTGGGTAGCATATTATTGTTCTTTGTAACTTTACCTACTTCTTTCCAGATGTCCCTACTTTTATTTCCAAGTAACGCTGTCGCCATACTTTCTTTTTTAACATTATTTTGATTACGTTTAACAAAACGAACTGCTCTGTGATATTGATAGCATGATCTACGCATGACGTCAGCAATAACAGCATTGCGAGGAGAGCCACAATCTTTCCATAGATTATGCCAAAACAGTGACGCTTCTCTGTATGGTTTAACGTGTTCATTCCAACCCGCTATTACCTTCGAATTTCCCTCTTTTGAAGTATGTGGAATGGAGTTTTGACAAGCTCTTATACAACAATCCATTATTGAATCATGAAATATCTGAATATCATGACAATGGGTTAACCTGCTAGGACAATGTTTATCGCGGCATTCTAGAGAATGCCATGGTATAGATATTTCGTCAATCATTCTTTCTAAAACCTTGCTGTACTGACTTAAGTTACAGTCTGACGCTTCTTGCCATTTAGGTCTAGATATGTACCTTCTAGAAGAAGGTGAACAATAATTAACATCTAAACTCAAGGTAAGAACCAGTGGCGAATGGGATTATAAATTTGCACCATCGTGCATAGTATAATATTCTAACATATGGTCAAAGAGTCCATTGTTTAACAAAAAAATTATCAATGACATGAGTACCATTGTCCACAGGACTAGTAAATGTATAACAAACATTATGTCCTTCAAAATCAATACATGGCTTGATTGTTTCACGTTCACATATGTAATTTAAATGTTTCGTAAAGTTAGAAGACACACGATTGAAAGACGTGTTCATATCACCTCCAATAATGAAATTGGAACAGTTCATTATATTACATGTACTCATAATTTCAGTCAAAATATTGCAGTACAGATCATCATTACATCTGGTATCACATGGCATGTACACATTAAAAAGTAATAATGACATGCTTTGCCTAGTTATATTAACTGCACATATTCTATTAGAGTTCATGATGACTGGGGAGACAATACAATTCAAGGAATTTTTCCACAGAATGGAACATCCACCATACCCTCTGCCATTTAAAAACATAGTATTATCTATTCCAGAAACATCATGAGATAAAATGCTAACATTGTTATCACATGGTATGTTTTTAATCCTGTGAAACTTAGATTCCATTAACCAATGTTCCTGGAGTAAAACAAAACCATGTGCTTTGATGAGCTCTGAGATATATTCAGGCTTACCTGGACCAAAGCCAGTACAATTATAACTTGAAATAGTAAGGTTACTAGCCATATTAAAAATCGTAGATTATGTCGGAAGATAATAAAATCAGAACGTGTTACGCGCGTACTTAGAGAGGAATATACGAATGCTGATGGTTTCTGGCCACACACCGCTGTCAAACAGCTTATCACATTCTGGTAATACTTGGTCACTTGTTATACTTGGTCACAAATCTGAAATAGCAAATTATAATTATGTACTCTAACTATAACGTTCGTATTACGACAACAAACGAAACATATTTAACTACTAGATATTATCTATCACTGTGTGATCTACTGGTGCAAAATATGATGCCTAACATATGCACATAAACATCACCCGGATAAAATTTAACGCCCGGATAAATGTAAGCGCGACACTGTTGTCGCGCTTACATTTATCCGGGCGTTAAATAATATCCGGGTGACGTTTCTGCGCGTGCGCGTATCTAGGGGACTGCATTTATCACCAGTTACGACTGTGGCATTTTCATTTATCCGGGCGTTATGCATGTTTATAATATATTTTATGTAATATAGCGTCAGATCCAATTATAAATTGTTCGTGGCGCTTTACAACATGTAGAACCCAGATAAAGGTAATAATGTATATGTATATATATATTTACATATGTGTCTATATATATATACATAAATTATAAAATGTTTGCTTCCCACAGACATATCAAATTTATGTCGTAAAACAGTTTCCTCTCCACGCACACATCACGTGACATACTCTTATACTTGGTTACAAATCTAAAACAGCAAATTATAAGTATGTACTGAACTATAACGCTCGTATTACGACAACAAACGAAACATATTTAACTACTGAATATTATTTATCACTACGTGATCTACTGGTGCCAAATATTATGCCTTACATATGCACATAAACATCACCCGGATAACATTTAACGCCCGGATAAATGTAAGCGCGACACCGTAGTGATGGGCCAAGCGAATGCTGCCACCTCACGGCGCCTGGATAATCGAGGCTACGCAGCCAGGTGAGAGTGGAGAGTCGGAAAAGCGAGATTAGCACGGCTGTGAAAAGCTTCCATGCGAAAAGCGTGACATCGCATCTCATTAAAGTGCCTACTGCGCCCGCGCGCGCATGCACAGTATGCGTTTTGAGGAATCCTGGCATGGCTGAGTCGGGGCCCATCACATTAAATGCTTTGATCACATACGGCATTATTCCGATGGGTACAGGTCAAAACGGCGACAGATCCAAAACGGCGACAACCAAAACGGCGACAACCAAAACGGCGACAATTCCAAAACGGCGACACACCAAAACGGCGACAAACCAAAACGGCGACACACTAAAACGGCGACACACTAAAACGGCGACAACCTATAAAGTTTCAAATTTGAAATAAATAAAAATAAGCTCTTGTATTGTTTCGTTGAGCAGATCCTTTCATGCGATTGATCTTTGATTTGTGTCGGTTAAGAAAGTGTGAAGTCGGTAGGGGCATTAGTAATCTTTCTAGAAAATCCTGTACCGTAATGAGTTAAGAGATATCAGTAGAAATGAATAAGCAACCGTTCACGACTTTGCTCATTTTAGAAATGTATTTATTAAAGAACGTTCAGGGTACAGGTCAAAACATGGAACCAATCCAAAACATAATGTTCATAACAGTATAAAAAGACACAATATTAAAGCAAAAATACAAACACTTTCCTGTCATCACACCACAATATATAAGCCTATAAATCCTTAATGAGTTAAGAGATTTATAAATGTATTTATTAAAGAACATGAAACCAATCCAAAACATAATGTTCATAACAGTATAAAGTATACAGTATAAAAAGACACAATATTAAAACAAAAACCGGTCATAAAAACATAAATTAAATGTTCACAATTATTCATATGTACCCTGCACATTTAACTGTTGAGAGCGTCCGCTTCTAAACTGGTCCATGCACCTTGGAGCATGCTGCCAACAGCTGGTCAGTGGTACGCTCACCGGCTTCAAACTCGCGCCAGAGTTTGAATAACCTAGCCTGGTACCTCGCATATGTGACCCGCTGGTGGCGCTTTAGTTTCCGCTCAGAAACCAGCCGTGCATGGATCGACACGAGCTGTGCTTCTTCGTGAAGCAAGCCGATGAGTAGGTACATGTTCAGCTGGCCGTTCTTAGCTCTCTCATTCAGGCGCCGATGCCAGCCTTCGACGTCGTTGTTGGTTCGGATTGACTGTCCAAAGACCGACCACCCGCTTGGTGGCCACAACATGCTGTCGATCCACGTTGTCTCCACGTACGTGAACAACTGCGCTAACATGGCAGTTGTTGCTCTGGCACGCAGCCGGTCGAACGCGCCCGTTATCGCATCCACTGGCAGAAGTGGCAGGGCGAGCAGGTGCCGGCAGACATCTCGCGTTCCGTGATCCTCGCGGTATGCCACTGCGAGGCCGTATTCTTGCGCTTTGCGCCACACCGCTTGCGTCCAGTGGAAAGCGCATCCCTGGATAGCGATGTCGGGCAGCACTTGCTGCGTTGCCCGCCACATGGCTGCCTCGAAGTCCAGTATGAGGCGTTCGACGGCAGGGTCCTCCGGAAGAACACGAAGAACTGCTTGAATTACTTTTTTGTAGTCTCTTCGGCGTTTCCCGCTCATGAGGACGAACATGACGGGTACCTGGGGCAGAAATGAGGCAAGTTGCAATCGTATTTGTTATTATTAAAACAACATTAAAGATTTGCTTATTATTGGTATTCATGCGGTACGTCGAAGCAACGTTGCATTCATTGTATTAATCACCTGTTTCAAGTTGTCTCCGCTTTTCAGGAAGACATGGATACTGAAGAGTTGGGTGAATGGCCTCTTCACCACAAAAAATGTGGCATCTGCATACCTGGAACAAACGAAGTAAGACGTTTTTTTATAATCAGTCGCATAATTATACACTGTATTTGTGCATTCATACACAGAGGACTCTGTTCAAGGGTGTTGACAACTAATAAATTACTTCCGACTCAATTCCATTCACAGTAATATTATAGTTTGTTCTGTAACCTTATCCTGTACGTGTAATGATCCAGGTCGATAATCTGCATATTCTTACCAATGCTTGGCGCGTGCCAGCAGTTCCAACATCCTATCAGTGGCGAACAGCAGATGCCGCCTGTCGTCTACGGTGATGTCCTCGCGCAAGAACTGATTTGGGACAAATTCAGCGTTCAGCTGAAAGAGCAGGTTGTCGGGATTGCGAGGTCGCATGGCCTCACGCAGGCGATTCGCTCGGCGGGCAAGATTGTCTGGATTTGGTAGAGACGCTCCTGCAGGCGCTCGACGAAAAGCGCTCTCCACCAAGGTAGCTGCTGCGGCGAACACTTGCTGTTGTGCGTTTCGCTTGACCTAAATGTAAATCAACAATATTTACATTTCCTATGCAACTGCCATTCCACCCCTTAAAACAAACCAGCATACCTGGTCCCGAATTGGATGCACATGCATATGTAAATGTCGCATTATCTGAATTAATCCAATTTACCTGAACGACAATCTCGGCGAGACCACGGCAACCTTCATGCGGCGGGTGGTTATGGGGCGCCCGACCAGCAGAGAAGGTGTCTCCACGCTGAGCAATCGTCGCACGACAGGTTATCAATTTTGTTCGAATCGAACATCGCCAGTAGACAACGCCAGCACGCTGACGAGATCGCACAAAGGAATACCTAATAAGAGAACGTCGCATATGGTAAGTAGAATGAAAGATTTTGAGCAGAAGAATTGCTGGCAAGAAACTTTGATGAAAAGACAGATGATTAAGTTGTAACAATGGGTGATCGAAACGGCATCCGAAAACAAAAATGCTGTTCTTTGGTTGTTATTGACACAAGTACACACACCTTAATGTATAAGTATCTATCTACTCACTTGTCTGACTCGATCAATAAGTCCTTCCCTTTCTGTGATGCGTTGGCCACAATGTCATACGTAGGGGTTGACTCCAGAAATTCCTCCTCCGTTTGTAACTAACAAACGTAACCGACAAGAGCTAGCTCCATGCAGAAGTAACTGTTAGAACAAACAATACAGGATACGTTTAGCCAATTTCAATTATCGAGCAGAGTGACTAGACGTGGAGACAGCATCGACTTTATACTTGGTCATGAAACAAAAGCAGTGTGTATGGCGCTTGCTAATTGATTGCGGACGAGACAGCATGTGATTGGTGGAATGACTCAACAGCGGTACATTATGTGTGCATATGTCAGTCAACAGCAATAAGTATTACAGGCTCCACAGACATAAACAATTGGGCATGCCTGGCCTTGAATACACTTTAATTAACACAGTGTAACTTATTGGATGTTGCAAAACAAGCATCCCTTTGAAGTGCTAACCAACGACATAAACTGCCGACAGGAGTTACAGTGTAGCAACTACCGACTTCACACTTTCTTAACCGACACAAATCAAAGATAAATAACAAGATACAAGATATTTATTCACAGACTACATTCAGTAACAACTGTTTTGGTAGTGGTGACACGCATACATTATGATAAAAGCATAATACATACTTAACATATGTAAACGATATAATAAATTATGTATGTAAAAGTGAGTGAGCAGATATACTGGATGGAAACGAACATATTTACAATACTTAAAAAGAATAAATCTTTGATGAACATTTAACCATTTTAGAGATGTTAACATATCAGAGACGTGGGTCCTGTAATGGCACCCCAGGATAATACGCATTCCTCGATTCTATAATTTCTGAAGTCTACATGAAAGGATCTGCTCAATGAAACAATGCAAGTGCACCAAGCCGATTACTAATGCCCCTACCGACTTCACACTTTCTTAACCGACACAAATCAAAGATCAATCGCATGAAAGGATCTGCTCAATGAAACAATGCAAGTGCACCAAGCCGATTATTAATGCCTCTACCGACTTAACCGACAAAAATCAAAGATAAATCTGCTCAATGTAACAATGCAACTGCACCATGTCGATTACTAATACCTCTTCCGAATCCACACGTTCTTACCACACACAAATCAAAGGCAGACAACACAAACATATCTGCTCAATTACACAATGCTAGAGTAGCAAGTGAATTACTACGGCTACACAAATCAAAGACACACCGCATGAAAGGATCTGCTCAACGAAACAATACAAGAGCTTATTTTTATTTCTTTCAAATTTGAAACTTTATAGGTTGTCGCCGTTTTGGTTTGTCGCCGTTTTAGTGTGTCGCCGTTTTGGTTTGTCGCCGTTTTGGTGTGTCGCCGTTTTGGAATTGTCGCCGTTTTGGTTGTCGCCGTTTTGGTTGTCGCCGTTTTGGATCTGTCGCCGTTTTGACCTGTATCCATTCCGATTTGGTCCGTAAAAGCAGCACATTATCGCTCGTCACTATGGCATGGAATATTATGGCCCGGCCAATGTTACCGGTAGGTGGCTTTATCCAAGATACGGGTAGAGACGATGATTGCCTCAGCTCAGGTAGACTATTCGGAAAGAAGAATAAAAAAGAAGGAAAAGCCAATAAAAATTACACATCCACCTAGAACAACAGACGCCGAGACGGGAAAACGAACGTAAACAAAGATAATCTTAATGTCTGAGATAGGCAGCATTCAGTGTTTTATTACACCAATAACTTAATAAGCCAGTTCGGAGTTCCGCTGCCGCAAAACATGCATAATCATTAATGGGTAATGTCATAGGTCAGTCGACATATTCATAAACAACTCTTACCAGAATTTATCAAGGCGGTTTTAAAATGAATTTACTGATTTAGCTTGTATTACTGAATCAGGTACACTGTTCCCTGGTTCAACCACTCTACTAATGTGGGTAATTGGCATCCAAGGAGAGGTGGCAGCGTGGATCGAATCTTTCATAATGGGACGAAGACAAAGGGTAGTGGTAAATGGGAAGCTATCAGATTGGGCAGAGGTCACAAGTGGCATACCTCAGGGAAGTGTCCTTGGCCCCATTCTATTTATCCTGTTCATCAATGATCTACCAGACGGTATAAACAGTGGACTCAAGATCTTCGCCGATGATACAAAAATATATCGAGACGTGAGGTGTGAAATGGACAAAAAGCTATTACAAGAAGACATTAACAAACTAACATCATGGTCAGAGAAATGGCAGTTACATTTCAATCCACCGAAATGCAAACATCTGACTTTTGGCAAGCCGAAACTTAACACCACATACACGATGACAAGTAAAGATGGGGAAGTGTCAGAAATCAACAGTACATCAGAAACAGAAAAAGATCTCGGTGTAACGTTCGACAGATCCCTAAAAAAGTCCCAATGGCAGAATTACCAATGGCATCAACGACATCAATCAAGAGGACTTCTTCATGAGCACAACAAACCGCACACGAGGCCACAATAAAAAAAATTATAAGACACCAAGCAGACTTGATATTAGGAAACACTCCTTTTCACAACTCATCTTCCTAGACTGGAACAACCTTTCTCGGCAAACAGTGAACGCTGAAAACATCCTCTCCTTCAAAACAAAACTCGACAAAGAATTGAAGATGGACAGGTTTAAATTTTAATAAAAGCACAAAATAACAAGACAAGCCACGTTCTCAATATCAAAATACGATGCATAAAGGCGGGTGTACACAAGGTTGTTATGCCTTACTTTAAAACCCGAAGATCCAGGCAAGTTAAGTCTTTCAATATATGATAAATCCCTCATACCAGGTAGTTCTTTTGTGGCTCTTCTCTGGACATTTTCTATGGCTATTTTATGTTTCGTTTAGAAAACAAAACGTTTCAGTAAATGGAGATGAGTCTAGCTGGAAAGAGGTAATATCAGGGATACTCCAGGGTTCCTTCCTAGAAGCCTTACTTATTGTTCTATGTATTAATGACCTCCCAGATCTAACTAATTCAAATACATTTCTATTTGCTGATGACATAAAGATATTTAGAACAATAACACATATAGATGATCAGGATATACTTCAACATGATTTAAGCATACTAGAACAATGGAGCGACAAGTGGTTGTTAAAATTCCATCCCGATAAATGTCTACACACAGAAATTAGACAAATTAATATCGGTGAAAGTACAAATTTCATGGCAACAAATAATGTTAAAAACACTCTTGTCACCACAGATAAACAAAAAGCTTTAGGAGTAATTATGATTCAAAACTTTCATTTGATGATCACATCAACCAAGTGGTTAATACAGCAACCAGAATGACAAAAATAATCAGAAGAACTTTTCAATTCTTAGATACATACACTATCTTGCCACTATACAAGGCTATGGTTAGATCTCTAGATTATGCAATGGCAGTATGGTATCCATATAAGACAAAGCATAAAAATAGCCATAGAAAATGTCCAGAGAAGAGCCACTAAAGAACTACCTGGTATGATAATGAGGGACTTATCATATATTGAAAGACTTAAATTACTGGTACTTAAGTTACCCACAATAGCATATCATAGATTAAGAGGAGATATGATTGAAGTCTATAAAGCAGTCGTAACATATATGATACAAAATCTGCACCAAACCTCCCTAAATGGGAGGTCGTGGCATTACAATCCAGTAACAGAGGACACTCCCTCAAACTATTCACCCAAAGAGCAAAATTAAACTCAGTCATAAGAAAAAATGCATTCTCGCTTTGGAACAGTTTACGTGATTCGTTAATACAAGCTAAATCAATAAATTTATTTAAAAACCACCTTGATAAATTCTGGTCAACCTAGGAGATACTATATGACTATGAAGCCCCATTAACATTAAACACTGAAACCGAAAACCATAAACTTTTAATATTAGATCCCGAAGAAGACGATCTGATGATTGTCGACATTGAGGAAATTAGAGAATCCTACGATCAGAACAGTCCTAAGGTAAGTTGTGAAATAACAAATTAAATAAGGATACACTTTTATGAGATAATACTATACTATAACAACTGTTCAACATTAAACATCTGAAGGGTTTGTCCAGCTACATGAACATGGTGGACTGTAGCTATTGGAAGAAACAACAACATACGGTTCTTTTTAGAGCCGACCAACACTTTGCAAAATATATTGAGACGAGGGTTTATTCATCAGTATAAGTTCTCCAAATATTCACCAGTTCATCTTTAAAAAGAGCACATTGTCACGTAACACGTCAATTAGAAATTTACAAACAAATTAACATTATCACGTTTTACCAATAAATACAATAATCTGCCAAATAATATTTAATTTAAACCTCAAACGGAACTGGTTTCCCACAAGTGAAACTCTTACCTTAGCGAGGTGTACATATCACATCTCCCAACTTAGGGGCCTTTTGGCAGCCTATGCAGCATGATAAATTACCTCTGGTGGATATTAAAATACAGCAATAATTACTCAAACCAATAACTGTAATAAATACTATCAGCTGCTGTCAACATTAAATTTAACGTAATCTTATTTAATTAATAAATTTAATGAAATATCGTGTATTTTATTAACTTTTTACAATTATTATTGAATTGTGATATATCCCCACATCTGGAGTTAACCATAAAGTGGCGCCACCTACCGGAGTATCCGGTGGAACTAATGAATGCACGCAAAACGAGTGAATTTCTTGCACATTTTGATCGGACAGGAAATTTTATTGTTTGATCACGTGACAAGTGTATATAGGTGTTGTAGATACGTGATGTGGGTGGGCGTTATCATGGTGTTTTTGAGGTGCGGGCCTAAACTGCAAAAGTACCACCATTTTTAGGGTCCTCGGTGAGTTTCAGATTCATTTTAGCCACTTGTGTAGAATCTGGACCCACCTCGATTTCGGCGTGATAACTTGATTCGAGTTTTGCCTAAATTTGATACCTCAGAGCGTTAGTTCCATCATTTAACATTATCCCAGGCATATTTATATTTAAAAAATATTGTGTCTTAACACTTTTGAAGCCCAAATAGCGACCCAGTTTGCGCTATTATGCACCGCCTACGGTCGTGCGTTACCACATTCCGGATTTGCGCTCGTAAAATGAGCGATATAGCGGCGTATGTTGATGAAAACCGGGGCACTATTTACGCGTCAAAAGTGCGCTAAGACGCAATATTCTTAAACGTAAATATGCATGGAATAATGTTGATTAATAACACTAACGCACAACGTATCAAAGTTAGGCAAAATTGAAGTTGTAACGGCGAAATCGAGATGGGTCCGGATTCTACACAACTGCCTTTTTACGTGATTCTGAGCCAGACTCTTGGCGAAGTCACGCACCCAGACGAGAGTCGGTTAAGCGAGACTACAGCGATAATATCATACATCCGGGTCTATGGGCAATAAATAGGTTAACATACATGCGCAAAGAGAAGTCAACATTACAGTGGGATGGGTCAAGTTTGAGGCTTGTGTTGACTTTGTTTTGATTTAACTTTGTTATTATTAGTATCAGCAAGAAGGACATTATTAATAGTAGCTGAAGTAAGTATGCGATGACATACATTCACGGGCAGGTGACTAGATTTTAGGGCCAGTCACTAATTATGGTCTAGTCATGCAACGCCAACGCTGGGAATTGGGTCTTGACCAGGACAGCGATTTGATACCACCTGCAGCCGTTTCGAAACCTGAGCAATTTTATTGGTAATCCTGAATCTTCTTGGCCTTTATTATTAATGCTATTAAACGATCTTTTTACCTGATTTTTTCGACACTGCCATATTCGTTTCATAATTCCCCATCATTATAGACACAAAACCGAACGGCAATTGTTAAATTTATTGTGTTTGGGGGACTTTTATGCAACAAAACAACACTGTTTGACAGGTGCGTGTTTTGTTGATATGGCGATCATCCGAAATGTACTCCAAACGTGTCGCGGTGCCATCACAACCGAAAAGGCAGTGCCATCACAACTGGAAAGTTACAAAATGACGGTAACTTAGTCTGTTTCATGACACTGTTGTAGAGATAATTGTCAGTGAAATGGTCTTTCAGATGTAAATTTTTCGCGTTTTTTAACATTAAAATATCAATTTATATATTTTGTATCTATAAATTCAACATTTCAATGAGATTTCAGAATACGTGCGTAAAGCAGAACTAGATATGCGTTAGTGGCATCGCCTTTCCGATTGTGATGGCACCACGACACGTTTGGAGTAGATTTCGAAACAATTAGGTAAAAAGATCGTTTAATAACGTTAATAATAAAGGCCAAGAAGATCCAGGATTACCATTTTATTTACCCACATTGTTCACACCGTGTCTTTCGGAAGATACAAAACCGGTCCTACACTTAGCCTAAGGATAGGACGGGTCATACAACAGTATAAACACCGGCCACAAACATTTGCAGCCATCTGCATCTGTGCATGACAGATTACTTTTTTATACTAGTTGGAATATAAATTGTGCGTCCTAATGTTTTATGCCGTTTTACCAAAACCCTGAACTAATTCTTACAAAATTACAATACACCTGTACAGCCATATTCTAAATCTTGTCTTGGTTGAGTACTGGTCAACACTCCTTAGGAGTCATATGGTGAGTGTTGGGTGCGCATGCTAGGTTATTAGTCGTGTATTAATTTAAGATTTGTCTGAATTTCTGTGGATCTGCAATGCTGACTATTGCATCTGGTAGGGAATTACAATCTTTTAGGGGAAATAAGACAATTTATAACACTTCTTGCTGGTGTAGATAGTGTTGAATGCTTTGCTATATATAGATTCCGTGATAATAATAATAAAGTCTTATCTAGCACTGTATCCAGTCCTTAGTTCTATTCATGGTGATTTACAAAAAAAGTTCACAATTATATGTCACTCATTTAAGTAGTGAAAGCGATTTTAAAAAGGTGTGTCTCAAATGACACAATAGTGTCACACTGTCTGACTGACTGTGGCAGATTGTTGCAAAGAACAGTCCGCTTTGGAGAACGCATAGTCTCCGAAAGACTTAGGCGTGTGGTTGGTACTGTCACTGTTTCAGCAGAATAGCAGAATTTGATCAGAGGGAGCGTGTCGGCTGATATTCAACAAGAAACTCGGAAATGTATTGCGGTGCAAATCCGTGGAGTGCCTTGAAGATGACCAGGAGAATTTTAAATGTAATTCTTTTTTGGATGGGAAGCCAATGGAAAGATTTCAGGACTGGTGCTACGTGCTCGTGTTTCCTTGTTCGTGTGATTTGACGAGCAGTCATGTTCTGAATGCACTGCAGTCTACGTAGCTGACACTTGTTAATTCCGAACAGCAGCGAATTACAACCATCCAGTCTGGACGTTATGAATGAATGGATGATTTGTTCGGCAGCTCCTGGCGTAAGAAATTTGATGATTTTATTCACATTTCAGACAGAAACAGAACGTCAGTTTCGTCACCATTTATGTGAAGTTTGTTTGCTGTCATCCAACCGTTTATGTCAGCAATGCATATTTGTAGCTGATTTATGGCAACAAATGTGTCAGGGATCTTGAATGTTGTGTAGAGCTGCATATCGTCAACGTACATATGAAAATCCAAGCCATGTTGTCTGATTTTACAACCCATTTCACCAGCCGTGTATATGGCGAACAGTGTCGGTCCCAAGACTGACCCTTGGGGGACACCGCGTGTCAGCACGGACATGTTCAAGATGGCTTCTCCAATCTTAATAGCTTGTTTTCGATGTACAAGGTAAACCAATTTAGTGCTGTGACAAGTCAAGGAGACTAGACATGAGACACCGATTATCTGCAAATAAGAATAAGAGTAAATAGTTCTGGATTCTCAGCAGTGCAATCTCTGTACTGTGGCCCTTTCTGTATGCTGACTGATTCACTTCAAATAGGCTGTGCCATGTGACGTGACGACACCACCTTCTCAATTACTTTTGACAGGAAACTGCGATTAGATATCGGTTGGTAGCTTTTAAGACATTCGGTATCCAGGGACAGCTTCTTAAGAAGCGGAGTCACAAGTGCCACTTTCAAGTTAGCTGACACATCTCCTGTGGCCAGCGAGATGTTCACAATCCTGGTAATAACAGGAACAAGTGCGTCAAGGCAATTCTTCAGCATCCATGTCGGCAGAGGATCGAGAGTGCAGGATCGATGAGCAGATGATGTAATTATGTTTCTGACCTCATTCTCAGAGGCTGGCGACAGACTGCCCAACGGATGACTTCCATCGTGTTCATAAGTAGTGATCTGGGCATCACGTTGTGCTTCCGCTCGGCGAACCAGTGCACAGCGAATGCTTGCAGTTTTCTCTTGTAAGTAATATCGGAAAACTTTAGCTAGAGCTTCTGGAGAGGCATGCTTTGGCAGTGGCGGGTCCACCCGAGTGTGCATCAATGTTTGCACAATGCTGTAAAGTTTCTTTTGGTTTGATCCAGCCTCAACAACCTTGTTGGAATAGTATCGATGTTTGGCTTGACGAAGACAATTATTTGCGACCATGCACTGGTGACTGAACATCTAACGATGAATTTCATGTCCAGATTTCTGGCATAGACATTCATATTTCTGACATGTCTGTATCTCCTTGTGTAGCTCTTTGTTGTACCATTTCACGTCGGGTCGCACTGTGATCAGGGTTGGGTTCAATTACATTGATCAATTACATGACTGGATAATTTTCAGTTACAATTACAATTATTTTGCATTTCAAATACAGTTACCATCCCCAAATATATTCAATTACAATTGTCAATTACAATGGATTTTTGTTTCACTCAAAATAATATAAACAGATCACAAAGCAAACTTTCATTGAAGCTCTTTATTAAAACTTACATGTCATATACGAGTGTAGGACAGTTGCCCAGTGAACATTTGCTCAGCGGCCAGTTGCCTAGTGGACACTTGCCCAGTGGTCAAATGAAAAAGTGGACACTTGCTCAGTGACAAAAAATGCCATAAATGTAATAAATAAAAGTCCTTTTTTATAACAGTATAATATTTGTTTTATAAAATTATTATATTATAAAAAATTACAAAAACTTCATCATACAACACTATTTATATAACATAAATATGCGCACATTCGGAATTTCATACCAATGTCAATTAATACATTCATTCATATGGTCATAGTTCATGTTCTTGTGTTCATGCAAGTGTAATGCTGTGGGCTGACCATGGAAGCCACAGAAATTTATTTTAATTGCTTTTAAGCAGCTCATGCCAACTTGGAGTAGTTCAGAGTTCCACTGCAGCCATGTGATGTGCATTTTGATTGCAATGTCCTATCCAGGGTAACCCTACTTGCATTGTGTCTGGCTTCAGAAGCTTCAAACAATTAAAAGCTGGGGCAAACTGTTCTATGTCAATTATCTAACAAAGAATTTTTTTACAAAGAATTTAATCCTAACTGAAGGAATAAAATAATATATTAAATAATACTAATGTCAAATTTATTTATTACATATATGGAATTATTTCATTGAGCAAGTGTCCACTTTTTCATTTGACCACTGGGCAACTGTCCGTACCCTGTCATATACAATCGCATGATGATACAACATGCATAACAATACATACAACACACACATCACAGTCACATGATGATACAACATACATAACAATACATACAACACACACATCACAGTCACATGATGATACAATATACATAACAATACATACAACACACACATCACAGTCACATGATGATACATACAACACACACACCACAGTCACATGATGATACAACATATATATAACAATACATACAACACACACATCACAGTCACATGATGATACAACATACATAACAATACATACAACACACACACATCACAGTCGCATGATGATACAACATACATAACAACACATACATCACAGTCACATCATGATACAACATACATAACAATACATACAACACACACACATCACAGTCACATCATGATACAACATACATAACAATACATACAACACACATCACAGTCACATGATGATACAACATACATAACAATACATACAACACACACATCACAGTCACATGATGATGCAACATACATAACAATACATACAACACACACACACATCACAGTCACATGATGATACAACATACATAACAATACATACAACACACACACACACACACATCACAGTCACATGATGATACAACATACATAACAATACATACAACACACACATCACAGTCGCATGATGATACAACATACATAACAATACATACAACACACACATCACAGTCACATGATGATACAACATACATAACAATACATACAACACACACACATCACAGTCACATGATGATACAACATACATAACAATACATACAACACACACACACACACATCACAGTCACATGATGATATAACATACATAACAATACATACAACACACACACATCACAGCCACATGATGATACAACATACATAACAATACATACAACACACACATCACAGTCACATGATGATACAACATACATAACAATACATACAACACACACATCACAGTCACATGATCATCTGTTAGATAGATGCTGTTCGTTGTTCATCGGAGGTGACTGTTGCACCTCAGTTCCTCAAACCTAGAGTCTGACAATTGACACCTGTCTGGTTTGAACACTTGCTGCCCACAAGCTTACTAGAAAATAATTCCACAGTGAAAGAATAGTGTTAGTGCACAGCCTTATTTAACTAAATTACAATTAGTACAGCTAGCCTGTGTAGTACAGCTAGCCTGTGTAGCACTGGACCACAGGCCTGTTCTTGGCCTCCTACTTGACACATGTCAACTGCTGAAGCCTCTTACTGCTAGAGCTAATGCTTCAATGGGTCAGCTCTATATGCCCTCCCCAATGGAAGAGAAGCCATGTTTTTATCTCTCTATCAGTGCTTTAAATGTGCCATGTCAATAAGGCAAATAAAGACTAGTTGGCACTGTGCCTGTTCATGTGTGAGTGATTGTTTGGAAAGACACTGCTAAATGCTTTATGCAACATAACTGTGGCAGGACAGGCAGACAGCTGTTATCTGCCCGTGTTTACCAGAAAGAGTCAATGTCTGACTATAACACCCAACAAATGGGGAGTATGAGAGGGAAGGTGATTTCAGAGGGAAACAGCCTTGGTTTTCATAATGAAATAAAAAAAACGTTCTGGGAGTTTCACCAACAATTGGAGAAACTATGGGAAAGTAATTGAATTGTAATTGAACAATTAAGGCAATTACAATGGCAAATTTTTGTTGTCAACATCACGCCTGATCAACCAGCAATGTCGCAACACAGGTGCAATTCCACTGGACAGGTGCATACAATGTAAATGTTACTAAAATACAAAAAAAAATTAAAACGTTTGCTAAAACAGCATAGTCCAGCATCATCATTAAACTTTCATAAAACCAACTGTATAAACTTTGCCGCTGTGTCCTGAATAAAAAGTTGATAAAAATTGAAATATTCCAGAGCTTGTTATGGTGCAGGAGGAGGTTTTCAACAGGCAAGAATAGGTGACCGTAGATGGCTTTGTGCAATATGTTGAGGTGTCTGTTTGTCTGGTTGTTAGTTGTTCTAACATTTCTGACACACATCCAGTTTCTCTGGATGTATAGTCATTAAGGCAAAACCGAGCTGCACAGACAAGGGTTGTGTAGGCAGTTGTTTTAATGTTTTGGGGGCACGAGTAGAGGTTGCATCTGATAAATGCTAGGGTACGGTTTGCTGAGGCTGTAATCTGATGGATGTGTTTGTTCCAGGTGAGATCTTTGGTGATACATACTCCTAGACAGGGATGACTGTCGGTTTCCTGTAACATTGCGTTTCCTAGGGTATGATTGAAATGTTTTACGTTTCTTGCATGAGTTAGCCTCATCACAAAGCATTTTTTGGGTTAAAGTGCATCTGCCAGTCGTGTTCCCATTTTGCTAACTCATTTAGGTCTTTCTGTAGTTCTTGTGAGTCAGACTGATTATTGATCTCTCTCCATAGAGGACACAGTCATCTGCAAAGAGACGGACTGTGGAGTGGATATTGCCAGGTAAATCATTGATGTAAATCAGGAAGAGAAGCAGTCCCAATACCATGCCTTGCGGTACACGTGATATAACATTTGTTCTCCACCGACCACCACTCTCTGTTCACGACACTTGAGAAAGTTAGAGATCCAGGTGTGTGTTTTGTTGTGGATGCCATATCTCTTTAATTTATTTAGGAGCCGGTTATGGGGAATTGTGTCAAATTCTTTTGAGAAGTCCATTATTATCATGTTCACTTGGGATTTATTATTTAGGGAATTCGCTAAATCATGTGTAGTGAGTATTAACTGAGTTTCTCTGGAGTGTTTACTTTGGAAGCTGTGTTGTCTGTCGGATAAGACTGTATCGGTCAAAATGGTCCATTATGTTAGATTAGATAATGTGTTTGAGGAGTTTGCAACTTATTGGAGTTAGGGAGATAGGACGATAATTTGATGTAAGGGACCGGTCTCCCTTCTTAAAGATTGGAGTGATCTTGGCCCGTAACCATGAGAGGGAAAGTTCTCCTGTGATAATTTATTTTTGGAAGATTACTCTGAGGGCTGGAGCTAATTCACAAAAGAAATAAAGAGGCTTATGTTGACTCTTCTGACAAACTGTGCAGTTGACCAACTGTAGACACTTTACAATTGTAGTTCAAAGGCTAGGCTGCAGGCATGACTGAATGCAACCAAAAAATGTAATTCTTTAGAAGAATTTGTATGATTCTGTGCAAACACTAGCAGTGAGAAACCAATAAAAGTAAATTGCAATTAGCCATTGTCCAGGTATGACCAGGCCATATCTGAACCATATATGAAGACATGAAGACTCTTCTGCACAAACTGTGAATAAAACAAAAGGATTTAATCCTTCAGAAGGACATGTGCAAACACTGGCCAGTGAGCAGTGAGATACCAATAAAAGTAAATTGCAATTAGCCATGGCCCTTGTGCTGGGATTACTGACCAGTGCACCAGAGTTACTGTGATTATTGACTTACAATTGGTTTCTATTCATGAATGGTTGCATGCATGCATGTTTATATATATATATATATAATATATCTGATATATCAGCTTTTGAAATAGCACTTGTCTGTTTTTCCGGGACAAGTGATTTTAGGCCCAGACAAGTAAAATTACTCTACATGGTTATTCGGTGGACAAGTGAAAAATTACATTAAATAGTGACGCATGCAACATTGCAAATTTTTTATTTAAGGAAATTCAAACGTAAATGAAGTTTGCTAGCAATCGCGCATGTTGCAATTGTGTTAGTGTGTTGGCGTCTTCCACCATCAGTATGTTGTACATGAGTGTTTGACCGAGTTTAGTGCCTGCGTTAACAGGGTCATCCGCTGAGCGCACCGATCTAGCTGTCATACGCGTAGGACAGACTCCGCATCAGCCATCGTTGATCGAGGTTGTATTTCACAAAATGGTAAATCGTTCAGTTAGGCCAACGTACAACTTGCTTCCACTCACCTATCATATTTGATGAACTTTGGTAATAGTAGACTTCATAGTGCTACCTGTTATTGGAATAATTATATAGTTTTAACCATTATTACGCCTAACCCATGCAGACTCGGCAGTCTTCCAAGTCATCGAACGTTAGCTGATCCAGATCGGTGACAATTTTCAAAACTTGTAACTGGCTCTCCAGTAAATCTATGGTGGTGGTTGATAAACAGAATATTACTGAAATTTATGTAACATTTATTTTAACCATAAATTGCAAGTTTTTTAAGCCGAATTATGCAAGATGTGTGGCTGGGGACGGGTGCCAACCGCTGTTAACATGTCGGCTTCCACCAACTACGGCGGTCTGTGTACGGCAGCAACGTTATGACGTAACTAATTCTAAATCTATAAATTATATTCCGCCTGGTAAATGTAATTAAAACTGTTTTAACATCATTGAAATGGTAATATAACATTTATGAAAAATATCCGTTTGTTTGCTGATGATCAATTGGATATTATCTTCAACTGTAAAATACAGAACTTTGTTAATATAGAAGTTCATAGAGGTTGAACAAAATAATATCAGATTATATAGTTTATTATGATTTTTGTGACAACGTTTCCTGGCTTGCATTGGTCATGTTCCTGATGATGATGTTTACATTTTACAGCAGTGCTATATGTTATATATATATACCATATTAAACATAAACAGTTTTTGCAACATTATAACAAAAAGCAAGGAAAACAATTGTCTCATTCAAAATTTGCAGATTAAATCAAATTGTGTCTTTGATCACAAGTCACTCAGATGTACATGCAACGGAACAGCAGGAACATTGTTTTGTTGTCATAAAAATAAGACAGATTTTTTAACGTTTTTTCCTAAGCTTCTATTCCCCTTCACAACCACTCGGACAAGTTAACATTTTGGCCGACAAGTAGATTTCAAAACTTACTTGTCTGGCAGACAAGTAAATATTCTGGCTTATTTCTATCGCTGTATATATACTGGAATAAAAATATTATTACATGTTTAATCCCTGTTTTAAAAAATATATTGGGGGTAATCATGTGTAATCGAGTCTGATTTCATGATTATAGGACATGATTACAAATACACTGCCTTAGAAAAAGTTGATTATGGTTATAACTGTGAGTGTAATCAATTACAATCGTAATCGACCCCAGCTCTGGTGCACAATGTTAAACGTGTTCTGTTGTCAATATTTTTAGTGCTATTATTTGCAAGTGGTAGAACAATTACAGTAGTAACTTGCAGCCCCATTGCCTGTGGAGGCAGTTCCTGACCAGCCCCTGACAGCCTCGGCAGTCTTGGCTGATATGGTAGTAGAAGGTAATTGATGTATTCCACATACTGACAGTGTCGGGAAAACATGAGAATTTCAGCATTTTGATATGGCAGAATAACAAAATGCTGAATAAAATTGTACAACTTCTTCCTATATCGATATTCTAGTGATATTGTGAGATTATACACGTTACGTTCTGTTGCTGGATACAATATATATTTGCTATGTATGTTTATTGGTGTAGATTATCTCCCGTTGGTTGCATTTGATATAATTATTCTGAAAACGAGCCGAAGCTCAGCGAAACCTAGTCGACTTGTAGGCCCATTCGCATTCATTGTTTTGAATAAAATTGGATTCAAGGGTCAGCCTGATGCGAATATAGGTCATATGTGACGTCACGATACCACGTGATTGCCTAGCTCATTAAATTTTAATTGTCTGCGAGAAATCAAATTTATGCTACAAATGTATTTTTCTGTATTTTTTAATGTTCGCTAACGTTACATACAATTTTAAACTTTGTGTACACATGGAAAACGGATTTGAGCTAATGCCTTGTTTTCATTTCCTTTAACACCCAGTGACTGTTTTGCTGAATGGTTGCTGATGCTTGTTGTAATGTTCTTTATAGCATTAGACGTGTACTGAACAACAGTAGAAAGTGTACTATTTATTAAGCACCTCGTGTATTACAATTGCATATTAACACTCCCGGGGAATGACCGAAATGGTTCATTGTGCATCTGTGGCGTAAAGGCATTCATATCAACACTTTTTATTCCCTTTTTATGGTAATGTCCAAGTTTTCAAGATTTAGCATTAAATCTAACGATAACAAGAATTATTATTTTATCCTGAATGTCACAAATCGAGTCTATCAGGTGCCTTCCTGACTCGTTCTGGATATCGTTGCACAGGTGGAGTTGACGAGACAGGTGAGTGGTTATGTGTAGACTCGTCAGCTTCCATCGACACTGCCTTCGTAGGTGTGTCGATCATTGTTGTCACTTGCACGGTCGGTTGTTCGTTCGTACGTTCTTGCCGAGTCGTGACTTCTGCTGGTGTTGGCTGAAACCTCTCGTGGGTTGCCAACATATGTTCTCTCTTGCGTCGAACCAGTCTTCCATCCTCGCACAACATATCGTACTACTTTTGCATGCTCCGACCATCTTCCATGTCGTGGATTTTTCACACATACTGTGTTGTTCAGATTCAACTCTTTCAGTACTTTCCCATGATTGTGTGGTGGCGATTTCCTTGTGTACGTCTCACTTTGGTAAGGCAAGCGTGTTCGTATCTTACTGCCAAACAACAGTTGAAGTTCTGCTGGTGACTTTCCACATGTGAGAGATAAAGAACGATATGCTAGCATAGCGATATAAGGATCTTCTCCTTTGTCTGCATTTTACGATTTTCACGCCATTTGATTGTGGAAAGTATGGGCTTGACACCTTGTGTTCAATACCCCAGTCATCTGTGAAATGTTTAAATTCTGCACTTGTCACCGACATGCCTATCCCTTGTCATTTAAAGTGTGTGTTGTTTTAGGATGGTTATTGGGAGACCGTTTGTATGCCAGAATAACAGAAAGTGTAAGCTTTCAAACGATACCAAGATCGTCAGGATCAAACGATCCATAACGGTGCAAGCGACTGTTGAGTTGAACTTGTTTGTTTATTTTTAATAAAAATTGCTTATTTAAAAAACTAAACAACTAGCTAATACTAACACCAATTAATACTAATTAATTGGTCCATTAACACTACTAATATTAATTAAAAGTAAAAATAAAACAATTGTTAACCCAACATCTTTCAAATACTAACCCTTCACAATTATTTTAACACCTTTATTAATTTGGTAATAATTTTATATTGTTATTATACTACAATTTATTTTAATTACAGATGCCTCCACGGATGCTTCACATGAAAGTGATTGGAGGGATAAACTTGGCAAAGAAAGATATTTTTGGCGCAAGGTAAGGTAACAAAAACAGAAGTGACTTTTGTAAAGTTAGCCTGACTTAACCGGTAAATGGATTCATCCTCGCAGAGTTGGTGACTACAAACTACCTCTGGCAGATCTACGCATTGTATGGAAGTTAGCTGAATCAAACTACTAATTTACTTCACCGTCCCACCCGTGAGAACTGTGCAGATACAAGTTCGACTCGCGCTCCAGTAAGCAAGATGAAGCCATCGAGTTCCAGGAATCCGAATATAATTACCCATTCAACCATTCTCATGAGCCGCTGAGTGGTATTGTTTATTCAAATACCTAAACTACATCTACGTAAGCGATATTATTGGCTGAGCATATATTCCGAGTTTCTGCCTGGGGGTACTGAGGCTGATGTAATCAGCAACCCCCCCGGCTCGTGAGGGTGATTGGATTATAAATAATAGTTCAAACATTATTGAAATGTTGTTAATGGTGGAAATAGCTTTCATGCAAAATGTTTAAATTTGAAGATAATACAACCTTATTGGTGAAAACGGTTTATTTTTTAGTAAAACATTTATAGGGATATAGTACTGACTGAGAGGGCTTCCTTGTTTTACATACATTTATGGGTGTAGTTGTGAAGTCTGTGTACACAAATGGCAGAGCTGGAATGTAAAGAAGTACGTTTAATTTTTACTTAAGTAGAGAAGTTTACTTTTCATGAGTAATGAAGTACATTTTGTTAGAAGTACTTTACTTATAACAAAGTACAATTAAGGTGTACTTTTCTTAATGTAATGAAGTATCCATGATTTAGGTGTTAACATTTTGGAATGTTTAAGATGTTTCCAACAAATGATCTGTGCCGGAACCCAGAACTGTTTGCCCTCGGCACAAATCTATATTACAGATATCAGGGGTAACTACGAGTGGTAATATTCTCTGATTGCCTGATTCATTACCATTAGCTGGCATGATTACCAGGGGGTTTACAAATAGCAAAACAAAATGTCAAGTCATTAACTTGGAAAAGTACTTTTGTGTTTACTTCACATACTGTTCTTTACTTGAGTAGCTTTTTTCCTAGTTACTTGTACCTTTACTCAAGTACAAAATAAATGTACTTCTACCAGCTGTGACAAATGTTGACAGGATCTCTAGCCAGACCAAAGAGTCCTTTAGTGTCCCATGTATATATTTGACAACTAATTTAACTATTAAGAAGTTTTAATACAACACCAGTACCTGACTACATATTGCAGATATTTTATCTGTGTTTCAATAAATCCTTCATTGTTGCAGTGATCCTTACGTTCAGATTACAGTGGACAAAGGTTGGCCTTTGGAAGAAATCCGACAGAGCACACGAACAATTAAAAAAGTGAGTATGAATATTTTAGTTGGTTTTAGTTGTCTGGTGTTGTAACACACTTGTGCCTGTGGTAATGGGAACAGAAACCTAAATGATATCAATAAAACACACACACACACACACACACACACACACACACACACACACACACACGCGCGCGTGCACACACACACGCCACATCATAGGGTCCATTAGATTGGTTGTCTCCTTATTTTCATAAGCGTGAACGTTTTAATATATCAGCGTAATAACCTTCAAACATTGTCAAAATCGTACAATCTTCACAACTCCGTATACAATCTTTGTTTTTGAGTTGCAAGGGGTGTCTTTATGTTGACAAACAAATGAATGGAGCTGATTTGGTGTTCTGCAAGCATATTTAATAAATGTTCTCATTCTTTTCAGGTATTTATGTTCTGTCTATTTGTGATTTCATTAGTGTTACACAAACAAAACTAAATTATCACAAATTAACTGTTTAAATTCAATTCTTTATTTCCAATTGAGAATACAACATACAATATATATACATATTATAGTTGACACAGTTCAACATGGAAAGGGGGAAAGTAGAAGCTCATTGCTTATTATGCACTTTCCCCGACATCATTATAACATGGTCATAATCTTAAACACAGTGTTAGTAACATAAAGAAAATGCTATTGTTAAAGTGAGACCACTACTACAATCGTGCTTCCAAATACTTTCTGAACCTTAACAATAATAACGAAATTAATTACATGACTTATACTCTTCAATTAAGTAATTTTTATATTGTTTTTTGAGATTTCTTACAGTAAGTGATCTCTTTATGTGCTCGTCTAAACAATTCCATAATTTAATACCATACACAGATATACACTTAGCCTTTAACGTGGTTCGGGCATAAACATGTTTTAGTTTATTTCTTTGGCGTGTTACATAGGGTGTAGTATATTTGGCATTGAAAAAGAATTGAAGGTTATCAGGCAACAACTTATTGTTAGCTTTAAACATTACGATAGAAATGTTTAATTGTATTAAGTCATAAAGTTTAAGAATGCGTAGATCATAAAATAATGTATTAGTATGGCTTAGTGGATTCTTCTTACATATTATTCGTACAACTTTCTTTTGTAATATATAAACACCGTTAATATATGTTGTATACGCATTTCCCCAAACTTCGCAGCAGTATGATAAATACGGGAGAAATAATGAACAATATAGTATAAAAAGCGACTTTTTATCTAATAAATATTTAGCCCTGTAAATAATGGCGATAGTTTTTGTTAGTTTAGACTTGATCATATTTATATGATCTTTCCAGCTAAGCTTATCGTCTATTAAGACACCTAAAAACTTAGTAACATATACTCTATCAATAGTTGTATTATCGATTTTTATATCAATATTTGTTGTTTTACTATAGTTGGTAAACAACATGTAGTTTGTCTTAGCAACGTTTAAGGATAATTTATTTACTGAAAACCAGATATGTAGTTTTTGTAGTTCGTCGCTGACAATTTTGCTTAGCTGGGCTGGATCTTTCCCAGAACAAAATATATTTGTATCATCCGCAAAAAGAATGAATTTTAGTATATCTGAACAATTACAAATATCATTTATGTATAGTATAAATAATTTTGGACCCAGAATGGAGCCTTGTGGTACTCCACATAACACCTGTAATAAATCTGAATTGCAGTCATCTATGCTGACATACTGTAGTCTGTTATACAAGTAACTTTTTAGCCACTCGCTGGCCATCCCTCTGATACCATAAGCCTCTAATTTTCGGAGTAATAAATTATGATCAATTGTATCAAATGCTTTTTTTAAATCAATAAATACACCAATTGTGCAATTCTTTTGGTCTAAGGCAGCAGTAATATTTTCAGTTAGTTCTAATAGAGCCATTGAAGTTGACATTTTTGTCCTAAACCCATATTGACTGCTGTTTAAAATGTCATACTTTTCTATAAATTTATCTAGCCTAGAATTAAATAATTTTTCTAATAGTTTTGAAAATTGCGGAAGTAGAGATACTGGTCTATAGTTAGTAAAAACATTCTTTTCCCCTGCCTTAAATATAGGAATTACTTTGGCAATTTTCATTTTACTGGGAAATACACCACTACTAAATGATTTGTTACATATATGAGTAAACGGTATTACAACATTGGAAATTACCTTTTTAACAATTATCATATCAACATTGTCATAACCTGTAGATTTTTTGTTTTTACAACCGTTAACAATATTCATCACTTCCTGTTCTTCTACCCCAGGTAAGAACATGGTGTTGGTGTTCGTATTTTGTAAAAAATCAAGCACACTTGTATTTCCATTTGGTACTCTTATATTTTTTGCAAGATTTGGTCCTACATTTACGAAAAAATCGTTGAAACCATTAACAATATCTGTTGTATTTCTGGTCAATCTACCATTGCTAATGAAAGAGTTTGGGTAACATGACTGTAGTTGTCGTTTCTTTATAATTGAATTTAAAATTTTCCACGTACCCTTTACATTATATTTTTCTTTGACTAATAATTTATTGTAATATTCTTTTTCACAAAATCTAAGAATAGAAGTAAGTTTATTTTTGTAAGTTGAATATTTACATTTAGATTTTGTTGTTCTATGCCGCAAAAACTGTTTGTACAAATTATTTTTCTTTTTACAAGCATTGCGCAAACCTCTATTGAACCAGGGTTTGCTCTTTGAGGTAGGTGTATTCATGCATATTTTCTTAATTGGACAATTCTTATCATACAAGCTGGTTTGAAGGCACGGGTCACCAAACATATTCCATGATTGGAATTTGGGTCACAGCCAAAAAGGCTAAGACCCGTAGCTCATTTGTCCCGTTCATTTGTCATTCCCTGTGAGAAGGTAGTAACCGTACTTATCTACTCCATGTCTTCTCTTTTATATTCCTCATCTTTGAACAAGTATATCTATTTAACACAATGCGGTGTTAAACTTGTTATATTTTATTACACCCAGATTTAATTACTCATAATCGCAGCTACTATTTTCTCTAACGTTTCACTGCTGCATTTCCAGACACTGAATCCAAAATGGAACGAGAAGTTTGAGTTCAAGGTGGGTCGGACGTTCTTTCTTCTTATTCAGAATAACAGGGTGGCCCATTTAAAATTACATGGCCACCATCTTGAAATTAAGGTTTTTCTAAATACTTGTAGTAAGTGATATAATTTCAACCAAATGTTTAAGTAATCTTTGTGTTAGTGATTTTTTTCTTTAAATCATCTGCCTTTTACATTAAACTTTTGGGCAGAATACATTCATACTTTCTAAAAAACACACACGCACACATATATGGTGATCCATATTAGTTACTATATTATATGATATTTGTAATGGAAGTTATTGAATATTGTTATATCATATAGTGTTCCTTAGTGTATAATTATAATGACAATAATAATAGAAGAGTGGTAAAATATGGCATAATAGTAAAAATATTGACTGATAGTTACCAGTATGTATCATTTTTGCCTGTTGTGACTTTTAAATTACATTCCAGGTAAACCCGAGACGGTCTACAGTGCTACTGGAAGTGTTTGATGAAAACCGAGTGGTGAGTACATGTGATGTCATGTGATTTAATCATGTCGCGTCTAATTGATGTGTCCAGTATGTTGTTGTCAAAATTACGCACAAGACCTCCGTTAAGCTTTGCCAACAGTGTTGATAACAGTTATATATGTGAATTGCATTACTATTATGGCATGTCATAGATGAAGCATTCCAATATACAGTTGTCATTTTACAAACTTTGCTTTTTTTATCATAAAGAAATACTTGGGACCAGAATTTCAACAAAATATACGACAGAATGTCTGAACCCACCACGTGTTCAACATTTTTGTTGGCTTGATGGAGGTTTTGCTAGGTAACAGGTCACTTGGTGGATAGGTCAGTTGGATATTAGATCATAGGCCTAACATCTGGATATCATGTGAGATCAGCTTACTTGGATATCGTGTTAGACCAGTGATATCAGCTGACCCACCTAACATATCGAGATCGTGTGTTAGACCAATGATATCAGCTGACCCACCTAACAAATGGATATCATGTGTTAGATCTGTGATATCAGCTGACCTACCTAACATCTGGATATCGGGTCTTAGACCAGCGATATCAACTGACCCGCCTAACACATGGATATCGTGTGTTAGACCAGTGATATCAGCTGACCCACCTAACACCTGGATATCGTGTGTTATACCAGTGATATCAAGTGCAGAAGAGGGCATTACACAGGTGTATTTTGTAGTTATGTGTTTCATATGTGTGATCCTCCACAACCAGGTATTAAGTCACACAGGTGTATTCTGCACGCGAGTACGCCATGTCCCATGAATTTTGGCAGAAATGCATGCATTATTATCTCATCTATCGATATCCAGCTTATTTTCCTCAGGTAAAGTTCAACCAAGATTAATAAAATACTAAAATGTATGGTTGCTTTTTTCACAAAGCCCAATTTTTAAACCCGTTTTTCACCAAACTGTCACTTTAAAATTGTGCTTCATTTTTAGTAATGCACCAAAAACTACTGAAGATATTTCAACAAATGAAGGATAATTTTAAAGCCTGTAATCTGTGGAATTAAAGAATACAGAAGTGCATAAATTTCATCATTTTGCAACTTAATACCCACTTTGCTGTGGCAGGTTACATATTAACTAACTGATTTGTTTTCAGACAAGAGATGACTTCCTGGGCCAGGTTGAACTACAGCTGTCACACATGGCGATTAGTACAGAGCAAGAGGGTGAAACTATTCCCAGTAAAGACTACATACTCAGGCCACGCAGGTAACATTTACATACTCAGGCCGCGTAGGTAACATTTACATACTCAGGCCGTGCAGGTAACATTTATATACTCAGGCCACGCAGGTAACATTTACATACTCAGGCCGTGCAGGTAACATTTATATACTCAGGCCACGCAGGTAACATTTACATACTCAGGCCACACAGGTAACATTTACATACTCAGGCCACGCAGGTAGCATTTACATACTCAGCCCGCGTAGGTAACATTTACATACTCAGGCCACACAAGTAACATTTGCATACTCAGGCCACGCAGGTAACATTTGCATACTCAGGCCGTGCAGGTAACATACTCAGGCCGCAAAGGTAACATTTATATACTCAGGCCACATAGGTACCACTTACATACTCAGACTGCGTAGGTACCATTTACATACCTGGACCATGCAGGTAACATTTACATACTCCGGCCACGCAGGTAACATTTGCATACTCAGGCTACGCAGGTAACATTTACATTCTCAGGCTACGCAGGTAACATATACATACTCAGGCCGTGCAGGTAACATTTACATACTCAGGCCGCGTAGGTAACATTTACATACTTAGGCCGCGTAGGTAACATTTACATACTCAGGCTGGCAGGTAGCATTTACTTACTCGGGCCTTGTCAGGGCATACTTCAGTTTTGAGAAATCCTGAAATTGTACTCTGATATATATACATACATCAGATACATACACACACGTCCACAGCCGCAGGCACGTTTGTATGTGAGAGACACTGATGCCTTATGACTACATGTGTTGTTCTCTCTGTTTGTATGTGAGAGACACTGATGCCTTATGACTACATGTGTTGTTCTCTCTATGTTTGTGTGTGTGAGACACTGATGGCTTATGATTACATGTGTTGTTCTCTCTATGTTTGTGTATGTGAGACTCTGATGCCTTATGACTACATGTGTTGTTCTCTATGTGTTTGTGTGTGTGAGACACTGATGCCTTATGACTACATGTGTTGTTCTCTATGTGTTTGTGTGTGTGAGACACTGATGCCTAATGACTACATGTGTTGTTCTGTCTGTGTTTGTGTGTGTGAGACTCTGATGCCTTATGACTACATGTGTTGTTCTCTCTGTGTTTGTATGTGTGAGACACTGATGCCTTATGACTACATGTGTTGTTCTCTCTGTGTTTGCATGTGTGAGACACTGATGCCTTATGACTACATGTGTTGTTCTCTATGTGTTTGTGTGTGTGAGACACTGATGCCTAATGACTACATGTGTTGTTCTCTCTGTGTTTGTGTGTGTGAGACTCTGATGCCTTATGACTACATGTGTTGTTCTCTCTGTGTTTGTATGTGTGAGACACTGATGCCTTATGACTACATGTGTTGTTCTCTCTGTGTTTGCATGTGTGAGACACTGATGCCTTATGACTACATGTGTTGTTCTCTCTATGTCTGTATGTGTGAGACACTGATGCCTTATGACTACATGTGTTGTTCTCTCTGTGTTTGTATGTGTGAGACACTGATGCCTTATGACTACATGTGTTGTTCTCTATGTGTTTGTGTGTGTGAGACTCTGATGCCTTATGACTACATGTGTTGTTCTCTCTGTGTTTGCATGTGTGAGACACTGATGCCTTATGACTACATGTGTTGTTCTCTCTGTGTTTGTATGTGTGAGACACTGATGCCTTATGACTACATGTGTTGTTCTCTATGTGTTTGTGTGTGTGAGACTCTGATGCCTTATGACTACATGTGTTGTTCTCTCTGTGTTTGCATGTGTGAGACACTGATGCCTTATGACTACATGTGTTGTTCTCTCTGTGTTTGCATGTGTGAGACACTGATGCCTTATGACTACATGTGTTGTTCTCTCTGTGTTTGTATGTGTGAGACACTGATGCCTTATGACTACATGTGTTGTTCTCTCTGTGTTTGCATGTGTGAGACACTGATGCCTTATGACTACATGTGTTGTTCTCTCTCTGTTTGCATGTGTGAGACACTGATACCTTATGACTACATGTGTTGTTCTCTCTACGTTTGCATGTGTGAGACACTGATGCCTTAAGACTACATGTGTTGTTCTCTCTACGTTTGCATGTGTGAGACACTGATGCCTTATGACTACATGTGTTGTTCTCTCTGTGTTTGCATGTGTGAGACACTGATGCCTTATGACTACATGTGTTGTTCTCTCTGTGTTTGCATGTGTGAGACACTGATGCCTTATGACTACATGTGTTGTTCTCTCTGTGTTTGCATGTGTGAGACACTGATGCCTTATGACTACATGTGTTGTTCTCTCTGTGTTTGCATGTGTGAGACACTGATGCCTTATGACTACATGTGTTGTTCTCTCTGTGTTTGTATGTGTGAGACACTGATGCCTTATGACTACATGTGTTGTTATCTGTGTTTGCATGTGTGAGACACTGATGCCTTATGACTACATGTGTTGTTCTCTATGTGTTTGTGTGTGTGAGACTCTGATGCTTTATGACTACATGTGTTGTTCTCTCTGTGTTTGCATGTGTGAGACACTGATGCCTTATGACTACATGTGTTGTTCTATCTGTGTTTGTATGTGTGAGACACTGATGCCTTATGACTACATGTGTTGTTCTCTCTGTATTTGCATGTGTGAGACACTGATGCCTTATAACTACATGTGTTGTTCTCTCTGTGTTTGCATGTGTGAGACACTGATACCTTATGACTACATGTGTTGTTCTCTCTACGTTTGCATGTGTGAGACCCTGATGCCTTAAGACTACATGTGTTGTTCTCTCTACGTTTACATGTGTGAGACACTGATGCCTTATGACTACATGTGTTGTTCTCTCTGTGTTTGCATGTGTGAGACACTGATGCCTTATGACTACATGTGTTGTTCTCTATGTGTTTGTGTGTGTGAGACTCTGATGCTTTATGACTACATGTGTTGTTCTCTCTGTGTTTGCATGTGTGAGACACTGATGCCTTATGACTACATGTGTTGTTCTCTCTGTGTTTGTATGTGTGAGACACTGATGCCTTATGACTACATGTGTTGTTCTCTCTGTATTTGCATGTGTGAGACACTGATGCCTTATGACTACATGTGTTGTTCTCTCTGTGTTTGCATGTGTGAGACACTGATACCTTATGACTACATGTGTTGTTCTCTCTGTGTTTGCATGTGTGAGACACTGATGCCTTATGACTACATGTGTTGTTCTCTCTGTGTTTGCATGTGTGAGATACTGATGCCTTATGACTACATGTGTTGTTCTCTCTGTGTTTGCATGTGTGAGACACTGATGCCTTATGACTACATGTGTTGTTCTCTCTGTGTTTGCATGTGTGAGACACTGATGCCTTATGACTACATGTGTTGTTCTCTCTGTGTTTGCATGTGTGAGACACTGATGCCTTATGACTACATGTGTTGTTCTCTCTGTGTTTGCATGTGTGAGACACTGATGCCTTATGACTACATGTGTTGTTCTCTCTGTGTTTGCATGTGTGAGACACTGATGCCTTATGACTACATGTGTTGTTCTCTCTGTATTTGCATGTGTGAGACACTGATGCCTTATGACTACATGTGTTGTTCTCTCTGTGTTTGCATGTGTGAGACACTGATACCTTATGACTACATGTGTTGTTCTCTCTACGTTTGCATGTGTGAGACACTGATGCCTTAAGACTACATGTGTTGTTCTCTCTACGTTTGCATGTGTGAGACACTGATGCCTTATGACTACATGTGTTGTTCTCTCTGCGTTTGCATGTGTGAGACACTGATGCCTTATGACTACATGTGTTGTTCTCTATGTGTTTGTGTGTGTGAGACTCTGATGCTTTATGACTACATGTGTTGTTCTCTCTGTGTTTGCATGTGTGAGACACTGATGCCTTATGACTACATGTGTTGTTCTCTCTGTGTTTGTATGTGTGAGACACTGATGCCTTATGACTACATGTGTTGTTCTCTCTGTATTTGCATGTGTGAGACACTGATGCCTTATGACTACATGTGTTGTTCTCTCTGTGTTTGCATGTGTGAGACACTGATACCTTATGACTACATGTGTTGTTCTCTCTACGTTTGCATGTGTGAGACCCTGATGCCTTAAGACTACATGTGTTGTTCTCTCTACGTTTGCATGTGTGAGACACTGATGCCTTATGACTACATGTGTTGTTCTCTCTGTTTTTGCATGTGTGAGACACTGATGCCTTATGACTACATGTGTTGTTCTCTCTGTGTTTGCATGTGTGAGACACTGATGCCTTATGACTACATGTGTTGTTCTCTCTGTGTTTGCATGTGTGAGACACTGATGCCTTATGACTACATGTGTTGTTCTCTCTGTGTTTGCATGTGTGAGACACTGATGACTTATGATTAGATGTGTTGTTCTCTCTATGTCTGTATGTGTGAGACACTGATGCCTTATGACTACATGTGTTGTTCTCTCTATGTCTGTATGTGTGAGACACTGATGCTTTATGACTACATGTGTTGTTCTCTCTATGTCTGTATGTGTGAGACACTGATGCCTTATGACTACATGTGTTGTTCTCTCTATGTTTGTATGTGTGAGACACTGATGCCTTATGACTACATGTGTTGTTCTCTCTATGTTTGTATGTGTGAGACACTGATGCCTTATGACTACATGTGTTGTTCTCTCTGTGTTTGCATGTGTGAGACACTGATGCCTTATGACTACATGTGTTGTTCTCTCTGTGTTTGCATGTGTGAGACACTGATGCCTTATGACTACATGTGTTGTTCTCTCTGTGTTTGCATGTGTGAGACACTGATGACTTATGACTACATGTATTGTTATCTCTGTGTTTGCATGTGTGAGACACTGATGCCTTATGATTAGATGTGTTGTTCTCTCTATGTCTGTATGTGTGAGACACTGATGCCTTATGACTACATGTGTTGTTCTCTCTATGTCTGTATGTGTGAGACACTGATGCCTTATGACTACATGTGTTGTTCTCTCTATGTCTGTATGTGTGAGACACTGATGCCTTATGACTACATGTGTTGTTCTCTCTATGTCTGTATGTGTGAGACACTGATGCCTTATGACTACATGTGTTGTTCTCTCTATGTCTGTATGTGTGAGACACTGATGCCTTATGACTACATGTGTTGTTCTCTCTATGTCTGTATGTGTGAGACACTGATGCCTTATGACTACATGTGTTGTTCTCTCTGTGTTTGCATGTGTGAGACACTGATGACTTATGACTACATGTGTTGTTATCTCTGTGTTTGCATGTGTGAGACACTGATGCCTTATGATTAGATGTGTTGTTCTCTCTATGTCTGTATGTGTGAGACACTGATGCCTGATGACTACATGTGTTGTTCTCTCTATGTCTGTATGTGTGAGACACTGATGCCTTATGACTACATGTGTTGTTCTCTCTATGTCTGTATGTGTGAGACACTGATGCCTTATGACTACATGTGTTGTTCTCTCTATGTCTGTATGTGTGAGACACTGATGCCTTATGACTACATGTGTTGTTCTCTCTATGTTTGTATGTGTGAGACACTGATGCCTTATGACTACATGTGTTGTTCTCTCTATGTTTGTATGTGTGAGACACTGATGCCTTATGACTACATGTGTTGTTCTCTCTGTGTTTGCATGTGTGAGACACTGATGCCTTATGACTACATGTGTTGTTCTCTCTGTGTTTGCATGTGTGAGACACTGATGACTTATGACTACATGTGTTGTTCTCTCTATGTCTGTATGTGTGAGACACTGATGCCTTATGACTACATGTGTTGTTCTCTCTATGTCTGTATGTGTGAGACACTGATGCCTTATGACTACATGTGTTGTTATCTCTGTGTTTGCATGTGTGAGACACTGATGACTTATGACTACATGTGTTGTTCTCTCTATGTTTGTATGTGTGAGACACTGATGCCTTATGACTACATGTGTTGTTCTCTCTATGTCTGTATGTGTGAGACACTGATGCCTTATGACTACATGTGTTGTTCTCTCTATGTCTGTATGTGTGAGACACTGATGCCTTATGACTACATGTGTTGTTCTCTCTATGTCTGTATGTGTGAGACACTGATGCCTTATGACTACATGTGTTGTTCTCTCTATGTCTGTATGTGTGAGACACTGATGCCTTATGACTACATGTGTTGTTCTCTCTATGTCTGTATGTGTGAGACACTGATGCCTTATGACTACATGTGTTGTTCTCTCTATGTCTGTATGTGTGAGACACTGATGCCTTATGACTACATGTGTTGTTCTCTCTATGTCTGTATGTGTGAGACACTGATGCCTTATGACTACATGTGTTGTTCTCTCTATGTTTGTATGTGTGAGACACTGATGCCTTATGACTACATGTGTTGTTCTCTCTATGTCTGTATGTGTGAGACACTGATGCCTTATGACTACATGTGTTGTTCTCTCTATGTTTGCATCTGTGAGACACTGATACATGTTGTCTATATATGATGCATGGTGACTACCTCTGTTGTTTGCGACAGTGCGCGGTCGCGGGTACAGGGTCATCTTCGCATATACCTGGCCTACAACCCAACAGACATGTCACAGAATGGCTCCCAAGAGGAACCAGCAGAAGAGCAGGCATCAGGAGAGGAGGATGTAAGATCTCTGTCAATACACAGTTGACAAGGGGGGTTTGTGGCACTTTTTTCAGACATTGATGTTGCAACTGGTATATAATAATATTAGTTGTAATTGTTAATCATAATTAATTCGTGAGACGTGAATTCTTGAGCTACAGGATTATAAGAACATAATTTTATCATATGCCAGTTTGCAGTAATAGAAAACATAATTTCCTGACACATTAAGGGATTGTCGCTTTAGTTGAAGCCTTCACTGATATGGCTGCAGGCAGCAGCTCTAAAACTTTGTGGCCCCTGGAAAAAAGAGACCCAAAACAACCAATTGATCCATCCTATCAATCTGTAGTGATGATTTTAAATGTGTGTGTTTATAGATGTGTCCATCTCCTATATTGGGCAAAATGTTTTTACACTTTCCTTGTAACTTGCACAACTTTTAAATGAACGCACACACATATTATATCTCTAGGGCCAATGGTAATGTTAATAAGGAAGAAATTGCGTAAGTTAGTTTTCTAATCCTTTCAAAAAAAAATCAATTTTTTTAACAATAACTACCGTAAATTCTGTATTTGTAGCCGCATCCCTAATTAAAGCCGCACCCCGACTTTTGACCTAACCCCTGATTTTCCTCCGCGCAGTTTGTCACAGGCAAAAACCTTATTTAAAGCCGCACCTGGACTTTGAGCCATGACCATTTAACCCTGCGTGTGACATACTTCCGTAGCGCACACAAGTAGAAAAAATTAAGAGGTTCCACAAAGAAAGTCATAACTTTGTTATTAATTATCATAAATGAATGAATAAGGTATAATTTTATTGGTAAAAGACTTTAATGTAATGCATTGATAATAACTACATCACGTTTTATATTAACGTAAGAATAATACTATATGTGAATGTTGTCAAAATGGAAAACAAAAATAAACAAATTTCATCATGCTACCAGAAAATAACTGGGTGGCAGAATGTCCATACACCCAGTGAACGAAATGTAGCCATGCATTTAAGCTATACGGTAAAGCTAGAATTATTAAAATATTTTGAGAAGTTTAATTTTTATGCCATTTTATGTAGAGTCATGTATAAAGTCGATGTTATAAATGCATTGAAAAGACTAGAGCTAGTTTAGTGCAGTAGGACCAGCTGTGTTGACTTCAAAGGTGTTTGATTGACAGCTAGTAATTACAATGTAATAATTGTCTTCGCCGCGCCGCTGTGAGAACGGATGTGATCTTGTGGTTTGGTCTACTTCTTCCAGTTCCAGACAGTTGACCCAGGCACGTGGCGTTATAATAACACTGTATCTTACCAGGAGAAGTGCAATTTACTCCAGTGCTAAGGGGCACTTGTAATGGTGTTGTGTTGACAATCAGGTGAAGCTTCAGCACAGCTAAGGTGTGAACGTTGTGCTTGGAACTTGGCTTAAAACATCAACACCTGATACCAAGAGCAAGCATTTAACAAAGCAGACAGTTATTACAGTTGATGTCTGCTAGTGTGGGACAGTTGTTAAGAACAGCGGATGCCATCATATTCAAATTTCAAAAACGTTTGTGCGCGGCCACGATCCGTGATGCCGACGGCCCAGACACGGATACGCGGGATGACGCTGCCATGCCGTTCCAGGCAGCGTTCTTTGATAGCGACAATGAAAGTGACTTTGGAGGATTTTAGTTGTGAAATGGATGATGCCATCTTATTTGAAGATGTTTGCCCAGTGCACACGGCACGGATACATGGAATGACACCGCCGTTTCGGCATGGCATTCTTCAACGGTGACGATGAAAGTGATTTCGCTGACGATGGATTTTAAAATTTAATGTTTTCACATGTCTTGATCTTTCTTTCTGAACACCTTATGGACACGGGTTTGTACGTGTTATGTAATTATTTTTGCGCCAGTGGCAGTTGTAATACAATGTTTTATTGATACATCCGACTTCGTTTTTTCGGTAAGTTTTTCACTTAGTTATTATCAACGTTACTACTGACAACCCAGTGAGCCAATGTGTGAGATGCAGACAGTGATTTTGAGGGGTTTTAAACCTGATCAAGCTGGACCTATCTGATCATAGTGATGAACTGGAATCCATATTTTAGCTCAGCCTCTGGTGATGTATGATCGCGTTGCATCACTGCATGCTTTTTAATGTTTTATTGATTTGATACAGCCGACTTCCTTTTTCTTTGATATTTACTTCGTCATTGCCATACTGTTCTATTCGCTAGTACCAACAACCCAGCCAACGACCTGATATTAATTTTTTCGCCAAAATACTGTATTTAAAGCCGCACCCCAACTTTGACATTTCCTTCCCGATTTCAGTGACACAATATTGCAATTGAAGCCGCGGCTATAAATACAGAATTTACGGTAATCAAAGTTGGCACCAAAAACCAAATTTTGTTAGCATAAGTTATTTTAATACAAAGTAAATGATGCCTTATGGAAGCTGTGTAACTTATATGACCTGAGAGCAAAATGCAGTTTAAAAAACAGTTGAGTTTTTAGTCCTTTGGCCGAAGGTCCAAGGGACTATTGCTATCACTCTGCTTCCGCCGTCCACCATCTGCCGTTAGCTGCCGTATCTCAGAAACCATTCAGCAACTTTTCCTCTAATTTTGCGTAGACATATCTTAGGGCACTGCCACTATGCATCAAAAATCTGTATTTGATTGAATCATTTTAAGGGCTCCCTAGGGCCTCCAAGGACCCCAAAACGTAAAAAATGTAACATTTTGCCTATTTAAAAAAAAACTTCAACTTTTTTCTAATTTTGCATAGATGTATCTTAGGGTGCTGCCACTATATACAAGAAATTTGTATTTAATTGAATCATTCTAAGGGGCCCCCAAAGTGCAGAAGTTTTACATTATCTAGTGATGTGGTTTTGAGAAGGGCCTTTGAGACCACACCCAACAGTGGATTTTGTTTATTGTGCCAGAAAGCCAGCAGCATGACTAAACTCTGCGGCCTATTGCTACTGTTCCATTGAGACCTTGACTAATCATTAATTGGTCACAGGGCCCAGGCAGAGTAGACACACTTGACCCCTGTTAGACTGAACAGTTGCCTAAAACTTTTAAACTGTATCTTCAAAACTATTGATTTTCTATAATTGCAAGTTGTGTTTATTTTGATGTTCATTTAATTTTTATAAAATGGTATGACTGTGGTGTCTATTGGTTAAAGATGTATTGTCTGTAGAAACCTGTAGGTGACAAACATAGAAAATTAATATTCTGTCACCTGTAGGTGACAAACATAAAAAAATTATATTCTGGACAACTATAGAGTGAAATATCCGACACTATATTGATATGAAATGCATTCTACTGTTCTGTTTACGCTTGCCATGCCTTGTGTAGACATGGTACTGTGTAAATTAATTGTATCAATATAGACTAATAATTACAGATTCACAATATAATTGACACCTGAAACAACCAAATGTCAACCATTAGAAGAGTTGACATAGTTCTGCTATACACAAGCAAGACATCTGTATTTGATTGAATCATTCTAGTGTCATCAGCATATAGTAGAACATACATTTTCTACATCACCATCACTAAGGTTGTTGTAAATTTCACCAGCTGCCATGTCAAGTCCATTATAATTGTGACTAACAGTGTTCAAAATTATTCAGGTAAATAGCAAATAGCAAAGGACACAAGTTTTCTCCTTGCCATACCTCTACATCACATGAGAAGAAGGCTGACACAGCCTGGCCCTGATTTATACATGATTTAGCATTTTTGTACATGTTGTATACAACTTTCAACACATTACCATTAACACCGCATGAAATTATCTTAGACCACAGTGAGGACCAGTCTACTAAATCAAATGCTTTCTTATAATCGATGAAGGCACAATAAAGCCTTTTGCATCGAGACAAATACAATTCAACCAATACCCCTATCTGAACACTGCCTGTTCTTCACCTATTACATTCGCTTTGTTTAGGTATGTGGTCAGTCTGGTGTTCTGAACAATCACTAAGGATTAATGAACACTTGTGCAGAATGTCACCCATTTGGCAGGTTTAATTGATCTATTCAGCAATGAGGACATTGCTTAGGCCTCACTCTGGACACTGTCACTCACAGTGTTGTGTATTGTCTTAGTTGGTGCATTGAGCTAATCTACTTGACCATGAATCAGTGGTGGCTCTGGTTGTGTATTACACACAGCTGTGGAGCCAAGATTCTCTGCCTGCTATCATTTGATGGAAACTGTGACTAATCTGTAATTGGTCACTGGCAGTAGCTTGTGTCAACAGACAGCATTAAGCCACTAGACCCCTGTTAAACTGGACAGTTGCCTGTAGGTTTTAAACTGTGTAAAACAGTGAGTCTACCTTTTGCTCTCAAATAATCTGTCCTCTTAGTTTTACACATAAAGACATAATCTGGCATAACTTGATAAGTCTTTGTAGCAGCACATTTGTACTTCCAGTGTATCATTACAACATAACATACATATTACATACTGTGTGCCACATTTGAATGTTGTGCATGTAATATTTCCATGCAATCCATTTGCATATATAATGTAAAACTTCAATAGCCGTTTTCTTAATTTTCACTTTTTGACCCCTACCATGTTCAATGCTCCATAACTTCGCCAATTTTTGTAGCAGTCATAATTTTTGAAACCGTGTAAAGCACCCTACCAAACCTTTACAAGGATGTAAGAAAACAGTGTTACAATTTTTCCGACTTATCACTCATTTGGTCACATATAGACATATTAAAAACTTGTGTCCATAAAAGTGTTCAGAAACAAACATCAAAACAAATCCATCATCATCGAAATCACTTTTATCATCACCGTTGAAGAATGCCATGCTGTTCCGGCGGTGTCATTCCATGTATCCGCGCGCACTGGGCAAACATCTTCAAATGTGATGGCATCATCCATTTCACAACTAAAATCCTCCAAAGTCACTGTCATTGTCGCTATCAAAGAACACTGCCTGGAACAGCATGGCGGCGTCATCCCGCGTATCCGTGTCTGGGCCGTCGGCATCGCGGATCATGGCCGGGCACAAACATCTTTGAAATTTGAATATGATGGCATCCGCCATTCTTAACTGTCCCACACTAGCAGACATCAACTGTAACAACTGTCTGCTTTGTTCAGACACTTGCTCCTGGTATCAAGCGTTTATGTTTTATGCCAAGCACAACATTCACACCTTAGCTTTGCTGAAGCCAGGCTTCACCTGATTGTCAACACAACACCATTGCAAGTGCCCCTTTGCACTGGAGTAAATTGCACTTGCCCTGGTACAAGATACAGAGTTATTACTCCATGTGCCTGAGTCAACTGTCTGGAACTGGAAGAAATAGGCCAAACCACAAGATTACATTCGTTTTCACATCAGCACTGAGACTACAATTATTACATTGTAATTACTAGCTGTCAATCAAACACCTTTGAAGTCAACACAGCTGGTCCTACTGCACTAAACCAGCTCTAGTCTTTTCAATGCATTTATAACATTGACTTTATACATGATTCTACATACAATGGCATAAAAATAAAACTTCTCAAAATATTTTAATAATTCTAGCTTTCCCGTATAGCTTAAATGTATGGCTACATTTCGTTCACTGGATGTATGGACATTCAACCACCCAGTTATGTTCTGGTAGCTTGGTGAAATTTGTTTATTTTTGTTTTCCATTTCACTATATGTGAAAAGCATATAGTATTATTCCAATGTTAATATCAAATGTGATGTAGTTATTATCAACGCATTACAATCAAATTTTTTACCAATAAAATTATACCTTATTCATTCATTTATGATAATTAATAGCAAAGTTATGATTTCTTTGTGGAACCTCTTAATTTGTTCTAATTGTGTGCGCTACGGAAGTATGTCACACACAGGGCTAAAATGGTCATGGCTCAAAGTCCAGGTCCCGCTTTAAATAAGGTTTTTGCCTGTGACTAACTTCACAAAGGAAAGTCAGGGGTTAGGTCAAAAGTCGGGGTGCGGCTTTAATTAGGGGTGCGGCTACAAAAACAGGATTTACGGTATATTTAAATGAACTGTGCAAACGCCATGAGTGCCTCTATTTGGTGGAGACTGGCACTGTATAATGCTGGGCATACGCTGCTAAACTTTTGTTATGCGTCATCTGTTTGATTAACTAAAAGTTGATCAATCGTGCCATCTACGATGGTCCGCAACTCAACAAAACTCAAGTCGCATGTTGATTTGACCGGTACAACAGTTGTTGAAAATTTTGAATTTGATTTTGAATTTGAAAATTTCATTGCAATCACGCAAGTTGGTGTAAGACGAGGCGTCGTCGTTGCTTGTTGATCAAACAGACAACTCGCCAAAAAAGTTTATCAGCGTACGTGTAGTATTAGACATTATTATGTAAGAATCGTGACTGTTTTAGTCAATCTGGGAGATGGTGGATGAGGCTGGTTGTCATGGCGACCGTGCATCGTGTGACCACACAGACAGCCGTGACCTCCAAGAGGAACCGTTGCCTCCGGGTTGGGAAGAACGAAGGGACGACTTTGGACGTGTCTTTTATGTCAACCACACTACCCGCTCGACACAGTGGGAGCGCCCAACCATGTAAGTCACCTGTATATCAGTAATATTATACTCACTTGCATGTCAGTGGAAATAGGGTGAAGGAGTTAAATGAAAGCTTCGTGTACGAGCAAAAATGCCCATCCTTTTGACGAGATGATCATAGTTCGTAAGTGACAACAGGTGTTTTTTGTGATTAGGTCAGAAATTAGGATTGTCTCTACGTCTTAGTATTGACAATTAACCAGATATTAATGTTTCACTTGGTTTGAGTGAATTTCCATGATTTTCTTAGAGATTTTTTTCTTCAAAATGTGATATATTGCTGCAAGAATTGGTTGAATAAACAACAGAATGAAACATCATGCAATGGCAATGTTTGGAATGATTGTGTTGTAAAGAATTAGTACTTCTTCCAGGCTCAATAACAATTGACACTCATTTTTAATCGGTGGCCAATCAACAACAGCAGATGATTGCACATGCAGTATTACAATAGCTGCAGACAGTGCAAAATTACATACAGCTGTAGACAAAACACTAGTTTTATTAATGCAGCTAGCAGGACACTTGCATTGTTACTGCAGCAAACAGGACACTTGTTGTGTTACTGCAGCAAGCAGGACACTTGCATTGTTACTGCAGCAAGCAGGACACTTGTTGTGTTACTGCAGCAAGCAGGACACTTGCATTGTTACTGCAGCAAGCAGGACACTTGTGTTACTGAAGCAAGCAGGACACTTGCATTGTTACTGCAGCAAGCAGGACACTTGCGTTGTTACTGCATCAATTAGGACACTTGCTTTGTTACTGCAGCAAGCATGACACTTGCTTTGTTACTGCATCAATTAGGACACTTGCTTTGTTACTGCAGCAAGCATGACACTTGCATTGTTACTGCATCAATTAGGACACTTGCTTTGTTACTGCAGCAAGCATGACACTTGCTTTGTTACTACATCAAGCAGGACACTTGCTTTGTTACTGCAGCAAGCAGGACACTTGCCTAAGTGTATGTTAAAGACTGGCACTACTGCATCAAGCGAAGTAGTTAGTGAGGTGGTAAAAAGACAACAAAACAGGAATAAACAGTGTCTTTTAAAGACTGATTAGCACCACTGTCATTTGAAAGCTAACTTTATTAATGGCCAAACAGCTGTGCAGTTTGAGGCCTGGCTTGTACTTCTGTTGGCGGTGTTTTGCTATTTTAGCTCTGGGCAGAATGCGCTGCCACCTGGCTGGGAAGAGAGGGTTGATTTTACAGGACGCACATACTACATAAATCACAGGACCAGATCAACAGTTTGGAGTCGACCAACGGGGTGAATAATCTCAGTCGTCTTTGCACGCTTGCACTTTATGTGCTCGGTGGCTTTAAAGGGATACAAAAGGTCTTTTGTTTCCCTTCAAATAAAACACAGCTGTAGTTCACAACATAGACTTGAGTGCATTGTGAAAACAGCTTCTGTTTGGCTGTACATCATTTTGCTGTACCTTGTTGTGTTGTACCTAATTTAATGGCTCACAATTGTACTACATTGTGTGTCCTATTGGTACACACATTATTCCTCAATAGTTTGTCACCTTAGCAACATATGCATGCACAATGACTTGATTATGGTTAGATACTGTCCTCTCCATGCTTGCTTGCACTTTGACCAGTGAGGTAGCTAACAGCTAGGATCAGTCTGAACAACAAGGTAGCAAACGGCTACTGTTACTTTGGACAGTGATGTATTAATCAGCTAGGGATACTTTGAACTACGTGGTATTAATCAGCTAGGGTCATTTTGAATAGAGAGGTATTAATCAGCTAGGGTAAATTTAAACAGTGAGGTATTAATCAGCTAAGGTAACTTTGAACAGTGAGTTATAAATATGCTAGGGTCACTTTGAACAGTGAGGTATTAATCAGCTAGGGTAACTTTAAACAGTAGGTATTAATCAGCTAGGGTAACTTTGAACAGTGAGGTATTAATCAGCTAGGGTCACTTTAAACAGTGAGGTATTAATCAGCTAGGTTTACTTTGAACAGTGAGGTATTAATTAGCTAGGGTAACTTTAAACAGTGAGGTATTAATCAGCTAAGGTAACTTTAAACATTGAGGTTTTCATCAGCTAGGGTCACTTTGAACAGTGGATTATTAATCAGCTAGGGTCACTTTGAACAGTGAAGTATTAATAAGCTAGGGTCACTTCAAACAGTGAGGTATTAATTAGCTAAGGTCACTTTAAACAGTGAGGTATTGATCGGCTATGGTGACTTTGAACAGTGAGGTATTAATCAGCTATAGTACTTTGAACAGTGAGATATTAATCAGTTATGGTCACTTTAAACAGTGAGGTATTAATCAGCTAAGGTCACTTTGAACAGTGCAGTATTACTGAGCTAGGTTTACTTTGAACATTGAGATATTACTCAGCTATGGTAACGTTAAACCGTTAAGTATTAATCAGTTAAGATCACTTTAAACAGTGAGGTATTAATAAGCTAAGGTCACTTTAAACAGTGAGGTATTAATTAGCTACGGTCACTTTAAACAGTGTGGTATTAATCACCTACGTTTACTTTGAATTGTGAGGTATTAATTGGTTAAGATCACTTTGAACATCAACGTAATGATTTGCTAGGGTTATGAAAATCGCCACAGCGGGAAATCATACCCAGGCCTCGACATTAACACTGGCCCGATGGCCCGACGCCTTTTTTGAAGCTGTCGGGCCACCAGTTCTTATATTTTACTGCCCGATGGGCCACTGGTTTCCGGTTCCTGAACGCCGCCGAGAGTAGCAGTCACGGCACGACCGCGTCGGTTATCAGATGCGGTTCGCCAGAATTCTTAGACCCGACTCAGTTATAGGACATTGTAAACATAACGTAGATATAAATTCTGATCAATAATGAGTCCAAACTCCAACACTTATCATGCGGACGATGGCGTGCAAAGCCATCGAATAAATTTCTAACCACCGGCAGCGCAGGTTTTTATGACAAGAGACGCCATTTTTTAAGTCCCGCCGCGACCCTGGGACACACTTAGTATGGTGGTTGGAAGCTGCCTCGACTTTAGAGTTATGCACGCTTTTTCTTCTCTAGATAAATCCAAATTTAACTAGTGACTAAAGTGACAGAAACCAAATGTAACACTGCGTCAGCAAGAGCAAGGTGAAGGCCACCTATTTGGGTGGTGCCACCTAGCGAATGAACCGTGAAATAGTCCAATGCCTTGATTGACCTGTACATGAAAGCAGCGTCAACTCAACTACCGACTCAACTAGCTGTCGTCACACTGGCCACTATTGTTAGCTTTGGACATCTCACTTTGAACAATCAATATGTGTATAGTAATTTCTAACAACTTTGTTGGTAAAATTATTAAAAAAAGACTAATAATGTTTTGCACCTCAGAATGAGCGTATTTTTGACAGTAACACAAAATCCTGGCCAGTAACTTTCACAGGCGGGCCACTAACTTTTCAAATCTACTGGCCCACTGGGCCAGTAGATTCAAAACCTTAATGTCAAGGCCTGATACCAGTCAGGCAACTTTTGTTTACCTCTAGCAACCAACAACAATTACATCCTTGTGATGCAAGTTCTACTAGTCAAGCAACTTCAGGTTGCCCCTAAAAAATCCGTGGAAGTTCTTAAAACTTGTGTTGACTTTACTTGGAATTTTATGAACAGTTATCTTCCTTAGTTAGACAGACAACTGTGCCATAGCAATGCTAACTAACACACAATGGCCACAAAACTACCTAAGTAAGTCAATGGACGTAAGTCAATGGTATTGTCGTAAGCAGCGTTCGAAATAGTGCTTGTCCGGTTGTTCGGGACAAGTGATTTGTTGTCCGGACAAGTAGAATGATCTGCATGGTTGTCCGGTGGACAAGTGAAAATTCACAGTAAATAATGACGTGTACAAAAAACTTTCTAATTTGTGGACATTCTAGTGAAATACGGTTAGACAGCGACCACACACATTGCAATTTTGTTAGCGTGTTGGCGTCTTATCTTTCCGGCGCCATCCTGTGTTGCACATAAGTTTCCGCGATACATAGTGTGTCCGTTAACTGCGTCATATGCACCGATCTAGCTCTGCCGTGGGAAAAGCTAGTTCAGTTTTACCAACGGTTAACTTGCTTCCATGCATGGATCACATTTGATGAATTTAATAAATAGTAGTAGTATATTCGAGTATCACTACCTTTTATTAGAATATTTATGTAGCAGGCTAATTAACCAATATTAACCAACGCGGACTCGGCAGTCTACGACTTCGCGAAGTCACCAAATGTTGGTTCAGCAGACTGGCAAAATATTGTCAGCGCCGGATGAATTTTCAGCTCTCCGGTGAACTTGTGGTGGTGGTTGGTGAACAGAATGTTAATAAACATCTCAATAAGTGTTGTCGTGTCTTCATCACATTTATTTTACCACAGATTGTGAGTTTAGGGTCACTGACTTTTTGCAAAAACGGACGGAATTAGCATCTGTTGGTCGAACATTCCCTGATTGCAGAAACTACAGAATCGATGTTTTGAAACATGATTTAACTTAATAAAACATAAATTACAATTTATGTACGCAACATTAAGATAAAATAATTGATTCATGACAGGATCTAAACTACTCAAATCCAAATTAATTTAAGCAAGACGCATAGCCGCCGGGGCCGGCGACATGTACGGCACGGCGACCTACTATGGCGGTCTATGCGTGACAGCAATATTATGACATTCAATCTATACATTGTAACTATAATATGGTCCCTTGACATTTTATTTTGGTACAGGGGAGTTAATTTTTTTTTAATATTACTGACATAATATTATTTATACTGATCTAATAAGACTAACAAATGTGTGAATTTATTTGCTTGTGATGAAAGGAAATTGATCTTCAGATTGTAAAATACAGAACTTTGCACATACAGAACTACGTATAGGTTGAATAAAACAATATCACATTAGTTTTGTCTATGTCACAAAATTGTGCTTCCTGACTTTGCATTGGTTGTACTCCGGGTGGAGGGGTGGGAGGTGGAGGGGTGGGATTTTTAACAACAAACTGATGCAAACATCTGACAGTGCATTTTATTTGTTGGTAGCAGTTTCTTGCAACAATATGAAAAATCGCAAGGAAAATATTCCTAACTGTTGTCTCATTCCTATCATAATCGTAATATTTATATTGCCGGTATAGGTACACATGTCCATTTCCTCAGCATCTCTACAAATATTTGTTTGAAACATTACATGATACGTCCTTTTAATATTCGTGATGAAGATCATTATTAATCACTGGAAATGGCCTGGAAATATTTGCAATTAAACAAGTATTTAAAATAATACATTTGGGATCAGGTTGTGCCCAACAGCAGGAACATTGTTTTAAATAAAATAATTTCTCAGTTTGTTTCAAAACTTTGATTCACTGTGACAATTACTCGGAAATGTTTGCGGGCAAGTAGATTTCAAAACTAACTTGTCCTGTGGACAAGTGACAATTTTTGCTTATTTCTATCATTGGTCGTAAGTCAACGTGTGTGATTATCGAATTATGATTGTACATTTCTTGATAATCTTGCACAATGTATGTCTTGTTTGCATGGTTTTGTTATCCTCCCCTCCCCTCCCCTCCCCTCCCCTCCCCTCCCCTCCCCTCCCCTCCCCTCCCCTCCCCTCCCCTCCCCTCCCCTACCCTCCCCTCCCCTCCCCTCTCATGTGTCTGGTCGATAGGGCACCTCACCTTGCCAACCCCGTAACTGTGTGTGGTCATTGGTGCATCTCTGACAATAATCACACAATCTCTTTCCACTTCTGCTTCTTTTGTTGCCATTTGTAACTCGTGGAAATCGAGTCCTGTCCATTCTTTGATGTTATCTTGCCTATGCTGTGTAGCCTGCATGCTTATTTCTAGGACTACGGTAGTAGCCAGTGATCAGTTATTGGCATGTGTATATTGCATGTTTATTTCTAGGACTACGGTAGAAACGGGTTATTGGTGTTTGTATGCTGCGTGTTTATTTCTAGGACTTCGGTAGTAGCCATCTATTGGTGTTTGTATACGGCATGTTTATTTCTAGGACTATGGTAGTAGCCATCTATTGGTGTTTGTATGCTGCGTGTTTATTTCTAGGACTATGGTAGTAGCCATCTATTGATGTTTGTATACTGCATGTTTATTTCTAGGACTATGGTAGTAGCCATCTATTGGTGTTTGTATACTGCATGTTTATTTCTAGGACTACGGTAGTATCTATCTATTGGTGTTTGTATACTGTGTGTTTATTTCTAAGACTACGGTATCAGCCAGTTATTTGTGTTTGTATACTGTGTGTTTATTTATAGAACTACTACGGTAGCAGTCCGTTATTTATGTTTGTATACTGTGTGTTTATTTATAGGACTACGGTAGTACGGAATGAGCAGCAGAGACAACACGAAGCAGCGGAATTGTTTCGGTTGCGCCGACACGTCAGTCAAGATGACACAATCAACGGAGGCAGCTTCGAAGACCTCTCCAATGCAATGGGGCGGGTCGAATTACCAGCCCAAGTAAGGCTTAATATTTTTTAATGTTGACGAGGGATTAGAAAATAAAATAGATATAAATTGTATAACATCTGTACATAGCATTCTTAATAATGTAGTTTGTTTTGATGTATGCACTGTTCACTCGGCAGACTTGGGTTAATTTCATTTGTTAATTATTAATTTTGATTATGACGTAGGCAAATCGCGACATAGAAGATCTGTCAATTGTCAGGTAACTGCTCCCGCAGCGTTGAAGTGTCTTTAATTAAGTGGTTCTGTTGACACAGTTGCATAGATCTCCAGAGTTGAGGACTCAAGTGAGCGAAAGCAACGACAGTAGTCCACAGCACGGCCAGGAGGAGGAGCCACTGCCACCAGGCTGGACGATGTCCATCGCACTAAATGGTCGCAAGTTCTTTGTTGACCATAACACACACACCACAACCTGGGTAGGTGTTCACACACGCATGCATGCACACCACACATGCACACACGCACACACGCACACACGCACACACGCACACACGCACACACGCACACACACAGACACACACCACAACCTGGGTAGGTGTGCCTTCAATAAGTGTTGATCATAGCACAGTTGTTTCTTTACTCATAATCTACATAATTGCTATTACATAACGTTTTACAGTTATGTTTTTGTTTACAACTCATTACACAGTTAACATTTCATTCTTTGTTTTTTACTTAAAATTGCTACCAGGTAATTCTGTTTTAAAATGTATATAATATTATAAAACAAGCATAAGTCTCTGTATGTATGTAGGTACGTACATATGTACATACATTGTACATGTATGTATGTAAATATGTACATACATGTATGTAGGGCCTATATGTATGGCTGTATGTACAGCCGGATGCTAGACAGTCTTCAAGTGATATATACAGTGGAATCTCGCTTTGCAGTCACCTTGGTAATGCAGCCACCTTGCAATTAAGATCACCCTAAGACAGCCCCAATTTATTTCCACATACAGTAAAGTATATTTGTCCCACTAATAAGGTCACCTCGCTATTCAGGTCACTTTTGTCCAGTCCCAAAGGTGACCGTAATAGTGAGGCTCCACTGCATCATTTATGGTCTTTGGCATAATCTAGACTGGACATTTGGCTGTATTTGTGCGTGTGCAAGGCTGGGTAGCTCAGCTAATTGATTGTACTAATGACTGTTTGTAGAATGATCCGCGACACACCCGTACACAGTCGCTGTCTTGCTCCGGTCAGCTTGACGTTCCTCTTACACTCAGTGAGTTGAGTCGGCCTTCGTCCAATGACGACTTGACCAGAGATCTTGGCCAACTTGAGGTACACCTCTTTCATTCTTTCCCACGTTCTATGAACTTATCAACTTTCTGTATTATCATTTTTCAAGTACAACGTACATAAATAACAGTCAGAAATGTATACTAACAAAAGTACAGTGTACATAAATAACAGTGAGAATCAGTAATGTGTAATAACAAAAGTACAGTGTACATAAATAACAGTGAGAATCAGTAGTGTGTAATAACAAAAGTACAGTGTACATAAATAACAGTGAGAATCAGTAGTGTGTAATAACAAAAGTACAGTGTACATAAATAACAGTGAGAATCAGTAATGTGTAATAACAAAAGTACAGTGCACATAAATAACAGTGAGAATCAGTAGTGTGTAATAACAAAAGTACAGTGTACATAAATAACAGTGAGAATCAGTAGTGTGTAATAACAAAAGTACAGTGTACATAAATAACAGCGAGAGTCAGTAATGTGTAATAACGAAAGTTCAATGTACATAAATAACAGCAAGAGTCAGTAATGTATAGTAACAAAAGTATGTTTTGCCCGTCAGCACAAAATTCCACCCGTCCAGTCAGAATGGATGCTGGACATGTGCAGCTTTTGGACATTCTATTGTGCATTATTTTAAAATTCTGGCTCCAAATGTTTTCCGTTGTGACAAAAACTTGAGGCAAAGCTTAGGTGAGAACTACATGCGGGAAAGAGTGGTTATAACTGTGACGTAGACAAACAGTGTCGTACTGGATCTTTTTGGATTATATGGTTTAAAATTGTACCTCATTTGTTGAAAAATATATGTTCAGTAGTTTTTTATTTATTGCTAAAATTTAAGCAAACTTTTTAAAAGTGACGTTTGTATAAAATAGGTTTAAAATTGGGTTATGTGAACAAATAATACCCGCAGCAACTATGCATTTAGTATGTTAGTAGTTTTGGAATATTCGTTGAGGAAAATAAACCTAAGTTTGAAAGATGAGATGATGAGGTACACATTTCTGCTGAAATTACAAAATTGATGGGACAGCAATTTTTTTCTCCCATGTAAAATAGGCAAATTCGACTTAATACCTGCATTGCGTGGCAGGTGATGCATGTGTACTGTTTGAGGTGACAGTTGTATTGAATGTTTGAATTGCCTACAGCCGGGCTGGGAAGAACGCATTCACACCGATGGCCGCTTGTTCTATATCAACCATAGTAAGTGTCTACAGTATGAAAGAAGTAACCAGAAATATGCAGCAAATGAACAGTTTTTTCCATTGGTTGAATTTATTTAACCAAACAGAATATTAATTTTCAACAACAGAATGTTCTGGTTGAATCAGGAACTTGTAACGTAGATTTACCAGCAAAAATGGTGCAGTCCGTGAAATAAAGTAAATGTGCACACAATAAGCTTTTTCTAATAAACTACTGTCATGATATTGTTGATTATCTTTGCAAATGGTTAGTTTGTAATAATTTTGTTAGGTGTAATCCCCAAAATACCTTTTGTTTCCTTTTCACGAAGGCTGTGGCAGTGACTTAGTAAAGTTGGAAATTAACAGTAGTCATTGCAGTCAGTTCCCTGTATTTCCGTATATGGTTGATATGGCATATATTGCCCCTCTATTATTTGTTATTGTCTTAAATAAAACAGGATTTACACAACAAAATATTATTTATGCAGTAAATGTGTATTGTACACTTTTATAAAAATATGTGACCTACAGTGTATAAGTAGCATTTACCTGGCAAGTATATACATTATGGCAAGTAACAAAAAGTAAAATAATGTCCACTTTGTGTGTACTTAGGCTGGTAGAACAGTCTGTAAGATTTACACATTAAATGTGTTACATAAGTATTGTATGTACACTTGGGCCAGTAACACAAGGTACAGAGATGGGAATACTTTCTTCAATATGGATGTCGCAAGCTGAGATCAAGCAATTTCTTTTTGACATATCCAAGACATTATTTACCTTCTATAGGCCTTCGCCTGCGTACCACACAAACTTCGTCAGTACATGTGACGTCTAATGACGAGTGCTGCTACAATATATCTCACATGTACGATGACATCATTAGACATCAGATGTACTGGTGAAGTTTGCATGGCATGTAGACGAAAGCCTATACAAGATTAATAATGTCAAAAAGAAAATGTTTAATTAAAAATGAACTATCGTGAAGGATGAGATGTCTGTTGTAGACACTAAGATTACACAATGGGAAGATCCGAGGCTTCAGAAACTCTGTGGAACTGTGAGTGTGTCTGATAGTTACCCAGAAAACAATCATAGTCATCAGCTAATCATCACAACAACAGTCCCTTCACGCCGTTAGCCAGACATTGTTTGTTGCCAGTCTTGAATTAATTAAAAGCCATTTGTGTCCATCACTGCCACTGTTGGCCAGTTAAGTTTGTCTTCTTAGTGACAAACCAGTGCATTTGAGCCATTTATTTAATCAGTACTGATCCATTCGATTTATTTCGCTACCATTTGTGCCAATGATTATAATTAATCTGGACCCCTAGACTTGGAACTGTAAGTTAATCTAGTGGCCAACTGGCCTTTTCTAAATTCTACCCACCAGTTGTAATTACCCGTCTTAAAGACGAGCAGACTGGTCTCTAGCTAAGTCATTGGGTTCCATAGAAGTTGAGCGAAATCCTGATGTGCACAGTGACTCTTAAAGACTTATTATAGCATCGACACAATGCTTTTAAATTGATTGATTGATTGGATTTTAATTCATATGGTTGTTGTTAGCAATGTGGTTTTGCTAATGTTTCCATATTTTTGATTGATGATGTGTGACAAATACATCATCAAGTAGTGTTACCAGGGTCAGATTGACCAACCAGAATGCCAGCAATTACAGTGGTATTTGTGCAATTCAACATCAGCAACGACAATTTAAAAGTAATATTATATTGTATTTTTGATATTCGATAGTAGTGATTTATGGTAGCCAAGTGTTGGTTAGCAGTCATCTTGGTACCAGTGTAATGTTAGTCATTTGCTCTCTCAATTTTCTGTACACAACATGAGGTGTGGCCATGATGTCTCATGTGTTTCTGTTTTCAATTTATCAAATGGTCAGAATTGTTTATAACGAAGATATTGTGGTGATTATGACACATCTCTACTCATATTATCTTCTCTCCACTAGCTATTATTATTAATGTGAAATGACAGAAGAAAATATTTACCTGATTGTATACAGTGTCTCTTATCAATGTGTAAGGCCAGGTTGACGTTTTCTTTTCATAAATTCTTTGTGCTGGGTGTAAAGCAGAGTGATGTAGAGTTATACTAGTTACCAAAATAATACTCACAAGTTGCAAAATGTCTGGTCATCTCGGATAAACAGTTTCAGAAATTAATAATTATTTCAGAAAAATATAAATAATGTAATTAATTATGTTATGTTTTTACAGGCTGTGCAGTATTCTCGTGATTACAAGAGAAAATACGACTACTTCCGGTCAAAATTACGGAAACCCGTAAGTGCTGTTTAAGATGGCTGGAGTAGCTGATCCATCAGGTTTTTAATGTTCTTAATAATATGCTACAACATAATATCAATGTTTATGACACAAATAAATATGCAGCATTAACATGATGTTTCAAGAAGTGAGTCAATGGATGCTCCTCTGCACTTTTTGGTAAGCCACAATCTCACACAGTTGACCACCATGTTCAGAAACACACAGTAAGAAAATAATTTTGTAGATTTTTAGGATATCTGAAAAGATGCAGGGTCCATAGTTATTACAGTATACATTTATAGCAAATATAAAAAAACTTCACATCAGTTTAGTTGATTCACGGGATCTTACCACAGTTATTCAAATGATGGTAGGACTTTTATTAATTAATAAAAACATTCTTGTAACATTTTCATTTGTTTTCAGTCAAATGTTCCAAACAAAATTGACATTCCTGTTCGGCGTAGCAACATCCTGGAAGACTCCTACCGCGTGATCACAGGTATCACAAGGGCAGACCTGTTGAAGACAAGGTAAAACCTCTAAATCAATCGGGTGTGGTAAATTCCTTCACCTGTATTTGGGCTTACTTACTTGTGCCCATCGTCCCTCCTGGGGCATAGGCCGTCGACAACAGCTCTCCAGAGTCCTCTGTCTTGGGCTCTTGTTTCAAGCTGTCTCCAAGTGTGTCCTGTCTTCTTGGTGTCTGCATGGAGGTCCCTTCGCCAAGTGTTCTTTGGACGACCTCTTTTTCTCCTGCCTTGTGAGTTCCATGTCAGAGCCTGTCTGGTGATAGTTGATGCTGGTTTCCGGAGCGTATGACCAATCCATCCCCATTGTCTTCTTCTTATTTCATCTTCGGCAGACAGTTGGTGTGTCCTCCTCCACAAGTCAATGTTGCTGATGGTGTCTGGCCAGCGGATCTGGAGGATTCTTCTCAGACAGTTGTTGATGAAGGTCTGTACTTTCTTGGTGGTGGTGTTAGTTGTCCTCCATGTCTCTGCTCCATACAGCAGGACTGGCTTCACGTTGGAGTTAAACAGTCGGATCTTCGTGTGTAATGACAATACTTTGGAGCTCCAGATGTTCTTGAGCTGTATAAATGCTCCTCTCGCCTTGCCAATCCTTGCTCTAACATCCACATCTGTGCCACCCTGCTTGTCGATGATGCTACCCAGGCATGTGAAGAAATCCATTCCCTTCCAATGTGACTGGCTCAGTGCTGGCTGTATTAACCTTGAGGACCTTTGTCTTTCCTTTATGTATGTTGAGGCCCACTTGTGAGAAGATGGCTGCCAGTTCAGTGGTCTCCTACATCTGCTGGTGGCTGTGGGACAACAGTGCCAGATCGTCGGCAAAGTCCAAGTCCTCCAGTTGCGTCCACCGTGTCCACTGGATTCCATTTCTTCTCTGTATTGTGCATGTCTTCAGTATCCAATCGACGGCCAGGAGAAAGAGGAACGGGGACAGCAGGCATCCTCGTCTAACTCCAGTCTTCACTTCGAAGCAGTTTGTTTGCCGTCCTCCATGGATTACTCTGCAGCCTGTTCCTTCATAACTGTTCTTAATCAGGTTGACCAGTTTGGTTGGTATGCCATAATGTCGTAGTAGTTTCCACAGAGTCTCCCTGTCTATGCTGTCAAATGCCTTTTCGTAGTCAACGAAGTTGATGTAGAGCGAGGAGTTCCACTCCAAGGATTGCTCTACTATGATGCGCAGTGTTGCGATCTGATCTACGCATGATCTGTTCGGGCGGAATCCAGCTTGCTGATCTCTCAGCAGTGGGTCGACTGCATCTTTCATTCTCTCCAAGATGTTTCTGTTGAACACTTTCCCTGGCACTGACAGAAGTGTGATTCCTCTGTAGTTGGAACAGTTGCTGAGGTCTCCTTTCTTGGGGAGTTTTATGAGGTATCCCTCTCTCCAGTCTGATGGCACCTCTTCTTTTTTCCAGATCTTTCCAAAGAGAGGGTATAGTAGTTCCACAAAGATGTCTGTATCTGCCTTGAGTGCTTCTGCAGGAATCTCGTCCGGTCCTGCTGCTTTGTTATTCTTCAGCTGCTTTATGGCCCTCCTGATTTCTTCCTTGGTAGGCTTGTCACACTTGATGGGTAGGTCCGCTTCTGCTGGCTGTATGTCTGGGGGGTCCGGTGAGGCAGGTCTGTTCAAAAGTTCTTCAAAATGTTTAGCCCATCTGTTGAGCTGTTTCTCAGTTCCTGTGATGATCTTTCCTTCCTTGTCTTTAACTGGTCGTTCTGGCTAGCTCTGCTTGCCTGATAGTTTCCTGGTGGTGTCGTACAGCTGTCTCATATTTCCGCAGCTTGCTCTGCCTCTTCTGCCAGGCTGTCAATGTAGTTGCGCTTGTCTGTTTTTACACTCTTCTTTACTTCTCTGTTGGCTTCTGTCTGCTCTTCCTCTGCCTTTGCTGCTCTTGTTCAACTGTTGTTTACTGCTGATTTCTTCTCCTTCCGCACTTGGATCCTGCGCAAGGTTTCTGCTGTGATCCAATCTTTCTGTTGCTGTTTCTTCAGGCCAACCACTTCTTGGCAAGTTGATGTCAGTGTCTTTTTGGTGTTCTGCCACTGGCTGTTCAGGTCAGATTTTTCATCATGCAGCTCTTGTAATACTTGGAATTTGTTAGCAAGTTTCAGCTTGTATTCCTCTCTTGTCTGTGGATCTTTCAGGAGGCCAACATTGTACTTTCGTCTCTTTGTTGCTGTCTCCATCCAATTCTTTAGCTTGAGCTTCAGTCTAGCAACCAGCAGGTGATGGTCGGATGCAACGTCGGCTCCCCTCTTCACTCTTACATCTTGAAGTGACCTCCTGAATCTCTTGCCTATGCAGGTGTCATCTATCTGGTTCTCTGTAATGTGGTCGGGTGACACCCATGTAGCCTTGTGTATCCTTTTGTGTGTGAAAATGCTGCTTCCGGATGACCACCTTGTTCAGTGCACATGTGTCCGCAAATCTCTCTCCATTCTCGTTCATCTCTCCAACACCCTGGGTTCCCATCACTTCTTCATATCCATTGTTGTCCATTCCAATCTTCGCATTGAAATCTCCAAGGATGGTCACATCCTTTTCTCGGCACTTGTCCAAGATGCTTTGTAGTCTGCTGTAGAACTGGTCTTTGGTTTCTTCATCACTATCGTTCGTTGGTGCGTAGCACTGGATGACATTCATCTTGATTTTCTTTTTCTTTGTTCTGAAGGATGCTGTGATGATTCTCGGTCCATGCGTTTCCCATCCTATCAACGCCCTCTGTGCCGGTCTTGATAGCATGAGTGCTACACCTTCAGTGTGGGGGGCATCGTCTTCTTCATGTCCCGAGAAAAGTAACATCTGTCCTGTAGGTATTCTTCTCTGTCCTGACTGTGTCCATCTTGTCTTGCTGATTCCCAGCAATGCAAGGTTGTAGTTTTTCATTTCCGCTGCTACTTGTGCTGTCTTTCCTGCCTGGTACATGGTCCTCACTGCTACTTGTGCTGTCTTTCCTGCCTGGTACATGGTCCTCACTGCTACTTGTGCTGTCTTTCCTGTCTGGTACATGGTCCTCACTGCTACTTGTGCTGTCTTTCCTGTCTGGTACATGGTCCTCACTGCTACTTGTGCTGTCCTTCCTGTCTGGTACATGGTCCTCACGTTCCATGTTCCCATATTAATTTGCTTGGTCGAAAGAAGGGTGCTCGGCCCTGTGGCTTCCGTGGTCTCTCGGCTTTCACCACATGGCGTCATAGGTCCTCGGGATGAAGACCCTTCCTCTTCCAGGCATGTGTTCTCTGTAAATTCTGTTGTCGACGTTTCTGTAGCTTTTTTTACGAGGTGGGGGTGCTAGCCCCACGCTCAACCCTCCTTTCTCATCCGGGCTTGGGACCGGCCACGGTGGAGTTTGTATTTGGGCAGACTACCTCAAACTTCCGGCTACCATGCCTTGCTTCCAGTAAAATCAACGTAGCGGTTTATGTGGCCCAATCAGTGGCAGTCGTGTGTTTTGTAAATGGAACGAGATTAGTATATAATGATAATGAGACGAGCACAAGGTACTGCCATCTGGGTAGAATGATTTTGGGATTGCACATTAATCGATGCGTCCAGTACATTACGGTTTGTGTATGCCACAAACAACGTTTTGCACATGACCTCCATCAAGCTTTAGAATTGTTGATAACCAATGTTGTTATATACGTGAATTACATTACTGTTGCTGCATGACGTCTCGTAAATCAAACTTGTCCGCATACAGTTGAAACTATAAAAACTTTGCCTTACATTTCTGTGATAAGGAAACGTTTCTGTCATAAAGAAACACTTTTGGGTAGAATTACAACAAAATATATGACAGAATGCACGAACGCACCACATTTTCAGCATCCAACTTTTGAAGGCTTGTCGGAGGTTTTGCTAGACAACAGGTGACGTGATGGATAGGTCAATTATTATTGCTATAGACTGTATATATATATATAACGCCATATATATGGGACCAGGCTGTTCATAGCAACATACATTTTTTCGAAGAAGCCTGTGCGGGTGGTTGGGTGGGTGGGTGTTTTTGGGTGGGTGGGTGGATGGGATAGTCTAGACATAACTCCATGACGATGACAGCTAGAAACTTGAAAGTTTGTTTGCGTGTGAAGGGGACACCAAGAATGTGCACCTTGTTATAATTTTGTTCTTCAGAATTCCTGATTCAAAACTTTAAGACATATATATCTGAAGTTTCAAGTGGTTAATTAAATCTTTCTATGCCATAATGCTATCTAACATATGTTCCTCGAAATATGCAAACAATGTGAGTATTTTTACCGTTATTGCACTTTGTATTTGAATGCAACATCGTTGTTGAAAACTGCCGCTTTTGTCGGCAGTATTATTTCCTGTGACAGTCACAGACATTCAGTGAATCAGTGGCAGTGCTTGCAAGCACCAGACACATATTAAAAAATGTGGTTTATCACAATCCATTTATACATCGGTAGTAATAAAATAGCATTTTTAAGGGACTCAAGTCCAAGCAATCTACAATAGATGCAATATGTATAAAGGATGTTGCTGTTTTCTGCAGATTGTGGATTGAGTTTGAAGGTGAAGCTGGCCTGGACTATGGTGGAGTGTCCCGTGAATGGTTCTACTATCTTTCAAAGGAGATGTTCAACCCTTACTATGGTCTCTTTGAGTACTCTGCCATGTAAGTTGCACAGACTAGTTTCACAGCTGAATGTTTACTTATTTCAATGCAATAATAAGCAAGCACAATGAGGTAACTTTAATTTTTTGGTAAAATTGAAGCAAACTTCCAAAAAGCCTCATTTTGAGAAACAAGGTAACTTTGTCTGATATTGTCTATTGTTTTTTAATCTGTGCGTTCGTAAATGTGTGTACTTTATTAGTTTTGGATTATCCAGAAAGGAAAATAAACTGGACATTAAAATGTGAAATTATAAGGTATTCTTTTCTGCCAAAATTGATGGGATATGACCTAGACAGGTATTTTTGGCCTGTGCACACTATAGGCCTAGGACTTAGTATGCAGTTTGCTGTTGCAGTTCACGTAAAGGAATTTTTAAGCAAAACATACTTTGACTGTCTGCATTTTCTTGTTATTATGAATAGTGTATGTTTGCTATGGTTCCTCTGTTGTGCAAGTATGTTTACTTTCCTGGCAGTGACGAGTACACACTTCAAATCAATTCCCTTTCTGGGCTTGCCAATGAGGAGCATCTGTCATACTTCAAATTCATAGGACGAGTTGTGGGCATGGCAGTCTATCACGGCAGGCTAGTGGATGGTAAGTCGTAACTTTATATACTCATTATATAATATATAATATATAATCACATGTTGGCAGTACCTGAATCTCTGCACAATGATATCAGGAATAATTGTAAATCAGTAAAACGTTACGTTAGCATAACTGCTTCAAAACTGCCATCACGTGGATGACTCGAAAGCAATAACCATGTTGACCTAGTACTGACAGCAAGAAGGCAGTTGACAGGTTGAAGTTGTATTGAGACCAGAATAGCATGTTATGATTTGAATTGACAAGTTGACAGGTTCCATGTAGTGACAGCTAGGTGACAGCAAACAAATAAGACTTGTGTTGATGATACAAAGCGAGATAATGGGTGATGTCATTCATACAAGGTGGAGATTGTATTGATGGATGCAACCTGTGTAGAAGACATCACATGTCATTGTGGGTTTGGTGCTTGTTCCAGCTTACTTCATCAGACCGTTCTACAAGATGATGCTGGGGAGGACCATCATCCTGTCAGACATGGAGACAGTGGTGAGTCTTGTTCTTCTCCTTTCCCCATATGTCCATGGTGAGGCATGACTCAATACTGGTCCTCAGTTTCTTTTCTTTCTCTTACCCCTCATTGTTCTTGCACAGCTGTCTCCACCAACCGTCTCCACTCCCCTCTATCTCTCACCCTCATTCTTCACTCCCCTCTATCTCTCACCCTCATTCTTCACTCCTCTCTATCTCTCACCGTCATTCACCATTCCCTCTATCTCTCACCCTCATTCTCCACTCCCCTCTATCTCTCACCCTCATTCTTCACTCCCCTCTATCTATCACCCTCATTCTTCACTCCCCTCTATCTCTCACCCTCATTCTTCACTCCCCTCTATCTCTCACCCTCATTCACCATTCCCTCTATCTCTCACCCTCATTCTTCATTCCCCTCTATCTCTCACCCTCATTCTTCATTCCCCTCTATATCTCACCCTCATTCTTCACTCCCCTCTATCTCTCACCGTCATTCACCACTCCCCTCTATCTCTCACCCTTATTCTCCACGCCCCTCTATCTCTCAACGTCATTCTCCACTCCCCTCTATATCTCACCCTCATTCTCCACTCCCCTCTATCTCTCACCCTCATTCTCTACTCCCCTCTATCTCTCACCGTCATTCACCATTCCCTCTATCTCTCACCCTCATTCTCCACTCCCCTCTATCTCTCACCCTCATTCACCACTCCCCTCTATCTCTCACCTTCATTCTTCACTCCCCTCTATCTCTCACCCTCGTTCTTCACTCCCCTCTATCTCTCACCCTCGTTCTTCACTCCCCTCTATCTCTCACCCTCGTTCTTCACTCCCCTCTATCTCTCACCCTCATTCTTCACTCCCCTCTATCTCTCACCCTCATTCTCCACTCCCCTCTATCTCTCACCCTCATTCTCCACTTCCCTCTATCTCTCACCCTCATTCTTCACTCCCCTCTATCTCTCACCCTCATTCTTCACTCCCCTCTATCTCTCACCCTCATTCACCATTCCCTCTATCTCTCACCCTCATTCTTCACTCCCCTCTATCTCTCACCCTCATTCTTCACTTCACTCTATCTCTCACCCTCATTCTCCACTCCCCTCTATCTCTTCCCCTCATTCTCCCCTCCCCTCTATCTCTCACCCTCATTCTTCACTCCCCTCTATCTCTCACCCTCATTCTTCACTCCCCTCTATCTCTCACCCTCATTCACCATTCCCTCTATCTCTCACCCTCATTCTTCACTCCCCTCTATCTCTCACCCTCATTCTTCACTTCACTCTATCTCTCACCCTCATTCTCCACTCCCCTCTATCTCTTCCCCTCATTCTCCCCTCCCCTCTATCTCTCATCCTCATTCTCCACTCCCCTCTATCTCTCACCCTCATTCTCCACTCCCCTCTATATCTCACCCTCATTCTCCACTCCTCCCCCCTATCTCTCACCCTCATTCTCCACTCCCCTCTATCTCTCACACTCATTCTTCACTCCCCTCTATCTCTCACCCTCATTCTTCACTCCCCTCTATCTCTCACCCTCATTCACCATTCCCTCTATCTCTCACCCTCATTCTTCACTCCCCTCTATCTCTCACCCTCATTCTTCACTTCACTCTATCTCTCACCCTCATTCTCCAATCCCCTCTATCTCTCACCCTCATTCTCCACTCCCCTCTATCTCTTCCCCTCATTCTCCCCTCCCCTCTATCTCTCATCCTCATTCTCCACTCCCCTCTATCTCTCACCCTCATTCTCCACTCCCCTCTATATCTCACCCTCATTCTCCACTCCTCCCCCCTATCTCTCACCCTCATTCTCCACTCCCCTCTATCTCTCACCCTCATTCTCCACTCCCCTCTATCTCTCACCCTCATTCTCCACTCCCCTCTATCTCTTCCCCTCATTCTCCCCTCCCGTCTATCTCTCACCCTCATTCTCCACTCCCCTCTATCTCTCACCCTCATTCACCACTGCCCTCTCTCTTTCACCCTCATTCTCCACTCCCATCTATCTCTCACCCTCATTCTCCACTCCCCTCTATCTCTCACCTCATTCACCACTGCCCTCTATCTTTCACCCTCATTCTCCACTCCCCTCTATTTCTCACCCTCATTCTCCACTCCCCTCTATCTCTCACCCTCATTCTCCACTCCCTTTATCTCTCACCCTCATTCTCCACTCCCCTCTATCTCTTCCCCTCATTCTCCCCTCCCCTCTATCTCTCATCCTCATTCTCCACTCCCCTCTATCTCTCACCCTCATTCTCCACTCCCCTCTATATCTCACCCTCATTCTCCACTCCCCTCTATCTCTCACCCTCATTCTCCACTCCCCTCTATCTCTCACCCTCATTCTCCACTCCCCTCTATCTCTCACCCTCATTCTCCACTCCCCTCTATCTCTTCCCCTCATTCTCCCCTCCCGTCTATCCCTCATCCTCATTCTCCACTCCCCTCTATCTCTCACCCTCATTCTCCACTCCCCTCTATCTCTCACCCTCATTCACCACTCCCCTCTATCTCTCACCCTCATTCACCACTGCCCTCTCTCTTTCACCCTCATTCTCCACTCCCCTCTATCTCTCACCTCATTCACCACTGCCCTCTATCTTTCACCCTCATTCTCCACTCCCCTCTATTTCTCACCCTCATTCTCCACTCCCCTCTATCTCTCACCCTCATTCTCCACTCCCCTCTATCTCTCACCCTCATTCTCCACTCATCCCTCCAAATCTCTCTTTACACAATCCTCCCATATCAGTCTTGATGGTAAGTGCCTCCTTTTTCATTCATCTCTCGGGGCTTCTGCTTTCTTTGCTGTTTTACTTACAATCTCTTCACATGTCCAGGAAGATACCAATGGGAGGGGTTTGTATTGAAAACAGGAGCATAGCAATGGGAGGGGGCTTGTATTGAGTACAGTAAGATATACATGGGAGGGGGCTTGTATTGAGTACAGTAAGATAGACATGGGAGGGAGCTTGTATTGAGTACAGGAAGATAGACATGGGAGGGGGCTTGTATTGAGTACAGGAAGATAGACATGGGAGGGGGCTTGTATTGAGTACAGGAAGATAGACATGGGATGGGGCTTGTATTGAGTACAGGAAGATAGCAATGACAGGGGGCTTGTATTGAAGACAAGAAGATTGCAATGGGGGGCTTGTATTAATACAGGAAGGTAGCAATGAGAGGGGCTTGTATTGAGTACAAGAATATTGCAATGGGGGGCTTGTATTAATACAGGAAGGTAGCAATGAGAGGGGCTTGTATTGAGTACAGGAAGATTGCAGTGACAGGGGGCTTGTATTGAGGACAAAAAGATTGCAATGGGAGGGGTCTTGTATTGAGTACAGGAAGGTAGCAATGGGGGTGCTTGTATTGAGTATAGGAAGGTAGCAATGGGGGTGTTTGTATTGAGTACAGCAAGGTAGCAGTGGGGGGTGTTTGTATTGAGTATAGGAAGGTAACAATGGGGGGATGTTTGTATTGAGTATAGGAAGGTAACAATGGGGGTGTTTGTATTGAGTACAGAAAGGTAGCAATGGGATGTGCTTGTATTGTGTACAAGAAGGTAGCAATGGGGGGGGTGCTTGTATTGAGTACAGGAATGTAGCAATGGGATGTGCTTGTATTGTGTACAAGAAGGTAGCAATGGGGGGGTGCTTGTATTGAGTACAGGAAGGTAGCAATGGGATGTGCTTGTATTGTGTACAAGAAGGTAGCAATGGGGGGGTGTTTGTATTGAGTATAGGAAGGTAACAATGGGGGTGTTTGTATTGAGTACAAGAAGGTAGCAATGGGAGGTGCTTGTATTGAGTACAGGAAGGTAACAATGGGGGTGCTTATGTTCAGTACAGGTAGATAATAATAAAAAATGTAAATTTATTGGTTGTTTAGATATGCTTTAAAAATAGTTGTTGCATTATTTTATGTGAAATTAAAGTGTATAGAAGTAATCAAACTGACCACATGTTTGTTCCACCAGGATCCTGAGTACCATAACTCCATGCAGTGGATCCTAGAGAATGACCCGGAGTGCCTGGATCTCTATTTTGCCGTAGATGAGAAGGGATTCGGGCGGGTAGGTGTAACTTTCTCTATTATGCGAAGGCTGTTTCTCAGGCAAGTTCTTCACTTTTTTTATTATCAAAGAAACTTTGTTTCTATTAAAACTAAATGTTAGTCTCCTCACGTTGGTTTGGAACTTTAAACAACTACCAGAAAAAATAACTTACCCATTGTGTAATGCAAACATAATAGACATCTAAGAGGTTTGTTTTATTTATTTCATTATTATATAGATGCAGCAATTTGAGCTGATACCTGGTGGAGAAAATGTGAAAGTGACTGAGGCAAACAAGAAGGAATACATTGAGTGAGTAGTATCACGTTTATATGCCTTTCGCTAGTATATATATATATATATATAAATATCCAGTAAACCTTGGGTATAATTAATTAGCATTTAATGAATTATTACTCATCATTATCATTGTGCAGCCATAATGTCCCGTGGTTGGGCAAAGTCCTCAACATGTTGTTTCCAAATCTGCCTGTCTTGCGCTATCCTCTGCCAGATGGTGCCCTTCCAGTACTCATCTAGTTCGTCTCTCCACCAACTCTCCCGTCTTCCTCTAGATCGTTTCCCTTCGTAAGGTCTCCAGGTTGTGATATGTGATGACCATCGGATATCTCGTAGTCTGCTGATGTGCCCTGCCCAGATCCCCTGATTTGTTCTATCACGTCTATGACATTTGTCTTCTCTCTTACCCAGATGTTTCTAGTTCTAGTTGTTTCCAGCACTCGGCAACGTTCTATTAACTGACTAGTCTGTATTGTGTATATATAATATTGTGGTTACAGTGATCTTATGAGGTCTCATTCAACTAGTCAGCCTTTTTCAGAACATTATCGCCAAGCCGACCTTTCTATGCTGGCACTGAGGGTGGTCACTGCCAGGGTGCTTGTCGTCCTCAGTGGTTCTTTTACGTCCCAAATTGAGACGGGACCGACATTAACGTGATCTCCGAGTCACGAGGGATACACAGTCCCCAATGTTGAGAGCCAGGTTTTTACACCAAATATACCATACCTGCCCGGTTCGGGTTTCGAACTCGGGGCGCCGGCATGTCAGGCGGATGTGCTAACCACTACACTATCGCGCGCCCCCTGTTTGTTTTTCTCTCCCGATATATGATGTTTAATATACTTCTTTCCATCTTTGTTTGTGCGGCTGCTAGCTTGTTCTTTGTCTGGATGGTGAGTGCCCATGTTTCCGCGCCGTATGTCATTGAAGATGTCGAAGTGTTTGGCGAATGCTGTCCAGCCGGCGGTGATTCTATCTGTTCCAGATAGACGTAGCTTTCAGCATTTTCTATCTGCATCTTGTTGATATATATTGGTACGTAATTTTTGTCTCCGGAATGTTCATCTTCAGACCTTGTTTTTCACTTTCATCAGCTAGCTCCTGCAGCATGTTTTGTAGTTCTTGCGGTGTAGTAGCACATATGAGTGTCGTCAGCAAAACGAAGATGGCTAAGATATTCTCCGTCTATCATCAAGCCTCTGGTTTCCCAGGTCAATCTTTGGAATATGCTTTCGAGTGTTGCCGTAAACAGCTTGGACGATATGGTGTCACCCTGTCGTACTCCTCTCTTGGTGTTGGTCTTGTTGCTCTTTTTGTGTAGGTGGACTGTCACCGAGGTGTTGGTGCAGATGTATTTCAGGAGTTTGATGTACACATCTTCTATCCCCTGTTCTTGAAGGGAGATCAGGATTGCTTGAGTTTGCACCGAGTCGAAAGCCTTCTCATAGTCAATGAAAGCGATGCAGAGCGGGATATTATATTCTCGGCACTTCTCTTTCAGTTGGTTTACGACGTGTATGTGGTCTGTTGTTGAATACTTGCTTCTGAATCCTGCTTGCTCCCGTGGTTGGTTTTCGTCGAGTGTCTTCTCTAGCCTATTTGTTAGTATCTTTGTGAGTCATTTGTAGATGTTTGATGACAGACATATCGGTCTGTAGTTCTTTAAGTCTTTCTATTTCCCATCTTAAAAATTATCACCATCTTTGCGTTCCTCCATGCGGTGGGTATTCGTCTTTCTGATAAGTGTTTAGTATACAGCATAGCCAGTGTCTTTGAGATGGTATCTTCTTCTGCTTTTAATGTTTCGTTGTTTACAAGTAATAATTCATGATGATGATAATGATGAATTATTACTTAGAACCATGCTCTTAGCTAGACATTTTTTTCCCAGTCTTGAATTAATCAAAATGTGCCTTGTGTGGAAGCCATTCACATCAGTCATAACCAACATTTATTGGCCAGTTTCGTTGACAAACTAGTGTCATTTTGACCATTTATTTAATTAGTTCTAGGCTTGAAACTATTGGTTAATCTAGTGTCCATCTGATACCCTCTAAATTTCACCGGTCTTATCAGTCGTAATTCCCCGTCTTGGCCAGTCTTCAAGGCGGGCAGATGGGTCTCTGGCTACACCTCTGCTTACAACGAATAAAAGTGCTGACATGTTTTTGCAACACTTGTACACTTCATTCAATTTGGTTATTTAGCCATGATATTAGTTAGGTGGAAAACTATAATGTGACAAGATATGTTTGTTAACTTGTGTGACGTGCTGTGTGTAGCCTGGTGATCCGGTGGAGGTTTGTTGACCGTGTGAAACAGCAGATGGGCGCCTTCATGTCAGGACTCAATGAACTCATCCCACAACACCAACTGGCCATGTTTGATGCCAACGAACTCGAGGTCGGTTGTGTCTTCCGTTCTTTTCTGTGTATGCAATCTTAAACGTTACAACCACTTGTCAAGTTTATACTTTATACTAAACGGTGCCTTAATCACAAGCTGTGTAATCATGTGAGTACGTTCACACGCACTCACGCATGCACGCACGCACATACACAGACATTCTTTTTCTATGTACGTACATAATCAGAGATTTTTATGTTGATTTTTTTGGGAAGAATTTGATTTGGGTGATCTATTGATTCAGTTGAATTTCTATCACAAAAGGTGGCTCCATGAGAGCGACTACCACAGTCTTAGAGGAGTCTCTCCTCACCTTATTTTGTTTAATTTTCCTTACATTATACCATGTTCAGACCTGCCTACCATTCCGGATTGTCTGAAATAATTCCGGAAATACACCTCAAATGACGGTATTACGGCGAGGGATGAAAATATTACGGATTCCTTTCGTCATCAATCACTGCTCCTCAAATTTAGCTTCACTTTATTCAACAAGTGGCAGCATATATACGCTGCTTGTTGTGACATCGTTTTTTCATTCGCTGCTTCTGGTCGTAATCTGACCAATAGGAAACATGTTTACGATAAATTTGCATATCCACGCTCACAAGAAGAAGTCATGACTCATGATGGCGGGGATCGAAACGGCACCACTACCAGCCAAGAAGAAACGTATGCTGCAAACGTTTATAACAGCATGCACGCAGACATGGCCCGCATTGTAAAGTTTAAGGAAGGGGGTCGGATTTACATATTGCCGTCTACGTAATTTTTTTTTCTCCAATTTCACATCATGACACATGACATGGAGGCCGGGATAATTGCAGGTACTGACTACGTTGTAGTGTCAGGCCAACTGACTGTACTAAGACTAAGTTAGTGTATTTATTGAGTCTAGTCATCATTTACAGGGATAGGCGTATATACTAGAGTTGAGTAGACTAGACGATGTCGACGACTAGCGTAACGTAATGGTTTTGCCGTCCCCCGGCACGACTTTGTGTTTGTCTTTGACTTTCTAGTTTTAGTTGTTTCCAGCACTCGGCAGTGTTTTATTAACTGACTATAAGGTCTCATTCAACTAGTTAGCCTTTTTTAGAACATTATCGCCAAACCGACCTTTCTATGCTGGCACTGAGGGTGGTCACTGCCAGGGTGCTTGTTGTCCTCAGTTGTTCTTTTAAGTCCCAAATTGGGACTTTGATCTAGTCAAGCTACTATACTGTGTAGTTTATAGTCTGGCCCTAGGTATACTGGCTACTAATGTTAATCCTAATGACACCACAAATAGACAGTGACGTGTCGCATTGTTATAATTTGTCATGATTTTGTAATCAGCATGCTGTTTTTGAAATTTACATGAAATCAGAATTACAATGTGTATAGATGCATTTGCATTACAGTTACGCTTCTTCATGTATGATTTCCACCAATGGCTGGTTATGAACATTGACCTTACCTTGTTAACTGAATGCTTCAAAACACCTCATAGTTTATTAGAGACAATTATGTTTTGGCTGCAACTATTGTAATGGTCACAGTATTAAAGTATTACTGACAGAGGTGTTCTTTTCCTGACAATATCTGACACGGTTCTCAACTATTACTGACAGCAGGCCTATATTCATGAAAATCAGTGTAAATGAGAAGATGGATTACTGACAGGAAGTTTTTGGGGTAGGCAGGTCTGCATGTTTAGCATAAGGCTATATACTTGTACTTTAAAAATTATAATTAGACATGGATGTTTTGTATGTATCATTTAATATGTCCGATGGGTCAAATAAAATAATTCTTCTTCTTCTGCTTCGTCTCTTTGCTGCAAAACTGGATATTTAAATGTCTGCTAAACCTACTCGGTGGTGTTTCAAATAGCCACAATTTAAATGATCCAAGAGTTTTATAAATCATTAAACAGTAATCCACTAAATGTTAGTTCAAATCACTGGGGATAACTATATGCTCGAGAGTATCCTAAGTATTCTAAATTACTAGCAATTTTTTCATTATATTGGAACGGATTTTACAGCTGCAAAAATGTTTTACTGCTATGAAAATATATTTTGGTATGTGCCGACCAAAACACACTTCAGCAGATAGAAAAACATTCTTTTATAATGACTGCACATGTGGTTCACATGTTCTGACTTGTCTGTAGTTGCTGATGGCCGGAATTCAAGACATCGATGTGAATGACTGGAAGAGGCACACCAAATACCGAGGCAATTACAACGCCAATCACCCTGTCATCGTCAACTTCTGGAAGGTCGGTCAAATAAACGATATTATGTAATTTTTAAGATCTGTTCTATTACATGCCAGGCATTTTCATGTATGCAACCATCATATTTACATTCGTTGCTTACTCCTAAAAGAAATCCTATCCACATTCAATCGTCTAGTTCTGACTTATTTTGTAACTAGAGTCAATACTAATATAGGAACTAGGGCATTTTCTGTTGCTGCACCAACTCTGTGGAATATGCATCCTTTTAGTGTTAGATCAGTTGATAATATTACACAATTCCCATCATTTAAAAACACCTTCATAACCTTGATTATCCACCAAAACTCCTCTGTGTATCCTCCATCTGTTGACAACTTGAATACTGCTTATCGTTTTTGTGATTGACCAAACCTTTTGTCTTGATGCTCCTCTAAGCTGGGTTTCAAAGGATTTAGGTGCAATAGAATTTATCATATTATTATTATAATACTGACATGACTGGCGGACTAAGTCATTAGTCGAGAGCAAGATTACAAATGTCATGTCGTCATCTATTCGTTAATGTATTTCTAAATAAAAATCATGTTTTATCATGATGGATGCTACCCAGGTTTACAACTGGGTTGACGGCCTAACACTTGGTATAACCTGCATGCATATTTGAGAATGCATGAAGCTTATTAATATTATTCATCAACGAACTTATGTATTTTTCATTTTACAATGTCAGGAAATTTAGGAGGAAAAAGTGGAACAGTTGAAATACAGTATCCTTGTTCATTTGTTTTTTTTACAAATGATAACAGATGTTCTGTTTAAACTACATCAGTGGCCCGCAGTGGCCAGTGGCTAGAGTTCAGTCTCTCGACTGAGAGAACCCGGGTTCGAATCCTGTGCTGCAGTGTGGAACCTTGGTCAAATTCAGTCACTCTACGTTGCTTCTGTTCACTCAACTGTATGAATGAGTACCTGGCTGTAGACAGTGGTGGATATTTGTGTACGAACAGTCTTCGCGCATTAATTGCAGCATGGCTGGTTGCTTCCCAGAGAAGTTGAGATGAAGTTCGATTAAACAAGTCTGCCAGGGAGTAATGTGTAAAGCGCTTTGAGCAGTCCTGAGGATTGGATACTGTGCTATATAAGAACTTACTGTTACTTTCTTATGTTCTGCTGTTTTCAGGCGGTGTACTCGTTGAACAATGAGTTGCGATCTCGCCTCCTGCAGTTTGTCACAGGGACATCGCGCGTACCAATGAACGGCTTCCGTGAACTCTACGGCAGCAATGGCCCGCAGTGCTTCACCATCGAGAAGTGGGGCAATCCCACACAGCTGCCGCGTGCGCACACATGGTAAGTCGAGACATCAAGAGACCATGTCACTAAAATTAGGAGCTCATAAGCAAAGTCCATCATTAAACAGAACCTCTCGTAAAATGTAAGAGCTGTTTCAAAATGCAAAAAGCCGCTGCCATATAACAGAGGACACTATTTCTGTGACACACTAGTGAAGGTGTCCCGGTGGCGTGTTGACAGCCGATACTTCAATTTGACATAAGTTATTTATTTTAAAATATACATTTAAATTCCATTTATTTTATTACAAGTAATTGTTGTATTATGATTTTGTTTTAACGATGTTCTATTTTGAGTGCCTTTGAACAGGTTTTTATATCCTGAGCCGTGGTGCTATACAAATAAATTTATTATTATACGCACAAATAAAAACCAGAATAACTCATGAAATATGGAATATTTTGAAAAGATATAGATCTTACGTCCTATTTGAGGGGTCGTAGATTAATCCCTGAAAGTTTGGCGCTCGAGGTTCAAGCCGTCCAAGATGAAAACGTTAATCTACCTGCATACGTACGCTAGCTCGATTACAGGAAATTGTGGTCTGTTGCAGCTTCAACCGACTAGACTTGCCCGACTATGAAACGTATGAAGTCCTTCGTAAGAAGCTCCTCATCGCCGTTGACAACACAGAGGGCTTTGACGGCGTCGACTAGCATCTTCAACCACACAGAGTGACCAGTGTTTCGCATGAATCTTTCTGGTGAATGCTAACAAGTATGCTGCAAGTCAGCCTCGGCAGTTAATGTGTTTCTGCTGCTGTATGTAAATACCCATCCATAACGCATGCCTCATGTCTGCAGCCTGGTGATGAGATTTACATAGTGTCATGAGTCCTGGGAGCTCTCAGACTGGCTCGTGTCGTGGGAGCTCTGTCAGACTGACTCTTGTGTCGTGGGAGCACTCTCAGACTGACTCTTGTCCTGGGAGCTCTCTCAGACTGACTCTTGTGTCGTGGGAGCACTCTCAGACTGACTCTTGTCCTGGTAGCTCTCTCAGACTGACACTTGTCTCCTGAAAGCTCTCTCAGACTGACTCTTTTGTCCAGGGAGCTCTCAGACTGATGTTGGTTTCAGAAAATATTTGTAATGTCACGATTGCAACACATTGGAATTGGCAAGAAATGGTTGGGATATCTTGTGTTTGCTAATAACAGTTATAGCCAGAATTCTTAGCCACCTGTTGTCACAAACACTGGAAGTTCAATTGTATAAACAGGCGATTTCATTATACTGTATAAACATGAGATTGCAGGTGGCTTAATTGTGTACAGTAACAGTCTACCCTTTTTAAACTTGTGGAGTTATCTTGATCGTATGAGTTGGTAGTTTAGGTGAACATATCATGTACACCAGTATGTTTATTTCAAAATGGATTCTTTTCTAGTAAACCATGGTTGTTTTGTGTTAACCAACTCTGCTCGTCTTATGAATTTTATGTATAACGGTTTTCAGAAGTACTATAGTTTTGTAAAGTGTACAATTTAATAAAAATGAAGACAAATCAAAATTAATAGAAAAACAAAAAAACGTATTATAAACATTGTAAAATATATGTCAAACAAGTGTAAATCAACGTGTCATAATTTTACATAGCTGCGTGGGATCATCTATAAATAACATACCATATATATTATGTATAAAATCATGGCAACCCTCTCCCCTCGTAAGCCTACCGTGCATGAATAGATTTCCTCCCCGTGTATGTAAAACATACATGGACACTGCCCCCTTCCACCCCCCTCTCTCTATGACATGTAGATGGACCCCTTTCTATTGCAATCGGCAAGTATGCTAAATTTTCAATGTTGTCGTATCAGGTGTATTTTTCATCGGAAAATATAATTATTAATCGGGTGCTTCTTTTAACTTGGCTTGGGAAGGGTTTGTATATAATGTTTCCTTGTCACCATTGTGTCTTGAACAATCATGAAACTGACTATTTTTGATGTTGTGATTAACATTCAACCTTTATTGTACTGTTTATTCAAGTGGCAAATTACTGCTGTATTTAATAAACTTTTATTAAATCTGATCACTACATCTTTTGTCTTGTAGGCAGTCGCACAACCACACAATTTACAAAACAACAGGCATTAGAAAGCTACTGCGTGATGCTACCTCCCAATAATTAGTATACATAGTATATTGTTGTTCTTGGTTATCATGGTTAGTTATGAAAATATGCGAGGAATAAGTTATTACACTAGTACACATCGAAATGGCCCCATGGAGATGCACAGCTGATCATGTATGCCATTAACGTAATTAATTGCTATTCTGATTATTCTATCTAATGTTGGCTCAAGGATAAATAATTTCTTCATGCTGAATTTGGACTTCTCGAGATCCCTTCCTCTTGTAATGCATCGTAAAAGTATGTTTGTTTTGAGAAAGACCCCCATCTATTATGGACACATAAATTTTGGTCACTCATCATGTGTTGATATGTAATTCCCAGGTAGAATAAAGGTAAATGCATGACCAAAAATAAACAAGTATACCATAACTGTCCATGTTTAGACCTATGTACTTTTAATGTGTAATGACTGACAGGAGGCGGTAGTCCCACCCGACTCCATCTACGCCCATTGTAGTTTTGAAAATCTTGTTCACTCTGCCTCGCCCTATTCTTTCGGAAGAGACGCAAGAGATTTCTAACATGGGAAGTAGATATGAATGCAGGTAAATGGAAAACCCTTTACAGGTGCTTCGTTAGCTGCTGCCAGAACTCATGTTCTGATCATGAATTGAGCGCTTGTTTACATGGTACAGGCGCAGTAAAGGACTGCGTGTCATCACAACCTGGTATTACATGTCGAGGCCACTGGCACCTTTTTGTACAGACACACTCAAAACACACACACTACTGATTGCAATCAGTCCAATATGGACAGCTAAATGAGCTAACTTTTTTGTGTTTTTAATCATTACATAACACTTGCCCAGACCCAAATTTCCCTTTTAATCATTACATAATGTGACTTACACTGTACATGAAGGATCCAAGAGTAAAGGTATTTTGATCTCTTGGCATATTACTGTAAACATAAATTGTGTGATAATGACCAATCCACACCAATACTAGTATAAATAGTATTTACCCTCTATTTCAGGCAACAATGACATGCCACATCATCAAATCGCATTGTTTATTTATGTCCACAACATAAATACAAACAACAGACATCTATATAAACTAAAGTTCAACACAATTATACCACATTTTGTCACTATTTTATTCCCAACCATATTTTTCCTAGCAGTCATGTCTTACAAAAAATATATAATTTTAACATAGTATATTCCTTGACTTTAGACTGCCAATCGCACAACTTGACACGTAAATACTACAATCGATGGAAGTCATAAATTACATTTTTTAATGTTGGGTACTTCTATTGTTATCTGCACCAGGGATGGGTGCAATACTTGTGTACCCCTGAGTATTGCAAAGTATTAAATTATTAACAATACTCTATTGAAATAATTTGCAAAACTCAAAAGAATGGCCTCGATATTAGTGTAAAAAAATGTAGACTACCCTCTGAACACACGCAACGTAACTGAAAATGTTTCTCAAAGGTTTCAGATTAATATTCATTCAAAACACTGCACTACGAGGTATTTGTCTATGCGACAGAAAATGTTTGTGTTAAATAAACCATAGTTTTATAACTTTGTCTTAATTATCCTATACGATAGTGACACAGCATTTAAGTATCTGCAATACTTTAAACGCATTACAGTATTTACAATTTTGTACAATACTTTCAGAAGTTTTGCAACCATCCCTGATGTGCACATATAAAACTGAATTGAATACATTTATGAGATCCAGAATGATCCAGTGTTGACAATAAAGAAACTTCATTACTCTATGCATTTCTTAAACTTAACAGAAATTCTGCAAAGATTTTAAGTGTAGATCAAGTTCTTAAAATGCACTTTAACATAAGTCAGAACTGCTCAGCAACATCTAGAATTGTCACGAACAGAAAAAATGTTGTACCAGGTATCTGACAAAATAATGCTTGATTGTAAAAGTAATACATGTCTATCTTACGCCGGATATCTGCCACTGGACTAGTCCCGCACTTTGACAGAACTGGATTTATGGAGCTTCCAAGTATGACAAAACTACAGCAATGCTCAGTCAGCGTGACAACACAAAATACAGTGGCTAGAAGTGAGGCTATGAACATATTACGTCATATATACAGGTACAGAAGGTTACGCCTGAAATGCCTTATTCTGTGTAAATTATTTAATGAGGGCACAGTAATGACACATTTAAGAGCACGTAGTTAAGTAACCCTACTCAAACCATCGGAAACCATAGCACCCATGATGGATGTACACAGAAAAGCCACATTTCCAGACTACAATAACGTCTATAGAATTTTATGGTTTCTTTATATATAAATACTACAAAGATGATGATCGCTAGCCACAAACTGCTCATTTGGTGAGATTGAGCAACAACAATTGTAAATATATTTATAAATAAAGAAACTATTTTATTTCTTTAATATCAAAACATTCTTGCACGGCGTGGATAATTTATGACTACTAGTACTACCAAACAAGATTCTTCAACACCTTCAAGGTTTCAGATTACAGCTGCATTACATGCCTGCTCGACTTACGCACTGTCACTACTGCTAAGGCTTCAGAACCAACTGACCAGGGAACCTAGACGATTCACTACATACGTATGTACTACCTTGTGCTAACTAGAAATGTCCTGTTATGTCCGCCACAAAACGGTGCCACCGGGCATTGATCGTGGGATCATATCGAGGAGATACTGACGCTGCAGGTCAGCCTTGGTGAGAGCGCTGGCAGAGAACGGGAATGCCATGCGTGGGTTGAAGGCAGCCGCCAACGGGCCACCGGAACGCAACTGCGCCTGATGCGCCTCAATCAAGTTCTGATGATGTCGCATCTGCTCAGTTGTTGGCTTGAAGTTTGTCGTTAGATTCATCGGCGCGGATGTGTGTGTGACGGAGTGGTGGGCCAGTGGGGCTGTGGTTGTCGCCGTCGCAGCGGCGCTACTCTGTGCTTGGATACGCTGCTCTATCTCCTGCTCCTGCTGGAGTGCCTTCACGAACGCGCTCTTCAGCCGATTCGTGTGCTCTTGTTTCAGTGCCTTCTTCTGATTCGTTGTCACACACAGCTCACAGATGACACTCTTCGAGCCCGGCTTGTCTCGTTTCCACACCGGCGTGAAGTCTGTGCCGCACTGAACACACACAAATGGGTTGAACACGTATTTGACTTCCGGTCGGCGCTCACCTCTCGCACGGGCATCGATGTCGACGATGTGTTTGACGACCTCCTCTAGTCCGGCTAGCATGATGAACTCATTCCCGGCAAGACTTGGCATGAAGTTCATCTCAGGGGGTGGGGGTTTCGGCGGTGGGATCTGCAGAAGGGTTTTCTCAAGCTGTTTGCGTAGGGCGAGTTTCGCGGCGGCCTGACGCTGTGCAGGTGTCTGTTCTGGTACAATCGGCGCCACCTGCTGCCGGTAGCCAGACACCAGACTCTGCTGCGAATTCGTCGACAATCCTCGCAGTCCCAGAATGCCCATCGGTGCAGCGGCATTGGGAGTGGAGTGACGCGACGCCATGATGAGCGGTGGCGGCCCCTGCTGGGCATGTGTAGCAGCAGCAGGCAGCGAGCGAGAGTGACTCGTATGTGCCAGCCCACGCATCATCTGAATGGAGGAGTTGGCGTGTGTGTTCACCTTGCTGTGTGCATGTTGTTGCTGTTGCTGTTGCCCACTGCGTACCAGAGGTGGAGGCACAGTCTGTGTCTGATGACGAGACGCCTGTTTGTTTGTCACTGGCACGGTGTCGTGCAGATGCTGCATCAATTGACTCTGTCGGATCTTCTTCAACAGCACGAGCTTTGCGTCCTCATTGCGCAGTTCTTCCTTGAGCCGCTTCACGAGGTGTCGCCGTTCCTTCAGTTGTTGTGGCGTCAACTCCATCTTTGAGATGTCATTTGACATGTCGATGTCATCATCAGACAACATGATGACATCAGGGGATGATTCAGACGCAATTTTGTTCCCCGTGCTAAGATCCATTGGACAATCCCCATTCTCTTTGTCACTATCCGAGTTGCTATTGTCCACGACGGCCTTCAAAGCTTTCTCGCTCGCTACACCATTCACATTAGCAACAGCTTTGGGCATGTCCACTTTCTTACTGGACTGGTCAACAAGCTGCTCTTTTTCTCTCGAGTTACTTTTCTTGGTCACTACATCGTTCTGCTTTTCAGCGTCCTTCGGTGCACTGTCAGGATTTTCAGTTTGATTACTGTCCTTTTTCTCATTCGTTTCACTATCTGGTTTTTCTGCAATTTTTGTACTTGTGTCATTTTCAGGTTTGTCTTTATCACAGGTTTCCTCGAGTGGTTCTACTTTAGTTACGTCTTTCGTTTTGCTAGTGGCATCTTCCTTTTTTCCTCCATCACAATTGTTTGTGGCGTCTTCCATTGGTCTTGTTCCCGGCATACTCAACTTCTTGTGTGTATATTCTTTGCATGTCTCTGTTTTTGTAACTGCAGCGTCACTGTTTGGTGGTACATTTTTGTCAGCTTCCGTTACGTTGTTGTCCTCACTTTTGAGTTTCTCATCTGTAGAACCAGCATCGTGGTTGTTTTTGTCAACGTTTGCCTCCGTGCAAACCCTAACAACAAACAAACATCATCACATTAATATGACGGCAGACACCCATCATAATATCTGGGTTACGATAGCATAACAATATTGCAATGACACCCTTAACACTAATATCTGGGTGAGTCAATCCCTAGCACCGACTCATGATTACGAAAGCAACAAGTATTTTTTTACACACTATAGAAACTACAGGTCAGAGCAGCTAGACTCATTCTTATCTGGATCTTGTCCTACGCAAAACAGGAATACCACGTTCAAAACCTAGGCTGGTTATCACTACAAAGGGATTTTCATTTTTTTTGTACATGTGTGTGAATGGTCTAGCACCACAATATTTGTGTGATATTTTCACCAAACAGTCACTCCTATAATACTAGAAATGCCTCTCAGCTAAAACCTGTATCAAAGCAGTTTTTCTGCCCTTCTGTTACAACCTTCAGGAGAAGTCTCTACACAAGTATTTGAGTGCTACACCATTTGAAATGTGCTTTGTTTTTATTTGTTTTGTGTATGTTAATTTTAATGTTTAATCCTTTGCACAGATCAGACCTTGGGTCAATTACATTTTAATGTAATCAATTACTATTACAATTATTTTGTTTCCTTCATATTCAGGGTTTCCGCCAGAAAAAATTATTTGGGTACGCAGTTAGTCAATTGTGAGACAGCGGAACTGACAGGCTAAGCCTGCCATGGGCACCATAGGGATGGGCGGGGTGTGGGGGTCCTCCCCCAGAAAAAATGGATTTCTAGATGCTCAGAGAAATGATTTCCCAGCATTTTAAATCAGAAATCCCACCCGGCTCATGGTGATCATTTCCATGTTTCGTAGGAGAATGAATAATAAATGTAAGTCGGCAGGAAAATTGTAAACTGTAGTATGGTATCTTGTTGCGTTATTTTTTTTCACCAAGAAACAATGCATACTCGAAAACATCGCGAGAAATGTACAGCAATGACAGCACGCCATATTCTTTACATTAAGCCTACCAATATACCGGAACGCCATGTTCTATCCTGAGGTGAAGGCTTCAATCCCGCAATGAATACCACGTTTAGCCAATCACAGAATAGCTAGCATAAATGTGTTGGAACGGGCACATTCTTCACCTTTAAAAACGTCAAGTATGAGTTTCATTGCACAGAATATTAAATGAAATTTTAAAATCTGGATTTAATTTGGGTACGTATCTATACCCTAGAATTATTTTTTGATACGTAATTTTACCCTTTTACCCTGCTGGCGGAAACACTGATATTACTATTACATGCTGAATTCTTCCTATTACTATTACATTTGAAGCAATTACTATTACATATTTAATTTTACATGTTATGGTATAATGCACTGTATGCATAAATACAATAAGTACAATTGTTTGACTCAGTCTCAAGAAGTTAAGGCCTGGTACGGGTGCTAATTTACGCTTTTTTGAAAAAATATGTCAATTTAATTTTCCAGCGCCAGATAGTAGATTTGTATGTTTACTATAAATAAACTTCACTTTTAGACCAACAACATACCTCTAAACGACTTTTATTCGTGTATAAAGTCCACCCTTATCACACTGATATATCCATTTTTATTGGGAAGACGCAAAATGCGCTGAAAGTTGTCAATGTTTACGTCATGACAACGCGGTCCTTCCTTCGACTTACGCCATCTTGTTTGATATTTTTGGAACCGCCAAAACGTCGTCTGTCAATCACCGTAGTCGGTAATCCCGCCCTTGTGAAAGCATTCGGCCAACATCGTTATTTATGCAAGCTATATTTGGCCGAGAATGACCTTATTTGGCATTCGGTAACCGTCGTGTCGTCATCCGCTAAGTTCCGTGACGCGCCTCGTGTCTACGAACACTCTGATTGGTTTACGAAGTTGCGCGAGCGCAAAACTCTCCCAGCATGCCACTTGTTGCTACTTCCCATTGTTTATAATATGGCGGTTTTCTCGAGCGATGTGAGTTTTGTCTCTGACGATGTTGATAAGAGATAGTTTAGAGTTAGTTAGCATAGAGAAAAGTTGCGGAAAAGGACGTTGTGGCTGAATGTCATTTGTGAAGAAAAGGCAGCAGTTATTGGCGGCTTCTGCATGGGGAAAACGCAAGTTAATTTCGTCGCGTGTCAGAAACGCTGGCGAAGACGTGGCAATGCCAGTCGGAGCTGTCACTTCGACTTCGCTGCCCGTTGCCATGGCTGAGTGTGGGGCTTGTGCTAATGTTACTATCGGCACCAGTGACGGTACGATAGTTAAAGAGACTACAGCTTTGCCAAATAGTGCGTCCTTTAGCCGGACAAAGCTAGTACTGATGCGTGATGACAGCAGGCCTGTTAACAGGCCTTGCCCTTGGGCTTGACATGTTAACTGTTTGGTATATAAGACTAAGTTATTGCTTTGTTAACTTATATTTTCAGAACTGTGCAACTTATATATGGGCGTCTGTTCTTTTCAGTAAAACCTGTAACTTGCTGTTGCCCCAGATTTGTTGGCATATAAATAAAATTGTATTATTATCATGTGGATATATTTCATTTGTTGGCATATAAATAAAATTGTATTATCGTGGATATATTTCATCATAAACATTGCTTGTTATGCATAATTAATGTTGTGAGAAAACAAACACTTTTAATTGAATTGTTTTGGCTGTTTACAGCCATTACTATTCACATCTTGACATTTCAGTGTCAGATGGACGTTTACAGAAAATCAGATGATGATGCAAATGCCCTTTATATTTATAAAAAAAGCTAAATTGTATAAATTCTGTGGGTGTATTTCATCTCAGATATTATTTATTGTGCATAATTAATGTCTGGGAGATAAACAAACACAATTTATTGAATGTTTTACTTGTTTACAATAATGTTATTCATATTATCACTGTGTAAACTTTGACGGCCGTTTACAGAAAATCACGTTTTTGGCCATATAAACTTGCAACACTCTGGAAGTAAAAATGATATGATAATCTGATTTTGATTGTTGTGTTCTCCTGAGTATTCTGCATAATCTGTATAAAAAACATTTTGGATTTGTGTTTTATCTTTGTAGTTATCTAAAAAAAAATCAAAAAAGTTGCATTTTCAATAAATCGGTTTTGAAAATTCAAAAATATAAATATTAAATTTTTTTTAATGTTTTTTATACAGATTGTGGAGAATATCCAGGAGAATACAACAGGTTACGTTAGATTACCATATCATTTTTACTTCCAGAGTGTTGCAATTTTCTAGATGTGCTATGAATACCACCATTTGGCTGCCATTTTGTTTATTACCATGGAAACGGGGGGTCTGGCAGAAAAAAATGTCATACATTTTTTACTCAGTAATAGCTTTTCTAGTTTGAATGCAATTTTTTATATTAATTATGCATTTTAAAAAGTGTCCTATCTAGCTGCCATACCTCCCCTTAAACAACACAGGTGAATAAAAATAATCTAACTTGCCATTTATTGATACCCATGCCCAAAGTATTTGAAATAATATTTCAGAATGTCAAGTACTTTCATCATCATCAAGGACGTATTATAAAGTATAAACATCAGAAATATTTATTTAAAAAAATCTATATAGTATATACCATATTTAGTACAATCTACATTGACTAAGGATAGAATATATGTACCGTATTCGTTCTATTAAGCGTACATGCCCTAATTAGCGTACACCCCCTTTTTAGTAGCAACTGATGCCGTGACAGTGATCTCAATGGCAACCTTGACTGTTGAATCCATCACTGTGTTTTAATTTCTACCAATATCACACTAGATTCAATGCTTGGTGATGAAACAACATCGAAAGATCCACCTAAATTATCACACTTTTACAGTGTTGTGGTATCCTGTTGCTTGTATGTCAGATGCAGAAATCACTTGCCATCATGTCTACTGAGATGGGTGTACTCAGAAACCGCAGGAACCAAATAAAATGGGTGCACACCCCTGTACGCTTATTGGAACCAAACATTTTACATATTTCCATGTCTCAAATATTTGCTAAGTGTACTGTACGCTTAATAGAACGAATACGGTATCTTCCATTTTACATTTAAATACCGGTACCATACTGGAATGAGACCGTAATTTTCTGTGTATAATATTTTTTCTCTCACTGTACTCAAAAGTCACATACTATACATGGTGCTAAGGCTAAACCAAATTTTCTCTGACCAACTTTTCAATGTTTGCAGACCAGGAAAATGCTGCTGGAAAACTAGTAATATTATCAAAGTTGGCGTGATGTAAAAATCACATAAACTACCGCAGCAACGCAAACGAAAGTCAAGAATTGCATACCTGTAACCGCCTCTCTAACCCATAACTAGCAGCAAGAAATGACAAAGACGAGAGCCCATATGCCTGACATCGCGAATAACACCAATGAGCGGGAAGCGTTGACGAGACCGGGAAGCGCAGCCCGGGAAGCATCCCGCTATGATTACGATTGGCGTTCCTGAATCACGTGAATGATGTCCGCGTCACGGGTCGAGTGTTTAAAGTTGTGAATGCAAATGTTGTAAATGTAAATCAGCGATAGAAATAAGCCAGAATATTTACTTGTCTGCCGGACAAGTATGTTTTGAAATCTACTTGTCCGCCAAAATTAACTTGTCCGAGTAGTTGTCAAGGGGAATCGTAGCTTCGAAAAAAACCTAAAAAGTCTGTCTTATTTTTATGACAACACCACAATGTTCCTGCTGTTTCGTTGCATGTACATCTGAGTGACTTGTGATTAACGACACAATTTTATTTAATCTGCAAATTTTTAAATTGCAAAATTATATTTGCAACTATTTTCCGGGTCCATTACTGTTCATCACAAATATTAAAAGTAGACATGTTACATGACGTATACCAATATTTTAGTGATACTGATATGAACGTTTTTATTAATAACAAATAATTATTACCATAATAGAAGTTAGACAATTGTTTTCCTTGCTATTTTCGTTTTATAATGTTGCAGAAACTGTTTATGTTTAATATGGTATATATATATATAACATATCACTGATGTAAAATTGTTGCATCAGTTTGTCATTGAAGACGCCACTCAACCAGGAACACGACCAATACAAAGCCAGGAGACGTTGTAAAAAATCATAATAAACTATATAGACCTAATATGAGAATATTTTGTTCAACCTTTATGAACTTCAACATTAACATAGTTCTGTATTTTACAAACGAAGATAATATTCAATTGATCATCAGCAAACAAACGCATAAATTTCCTAAATGTTATATTACCATTTCAATGATGAAAAAAAAACAGTTTTAACGGTCCCCGAATTACATTTACCAGGCGGAATATAATTTATAGATTTAGTTACGTCGTAACGTTATTGCCATGCGCAGACCGCCGTAGTTGGCGGAAGCCGACATGTCAACGGCGGTTGGCGCACTGTCCCCGGCCGCGCGTCTTCCATAATTGGGTTTCAAAAACTCGCAATTTATGGTTAATATAAATGTTACATAGATACAACAACATTTATGAAATATCATTCATATTCCGTTTATCAACCAGCACTATAGATTTACCGGAGAGCCAGTTACAAGTTTTGAAAATTGTCACCGATCTGGATCGGCTAACGACAGTTCGACGTCTTGGACTTGGAAGACTGCCGAGTCTGCGTGGGTTAGGCGTAATAATGGGTAAAACTGTGTATATACTTATTCAAATAACAGGTGGCGATACAAAGTCTACTATTTCCAAAGTTCATCAAATATGATCCGTGCGCAGAAGCAAGTTGTACGTCGGCCAAACTGAACGATTTACGATTGTGTGAAATACAGCCTCGATCAACGATGGCTGATGCGGAGTCTGTCCTACGCGTATGACAGAGCTAGGTCGGTGCGCTCAGCGGATGACCCTGTTAACGCAGGCACTAAACTCGGTCGAACACTGACGTACAACACACTGGTGGCGGAACGACAAGACACCGACACACCAACAAAATTGGAACGCGCGCGATTGCTTGCGAACTTCATTTACGTTTGAATTTCCTCAAATAAAAATTTTGCAATGTTGCACATGTCACTATTTACAGTAAATGTTCACTTGTCCACCGGATTACTATGTAGAGTCATTTCACTTGTCCGGGCCAAAAATCACATGTATGTTTCGCAGTTGAAAGTTCCCGGTTTGCATGTAGCATTTCAAAATAGAACTTGGTGCAAATTTAAAAGTGAAATCAGAATGACACAACGTACGTTCTAGCAAGCACCGATTTAATCAGTTGCGCAGTCGTCAAGCTACAACACAAGTTATGTACCGGTAGTACTTATACACTAGTCACTAGCGAGCAACAAGCCGACAGTAATGCCGTAACTTGCATAGGTGACAGACATGTTTACGATTCTGAGATGGATTCATGGGATTCATTCATAACAAAATATTAGAAGCGGGGAAATCAGGGATTTATGTCAAAAGTCGGGTGCGTATTATACATGGTGATATAGAAATTCTATCCAAATTTAACAAAGGTCAAGGTGCGTATTATACATGGGGGCACATTATACATGGAAATTTATGGCATATCACAATGTTTCTCACACCCACTGTAATTTAGGCTGAATTGTGTGCACTATGGAGGCAGTCACTAAACCCATAGGCTTACTTGAAATGGGTAGTTGGCAACATGGCATTGGCAGAAGTGGCTTCAAAGCAGTGAAAGCCCTGTTTAATCCCTTTAGTCAATGCAACAGTCACATTGTGTCTCTTGCTATGTAAATGCTCATAAAACTCTAGGGTAAAACTTCACCAGGGCCATGCTGAAGTTGACATGGGGGAACAACCATAAAACCTGGAGAAACTAGTGGAATCTACAACCTAATCAAATGGAATTGTTATGTAGTTGAAATTTGGTTGAAATGTTCAATAGTAATATAAAAGTAATACCGGTTGGTCAATTACTATTACATTGAGTTTTTGTTCAACCTATTACTATTATTTCAATATCTGTAATCATTACTATTACATATTACTATTACCCCAGGCCCGGCACAGATGTTAATGCATGTTGTATGATTGATGTAAATAATGTGTGAATGGTTTGGCCATCAAAAATAGTATAAAACTAAGCATGTTAATCGAGTATAACTAAAATTATCAATCAATTCCCAACTTAATTTAAGGGTTGTGTGCGCTATAATATAGCTGGTGTCATATAGATTAGACCTGGAATGGATCCCATGTCCACTTTCCCTATAGAATATGGACCCGCCCTATAGAATTTTGACCCAGGAGGCCCATAATTTATGGGGGTCCATTTTCTAGAATATGGACCACCCATAGAAAACAGACCTCAGGTCCATAATCTATAGGACCCATTTTCTAATGTCATAGGGGTTAGGGTTAGGGGTTAGAGTAAGTCTTAATTCTATGAATAAAATAGGATAAGACCCCATCAGGTCCATATTCCACAATGGAATATGGATGCCGGTGTTAACATTCTATAGGGTAGGTCCATATTTTATAATAAAATATATGGATCCTGTGCCCATTTTCTATGAGGGTCCATATTCTATCTGACACTGGCACAGGCAGATTTAGATCTATAATATATATAACGGTATATCGACTTTGCCATGGAGTCAATAAGTAATCATAATTAATACAATTTTATCTACCATTAAAGTTGTATTCAAGAGAACCTAATGACACAGAATGACAACTCACTTTTTATTTGATGTTTCTTCGCTGGAACTGTTGGTATCAGGTTCTTTCCGTTTAGCACTGGATTGCAAGGATTCACCTTTGGAGACGCTGCAAGCATAAGGACCAGTCAGACATATCTCCAATACACATCAAAGGTTATTTTAGCCGTAAAAGCAAGTCCAAATGACAAATCATTACGTATTCAGAATTGGGTGCCGGGTTTTCATGTTCAACAGTCGCTATCAAATCACCGAAATCATACCAGGGTTCAAATTTAGCGGGAGCCCTGGGGCCCCTAGATTCAGTGCCGGGGCCATAATAGTCTGAGTCTAGAGGGCCAACTGGCCCGTTAAAATTGAGGCATTTAATTCTCTATCGTTGCAGTATCATGAAATGATTGATGAAACAAGATCATGAAATGTACACAACCTGCAACAGTACAACCCATCAAACACAACAGGAAGAGAGCATTCCTATGATTGGACAGTTGTACCAGTCACAGCTGGATTTAGGAAAGTCAAGGACAACGCGCTGTTAATGGTTAACATTGATGCCAAAAGCAATGAGTAAGCTGTCTGCGAAAATACTCGGCTGTCGGTACCAGGTAGAGTCAGGCTCATCAATGGTGCAACATCAACGTTGACACCACGCACATATTTTCAACTTTCTGTTCACCAAAGTTGAACTTTTTACTTGTCAGTTCCATTTTAGCAATACATTTTTATATGTTTGTTATTGATCTAGCTTCAGTTACTGTTGATCAGTCGCAATTTGCATTGTCTATGGACCTACGTCCACTTCGAGCTTGGCACTGACCACTGCATTCTTGTGTTGAAAATTACTTTGTACCAGAAATCATGGACACGCTAATACCTAAGGTTTCATAATTCAATCTGTTTTGGCCCTCACTTTTTGTGACGGGCACCTAGCCTTGCTGGTCCACATTAATTTTAGGCTAAATCCTAATCTTGCATTGACAATAAAACTTGCTTCAACAATTGTTGTTTAGTGATCATTACATACTTCCATTTAGTTAGGTTTTTGATGATTTTTCAAGTGGTACGGGTCGGACATGACGAGAAGCCACGTTTCACTTTCACCTCACTGACATGTGGATGATGCCTCGCTTTGTGGCTTAGTGGAAGACAGCCATTCCTCAGACGCAGTTAATGTTACGAAAAGATCAAAGGGGAGAGACTGCCGTCAAAACAAGTTCTTTCCAAAAAAGAAATGGGCTAGGGTTAGAACTCAACCCATCCAAAAGATGGGTAGATGGGTCTCAAGATAAAGCTACTATGTTAATGACATGGAATTACCACAGTACACTTGCTATTAACCCATTTTATCCTGAAGCTAGTAGACAAGTTGCAGCCAGTTCCTCACCATATCCAAGAAATCACTTTGCCAACATCAGAAAACGACAGACCTTCATTTAAAATGGACATAACTTTATTATTTCTTTATTATACATTTTGTTATGTGATATACCATTAGAAAGCACATGGAATAAGCTCTAAAGATATATTGACAAATTAGTTGTTTGATAACATTTACTGTATGTGGCATGTAGCAAGACATTTCCAAATAAATTCAAATTTGTGTTGCGTTTTGTCACTACTTTTCACCAGATATTTTCTCCGTGAAAGAGGCAACATCTCAATGAGCAAGTTGATTTTTTTATAACCATTCTCCCCTGAAAACTAAGGTATAAAACTTGTTTATGTATCATGGATAATTATCTCATTACATACAATTCTGTAGTAACACCCCTACACGAAAGATCAGAATGGCAGCGTGTGGCATCACGGATTCATGCAAATTTTTGAAATATTTTCTGTCAACGATATCAATTTGTGTTTCATTTTTAATCAAGGTACATGATGGATTTAGCTGACAGATAGTCCATTGGACTAGCTTACTCAGAAACAACTAGTCCTGATATCGTTTTGCTACCGTAAATTCTGTATTTATAGCCGCGGCTTCAATTGCAATATTGTGTCACTGAAATCGGGAAGGAAATGTCAAAGTTGGGGTGCGGCTTTAAATACAGTATTTTGCCGAAAAAATTAATATCAGGTCGCTGGCTGGGTTGTTGGTACTAGCGAATAGAACGGTATGGCAATGACGATGTAAATACCAAAGAAAAACGAAGTCGGCTGTATCAAATCAATAAAACATTAAAAAGCATGCAGTGATGCAACGCGATCATACATCACCAGAGGCTGAGCTAACATGTCGATTCCAGTTCATCACTATGATCAGATAGGTCCAGCTTGATCAGGTTTAAAACCCCTCAAAATCACTGTCTGCATCTCACACATTGGCTCACTGGGTTGTCAGTAGTAACGTTGATAATAACTAAGTGAAAAACCTACCGAAAAAACGAAGTCGGATGTATCAATAAAACATTGTATTACAACTGCCACTGGTGCAAAAATAATTACATAACACGTACAAACCCGTGTCCATAAAGTGTTCAGAAAGAAAGATCAAGACATGTGAAAACATTAAATTTTAAAATCCATCGTCGGCGAAATCACTTTCATCGTCACCGTTGAAGAATGCCATGCCGAAACGGCGGTGTCATTCCATGTATCCGTGCCGTGTGCACTGGGCAAACATCTTCAAATAAGATGGCATCATCCATTTCACAACTAAAATCCTCCAAAGTCACTTTCATTGTCGCTATCAAAGAACGCTGCCTGGAACGGCATGGCAGCGTCATCCCGCGTATCCGTGTCTGGGCCGTCGGCATCACGGATCGTGGCCGCGCACAAACGTTTTTGAAATTTGAATATGATGGCATCCGCCGTTCTTAACAACTGTCCCACACTAGCAGACATCAACTGTAACAACTGTCTGCTTTGTTAAATGCTTGCTCTTGGTATCAGGTGTTGATGTTTTAAGCCAAGTTCCAAGCACAACGTTCACACCTTAGCTTTGCTGAAGCCAGGCTTCACCTGATTGTCAACACAACACCATTACAAGTGCCCCTTAGCACTGGAGTAAATTGCACTTCCCCTGGTAAGATACAGTGTTATTATAATGCCACGTGTGTGGGTCAACTGTCTGGAACTGGAAGAAGTAGACCAAACCACAAGATCACATCCGTTCTCATGGCGGCGTGCGGCGACAACAATTATTACATTGTAATTACTAGCTGTCAATCAAACACCTTTGAAGTCAACACAGCTGGTCCTACTGCACTAAACCAGCTCTAGTCTTTTCAATGCATTTATAACATCGACTTTATACATGACTCTACATAAAATGGCATAAAAATAAAACTTCTCAAAATATTTTAATAATTCTAGCTTTACCGTATAGCTTAAATGCATGGCTACATTTCGTTCACTGGGTGTATGGACATTCAGCCACCCAGTTATTTTCTGGTAGCATGGTGAAATTTGTTTATTTTTGTTTTCCATTTTGACAACATTCACATATAGTATTATTCTTACGTTAATATAAAATGTGATGTAGTTATTATCAATGCATTACATTAAAGTCTTTTACCAATAAAATTATACCTTATTCATTCATTTATGATAATTAATAACAAAGTTATGACTTTCTTTGTGGAACCTCTTAATTTTTTCTACTTGTGTGCGCTACGGAAGTATGTCACACGCAGGGTTAAATGGTCATGGCTCAAAGTCCAGGTGCGGCTTTAAATAAGGTTTTTGCCTGTGACAAACTGCGCGGAGGAAAATCAGGGATTAGGTCAAAAGTCGGGGTGCGGCTTTAATTAGGGATGCGGCTACAAATACAGAATTTACGGTAGTCCTTAAATGTGTCGGGTACCATCACACTGTTCCAACATATATATATATATATATATATGTGACAGTTATGGCACACAGTTATAGTAAAACTAAAGGTGGCTTTATTTCATAAAGAAAACACGCCGTTTCTCATTTCAATTAAATGTTCAACAAAATGTGTCATTACTAGAAACAAATACATGTAATTTCGTAGATCCAATTGCAGTCATCAGAAAAATAACTAGGTTAACCAGAGACAATAAACGCCAGTGGAAGACATGGGCGTGGCGATGCGAGCTGAATATGAAGCCTGATGCCGATGAACGACCGACATTGTCAGACTAAGTTGCATCATTTGGTCTATACTTTTATTGACGTTTCCTTTCCCGACGTCGACAACTGAACAATCAGCAACATTGTTGGCGTTTGGTAACTTGCTAAACTAAACATTGGTATGGAGAAAATGAAACTACAATAGGATAGTTCTAGTTCTAGTTGTTTCCAGCACTCGGCAACGTTCTATTAACTGACTAGTCTGTATATATTGTGGTTACAGTGATCTTATGAGGTCTCATTCAACTAGTCAGCCTTTTTCAGAACATTATCGCCAAGCCGACCTTTCTATGCTGGCACTGAGGGTGGTCACTGCCAGGGTGCTTGTCGTCCTCAGTGGTTCTTTTACGTCCCAAATTGAGACGATAGCACGTAACAACGTCTGTAACCCATGCATGTATGTTTGTCCATGTCGCTCATCACTCATGGTCACTAGGCGGCACTACTATGCTAACCGGATGTAAACAGCCGCCATTTACATTCACCGCATTCAGCAAGTTTCCTATTCGATGGTTGTACGGAATATTTAGCTGTGTGTGATAAAATGCTACCTTATTGTCTTTTTTTTATTCCATCACAACCCCAACATGCGTGTACACAGCATAAATTAATTCACAGTTCGATGGGACTGCCTCTCTAAACATGGACTAGTCCGGTCTCTACTCATCTGGGACAATTGGACGGGCCTTACTTCGCAGCCTATCTAATAATAAATATACCAACAAACTAAAGTAACAAATTTGGGTAACATTTCGATGTAAATTTATTTGTGTTAGTGTCGTTGAAAGTAACATTAAGTTTGTTGCCGCCAAAATGTATCGCTGTGCGAAGTGGGCAAAAATAGGTGCCGATGTTAGTTCATTCCAATTCGAAGCCTTCAAAGTACATTTTAATGGACAACTATCGCATCAATTAGCATGCCCGTGCATATTATATCGTCTATCCTCTTGTCTACCTCCTTGTTATCACCAGAACGAAGTAACTTAGAAGAGTTATCCTTAAAAAATTGTTGACATTCGACGATATTTGCAACTTGTCCATCATCTTTGGTTTTTATTTACATTCTTCTTCTACTTCTACATTGAATAACCAATGAACGGCGCTGATTTGGTGATTCCTACGTGTTTCCCATTGACGACAAAATACCGACATCATTCAATGTTAATCAACCAACATGGATCCATAACACTATGGCACAGCGTTTCCACGCCAAGTGCAGACTACGACTAGAATCGTATCCCGGATACAAAGGGTAACTACGACTAGAATCGTATCGCGGATAAAATGGGTTAATAGTACTGAATAAAAAAGCATTCAAATTAAAGATATAAAACATTTATTTTTAACATGATACTCTACCTTTACTTTTACTACCTGGGAATGACCCAGTTATATATACTAGCAATCGTTGTGTAACATGCCTGTGATTTTGTAATATACACGACGACCTTGGTTCCAAAAGTAGGTATGTTCACCATGGTTTCACTGGAAGCATATTTTGGTTACTTCAATTTTAATCAATGCTTCATGTTTTGGTAACTGCTCTGGACTCCTACCTGTCATCACCGCTAGCAGGGGCCTCCTTGCAGACGACTGTTTCCGACATCTTCACCTCCTGCCCTTCTATCCAGTTCTGCAAACAGTCATATGTTTGTCATGCTTTACATCAGGTTACAACTTACGGGTAACATAATTTGAAATATCAGTCTCTACAGTGACAGAAATAGAGTCATGAACAATGGGCAACAACAACAAGAAGTCAACAACTGCTGAAACAAACAGGTAATTTATTAACTTTGCTTTAGCGGACGTCGTTTTGTAATATGCAGTCCTTTACTTCTCCAACATTGTTACATTTAGGGATAATACTGATTTCTCGCGCTGTGGATGGCCTGCGTTGAGGCGCGTCCCCCGGGTGGCGGATGGGGGAGCCCTTCCTTGGAGGGGGTGCACCGGATAATACAGAAGGTGTCGCGGACCAAACTATCCTAGGTGAAGGACAACACTGATTCCAAACCCGGGTAGACCGAACCCGTTAGCCTTGGAGGGCAGTCAGTCTAGGAGAAGGAAACTCTGATTACAAACCACCTGTTGCCTTACAGGTTGTGGTTCATCGGAACCAAAGGCTAGGCCCACCGCCTATAACTGTGGTTGGCGTCAGGAAGGGCATCCGGCCTCAAAAATCATGCCAAATCCAAAAATGATGATTCAGCGAGCCTCGGATGCAGTTAGGGTGTACCCTGTAAGCGACGCGCAGAGGACTTGCCTGACCTCTGTGAAAAGTGGACAAGGGCTACCGGGCCTTGGACGGTCCCGGTTAAAGAGGTTAGTCCGGATGAGAGTGGGGACATTGAATGTGGGGACAATGACTGGACGAGGAAGGGAGTTGGCGGATCTGATGGAGAGGAGGAGGGTGGGAGTGCTGTGTGTGCAGGAGACTCGGTGGAAGGGGAACAAAGTGAGAGAGTTGGGAGGAAACTGCAAGCTGCTATATAGTGGAACAGATGAGCGAGGGCGAAATGGGGTGGGGATAGTGCTACACAAAGAACTTAAAGATAGCCTAGTGAGTGTGAGCAGAAGGAACGATCGATTGATGAGTGTCAAGCTGGGCTTAGGTGAGACGGTGGTTAACATCATATGCGCGTACGCCCCCCAAGTGGGCTGTGAAGAGGAGGAGAAGGAAACCTTCTGGAGACAGATGGATCAAGAGCTCAGGTCGATACCAGAGAGAGAAAGGGTGATTGTAGGCGGAGACCTAAACGGTCACGTGGGAATGAGTAGAGATGAGATTGAGAGGATACAATTGGCTGGGGAGTGGGAGAGAGGAACGAGGAAGGCGAAAGGGTAGTAGGCTTTGCGATGGCATTTGATTTGGCGATAGGGAATACTTTCTTCGAGAAGAGAGCGAGCCAGTTGGTGACCTACAGGAGTGGAGGAAGAGAAAGTCAAATAGACTTCCTAATGTGTAGAAGATCCCATCTGAAAGAAGCTAAGAACTGCAAGGTCATAAACGGGGAAAGTGTGGCGGCACAACACAAAGTACTGGTGATGGACTGGGAGATTAAGTGTAGTAAGAAAAGAAGACTAGAGCAGGTGACACCGAAGATCAAGTGGTGGAGATTGAAAGAAGAGGGCCCAAAGATGCAGTTTAGGGAGAAAGTGTTGGAGGAAAGGAGATTGTTGGACAATGTACAGGAATGGTGGGAGGAGAACAACAAGGTGATATTGAGAGCGGGAAAGGAGGTGCTGGGCATGACAACAGGAAAGAGACCCCCTGGGGACAAGGTGGTGGAATGATGAGGTGAAGGATGCGATAAGAGCTAAGAAAGAGGCTAAGAAGAAGTGGGAAACATCAGGAAAGCATGAAGACAGAGACAGCTATCGGGAGGCAAACAAAGAGGCAAAGAAAGAAGTAGCAAGATCAAAGACACAGGCAATGGACGAGGTGTACGGGGAGCTGGGAACACCGGAGGGAGAAAGAAAGATATATAGAATAGCAAAGGCTCGCGACAAATCGACCAAAGATTTCACACAGATAAGACAGATAAAGGATGGACAAGGAGTGGTTCTATGGGAACAGGATAAGATCAAGGATCGGTGGAAAGGATATTTCGATAATCTGCTAAACGTAGAGAACCCGAGGGCAGTCTTTGACGATGGAGTGCCAAATGAAGGCTTAACACCAGGAATTATCAGGGAGGAAGCAGAGGTGGCACTGAAAAGAATGAAAACTGGGAAGGCGATGGGACCAGACAGAATTCCAGTGGAGGTCTGGAAGAGTTTGGGAGAAGAGGGGGTCGATATGCTGTGGGATCTGTTGCAGAAGATATACGTACAAGAGAAAATGCCAGAGGAATGGAGAGACAGTGTCATCATGCCTATTTTCAAGGAGAAGGGAGACATCCAGGAATGTGGCAATTACAGAGGCATCAAGTTGATGTCGCACCACCATAATTGACAGAAGGCTGAGGGAGGAGACAAGCATAGGTGAGGAGCAGTTCGGTTTTATGCCAGGCAGAGGAACAACGGACGCCATATTTGCAGCAAGGCAGTTGATGGAGAAACACCGGGAGATGCAGAAGGAACTGCATATGGTCTTCATTGATTTAGAGAAGGTATACAATAGAGTACCACGACAGGACTGTGTAGGACTGACAGGCAAGATCACCGTTAGAGTGGGGCTGCACCAGGGGTCCTCACTGAGTCCTTACCTGTTTGACTTGATTATGGATGTGTTGGGCCGGGGCATCAAAGAACAGCCCCCCTGGTGTATGCTGTTTGCAGACGACATCGTGCTGTGCAGTACCAGAAGCGAGGAGGTGGAAAGGAAGCTCGAGGAATGGAGAAGTGCAATGGAAGATCGAGGACTAAAGATTAGTAGAAAGAAGACGGAATACCTGAGGTGCAACGAAAACAATGACCTAGAGATCCGGTTACAGGGCGAGATAGTGAAGAGAGTGAAGACATTCAAATATCTAGGATCGACATTGGCGGATGATGGAGAATTGGATGCGGAAGTCACTCATAGAATGCAGAGAGGGTGGAAGAACTGGAAGAGAGTATCTGGAGTGCTGTGTGACAGAAGAATGAACGTGAAGATCAAGGGAAAAGTGTACAGGACAGTGGTAAGGCCAGCACTTATGTACAGGGCGGAGACATGGGCGGCAAAGAAGACACAGGAAAAGAAGCTGGATGTCGCAGAAATGCGAATGCTACGATGGATGTGCGGAGCCACAAAGATTGACAAGATAAGAAACGAAAGAATCAGAGGGACAACGAAAGTGGGGGAAATATCAAAGAAAGTCCAAGAAAGTAGGTTGAGATGGTATGGACACCTAATGAGAAGAGAGGAGGATTATGTAGGAAGGAGAGCGATGGGAATGAAAGTGCAAGGGAAGAGGAGGAGAGGAATGCCGAAGAGGAGGTGGTTAGACAGTGTGAGGGCAGATCTCAGGGAGAAAGGACTGTCGGGGGAAGAAGTGCACGACAGAGCAATATGGAGGCGACTGACATCATCATACATTGACCCCACGTAAAAAGTGGGTCAAAGATGAAGAGAAAGAAGACTGATTTCCTGTTTAACAAAAGTATCCTATTTCAATTCTTTTAACCCTTTCAGATTTTAATTTCCATATTCAAAATTAGCTCGAACGCTGCTAGTTCAGGCAGTTGGAATGACTTTGTGGTATCTTTAGTGGTAAAATGTCAACGACTTGTCAATGTATTAATTCTAGTGGAGGAACGAGTGCAATGCAATTACCTATAGCGGTGATGACTAGTTTGGGGTCTAGACTTTACCTCTTTACTGGGTAGACAGCTTTCTTATTTTACACCCTGTTGGGCAGCAATTTGAAGATGGTGGCCAATTGTGAATTATACTATTGTTTGCATTAAAATTATGGTATTTCGACAATTAATGCATGACAAAAATAAACACATTAACCTAAACTAGGTGTGAATGGTGCCACAATCAACAACATAGTTGCATATATACGGCAAAATGAAGGTCATCTACTGCATGTTGTTGCTCTCCTCCTTGTTCCCTGCTGTACAGGGATGAGGTATGTTATAACCTTTACTCTTGAATATAGAGGGGAAATATAAAACAACTAGATACTACTTGTACATGTAGTAATCATGATTGATAAAAGTCAGTAATCATGATTGTTTCATCGTGTTGAGGTGTGGTTTCCACTTGACCACTGGTACTCAGTTGAGGCGTGGTTTCCACTTGACCACTGGTACTCAGTTGAGGTGTGGTTTCCACTTGACCACTGGTACTCAGTTGAGGTGTGGTTCCCACTTGACCACTGGTACTCAGTTGAGGTGATGTTTTTCTTACCACGCTGCCAGAGTCAGTAAACAAGTAAAAGTTCTTATATAGTGCAGTATCCAGTCCTAAGGACTGCTCAAAGCGCTTTACACTTTATTCTCTGGCAGACCTGTTCAGTCGAACATCATCTCGACTTTTTTGGGAAGCATCCAGTGGTATCATCTGAAGATTCTTTCATCATCACCTTTAGATGATTATAATATAATATTATGGTAAATTGGTGGTTTATCTTCCAAAGATTATTTTTTATTTGTTGCTAGCATGTTATGCAATTAATTACTAATTTTTTGAATTTCACAAAAGTATGTTTCTATTAATCGCAAGAACTTTTCTCAAATTGTGTCCTTTTTTATAAAACAGTATAAGTTGTTTAGTATATCCAATTTCTGTGCAAACATATCATTGTCTAGCCCAAGTTATTGATAATCCGTTAGTATACGTGCTTTTGGGCAATAGGCGCCTTTATGAGATGTGAACTTTGGTGGTTTATATTCGTAAGTACTTCACTCAAATCAACTTTCCCAAACGTCTGTTTGCACTACTTTGTTGGAATATGTATTATACATTTAGCACAAATATATCTTACGAATCGCATTCCTTATTTTGCAACAAAAAAAACAGCAGAGAATATTAATTGAATAGATTTGTGGGCACTTATGTCAAATCCGGACCCACCCCAATTTCGCCATTATCACGCCTCAATGAGATAGTTCCATCATTCAACATTATCCTAGGCATATTTACCTTTAAGAATATTGCATCTTACGCCAAGTTGAGGAGTAAATAGCACCCCGGCTTGAATCAACATACGCTGCTATATCGCTCATTTTACACGCGCTCTGCGGTTACACATGGCTGTAGCGGTGCAGACTTATGCAAACAGGGTCGCTATTTGGGCTTAAAAAAGGTGTCACCGTTGGAGACACCGGGGATCCCACAAAAATATTTTGTGATTGGACAACTGACAAGTGATGTCAGTCACGTTGTCAAATGGAGTTAAATCCTAACCGGCCCTGAATGACATTAAGACGACTAAAGGATGTTGCTACAAATCTGAAATTTTGCAGGAATATAAGTGACTTTGTGGTGGCATTCCGTGCCGCTCACCTGTGGCGGGAGTAAAACACATGCAGGCCGATGGCACGTCACTAGTTTGCACTTGTGTTGAATACGGACCCATTTGAAGCCCAAATAGCGACCTGGTTTGTGCTAGTCTGAGCGATATAGCAGCGCATGTTGATACAAACCGGGGTGCTATTTACACCTCAAATGGGACTTAGATGCAATATTCTTAAAGGTAAATATGCCTAGGATGTTTAATGATTGAACTATCTCACTAAGGTATCAAAGTTAGGTAAAACTCAAGTTATAATGGCAAAATCGAGGTGGGTCCGGATTCTACACAAATGCCCACAAGTCTATTCAACTAATGTTTTATGCCGGTTTATTTTTAGCAAAATAAGGAATGTGATGCGTGAAATATCTTTGTGCTAAATATATAATACATATTCCGATAAAGTTGTGCAAACAAACTTTTAGGAAAGGTGATTTGAGTGAAGTACTTATGAATATAAACCACCGAATTTCACATCTCATAAAAGACGCCTATTGCCCAAAATCGTGTATACTAACAGATTATCAATAACTTTGGCTAGACAATATGTTTAGTAATTGTTTACACAAAAATTGGATATACTAAAAAAGTTACATTTTTATAGAAAAGGACACAATTTGAGAAACGTTCTTGCGATTAATAGAAACATATTTTTGTGGCATTCCAGAAATGACTGTTTAATTAATCGCATAACATGCTAGCAACAAATAAAATATAATCTTTCGAAGATAAACCACCAATTTACCATAATATTATACACCTGTATTATAATCGTCTAAAGGTGATGATGAAAGAGTCTTTAGATGATACCACTAGATGCTTCTCAGAGAAGTCGAGATGGCGTTCGACTAAACAGGTCTGCCAGGGAGTAAAGTGTAAAGCATTTGAGCAGTCCTTAGGACTGGGTACTGCGCTATGTAAGAACTTACCTTTTACTTTTTTATGGACTTTGTCAGCGTGGTAACAAGGTCTAGGATTAGGGCATGAAAAACATCACCACAACCGAGTACCAGTGGTCAAGTGGAAACCACACCTCAACAAGACGAAACAATCATGATTACTTATTTTTATCAATCATGATTACTACATTTACAAGTAATGTCTTGTTGTTTTATATCTTCCCATCTATATTCAAGAGTACCGTAGTTAAGCTAGTGAATCTCCAGGGGAGCATGCCCCTGGACCTCACTAGCAACATGTGTGCCCCACCCCACCATCTTGCTCATCATTTTGCCCAGGAGAACACTGAAAGGGTTAAGGGTAGATCCGTAAATTCATCATGCAGGACATCGTAAAATCATCAAAATTTGGGAATGACATGGTTCACATGTAGGCTAGATTGTCAATAGTTGTCTTTCAATCTGTGCAGACGGACACAGACTGATGCACTATTTGGGCCTCGAAAGTGTGCCAAGACGCAGAAGAAAATATTTTTATAACATAGATATGCTTGGGATGATGTGGAATGATGGAATTAGACATCGAGGTATCAAATTTAGGCAGATATGTAGCTATAACAGCAAAACCAAAGTGGGCCCGGATTCTACACAATTGCCTACAGATAGAAAAGTTATGGTTTTCATCTATTAAAAGTATTCTGTGCAATGTTCAGATGATTTTCTTTGGCCAGTTACAGGGTTAACATCTACAAACAGTAAAACTACTTCAAGAAATGGACATATAATATATATTTGAATTTGTTATATTTCAGTAAACCAGTTTCTAGATGAACACTCGTTCGGTTATTTTATGTTCTATATTTTTTGCTTGATAACTGCCATGCATATGATGTTTTATTAATAAACTGTGGCTTGTCATATATCATTTATGCAGCTTTTACAAAACTTCGAGAATACCTATCTGAAGTATCTCATGTCAGTCACTCATGTCGTACTGCCAAAACTGAAGCCTAAACTAAAAAGAAAACTGGAAAGCTACCCGGAATTATTAATCTTGTTCTTGGATAGTCATATAACACTACACATTGTCATTGAAATAGGGTAATAATTATTTGGTTCATAATGTTACCATAATGAAAATAACTGCTAATTTGTTGCTTGATGAAAACGATGAAACCTCGTGAGCCATAATGCAGCATTGTGAGAATTAATGAGAATGTGAGATGCACGTCAATAGGAAACACAGTAATAAACCACAACTTGTAGTACAAACCATTAAGAATGTTAACTGAAATGCTGGGTACATATCATATTACATACTAGGATATATTTACCAAATACCCCCGCTATTGCGATTAATTCAATAAAACAGTTTTGTGATTATCTGATAAGGCTCTATATTCTCCTTACTATTGCAAAATGGCGTTCCGCACTGATTGCAATTCACAGCTCTCGTTCTACGAAACGATTGGCGCCATAATTTCAAATTTTACTCGCCGTAAGCATACATACTTGCAGTGATGTGCACAAAGGTACCATAGTATGCAAGAATAAGCATCCTTATGGTATAAATGACAGTATTGCTTGCTTGAAGTTGGTTACTTACCGTCGGTGTGGACAATGGGGGGTGACCAGGGCAGTGGTCGCGTTAACGCACAGCTTGGCTATTTCCTGTAAATGTTCCTTTCAGAATTTAAAATCAATCAACTTACTGCCGTCGATAAAAATATAATGTTATCCGTCGACGATGTGTAAAATCTACGTTTTCATTCTACACAGTTTCATCGTACATAATCGCCAATATTCACGTGCTCTGTGACATAATGAATTACTCAATGGAATCTTTCCGCATATCTTCTATTTCTCCAAAAATATGGCTGACCTTTTCTCACGGACATACAAATGCGGGGTTCACAAGAACTACCGCAGGGCGCAAACAAACAATTTGTTTACTGTAAACAAACCATCAAGATTTCATGCCACGATTGGATTAATGGTGCCATGTGATGCGCATTATGGACCAATCTGACTCACGCGGGTCACGTGTCACATGCGGTTCCCTTGGTAATTGTTTACTAAACAAATGTTAGCGGCATCTGGGGACTCTTATCTCACACCACTACAAAAGAGTCAATGACAGATGCATCATTTGGCAGCCGTCATTCACTCCGCGAATTCGCCGAGACTCGTTACCACGGGTCATCATTAACTACCCAGTTTGACAATTAACCAACTGACAAGTTTATCACACGCAGAGATACAGGCGTACATGATTATTATGTGTCAGTGATTTCATATATACGCGCATTTGTGTCTAGCAAGTCATTAACATTTAAACAAATTCTGTGAGGTATATTTATTGCTATCAGCCACACAGGGCGGAGACACGTCATTCGTGAACATGAAAGAAAAACTCAACGAGTAAAATTCCCATGATGTCATGTGTATTTATGTGCAATTTAATACTTTACAACTATTGTTCCAGCACATAACAGAACATTACTAGCAGTGACACACATTCGGGGTTTATCAGAACATTACACAATTGTCCATGCATCTTAGAAAACAAATGTTGGTTGAACTGGATTAGAAGCTATAGCTAAACTAATACACGTATTTTTCATATAGGACGTTCTGCTAACGTTAACACTGTACATTTTTTAATGAAACATTTGAGCTAACACAAGTTTAGGCCTAATTTTAATTAATATTATTTATAATACATATTATGTAGAGGAACATTGAAAACGTGATAATTGCATAAAATAATAAATAGTACTCTTTGAAGCAGTGCGCGGTGGCTAGAACTTCGGACTCTCATCGAGAGAACCCGGGGTCCAATCCTGTGCGGCAGTGTCGAACCTTGGGCAATTTACTTCGTTCACTCTACGTTACTCCAGTTCACTCAGCTGTATGAATGAGTACCTGGCTATATACAGTGGTGGATATTTGTGTACGAAGTCTTCGTGCATTGATTGCAGCGAGGATGGATGTTTCGCAGAGGAGTCAAGATGGTGTTCGATTGAGCAGTTCTGGCATGGAGTAAAGTGTAAAGCGCTTCGAGCAGTCCTTAGGACAGGCTACTGCACTATAATATTATAAGAACTCGCCTTTACTTTTTAAATTTAAAGCCACTCCCTGTAATTTTATTGGATTGGAGTCCCTTGAGCCACTTCACTTGCCTCCACTAATTTGCATAATTTATATTTTGGAAAGTGATATTTCCGCCCCACAAATTTCACGACCCACTTACGGGACACATATTTACTTGATGGTGCAACTTTAATGCTAAAAACACGATTAATTTTAGTTTATTGCAGAACACATAAAAAGTGGATTATGGGACCCAATCTTCCCATACATACTCAATAATGCAAAGATCCCAAAGCTTAGTTGGACGGCAACGTTATAAATATTACTTTGAACGTAGCCAATCCAGGTAGGGTCTGAATAGAGAGTGTCTGCAAGCGTCCCGAACTAGACTCACTTCCCAATCCCGATCGCGTCAAGCGCTCGTTTCAATTGTTGGTTAATTTAATCGCGCATTATTTCCATAGATAGATAGATAAATAAATATATTTATTTCAGATCAATTATGTACACAATAATACAGTTTATACATTATTATAAGTGTACATGATGATTGATATATGGAGACCTGCACTAAGACCTACAAGATCGCTGACGTGCAGGCCACCATGACGAATATATAATAAATATGTCTGTATAGATATAACTTATAAACAAATAGTAACTGTACATTAATTGAAGTACAAGAAAAGTAGTAAACAAGTAATACCATAATTTGCAAATATTGATATCAATCATTATCAATACTGTCTCTAAACCCACTGACGTCATTATTGTCAGTTAATGTTAACTGAAACAAAACTAGCCTAACCTACGTTTACAGACATAATCTAACACATACTAGAGTATAACTAATAACAATATTTTATATTATAACATGTCTACTGTAGATATGGTCCATTTGGCTTGCATATATAGCAATTCTGAATGTTACATTGTGACATATATTTGCTAATTATATATTTTGTTGCATAGTTTATAAAGCCTTGGTATGAATGACTTTAAATTTTTTCAAGTACAATTTTCAGTTTTTGGAAGAAAGTTTTCTTGGATTAGTTTTGGAATCTCATGTCTGATGCAAAGGCGGCAATACTTTGAATTTGTATGTTTTACTTGAATATCATAATTATTGTTGTTTGGAAGGTTGTTTTCCATGTTATTAACACAAACGCCAAATTATTATAACTGAGGAACACTTAATTTATGTGGTAGAGTCTGCGTTTATATGACGTACAATTATTCAGAAACATGCAAGCGTTTTTATCGAACCAAGTTTGCATCTAATTTTGATAATTATACTTGTATGAAATCCCACATTAAGGTCTGTTGTGGCGTAAAATAACTACAATGACCAATCATGTACAACTGTATCATTCGGTAACCGCGCAACGCTCAATTTTGCAGGTAGACGTGTTTGAACGCGCTGCGTCAAATGACTGTTGACATCATATTTGACCGTAGATTGAACTCGAAAGGTGAAACCGACAGAAACGCGACGATTCAAAGTCATGGATCTAAAGGCCGGGATACACTGACACGTTTCATCCGACCCGACCAGACCAGACCAGACCAGACCAGACCAGACCAGACCAGACCAGACCACACCAGACTAGACCACACCAGACCCGCTCGAGATCCGACTGCAGTGTAACAACTACACCGTATGCGCTATACTCTACGCCGGCGTGACGTCATGATCACGTAAACTTAAAAACTTCCGACTACGTCGGAACTAGTCGGTGTCAGTCCGACGTATTCGAAAGTTTTCCAGTTTACGTGATTACGATGTTACGTACGTCGGCTTCGAGTATAGCGCTGACGGTGACAGTCGGTGTGGCCAGGTCGGACGAAAAGTGCCATGGTTCCCTGGTCTTTAGTAATACAAGCCACACGATGAAGTTGAATTGTATTACATGCCAATGGAAACAAACCGGAAGTAGTTTGGTCTGATGTCTTCTGACCCGAAACTACAACCAGGCGTCAGAGAATGGACTTATCGATTCAACTGCCAACTTTAGAGGAGTTGACGGAAAACTTCGTACGCGACTAGGCTCTGAGGATAATATTTCTGCCGTCCTCAACAAACACAACATGGTAACTGGAAATGACGCATCGGGCACTGCAGGAAAGTGTGTCCCGCTTTAAAACCTGAGAAAGCCAGCCGGGATGTCCACGTTCCAAGGTGAGAATTCTATTGTATTTTGTCTTTTTAAAGTTTAAAACTGGCTTAGGTTGAGCACAATTAGTGTCTGCAAGCGTCCCAATCGCGACAGCCTTCCTTATCTCGATTGCGCCACGCGCTCTGCTCGATTATCCAGCAATCGAACCGAGCGCGTGGCGCGATCGGGATCGGGAAGGGGGTCATTAACGGGGCTCTTGCATATATGTCATAACACCTAGGACTACATTGTAGGCTTCTGTCGCTTCTACATGGTCAATAATTTCCAGAATGTATGCTTATAACCATTATTTTAATTACAATTTGTCTAATGTTATATATGACATATCACGTGTTCCTGTTCCTGGTTAGAGAGTTGTTTCGAACTTCCGGCAATAAAATGTTTGTTCTATTTGACTACGTCAATAGTTCTCTGTAAATGTCGTACCCAATACACGACATATTGGCGACGAACGATGGGATAAGTAACCACAACAAGACGAGCTCTAGCATCTAGACCGTCGCACGCAAGTAGAACTTTCGCTGACTACGTCATTGTGAAAAATGGAAAACACGGGTTTCGAGCCGTTCGCCATAACGCCCGCTGACAGCGCAAGTGCGCGATGGGAGCGGTGGATTCGCCGTTTCGACAATTTCGTCGTCGCGCGAGATATAGACGACGACAGGCGGAAGAAGGCGATGTTGTTACACTACGCTGGTGAAGCTGTATTCGAGCTGAGTGAGTATGTTGGTGTCGTCGACAGTGACAATTACGCTGACACGAAAGACAAGCTTACGGCCTACTTCACACCGAAACGAAACGAAGAATATGAAGTGTTCGTCTTTCGCCAGTCACAACAGCACACTGGTGAGACACTGGACCAATTTCACGCTCGACTTCAACTGCTGTCTAAAAATTGCAATTTTCAAGACAAATCGCGTGAAATAAAATCGCAAATCATTCAGAAGTGCACGATGCCTAAGATTCGCGAAAAGGGACTGAGTGAGGCAACGATCAGTCTCGATCGTTTGCTGACGTACGGTCGTACGCTTGAGTCCACAATGCATCAATCATCGGTCATGGGGACCAACGCCGCGTCAACGACGAACGTCAACGCAGTTTCCAGTGATCGTCATCACCACCCGCATTCGAGGAAACAAAACCGCGACTGGAATAGTCGTTCTGTTGGTCGCCAGGGTGCGCCACCGAAAACTGACAATCAACGAAAACCCCGTCATGTGGCGCCACCGCGCTGCAGCGATACCGTTTCAAAATACGGCAATGCACAATCTTGTCCAGGCTGTGGAAAATCTCCGCACAATAGAACGGAATGTCCAGCCTGGGGCAAAACATGTTACCAATGCGAAAAACCTAATCACTTCGCTAGAGTGTGTAGAGCTGTCTTGGCAAACACTAATTTGGTAAAGGACGTTCCACAACAATCAGACAATGCAGGTTTATGCAACGACACATACGCATTAAATCTGTACAACTGCAACGCCACGCGCACGAACACTGTCGCACCATACATGTGTACAATTGACATTCAGAGTACACGAGTCAAGATGGAAATTGATACTGGGGCTTCAGTTTCGTTGATAGCAGACAGAGACTGGGTTAGAATCAAAGAGGCTAATCCACAGCTGACACTCAGCACACGTGACGTGCCAAGTCTGCGCACGTATTCAGGTGACACAGTTCAACCACTGGGGCAGGTGCTATTGAATGTACATCACAATCGCCAACATCATACGCTGAGTGCGCTGATCGTCCCAGGGGCTGGTCCGAATCTGCTCGGACGTGGCTGTCGGTGCTACGTCTTAATTGGGCTGAACTGCATAAAATGGACCAAGATTCGTTTCTTGAGCATTACCAAGCTGTCTTCACGGCAGGACTAGGCAAGCTCAAAGGAGTCATTCATCCCGTTGAGTTCTCAGAATGGGCTGCTCCTATTGTACCAGTACTCAAGTCTTCAGGAGACATCCGAATTTGCGGAGACTACAGGGTCACGATAAACAAGGCAGTGAAGGTCGACAAATATCCCATTCCCAACATCGATGATCTGTTCGACAAAGTAGCTGGTGGACAACTGTACACAACGCTCGATCTAAGCAACGCTTATCAACAAGTTGTCCTCGATCAGGAGTCGCGCAAGCTAACCACAATCAACACCTCCAAAGGTCTGTTCGAGTACGAACGCCTTTCGTTTGGCGTATCTTCTGCTCCTGGAATTTCCCAACGCATCATGGAGCAACTGCTGCAGAACATTCCTATGACCGTGGTATGTCTGGACGACATCCTTGTTTCTGGAAGGACACCAGAGGAGCACGAAAGCAACCTGCAAATGGTGCTCACGCGACTGCTCGATACTGGAATACGGTTGCAGAAGGAGAAGTGCACGTTTCGACAGACGTCTTGCAAGTACTTGGGCCATATCATCGACAGGAAGGGCATCCACCCGACGAACGACAAGGTGCTCGCCATACAGAGTGCGCGTGCCCCGCAAAACGTGCAGGAGTTGCGCAGCTACCTTGGTCTGATCCACTATTATCACAACTTTCTGCCGAACATCAGCAACCTCTTGGCACCGCTGCCTGAGTTGACTCGATTGGACGCGAAGTGAAAATGGAGTGCGATTCACCAAGATGTATTTGAACGATCAAAGGCATTAGTGTCTTCTTCTACGGTGCTTGTGCACTACAACCCCCGTTTACCCATCGTTGTGAGCAGTGACGCTTCTCCCTACGACATCGGGAGCGTGTTGTCTCATCGCCTACCCGACGGCAGCGAAAACCCAGTAGCGTTCGCGTCACGCACTCTATCTTCTGCTGAGAAGAAATATGCGCAACTAGAAAAGGAGGCGTTATCTCATGTGTTCGGAATTACGAAGTTCCACAAGTACCTCTATGGTCGCGAGTTCGTACTGCAATCGGATCATAAGCCATTGTTGGGACTCTTGAAACAAGATCGACTCATATCGCCAATGTCCAGCGCACGGATACAACGTTGGGCGCTGACAATGAGCAACTACCAGTACAAATTTGAGTACAGGCCGGGGACCAGCATCAGCCACGCTGACTGCCTTAGTCGATTACCTCTGCCTGACACACCAGAGAAACTACCGGTTCCACAAGAAGTAGTCCTGGCATTGTCAACCATGGACGAGAGCCCGGTCACATCGGACCAGATCGAAAAATGGACGGCTCTTGACCCCGTTCTTTCACAAGTACGTCACTTTGTGGAACACGGTTGGTCTAACCAAGCACCACGAGAGCTCGATGCATACTGTCAACGAAAAGACGAATTGAGCGTACAACAAGGAGTGTTGTTCTGGGGAGCCAGAGTGACCGTGCCGCCCAAGGGACGCGATGCGCTGCTGGATGAGTTAACACACACCCTGGCATCGTCAAGATGAAAGCGCTCGCCCGAAGTTACATGTGGTGGCCTGGATTGGACATGGAGATCGAAAGATACGTGAAAGACTGCAATGTGTGTCAGCTGCACGGCAAGCAACCGCCTGTAGCACCACTACACTCGTGGGAGTGGCCAGGTCGCGCTTGGCACCGAATCCATATTGACTATGCTGGACCGTTTGAAGGTCGCATGCTGTTGATCATTTTGGACGCACACAGCAAATTCATCGATGCTCATGTGGTATCTACAGCAACCACGAGCATAACTCTCACCAAACTTAGGCAAACATTCGCATATATTGGACTGCCTAACACGATCGTCTCGGACAATGGAAGTTGCTTCACAAGCGAGGAGTTTGGACAGTTCTGCAGAGCAAATGACAACAGACACATCAGATGTTCACCGTACCACCCATCAAGCAATGGTTTAGCTGAGAGAGCAGTGCAGACACTCAAGGCTAGTCTGAAGAAAACCAAAGGTAATCTGGAAGACAGATTATACACTCTGCTAGCGAGGTACCGGATCACGCCACAGGGTACCACGGGTCGAACACCTGCAGAATTCGTACTCAAGACTTCACCTCGAACACGCCTTGATCTCATACGACCACCAGTTCAAGATCGCGTTCTGCAAAAACAGGCATACAAGCAACGTCATGACGCTCATGCGGCTGCACGTACGTTCCGAGCCGGAGACTGCGTCTGGGCCATGAATTTCCAAGGAAAACCTAAGTGGGTTTCGACAGTCATCGAGAACCAGCTGGGCCCACTCACGTTCACCGTACGTTTGAGTGACGGCCGCCTTTGGAAACGCCACCAAGACCATCTCAGAGAGAGACGACCCGATGAAACGGAGACGGTTGATGCAGAGCAACAGCAGCAGCAGCAGCAGCAGCAGCAGCAGCAACAGCAGCAACAATCGGTTGTGCAACTGCCAGAAGTACTACCTCCGTCGCCAGCTATCGACGCGGAGGCGATCGCGAGTACTCGACATTCAGTCTCTACAGAAGGTTCGGAATCGAACTTTCCCAACGTCACTGTGACGGAATCTGCGACACCAAGATTGGTGGCAAGTCCCGTGAGAAGATCTACCAGAGTAGTGAAAGCACCTATAAAGTTAAACTTGTGAACTATAACTACAAAGTTAGTGTAGTTATCAGTGTACGTTTTTATTTGCACATTTTCTACGAGCTGTAGAACACTCTGGACTGTTTTCTAATTTAGTTTATTTCATTCATAGAACAGTGAACTCTAATACAAGTCTGTATCCTAAAGAGGGAGGAATGTTATATATGACATATCACGTGTTCCTGTTCCTGGTTAGAGAGTTGTTCCGAACTTCCGGCAATAAAATGTTTGTTCTATTTGACTACGTCAATAGTTCTCTGTAAATGTCGTACCCAATACACGACATCTAATTATCGTCCTTCTACATTACAGCCTCACGCGTACTTCCGGTTTACCGATCGTCTGTTGTGGTTGCAGACGACACTCGACAAATATCTCGACGCGTTTGGTAACAAAGGTTCGCTTTTAATTTTTTTGTTTTTCGTTTTTTAACGAGGAACTCCCGGGGAGTACACACGTATGATACCGCATCGTGCGTTTACGATTTATCCACATAGACGACTGCAGTGGATGTGACGACATTTTATTACGCTTATTTTCTATTCTAGTACGTTAATTTGTTTCTAGTATATTTCTGTTATATTTTGCAAGTGGTAAATATTTGCTTGGTGCTTAGTTCGTATTACAGAGGAATCAGAAAGGGAGCGAGACGATCACACGTGCCATTGATATTCACCAGTGGCGCCACCGGAAACAGCTGCGGTGGACGCCGATGAACGCTATCGAATGCTTGGAAGCTTTTGAAACACACGAGCGTTGCAGTGCATGCTACGTCGACGCCAACAATGCACAAGTTCTAGTATTTGCATCACGGACGTCGACTTTCTTGGACATCTGCGAAACGTCCATCACTGGCGCCGATCAAGAGACAAGACGCACGCCATCTTTTCGGTTAACGTCACAAAACATCTTCGACTTCATTGAGGTCGATGACCATCTATCGCCACCAAGAAAAACAAATTGTTCTACAACAAACTGCAAATTCAGCATGGTGCATTGACAGTGACGCTTGTATATCTGCCAACTTTTTTTTTTGAAGATTCATCGGCGGTTCAGCACGCTTCCTGTGTAGCGCTGTCTCGGATCTTGAATCGGAAGGCGGGGGTGTTGTTAGAGATTTTTTGCCAGAAATTCAGCGGTTCAGCACGTCTCCCGTGGTGTCACGCTATCTCGAAGACAGAGGGGGGGGGGGGGGGGGGGGGGGCAGAGTTGGCAATGTCAATATATAGCATTTGTTTGCCAAATAAAAACGGTGAACAGTGCGTTTCCATTGGTGGCTTTACATTGTTGCATGTCAATATTCCTACGTCATATATAACATTAGTGCGCGAATTCGATGCACTTTAGAAAGACGACTGATTGCTTTTCAAAGGGCCCAAACCAGCATTCAAACTGTTGAAATGGGAAATTATAGTTGGAAAAATGTTTGTTGAATTAATTGTACAGCTGTATTTTGTCCTAGAACTGTCTGTCTTCACACATTGTATTGTGGGAATCATGATGCACCACTCCAAAGATATAAAATATCCTTCAACCATTCTCTCGAACACCAAAGTAGTAATGTGTATTCAAATAATTACTTCCACTTGACCTGGGACACCATCACCTGAGGAGACGCAGACTGGCACCAGTGGCACTCTCTTGTTGAAACCTAGTCTGTGACTGACAAGTCTGAGAGAATAACTTGGAAAACTCCAGATGAATAAACATATTCAATAAATGATATAAAAGTGGCACTGATCAACAAAACAATAATTCATGTATGTATTGTTTACTATATTTTATACACAAAACATAATTTATGAACACAAGCTTTTCCAAGACAGTTTGTATCATGCTAAATGCAATGGTACTTCGGACGACCCCCATCAATTAATATTACCCATATTCAGACACATGTAGGGATTGTCTTCATTGTCTACTGGTATCACCATCCATCAACATTTATATACACATATATGTAAATATGTATATCTATCTTACATTGTAAATACATATAATTATATGTACATATATTTACAACGTAAGGTACATACAGTATATACATATGCATACACACTTGTGCACATGCACGCATTATCAGAAATACACACACTGATGCATGCACACAGACATGTATACTTGTTATATTTTGCATGCATGCACATTTAATTCCATATAAATAAATACTGCCATGTGTACTTAACTTGCGACACAAGCAACTGTTGTGACATAGATACAGTGAAAATCATGATAAATATACAAGCTGTGGCATCAATGGAGTCGTACCAAACAGTCGAGTTTCAACATGAAAAGAACTTTGCTATTATTTAAACTGGGTTTTGTGGCAAGATTGCATGCTCAGTCCAAAAACTGTCTCTTTCAAAAGTAAACATGGCAAAGAAATTGTATTCCGCTAATTCTCAGACAGTAATGTAATCTGCGTATCAGTAATTTGTCTTTTTAGATACACTATGAACTTGTGCATCATTTAATAATGATGTACATACTGTTTTCATTAATGGTATTGGTCATTAATGTACAAAAGACAACTCTTGTGCAACTCTATCGATTGCCACCATTCTGGTGAGATGCACATTCTCATTACGTTGTCGCATTTACATTTATCTGGGAGTTCAATTTTATCCGGGTGATGTTTTTGTGCATATGTAAGGCAAAATATTTGGCACCAGTAGATCACGTAGTGATAAATAATATCCAGTAGCTAAATGTTTTGTTTATTGTTGTAATACAAGCGTTATAGTTAGAGTAATAATTATAATTTGTTGTTTCAGATTTGTGACCAAGTATAAGAGTAAGTCACGTGACGTGTGTGTGGAGAGGAAACTGTTTTACGACAGAAATTGTTTATGTCTGTGGGAAGCAAATATTTTATAATTTATGTACATATATAGATATATATCTAAACATATATATACATATAAACATACATAACGTCCTGATATATGAAAACACGAAAGTTGTAGCTGGTGCCAAATACATTCCCCTAGATATACGCACGCGCAGAAACATCACCCGTATATTATTTAACGCCCGGATAAATGTAAGCGCGACACCGTCCCATTATAAGTTCCTGTACTTGCTCTATTACAAGTCACTCATGTACAGATACTAGGCTGCTGTGACAACAATTACAATTGTCAAAGAGATGTACACAGGGTGCAATCAATGGTATCGTCTACTGGCTTAAAAAAGAATACAAGCTCATTGTGAAATGTATTTTAATTAATGGTGACATCTTAAAAACGTCTTGTCCTAGCCTGACCAAATTTGCAGTGCATTAAGTCTATATGAAAAGAAGGTCAGACGTTAAATAACTATCAATATGCATAATGGTAACCACGATAACTTGAATTCACATATTTCAATTTTTTTTATTTTGTGTATCAAATGATATATTGCACTATGAAATAGTTCATGTGAATAAAGAGTAATACCTTAAATGTTATATTTAATATGTCTAAAACATCTTTTAATATAAGACTTAACTACTTAATAGTTATGACAAGTAGTTTTTAAGACATGACAGTTAATTAAAATATGACATTTCACATGGAGTGTGACCCCTTATTCTGGAAAATTAGTCAATGCTCAGATAAATTGAGTTTTTAAAGTAATTTTGCTGAAATATTGTCATATCTAACATTTTAGGAATGTATTGTGACAATAGTCAATTAAAAAAGAAACTATGTCATCTAAAACATTCTCGCATGCCAGGGGAGGGTTAGCACCCTCTGGCTTGTGAGGGTGTCTAAAAATGTATTGTTCAGTTGTTAAAATAAGTAGCTATGGTATAACATTGTTAAGGTGTATGTATCTGCACACAGGTCAGTTTGTATCACGGTGTACCCCCTCTGCATGTGGACTGTCAGGTTCACTGTGTGTGGAAATATCTCTTATTTCTGATAGTTTGGAAATATCTGTAGCATAAGAGCAGTAAGTTGCAGGTATAATTCTTTATAATTACTATGTATAAGTTGATACAAATTAATTGCATCCATACATAATATAATGAAAACATGTTTTGTTAAAATAATTTGGTTTGAAATTAATGGGCGGTATTTCGTAGTAAATTCACATGAAACTTTCTATTTAATTAAGACAGGATTGCAAAATAACATACAAACTTGCAATTATAATGAGATAATTTTCTACACAAAACTGCCAGTAGCTATGAAGATGTAATAAAAGTACACGTTGGTGCAATTTTAAAAGTGGAACGTTCACACCACCGATTTGAAGAACATCAACACCAAAGCAATGTCATTGAACTTGCTGTGAATCGCAAATAAAGACGTCGCACGTCTACATGTGCATATATACAGATACAAAATGCAGCATACACAAATTTGCTGCGTACTATCCTTGATTTTGATACCTATCAACTATATTACAATATTAATTACACATTAAACATATGTACATCAGCTGGCAGTCAAGTTGTTCACGCAAGGCTGTCGGCAGCTGCAGTGGTAGAAAAATAGATGTGTGATTGCCTGGCAGTGACACTCTGCGTGACACTCTTCAAGTGTCCAATGTGTCACAAGGTTTGACAGTGACACTAAGTGACACTCTGTTTGCACTCTACAGGTGTCCAATGTGTCACAAGGTTTGACTGACATTGTGTGACACATGCACTGCGTGACACTCTTCAAGTGTCCAATGTGTCACAAGGTTTGACAGTGACATTGTGTGACACATACACTGCGTGACACTCTTCAAGTGTCCAATGTGTCACAAGGTTACTGCAACATTTGCACAAGTGCAGGACTTCAATCGTCGCAGCAGTAATTAAGCACCAAGCAGTTTGTGTCAAGGATGAAACTCGTGAATTGTCAACACTTCAACCCAGGGTATTCGCTGGCATAATATTCGATATAGCCTGTTGAAACAACTCCCGGTTTAGTAGTAGAAATAGCTGCCTATGATGTGTTCTCCCGCTGGAGCAGTGCATGGGTAGGTGAACCGGTAGAGTCACCCTGGGGTGACTGCTATACTGGCGCACTGTTGTTGACTGTCGCAGAACTGGCAAGGTGAAGTGGGCAAGGTCCGTCCGTCCACTGGCACAACACAAGCACACATATTACTACACAATAGATATAGTCCTCTACATAAGTACATATTACTACACCACAGGCAATAGAAATAGTCCTCTAAGTATTATATATTACTACATCATAGTCAGTAGAAATAGTCCTCCAGATAAATGCTGTGTTTACATATACAAAATTAAAATATATGTACCATATTTAACCTATTAGTACATGACCTAATATGCACAACCCCAGGAGGGAGGGAGGACAGAGTGGGAGAGATAGAGAGGGGGGAGAGAGGGGGAGGAGAGAGAAGGGGGGAGAGACAGAGAGAGAGAGTGGGATGCGAGAAAGAGGGAGGAAAAGGGGAGAATGAAGGGGGTCATAGAGGGGAGATAGAGGAGAAAGAGGATAGGGGCGTGAGAGAGAAAGATTGTGGGGAGGAAGAGGAGAGGAAAAATAGAGGAGATATTGGAGAGATGGGAGAGAGAGAGACCAAGTGCATCGCGTGTTGTCTCCTACTCACCTGTATGAGTTGATGTTCTGACTGCTGCGTCGACTGGAAATGGTCCTTTAGAAGGGACTGAGTAAAGCTGTCGTGCAGTCGGTAGCCCTCCGCCTCTCCCTGGGGGTTCCCACACAGCCGATACAGGTCTACAACATGCCAGCTGGAGCCTCATCACATGCTTCACTATAGAAGAGAGACAGTGACTGCTGGAGAACAAATAGTGAAGAAATCACACAGATCTTATATAAACACCCAGTGCATGCTTTTCATATAGTTTTAATTTTCAACGTGATAAAACACTTTGGAAAATACAGGTGAAACTTGTTTTACAGTCACCTTGGCAGTACAGCCACCCCACAATTAAGGTCACCCTGGGATAGTCCCAAATTAGTTATGTAACAGTACAGTATATGAAATTAGTCCTGCTAATACAGTCACCTTACTATTCAGGTCACTTATTCAGTCCCAATTGTGAAGTTCCACTGAATGTTTGCATGTTTCGTACATGTCACATCTGTACTCTTTAACATTAATTATAAAGCCTTACCCTATATGTGTGTGTGTGTGTGTGTGTGTGTGTGTGTGTGTGTGTGTGTGTGTGTGTGTGTGTGTGTGTGTGTGTGTGTGTGTGTGTGTGTGTGTGTGTGTGTGTGTGTGTGTGTGTGTGTGTGTGTGTGTGTGTGCATAATTATCTACACACACATGTGATACATACATGTATGTTCACAGTTGATACACACGTCGTTGTATGACACATGTAATTTAACTTAGCTTGATATTAATTACAGGTGTACCGATACTGCTGTTATTAACACCTTGCTTTAATGTTTTTTAAATGTAAAAAATAGGAAAAGAAAACACAAAATATATATCATTACCTTACACCTGGCACTAAAGCCCTTTTATGAATTACATGTCACTGTGTCAGTGTGTTGTACTGTCTATTTATACCATGTGATGTCATTCGTGTTATATGTCTTCATACTTCCGTTTCATCACAGACACTCAGTTGACAAAGTATTTTCCCATGCACACTATACCATTCAACTATCACTTTGCATCATGTGTTAGATTGTGTAAGTTTATATTGGATAGCGACATCTTGTCATTTATTATTTATGTCAAATCTAAAAAAATTACAATTATTACATTACCTAATTACAGGTGGTTCTCGAGATAAGCCCCAGGGGTTTCTAGAGAATCTCCTGAGTTACTTGGTGAAACCATATTTACGTTCATACTTGTAATATCACTGTAACCGAGAAACCAAATAAACTTAATTTCATTTCATGTATCATGGTTCTTGTAATACATTATTGCACTGTGAGTACAGTATGGGGACTCATCGATGAATCATACAGCCTTAGTAACTATTACAATAAATGCTTCTCTGCATGAGAGATAATCTAGCCACACTGTCTTACCTTTAAGTAGTGCCGACGCCCACAGTTGCACGTGTACATCAGGGATCTTCCCAGCTAGTTGCATTGCCGGCGTGACAAGGTTTAAGGCTTCCTACAAATTACATCTAATGACTGAGACCACTCCCTAAATTTGTTTTAATGAACGTAATAAATACACATTCAATAGAAATTATATGTTATAAGTACGAGCATTGACATTAATACAAACTCAAAACACTGGCTATGCAACTGTACAACAAATAACCACAAAACTACTGAAGATTTTACCTGGGTGTTCATTATCGAGTAAGGCACCTTTGTCTGTCATCACAAAATACTTTTATAGTGTTATGGAACATTTTATATAAAAGTAAGAATATTCTGTGACTGGCAGGGATAATAACTCAATAAATGTATGAGTTATAATTTAAAGGTTAACTCACATGCTTAGCTTACATTGGATCTTTCTCTAACCCAGGCCAATTTTTGAATTGCAAATCAAAACTGACTTCCACATTTGCATGTCATATGATATAATATCTAAGATACCGCAAGTTATTACAATAAATCAACCAACCTGGCTGTTGCCTAATGATAGAAATATGTGTCCAAGGAGAACTAATGAACACGATGTCAATCGATTCAAATCTTCTGCGTTCGCCATTTTGAGTGTTTCCCTGAGGTAGCGTCTGCAGAAAAACATAGCTGATGACTTCAAACACATTTAGGGGTGATAATGTAGGAAAAACATAACTTTAAAAACCATGCTATTCTTACCACAATTTGTTTTGTAAAAAAGATTTAGGAATTTATATTTAATTTCTTTATATTGATATAAAATAACAATGGAAAAAACAAAGTCCATAATCATAAAATGCTTTAGATCTGCTTTGCCATCTGGGTGATCGGCAATAGGATAAATTTAGTTTATTTGTGAAAACATTCATAACCATTTCACGACAGGACGGATTACTGTGACGCTACAATATGACAGGCTGGTTCTTCAGCATTGATGATCTCTGCTATTCAAATTGGTTTTATTCACAATTATCCGCTGTGTGGAGGCACATATGTCTTTAAGGCTGATGCCTTTCAATAGCAGTATTTGTGTATTATCGCTCAGTACATTTTTTTATACATTTTTTTGCGATTTTTATATACAGCTGTAACTCTGCAAAAATCTTCAACAGCAGTAATGGTGGACATTCTGCACAAGTGTTCATTAATCCTTAGTGATTGTTCAGAACAGCAGACTGACCACATACCTAAACAAAGCGAATGTAATAGGTGAAGAACAGGTAGTGTTCAAATAGGGGTATTGGTTGAATTGTATTTGTCTCGACGCAAAAGGCTTTATTGTGCCTTCATCGATTATAAGAAAGCATTTGATTTAGTAGACTGGTCCTCACTGTGGTCTAAGATAATTCCATGCGGTGTTATTGGTAATGTGTTGAAAGTTGTATACAACATGTACAAAAATGCTAAATCATGTATAAATCAGGGCCAGGCTGTGTCAGCCTTCTTCTCATGTGATGTATAGGTATGGCAAGGAGAAAACTTGTGTCCTTTGTTATTTGCTATTTACCTGAATCATTTTGAACACTGTTAGTCACAATTATAACGGATTTGACATGGCAGCTGATTAAATTTACAACAACCTTAGGGATGATGATGTAGAAAATGTATGTTCTACTATATGCTGATGACACTAGAATGATTCAATCAAATACAGATTTCTTGCTTGTGTATAGCGGAACTATGTCAACTCTTCTAATGGTTGACATTTGGTTGTTTCAGGTGTCAACTATATTGTGATTCTGTAATTATTAGTCTATATTGATACAATTGATTTACACAGTACCATGTCTACATAAGGCATGGCAAGCGTAAACAGAACAGCAGAATGCATTTGATATCAATAAAGTGTAGGATATTTCACTCTATAGTTGTCCAGAATATAAATTGTCTATGTTTGTCACCTACAGGTTTCTACAGACAATACATCTTTAACAAATAGACACCACAGTCACACCATTTTATAATAATTAAATGAACATCAAAATAAACACAACTTGCAATTATAGAAAATCAATAGTTTTGAAGATAAAAAATGTTAGGCAACTGTTCAGTCTAACAGGGGTCAAGTGTATCTACTCTGCCTGGGCGCTGTGACCAATTAAAGATTAGTCAAGGTCTCAGTGGAACAGTAGCACTAGGCTGCAGAGTTTAGTCAAGATGTTGACTTTGTGGCACATTAAACAGAATCTACTGTTGGGGGTGGTCTCAAAGGCCCTTCTCAAAACCACATCACTAGATAATGTAAAACTTTTGCACTTTGGGGACCCCTTAGGTGCCCTTAGAATGATTCAATCAAATACAGATTTCTTGTATATAGTGGCAGCACCCTAGATATATCTATGCTAAATTAGAAAAAAAGTTGCTGAACAGTTTTTGACAAAATAGGCCAAATGTTACATTTTTACCAGTTTTGGGGTCCTTGGAGGCCCTAGGAGCCCTTAAAATGATTCAAATCAAATACAGATTTCTTGTGCATAGTGGCAGTGCCCTAAGATATGTCTATGCAAAATTAGAGAAAAAGTTGCTGAACGGTTTCCGAGATACAGCAGCTAACGGTGGACGCAGAGTGATGGCAATAGTTCCTTGGACCTTCGGCCAAAGGACTAAAAATAGTAAATTTGCAGCTGGAACTCCATGTACAGCTATTAAAAATATTCAGCCCCCCCCCAAGTTGTCCACCCCCGGACGAATTTAGAAAATGTCTTAATCTACGAACCACCTCAATGGGCCCTGCTAGATAACGTACAACATTTCAGCCCGATACATGCAAAACTGACGGAGATGTGGGTGCACACACAAACAGAGAACGAACTGTTTTATAATATAGATAATTAAGCATCTATACAACGTGCTTAACATATATTTGAGATGCAAAAAATTTCAAATTTTGTGTTCCAATAAACGTACAGGGGTGTACATCTATTTTATGGGGTTCCTTGGTACAGCCATCTCAGCAATTTGTGCATCTCATGTACGAGCAAAAGGATACCAGAACATTGTAAAGTATTATAACTTAGGTGGGCCTTTTGAATTGTTTTCATCACTGAGCTTTGAATGTAGTGTGACATTGGTAGAAATTAAATTACAACGATGGATTCAACAGTCAAGGTTGGCATTGAAGATTGCTGTCACACTGCTAAAAAGGGGGATGTACGCTAATTAGGACATGTACACACACATGTACAGAATTAATACAGCATTGTTCCCACAGCCGCACTTACTTTGCTTCATTGTATCGTGCCTGGAAGAATGACTGCAGACCTTTAACATAGAACGCGGAGGCTCGCAGACTGTGAGAACTGCAACATAGAAACCTTTGTCATCCTCACAAACACAAGTGGTGATACAGCAGCGGAACTTCACTATTAATTAATAAGAGTCCCATAACAACTGTGTATATTCAGACATCAAAAACAACAACATTCTCAGCTGTTGGAACATATTCAGACAAGTAAAATTATAGGTGTCTGAAAACATACTCTCACTATGTACTGTAAGTATTCAGACAAGTAAAATTATAGGTGTCTGAAAACATACTGTCACTATGTACTGTAAGTATTCAGACAAGTAAAATTATAGGTGTCTGAAAACATACGGTCACTATCTACTGTAAGTATTCAGACAAGTAAAATTATAGGTGTCTGAAAACATACTCTCATTATGTACTGTAAGTATTCAGACAAGTAAAATTATAGGTGTCTGAAAACATACGGTCACTATCTACTGTAAGTATTCAGACAAGTAAAATTATAGGTGTCTGAAAACATACTCTCACTATGTACTGTAAGTATTCAGACAAGTAAAATTACAGGTGTCTGAAAACATACTCTCACTATGTACTGTAAGTATTCAGACAAGTAAAATTATAGGTGTCTGAAAACATACTCTCATTATGTACTGTAAGTATTCAGACAAGTAAAATTATAGGTGTCTGAAAACAAACTGTCACTATGTACTGTAAGTATTCAGACAAGTAAAATTACAGGTGTCTGAAAAACAAACTGTCACAATCTACTGTAAGTATTCAGACAAGTAAAATTATAGGTGTCTGAAAACATACTGTCACTATGTACTGTAAGTATTCAGACAAGTAAAATTACAGGTGTCTGAAAACATACTGTCACTATGTACTGTAAGTATTCAGACAAGTAAAATTATAGGTGTCTGAAAACATACTCTCACTATGTACTGTAAGTATTCAGACAAGTAAAATTATAGGTGTCTGAAAACATACTCTCACTATGTACTGTAAGTATTCAGACAAGTAAAATTATAGGTGTCTGAAAACATACTGTCACTATCTACTGTAAGTATTCAGACAGGTAAAATTATAGGTGTCTGAAAACATACGGTCACTATCTACTGTAAGTATTCAGACAAGTAAAATTACAGGTGTCTGAAAACAAACTGTCACTATCTACTGTAAGTATTCAGACAAGTAAAATTATAGGTGTCTGAAAACATACTGTCACTATGTACTGTAAGTATTCAGACAAGTAAAATTACAGGTGTCTGAAAAACAAACTGTCACTATCTACTGTAAGTATTCAGACAAGTAAAATTATAGGTGTCTGAAAACATACTGTCACTATGTACTGTAAGTATTCAGACAAGTAAAATTATAGGTGTCTGAAAACATACTGTCACTATCTACTGTAAGTATTCAGACAAGTAAAATTATAGGTGTCTGAAAACATACTCTCATTATGTACTGTAAGTATTCAGACAAGTAAAATTATAGGTGTCTGAAAACATACTGTCACTATGTACTGTAAGTATTCAGACAAGTAAAATTACAGGTGTCTGAAAAACAAACTGTCACTATCTACTGTAAGTATTCAGACAAGTAAAATTATAGGTGTCTGAAAACATACTGTCACTATGTACTGTAAGTATTCAGACAAGTAAAATTACAGGTATCTGAAAACATACTGTCACTATGTACTGTAAGTATTCAGACAAGTAAAATTATAGGTGTCTGAAAACATACTCTCACTATGTACTGTAAGTATTCAGACAAGTAAAATTATAGGTGTCTGAAAACATACTCTCACTATGTACTGTAAGTATTCAGACAAGTAAAATTATAGGTGTCTGAAAACATACTCTCACTATGTACTGTAAGTATTCAGACAAGTAAAATTATAGGTGTCTGAAAACATACTGTCACTATGTACTGTAAGTATTCAGACAAGTAAAATTATAGGTGTCTGAAAACATACTGTCACTATGTACTGTAAGTATTCAGACAAGTAAAATTACAGGTGTCTGAAAAACAAACTGTCACTATCTACTGTAAGTATTCAGACAAGTAAAATTATAGGTGTCTGAAAACATACTGTCACTATGTACTGTAAGTATTCAGACAAGTAAAATTACAGGTGTCTGAAAACATACTCTCACTATGTACTGTAAGTATTCAGACAAGTAAAATTATAGGTGTCTGAAAACATACTCTCACTATGTACTGTAAGTATTCAGACAAGTAAAATTATAGGTGTCTGAAAACATACTGTCACTATGTACTGTAAGTATTCAGACAAGTAAAATTATAGGTGTCTGAAAACAAACTGTCACTATGTACTGTAAGTATTCAGACAAGTAAAATTACAGGTGTCTGAAAAACAAACTGTCACTATCTACTGTAAGTATTCAGACAAGTAAAATTATAGGTGTCTGAAAACATACTGTCACTATGTACTGTAAGTATTCAGACAAGTAAAATTATAGGTGTCTGAAAACATACTGTCACTATGTACTGTAAGTATTCAGACAAGTAAAATTACAGGTGTCTGAAAAACAAACTGTCACTATCTACTGTAAGTATTCAGACAAGTAAAATTATAGGTGTCTGAAAACATACTGTCACTATGTACTGTAAGTATTCAGACAAGTAAAATTACAGGTGTCTGAAAACATACTGTCACTATGTACTGTAAGTATTCAGACAAGTAAAATTATAGGTGTCTGAAAACATACTCTCACTATGTACTGTAAGTATTCAGACAAGTAAAATTATAGGTGTCTGAAAACATACTCTCACTATGTACTGTAAGTATTCAGACAAGTAAAATTACAGGTGTCTGAAAAACAAACTGTCACTATCTACTGTAAGTATTCAGACAAGTAAAATTATAGGTGTCTGAAAACATACTGTCACTATGTACTGTAAGTATTCAGACAAGTAAAATTACAGGTGTCTGAAAACATACTGTCACTATGTACTGTAAGTATTCAGACAAGTAAAATTATAGGTGTCTGAAAACATACTCTCACTATGTACTGTAAGTATTCAGACAAGTAAAATTATAGGTGTCTGAAAACATACTCTCACTATGTACTGTAAGTATTCAGACAAGTAAAATTATAGGTGTCTGAAAACAAACTGTCACTATGTACTGTAAGTATTCAGACAAGTAAAATTACAGGTGTCTGAAAAACAAACTGTCACTATCTACTGTAAGTATTCAGACAAATAAAATTATAGGTGTCTGAAAACATACTGTCACTATGTACTGTAAGTATTCAGACAAGTAAAATTACAGGTGTCTGAAAAACAAACTGTCACTATCTACTGTAAGTATTCAGACAAGTAAAATTACACGTGTCTGAAAACATACTGTCACTATGTACTGTAAGTATTCAGACAAGTAAAATTATAGGTGTCTGAAAACATACTCTCACTATGTACTGTAAGTATTCAGACAAGTAAAATTACAGGTGTCTGAAAAACAAACTGTCACTATCTACTGTAAGTATTCAGACAAGTAAAATTACAGGTGTCTGAAAACATACTGTCACTATGTACTGTAAGTATTCAGACAAGTAAAATTATAGGTGTCTGAAAACATACTCTCACTATGTACTGTAAGTATTCAGACAAGTAAAATTACAGGTGTCTGAAAACAAACTGTCACTATCTACTGTAAGTATTCAGACAAGTAAAATTATAGGTGTCTGAAAACATACTGTCACTATGTACTGTAAGTATTCAGACAAGTAAAATTATAGGTGTCTGAAAACATACTGTCACTATGTACTGTAAGTATTCAGACAAGTAAAATTATAGGTGTCTGAAAACATACTCTCACTATGTACTGTAAGTATTCAGACAAGTAAAATTACAGGTGTCTGAAAACATACTCTCACTATGTACTGTAAGTATTCAGACAAGTAAAATTATAGGTGTCTGAAAACATACTCTCATTATGTACTGTAAGTATTCAGACAAGTAAAATTATAGGTGTCTGAAAACAAACTGTCACTATGTACTGTAAGTATTCAGACAAGTAAAATTACAGGTGTCTGAAAAACAAACTGTCACAATCTACTGTAAGTATTCAGACAAGTAAAATTATAGGTGTCTGAAAACATACTGTCACTATGTACTGTAAGTATTCAGACAAGTAAAATTACAGGTGTCTGAAAACATACTGTCACTATGTACTGTAAGTATTCAGACAAGTAAAATTATAGGTGTCTGAAAACATACTCTCACTATGTACTGTAAGTATTCAGACAAGTAAAATTATAGGTGTCTGAAAACATACTCTCACTATGTACTGTAAGTATTCAGACAAGTAAAATTATAGGTGTCTGAAAACATACTGTCACTATCTACTGTAAGTATTCAGACAGGTAAAATTATAGGTGTCTGAAAACATACGGTCACTATCTACTGTAAGTATTCAGACAAGTAAAATTACAGGTGTCTGAAAACAAACTGTCACTATCTACTGTAAGTATTCAGACAAGTAAAATTATAGGTGTCTGAAAACATACTGTCACTATGTACTGTAAGTATTCAGACAAGTAAAATTACAGGTGTCTGAAAAACAAACTGTCACTATCTACTGTAAGTATTCAGACAAGTAAAATTATAGGTGTCTGAAAACATACTGTCACTATGTACTGTAAGTATTCAGACAAGTAAAATTATAGGTGTCTGAAAACATACTGTCACTATCTACTGTAAGTATTCAGACAAGTAAAATTATAGGTGTCTGAAAACATACTCTCATTATGTACTGTAAGTATTCAGACAAGTAAAATTATAGGTGTCTGAAAACATACTGTCACTATGTACTGTAAGTATTCAGACAAGTAAAATTACAGGTGTCTGAAAAACAAACTGTCACTATCTACTGTAAGTATTCAGACAAGTAAAATTATAGGTGTCTGAAAACATACTGTCACTATGTACTGTAAGTATTCAGACAAGTAAAATTACAGGTATCTGAAAACATACTGTCACTATGTACTGTAAGTATTCAGACAAGTAAAATTATAGGTGTCTGAAAACATACTCTCACTATGTACTGTAAGTATTCAGACAAGTAAAATTATAGGTGTCTGAAAACATACTCTCACTATGTACTGTAAGTATTCAGACAAGTAAAATTATAGGTGTCTGAAAACATACTCTCACTATGTACTGTAAGTATTCAGACAAGTAAAATTATAGGTGTCTGAAAACATACTGTCACTATGTACTGTAAGTATTCAGACAAGTAAAATTATAGGTGTCTGAAAACATACTGTCACTATGTACTGTAAGTATTCAGACAAGTAAAATTACAGGTGTCTGAAAAACAAACTGTCACTATCTACTGTAAGTATTCAGACAAGTAAAATTATAGGTGTCTGAAAACATACTGTCACTATGTACTGTAAGTATTCAGACAAGTAAAATTACAGGTGTCTGAAAACATACTCTCACTATGTACTGTAAGTATTCAGACAAGTAAAATTATAGGTGTCTGAAAACATACTCTCACTATGTACTGTAAGTATTCAGACAAGTAAAATTATAGGTGTCTGAAAACATACTGTCACTATGTACTGTAAGTATTCAGACAAGTAAAATTATAGGTGTCTGAAAACAAACTGTCACTATGTACTGTAAGTATTCAGACAAGTAAAATTACAGGTGTCTGAAAAACAAACTGTCACTATCTACTGTAAGTATTCAGACAAGTAAAATTATAGGTGTCTGAAAACATACTGTCACTATGTACTGTAAGTATTCAGACAAGTAAAATTACAGGTGTCTGAAAACATACTGTCACTATGTACTGTAAGTATTCAGACAAGTAAAATTATAGGTGTCTGAAAACATACTCTCACTATGTACTGTAAGTATTCAGACAAGTAAAATTATAGGTGTCTGAAAACATACTCTCACTATGTACTGTAAGTATTCAGACAAGTAAAATTATAGGTGTCTGAAAACATACTCTCACTATGTACTGTAAGTATTCAGACAAGTAAAATTATAGGTGTCTGAAAACATACTGTCACTATGTACTGTAAGTATTCAGACAAGTAAAATTATAGGTGTCTGAAAACATACTGTCACTATGTACTGTAAGTATTCAGACAAGTAAAATTACAGGTGTCTGAAAAACAAACTGTCACTATCTACTGTAAGTATTCAGACAAGTAAAATTATAGGTGTCTGAAAACATACTGTCACTATGTACTGTAAGTATTCAGACAAGTAAAATTACAGGTGTCTGAAAACATACTGTCACTATGTACTGTAAGTATTCAGACAAGTAAAATTATAGGTGTCTGAAAACATACTGTCACTATGTACTGTAAGTATTCAGACAAGTAAAATTATAGGTGTCTGAAAACATACTCTCACTATGTACTGTAAGTATTCAGACAAGTAAAATTATAGGTGTCTGAAAACATACTGTCACTATCTACTGTAAGTATTCAGACAGGTAAAATTATAGGTGTCTGAAAACATACGGTCACTATCTACTGTAAGTATTCAGACAAGTAAAATTACAGGTGTCTGAAAACAAACTGTCACTATCTACTGTAAGTATTCAGACAAGTAAAATTATAGGTGTCTGAAAACATACTGTCACTATGTACTGTAAGTATTCAGACAAGTAAAATTACAGGTGTCTGAAAAACAAACTGTCACTATCTACTGTAAGTATTCAGACAAGTAAAATTATAGGTGTCTGAAAACATACTGTCACTATGTACTGTAAGTATTCAGACAAGTAAAATTATAGGTGTCTGAAAACATACTGTCACTATGTACTGTAAGTATTCAGACAAGTAAAATTATAGGTGTCTGAAAACATACTGTCACTATGTACTGTAAGTATTCAGACAAGTAAAATTACAGGTGTCTGAAAAACAAACTGTCACTATCTACTGTAAGTATTCAGACAAGTAAAATTATAGGTGTCTGAAAACATACTGTCACTATGTACTGTAAGTATTCAGACAAGTAAAATTATAGGTGTCTGAAAACATACTCTCACTATGTACTGTAAGTATTCAGACAAGTAAAATTATAGGTGTCTGAAAACATACTCTCACTATGTACTGTAAGTATTCAGACAAGTAAAATTATAGGTGTCTGAAAACATACTCTCACTATGTACTGTAAGTATTCAGACAAGTAAAATTATAGGTGTCTGAAAACATACTGTCACTATGTACTGTAAGTATTCAGACAAGTAAAATTATAGGTGTCTGAAAACATACTGTCACTATGTACTGTAAGTATTCAGACAAGTAAAATTACAGGTGTCTGAAAAACAAACTGTCACTATCTACTGTAAGTATTCAGACAAGTAAAATTATAGGTGTCTGAAAACATACTGTCACTATGTACTGTAAGTATTCAGACAAGTAAAATTACAGGTGTCTGAAAACATACTCTCACTATGTACTGTAAGTATTCAGACAAGTAAAATTATAGGTGTCTGAAAACATACTCTCACTATGTACTGTAAGTATTCAGACAAGTAAAATTATAGGTGTCTGAAAACAAACTGTCACTATGTACTGTAAGTATTCAGACAAGTAAAATTACAGGTGTCTGAAAAACAAACTGTCACTATCTACTGTAAGTATTCAGACAAGTAAAATTATAGGTGTCTGAAAACATACTGTCACTATGTACTGTAAGTATTCAGACAAGTAAAATTACAGGTGTCTGAAAACATACTGTCACTATGTACTGTAAGTATTCAGACAAGTAAAATTATAGGTGTCTGAAAACATACTCTCACTATGTACTGTAAGTATTCAGACAAGTAAAATTATAGGTGTCTGAAAACAAACTGTCACTATGTACTGTAAGTATTCAGACAAGTAAAATTACAGGTGTCTGAAAAACAAACTGTCACTATCTACTGTAAGTATTCAGACAAATAAAATTATAGGTGTCTGAAAACATACTGTCACTATGTACTGTAAGTATTCAGACAAGTAAAATTACAGGTGTCTGAAAAACAAACTGTCACTATCTACTGTAAGTATTCAGACAAGTAAAATTACACGTGTCTGAAAACATACTGTCACTATGTACTGTAAGTATTCAGACAAGTAAAATTATAGGTGTCTGAAAACATACTCTCACTATGTACTGTAAGTATTCAGACAAGTAAAATTACAGGTGTCTGAAAAACAAACTGTCACTATCTACTGTAAGTATTCAGACAAGTAAAATTACAGGTGTCTGAAAACATACTCTCACTATGTACTGTAAGTATTCAGACAAGTAAAATTACAGGTGTCTGAAAACATACTCTCACTATGTACTGTAAGTATTCAGACAAGTAAAATTATAGGTGTCTGAAAACATACTCTCACTATGTACTGTAAGTATTCAGACAAGTAAAATTATAGGTGTCTGAAAACATACTGTCACTATGTACTGTAAGTATTCAGACAAGTAAAATTATAGGTGTCTGAAAACAAACTGTCACTATGTACTGTAAGTATTCAGACAAGTAAAATTACAGGTGTCTGAAAAACAAACTGTCACTATCTACTGTAAGTATTCAGACAAGTAAAATTATAGGTGTCTGAAAACATACTGTCACTATGTACTGTAAGTATTCAGACAAGTAAAATTACAGGTGTCTGAAAACATACTGTCACTATGTACTGTAAGTATTCAGACAAGTAAAATTATAGGTGTCTGAAAACATACTCTCACTATGTACTGTAAGTATTCAGACAAGTAAAATTATAGGTGTCTGAAAACATACTCTCACTATGTACTGTAAGTATTCAGACAAGTAAAATTATAGGTGTCTGAAAACATACTCTCACTATGTACTGTAAGTATTCAGACAAGTAAAATTATAGGTGTCTGAAAACATACTGTCACTATGTACTGTAAGTATTCAGACAAGTAAAATTATAGGTGTCTGAAAACATACTGTCACTATGTACTGTAAGTATTCAGACAAGTAAAATTACAGGTGTCTGAAAAACAAACTGTCACTATCTACTGTAAGTATTCAGACAAGTAAAATTATAGGTGTCTGAAAACATACTGTCACTATGTACTGTAAGTATTCAGACAAGTAAAATTACAGGTGTCTGAAAACATACTGTCACTATGTACTGTAAGTATTCAGACAAGTAAAATTATAGGTGTCTGAAAACATACTGTCACTATGTACTGTAAGTATTCAGACAAGTAAAATTATAGGTGTCTGAAAACATACTCTCACTATGTACTGTAAGTATTCAGACAAGTAAAATTATAGGTGTCTGAAAACATACTGTCACTATCTACTGTAAGTATTCAGACAGGTAAAATTATAGGTGTCTGAAAACATACGGTCACTATCTACTGTAAGTATTCAGACAAGTAAAATTACAGGTGTCTGAAAACAAACTGTCACTATCTACTGTAAGTATTCAGACAAGTAAAATTATAGGTGTCTGAAAACATACTGTCACTATGTACTGTAAGTATTCAGACAAGTAAAATTACAGGTGTCTGAAAAACAAACTGTCACTATCTACTGTAAGTATTCAGACAAATAAAATTACAGGTGTCTGAAAACAAACTGTCACTATCTACTGTAAGTATTCAGACAAGTAAAATTATAGGTGTCTGAAAACATACTGTCACTATGTACTGTAAGTATTCAGACAAGTAAAATTACAGGTGTCTGAAAAACAAACTGTCACTATCTACTGTAAGTATTCAGACAAGTAAAATTATAGGTGTCTGAAAACATACTGTCACTATGTACTGTAAGTATTCAGACAAGTAAAATTATAGGTGTCTGAAAACATACTGTCACTATGTACTGTAAGTATTCAGACAAGTAAAATTATAGGTGTCTGAAAACATACTGTCACTATGTACTGTAAGTATTCAGACAAGTAAAATTACAGGTGTCTGAAAAACAAACTGTCACTATCTACTGTAAGTATTCAGACAAGTAAAATTATAGGTGTCTGAAAACATACTGTCACTATGTACTGTAAGTATTCAGACAAGTAAAATTATAGGTGTCTGAAAACATACTCTCACTATGTACTGTAAGTATTCAGACAAGTAAAATTATAGGTGTCTGAAAACATACTCTCACTATGTACTGTAAGTATTCAGACAAGTAAAATTATAGGTGTCTGAAAACATACTCTCACTATGTACTGTAAGTATTCAGACAAGTAAAATTATAGGTGTCTGAAAACATACTGTCACTATGTACTGTAAGTATTCAGACAAGTAAAATTATAGGTGTCTGAAAACATACTGTCACTATGTACTGTAAGTATTCAGACAAGTAAAATTACAGGTGTCTGAAAAACAAACTGTCACTATCTACTGTAAGTATTCAGACAAGTAAAATTATAGGTGTCTGAAAACATACTGTCACTATGTACTGTAAGTATTCAGACAAGTAAAATTACAGGTGTCTGAAAACATACTCTCACTATGTACTGTAAGTATTCAGACAAGTAAAATTATAGGTGTCTGAAAACATACTCTCACTATGTACTGTAAGTATTCAGACAAGTAAAATTATAGGTGTCTGAAAACAAACTGTCACTATGTACTGTAAGTATTCAGACAAGTAAAATTACAGGTGTCTGAAAAACAAACTGTCACTATCTACTGTAAGTATTCAGACAAGTAAAATTATAGGTGTCTGAAAACATACTGTCACTATGTACTGTAAGTATTCAGACAAGTAAAATTACAGGTGTCTGAAAACATACTGTCACTATGTACTGTAAGTATTCAGACAAGTAAAATTATAGGTGTCTGAAAACATACTCTCACTATGTACTGTAAGTATTCAGACAAGTAAAATTATAGGTGTCTGAAAACAAACTGTCACTATGTACTGTAAGTATTCAGACAAGTAAAATTACAGGTGTCTGAAAAACAAACTGTCACTATCTACTGTAAGTATTCAGACAAATAAAATTATAGGTGTCTGAAAACATACTGTCACTATGTACTGTAAGTATTCAGACAAGTAAAATTACAGGTGTCTGAAAAACAAACTGTCACTATCTACTGTAAGTATTCAGACAAGTAAAATTACACGTGTCTGAAAACATACTGTCACTATGTACTGTAAGTATTCAGACAAGTAAAATTATAGGTGTCTGAAAACATACTCTCACTATGTACTGTAAGTATTCAGACAAGTAAAATTACAGGTGTCTGAAAAACAAACTGTCACTATCTACTGTAAGTATTCAGACAAGTAAAATTACAGGTGTCTGAAAACATACTCTCACTATGTACTGTAAGTATTCAGACAAGTAAAATTACAGGTGTCTGAAAACATACTCTCACTATGTACTGTAAGTATTCAGACAAGTAAAATTATAGGTGTCTGAAAACATACTCTCACTATGTACTGTAAGTATTCAGACAAGTAAAATTATAGGTGTCTGAAAACATACTGTCACTATGTACTGTAAGTATTCAGACAAGTAAAATTATAGGTGTCTGAAAACAAACTGTCACTATGTACTGTAAGTATTCAGACAAGTAAAATTACAGGTGTCTGAAAAACAAACTGTCACTATCTACTGTAAGTATTCAGACAAGTAAAATTATAGGTGTCTGAAAACATACTGTCACTATGTACTGTAAGTATTCAGACAAGTAAAATTACAGGTGTCTGAAAACATACTGTCACTATGTACTGTAAGTATTCAGACAAGTAAAATTATAGGTGTCTAAAAACATACTCTCACTATGTACTGTAAGTATTCAGACAAGTAAAATTATAGGTGTCTGAAAACATACTCTCACTATGTACTGTAAGTATTCAGACAAGTAAAATTATAGGTGTCTGAAAACATACTCTCACTATGTACTGTAAGTATTCAGACAAGTAAAATTATAGGTGTCTGAAAACATACTGTCACTATGTACTGTAAGTATTCAGACAAGTAAAATTATAGGTGTCTGAAAACATACTGTCACTATGTACTGTAAGTATTCAGACAAGTAAAATTACAGGTGTCTGAAAAACAAACTGTCACTATCTACTGTAAGTATTCAGACAAGTAAAATTATAGGTGTCTGAAAACATACTGTCACTATGTACTGTAAGTATTCAGACAAGTAAAATTACAGGTGTCTGAAAACATACTGTCACTATGTACTGTAAGTATTCAGACAAGTAAAATTATAGGTGTCTGAAAACATACTGTCACTATGTACTGTAAGTATTCAGACAAGTAAAATTATAGGTGTCTGAAAACATACTCTCACTATGTACTGTAAGTATTCAGACAAGTAAAATTACAGGTGTCTGAAAACAAACTGTCACTATCTACTGTAAGTATTCAGACAAGTAAAATTATAGGTGTCTGAAAACATACTCTCACTATGTACTGTAAGTATTCAGACAAGTAAAATTACAGGTGTCTGAAAAACAAACTGTCACTATCTACTGTAAGCATTCAGACAAGTAAAATTATAGGTGTCTGAAAACATACTGTCACTATGTACTGTAAGTATTCAGACAAGTAAAATTATAGGTGTCTGAAAACATACTGTCACTATGTACTGTAAGTATTCAGACAAGTAAAATTATAGGTGTCTGAAAACATACTGTCACTATGTACTGTAAGTATTCAGACAAGTAAAATTACAGGTGTCTGAAAAACAAACTGTCACTATCTACTGTAAGTATTCAGACAAGTAAAATTATAGGTGTCTGAAAACATACTGTCACTATGTACTGTAAGTATTCAGACAAGTAAAATTATAGGTGTCTGAAAACATACTCTCACTATGTACTGTAAGTATTCAGACAAGTAAAATTATAGGTGTCTGAAAACATACTCTCACTATGTACTGTAAGTATTCAGACAAGTAAAATTATAGGTGTCTGAAAACATACTCTCACTATGTACTGTAAGTATTCAGACAAGTAAAATTATAGGTGTCTGAAAACATACTGTCACTATGTACTGTAAGTATTCAGACAAGTAAAATTACAGGTGTCTGAAAAACAAACTGTCACTATCTACTGTAAGTATTCAGACAAGTAAAATTATAGGTGTCTGAAAACATACTGTCACTATGTACTGTAAGTATTCAGACAAGTAAAATTACAGGTGTCTGAAAACATACTCTCACTATGTACTGTAAGTATTCAGACAAGTAAAATTATAGGTGTCTGAAAACATACTCTCATTATGTACTGTAAGTATTCAGACAAGTAAAATTATAGGTGTCTGAAAACATACTCTCACTATGTACTGTAAGTATTCAGACAAGTAAAATTATAGGTGTCTGAAAACAAACTGTCACTATGTACTGTAAGTATTCAGACAAGTAAAATTACAGGTGTCTGAAAAACAAACTGTCACTATCTACTGTAAGTATTCAGACAAGTAAAATTATAGGTGTCTGAAAACATACTGTCACTATGTACTGTAAGTATTCAGACAAGTAAAATTACAGGTGTCTGAAAACATACTGTCACTATGTACTGTAAGTATTCAGACAAGTAAAATTATAGGTGTCTGAAAACATACTCTCACTATGTACTGTAAGTATTCAGACAAGTAAAATTATAGGTGTCTGAAAACATACTCTCACTATGTACTGTAAGTATTCAGACAAGTAAAATTATAGGTGTCTGAAAACAAACTGTCACTATGTACTGTAAGTATTCAGACAAGTAAAATTACAGGTGTCTGAAAAACAAACTGTCACTATCTACTGTAAGTATTCAGACAAATAAAATTATAGGTGTCTGAAAACATACTGTCACTATGTACTGTAAGTATTCAGACAAGTAAAATTACAGGTGTCTGAAAAACAAACTGTCACTATCTACTGTAAGTATTCAGACAAGTAAAATTACACGTGTCTGAAAACATACTGTCACTATGTACTGTAAGTATTCAGACAAGTAAAATTATAGGTGTCTGAAAACATACTCTCACTATGTACTGTAAGTATTCAGACAAGTAAAATTATAGGTGTCTGAAAACAAACTGTCACTATGTACTGTAAGTATTCAGACAAGTAAAATTACAGGTGTCTGAAAAACAAACTGTCACTATCTACTGTAAGTATTCAGACAAATAAAATTATAGGTGTCTGAAAACATACTGTCACTATGTACTGTAAGTATTCAGACAAGTAAAATTACAGGTGTCTGAAAAACAAACTGTCACTATCTACTGTAAGTATTCAGACAAGTAAAATTACACGTGTCTGAAAACATACTGTCACTATGTACTGTAAGTATTCAGACAAGTAAAATTATAGGTGTCTGAAAACATACTCTCACTATGTACTGTAAGTATTCAGACAAGTAAAATTACAGGTGTCTGAAAAACAAACTGTCACTATCTACTGTAAGTATTCAGACAAGTAAAATTACAGGTGTCTGAAAACATACTCTCACTATGTACTGTAAGTATTCAGACAAGTAAAATTACAGGTGTCTGAAAACATACTCTCACTATGTACTGTAAGTATTCAGACAAGTAAAATTATAGGTGTCTGAAAACATACTCTCACTATGTACTGTAAGTATTCAGACAAGTAAAATTATAGGTGTCTGAAAACATACTGTCACTATGTACTGTAAGTATTCAGACAAGTAAAATTATAGGTGTCTGAAAACAAACTGTCACTATGTACTGTAAGTATTCAGACAAGTAAAATTACAGGTGTCTGAAAAACAAACTGTCACTATCTACTGTAAGTATTCAGACAAGTAAAATTATAGGTGTCTGAAAACATACTGTCACTATGTACTGTAAGTATTCAGACAAGTAAAATTACAGGTGTCTGAAAACATACTGTCACTATGTACTGTAAGTATTCAGACAAGTAAAATTATAGGTGTCTGAAAACATACTCTCACTATGTACTGTAAGTATTCAGACAAGTAAAATTATAGGTGTCTGAAAACATACTCTCACTATGTACTGTAAGTATTCAGACAAGTAAAATTATAGGTGTCTGAAAACATACTCTCACTATGTACTGTAAGTATTCAGACAAGTAAAATTATAGGTGTCTGAAAACATACTGTCACTATGTACTGTAAGTATTCAGACAAGTAAAATTATAGGTGTCTGAAAACATACTGTCACTATGTACTGTAAGTATTCAGACAAGTAAAATTACAGGTGTCTGAAAAACAAACTGTCACTATCTACTGTAAGTATTCAGACAAGTAAAATTATAGGTGTCTGAAAACATACTGTCACTATGTACTGTAAGTATTCAGACAAGTAAAATTACAGGTGTCTGAAAACATACTGTCACTATGTACTGTAAGTATTCAGACAAGTAAAATTATAGGTGTCTGAAAACATACTGTCACTATGTACTGTAAGTATTCAGACAAGTAAAATTATAGGTGTCTGAAAACATACTCTCACTATGTACTGTAAGTATTCAGACAAGTAAAATTATAGGTGTCTGAAAACATACTGTCACTATCTACTGTAAGTATTCAGACAGGTAAAATTATAGGTGTCTGAAAACATACGGTCACTATCTACTGTAAGTATTCAGACAAGTAAAATTACAGGTGTCTGAAAACAAACTGTCACTATCTACTGTAAGTATTCAGACAAGTAAAATTATAGGTGTCTGAAAACATACTGTCACTATGTACTGTAAGTATTCAGACAAGTAAAATTACAGGTGTCTGAAAAACAAACTGTCACTATCTACTGTAAGTATTCAGACAAGTAAAATTATAGGTGTCTGAAAACATACTGTCACTATGTACTGTAAGTATTCAGACAAGTAAAATTATAGGTGTCTGAAAACATACTGTCACTATGTACTGTAAGTATTCAGACAAGTAAAATTACAGGTGTCTGAAAAACAAACTGTCACTATCTACTGTAAGTATTCAGACAAGTAAAATTATAGGTGTCTGAAAACATACTGTCACTATGTACTGTAAGTATTCAGACAAGTAAAATTATAGGTGTCTGAAAACATACTCTCACTATGTACTGTAAGTATTCAGACAAGTAAAATTATAGGTGTCTGAAAACATACTCTCACTATGTACTGTAAGTATTCAGACAAGTAAAATTATAGGTGTCTGAAAACATACTCTCACTATGTACTGTAAGTATTCAGACAAGTAAAATTATAGGTGTCTGAAAACATACTGTCACTATGTACTGTAAGTATTCAGACAAGTAAAATTATAGGTGTCTGAAAACATACTGTCACTATGTACTGTAAGTATTCAGACAAGTAAAATTACAGGTGTCTGAAAAACAAACTGTCACTATCTACTGTAAGTATTCAGACAAGTAAAATTATAGGTGTCTGAAAACATACTGTCACTATGTACTGTAAGTATTCAGACAAGTAAAATTACAGGTGTCTGAAAACATACTCTCACTATGTACTGTAAGTATTCAGACAAGTAAAATTATAGGTGTCTGAAAACATACTCTCACTATGTACTGTAAGTATTCAGACAAGTAAAATTATAGGTGTCTGAAAACAAACTGTCACTATGTACTGTAAGTATTCAGACAAGTAAAATTACAGGTGTCTGAAAAACAAACTGTCACTATCTACTGTAAGTATTCAGACAAGTAAAATTATAGGTGTCTGAAAACATACTGTCACTATGTACTGTAAGTATTCAGACAAGTAAAATTACAGGTGTCTGAAAACATACTGTCACTATGTACTGTAAGTATTCAGACAAGTAAAATTATAGGTGTCTGAAAACATACTCTCACTATGTACTGTAAGTATTCAGACAAGTAAAATTATAGGTGTCTGAAAACATACTCTCACTATGTACTGTAAGTATTCAGACAAGTAAAATTATAGGTGTCTGAAAACAAACTGTCACTATGTACTGTAAGTATTCAGACAAGTAAAATTATAGGTGTCTGAAAACATACTCTCACTATGTACTGTAAGTATTCAGACAAGTAAAATTATAGGTGTCTGAAAACATACTCTCACTATGTACTGTAAGTATTCAGACAAGTAAAATTATAGGTGTCTGAAAACATACTGTCACTATGTACTGTAAGTATTCAGACAAGTAAAATTACAGGTGTCTGAAAAACAAACTGTCACTATCTACTGTAAGTATTCAGACAAATAAAATTATAGGTGTCTGAAAACATACTGTCACTATGTACTGTAAGTATTCAGACAAGTAAAATTACAGGTGTCTGAAAAACAAACTGTCACTATCTACTGTAAGTATTCAGACAAGTAAAATTACACGTGTCTGAAAACATACTGTCACTATGTACTGTAAGTATTCAGACAAGTAAAATTATAGGTGTCTGAAAACATACTCTCACTATGTACTGTAAGTATTCAGACAAGTAAAATTACAGGTGTCTGAAAAACAAACTGTCACTATCTACTGTAAGTATTCAGACAAGTAAAATTACAGGTGTCTGAAAACATACTGTCACTATGTACTGTAAGTATTCAGACAAGTAAAATTATAGGTGTCTGAAAACATACTGTCACTATGTACTGTAAGTATTCAGACAAGTAAAATTATAGGTGTCTGAAAACATACTCTCACTATGTACTGTAAGTATTCAGACAAGTAAAATTATAGGTGTCTGAAAACATACTGTCACTATCTACTGTAAGTATTCAGACAGGTAAAATTATAGGTGTCTGAAAACATACGGTCACTATCTACTGTAAGTATTCAGACAAGTAAAATTACAGGTGTCTGAAAACAAACTGTCACTATCTACTGTAAGTATTCAGACAAGTAAAATTATAGGTGTCTGAAAACATACTGTCACTATGTACTGTAAGTATTCAGACAAGTAAAATTACAGGTGTCTGAAAAACAAACTGTCACTATCTACTGTAAGTATTCAGACAAGTAAAATTATAGGTGTCTGAAAACATACTGTCACTATGTACTGTAAGTATTCAGACAAGTAAAATTATAGGTGTCTGAAAACATACTGTCACTATGTACTGTAAGTATTCAGACAAGTAAAATTATAGGTGTCTGAAAACATACTGTCACTATGTACTGTAAGTATTCAGACAAGTAAAATTACAGGTGTCTGAAAAACAAACTGTCACTATCTACTGTAAGTATTCAGACAAGTAAAATTATAGGTGTCTGAAAACATACTGTCACTATGTACTGTAAGTATTCAGACAAGTAAAATTATAGGTGTCTGAAAACATACTCTCACTATGTACTGTAAGTATTCAGACAAGTAAAATTATAGGTGTCTGAAAACATACTCTCACTATGTACTGTAAGTATTCAGACAAGTAAAATTATAGGTGTCTGAAAACATACTCTCACTATGTACTGTAAGTATTCAGACAAGTAAAATTATAGGTGTCTGAAAACATACTGTCACTATGTACTGTAAGTATTCAGACAAGTAAAATTATAGGTGTCTGAAAACATACTGTCACTATGTACTGTAAGTATTCAGACAAGTAAAATTACAGGTGTCTGAAAAACAAACTGTCACTATCTACTGTAAGTATTCAGACAAGTAAAATTATAGGTGTCTGAAAACATACTGTCACTATGTACTGTAAGTATTCAGACAAGTAAAATTACAGGTGTCTGAAAACATACTCTCACTATGTACTGTAAGTATTCAGACAAGTAAAATTATAGGTGTCTGAAAACATACTCTCACTATGTACTGTAAGTATTCAGACAAGTAAAATTATAGGTGTCTGAAAACAAACTGTCACTATGTACTGTAAGTATTCAGACAAGTAAAATTACAGGTGTCTGAAAAACAAACTGTCACTATCTACTGTAAGTATTCAGACAAGTAAAATTATAGGTGTCTGAAAACATACTGTCACTATGTACTGTAAGTATTCAGACAAGTAAAATTACAAGTGTCTGAAAACATACTGTCACTATCTACTGTAAGTATTCAGACAAGTAAAATTATAGGTGTCTGAAAACATACTCTCACTATGTACTGTAAGTATTCAGACAAGTAAAATTATAGGTGTCTGAAAACATACTCTCACTATGTACTGTAAGTATTCAGACAAGTAAAATTATAGGTGTCTGAAAACAAACTGTCACTATGTACTGTAAGTATTCAGACAAGTAAAATTACAGGTGTCTGAAAAACAAACTGTCACTATCTACTGTAAGTATTCAGACAAATAAAATTATAGGTGTCTGAAAACATACTGTCACTATGTACTGTAAGTATTCAGACAAGTAAAATTACAGGTGTCTGAAAAACAAACTGTCACTATCTACTGTAAGTATTCAGACAAGTAAAATTACACGTGTCTGAAAACATACTGTCACTATGTACTGTAAGTATTCAGACAAGTAAAATTATAGGTGTCTGAAAACATACTCTCACTATGTACTGTAAGTATTCAGACAAGTAAAATTACAGGTGTCTGAAAAACAAACTGTCACTATCTACTGTAAGTATTCAGACAAGTAAAATTACAGGTGTCTGAAAACATACTGTCACTATGTACTGTAAGTATTCAGACAAGTAAAATTATAGGTGTCTGAAAACATACTCTCACTATGTACTGTAAGTATTCAGACAAGTAAAATTACAGGTGTCTGAAAACAAACTGTCACTATCTACTGTAAGTATTCAGACAAGTAAAATTATAGGTGTCTGAAAACATACTGTCACTATGTACTGTAAGTATTCAGACAAGTAAAATTATAGGTGTCTGAAAACATACTGTCACTATGTACTGTAAGTATTCAGACAAGTAAAATTATAGGTGTCTGAAAACATACTGTCACTATGTACTGTAAGTATTCAGACAAGTAAAATTATAGGTGTCTGAAAACATACTGTCACTATGTACTGTAAGTATTCAGACAAGTAAAATTACAGGTGTCTGAAAACATACTGTCACTATGTACTGTAAGTATTCAGACAAGTAAAATTATAGGTGTCTGAAAACATACTGTCACTATGTACTGTAAGTATTCAGACAAGTAAAATTATAGGTGTCTGAAAACATACTCTCACTATGTACTGTAAGTATTCAGACAAGTAAAATTACAGGTGTCTGAAAAACAAACTGTCACTATGTACTGTAAGTATTCAGACAAGTAAAATTACAGGTGTCTGAAAACATACTGTCACTATGTACTGTAAGTATTCAGACAAGTAAAATTATAGGTGTCTGAAAACATACTCTCACTATGTACTGTAAGTATTCAGACAAGTAAAATTACAGGTGTCTGAAAAACATACGGTCACTATCTACTGTAAGTATTCAGACAAGTAAAATTATAGGTGTCTGAAAACATACTGTCACTATGTACTGTAAGTATTCAGACAAGTAAAATTACAGGTGTCTGAAAACATACTGTCACTATGTACTGTAAGTATTCAGACAAGTAAAATTATAGGTGTCTGAAAACAAACTGTCACTATGTACTGTAAGTATTCAGACAAGTAAAATTATAGGTGTCTGAAAACATACTGTCACTATCTACTGTAAGTATTCAGACAAGTAAAATTATAGGTGTCTGAAAACATACTGTCACTATCTACTGTAAGTATTCAGACAAGTAAAATTATAGGTGTCTGAAAACATACTGTCACTATGTACTGTAAGTATTCAGACAAGTAAAATTATAGGTGTCTGAAAACATACTGTCACTATCTACTGTAAGTATTCAGACAAGTAAAATTATAGGTGTCTGAAAACATACTGTCACTATGTACTGTAAGTATTCAGACAAGTAAAATTATAGGTGTCTGAAAACATACTGTCACTATGTACTGTAAGTATTCAGACAAGTAAAATTATAGGTGTCTGAAAAACAAACTGTCATAGACTATGTACTGTAAGTATTCAGACAAGTAAAATTACAGGTGTCTGAAAACATACTGTCACTATCTACTGTAAGTATTCAGACAAGTAAAATTATAGGTGTCTGAAAAACAAACTGTCACTATGTACTGTAAGTATTCAGACAAGTAAAATTATAGGTGTCTGAAAACATACGGTCACTATCTACTGTAAGTATTCAGACAAGTAAAATTATAGGTGTCTGAAAACATACGGTCACTATCTACTGTAAGTATTCAGACAAGTAAAATTATAGGTGTCTGAAAACATACTGTCACTATGTACTGTAAGTATTCAGACAAGTAAAATTATAGGTGTCTGAAAACATACTGTCACTATGTACTGTAAGTATTCAGACAAGTAAAATTACAGGTGTCTGAAAACATACTGTCACTATGTACTGTAAGTATTCAGACAAGTAAAATTATAGGTGTCTGAAAACATACTGTCACTATGTACTGTAAGTATTCAGACAAGTAAAATTATAGGTGTCTGAAAACATACTGTCACTATGTACTGTAAGTATTCAGACAAGTAAAATTATAGGTGTCTGAAAACATACTGTCACTATGTACTGTAAGTATTCAGACAAGTAAAATTATAGGTGTCTGAAAACATACTGTCACTATGTACTGTAAGTATTCAGACAAGTAAAATTATAGGTGTCTGAAAAACAAACTGTCATAGACTATGTACTGTAAGTATTCAGACAAGTAAAATTACAGGTGTCTGAAAACATACTGTCACTATCTACTGTAAGTATTCAGACAAGTAAAATTATAGGTGTCTGAAAAACAAACTGTCACTATGTACTGTAAGTATTCAGACAAGTAAAATTATAGGTGTCTGAAAACATACGGTCACTATCTACTGTAAGTATTCAGACAAGTAAAATTATAGGTGTCTGAAAACATACGGTCACTATCTACTGTAAGTATTCAGACAAGTAAAATTATAGGTGTCTGAAAACATACTGTCACTATGTACTGTAAGTATTCAGACAAGTAAAATTATAGGTGTCTGAAAACATACTGTCACTATCTACTGTAAGTATTCAGACAAGTAAAATTATAGGTGTCTGAAAACATACTGTCACTATGTACTGTAAGTATTCAGACAAGTAAAATTATAGGTGTCTGAAAACATACTCTCACTATGTACTGTAAGTATTCAGACAAGTAAAATTACAGGTGTCTGAAAAACAAACTGTCACTATGTACTGTAAGTATTCAGACAAGTAAAATTACAGGTGTCTGAAAAACAAACTGTCACTATGTACTGTAAGTATTCAGACAAGTAAAATTACAGGTGTCTGAAAACATACTGTCACTATGTACTGTAAGTATTCAGACAAGTAAAATTATAGGTGTCTGAAAACATACTGTCACTATGTACTGTAAGTATTCAGACAAGTAAAATTACAGGTGTCTGAAAAACAAACTGTCACTATGTACTGTAAGTATTCAGACAAGTAAAATTACAGGTGTCTGAAAACATACTGTCACTATGTACTGTAAGTATTCAGACAAGTAAAATTATAGGTGTCTGAAAACATACTGTCACTATGTACTGTAAGTATTCAGACAAGTAAAATTACAGGTGTCTGAAAACATACTGTCACTATGTACTGTAAGTATTCAGACAAGTAAAATTACAGGTGTCTGAAAACATACTGTCACTATGTACTGTAAGTATTCAGACTAGTAAAATTATAGGTGTCTGAAAACATACTGTCACTATGTACTGTAAGTATTCAGACAAGTAAAATTACAGGTGTCTGAAAACATACTGTCACTATCTACTGTAAGTATTCAGACAAGTAAAATTATAGGTGTCTGAAAACATACTGTCACTATGTACTGTAAGTATTCAGACAAGTAAAATTACAGGTGTCTGAAAACATACTGTCACTATGTACTGTAAGTATTCAGACAAGTAAAATTACAGGTGTCTGAAAACATACTGTCACTATCTACTGTAAGTATTCAGACAAGTAAAATTACAGGTGTCTGAAAACATACTGTCACTATCTACTGTAAGTATTCAGACAAGTAAAATTACAGGTGTCTGAAAACATACTGTCACTATGTACTGTAAGTATTCAGACAAGTAAAATTACAGGTGTCTGAAAACATACTGTCACTATGTACTGTAAGTATTCAGACAAGTAAAATTACAGGTGTCTGAAAACATACTGTCACTATCTACTGTAAGTATTCAGACAAGTAAAATTACAGGTGTCTGAAAACATACTGTCACTATCTACTGTAAGTATTCAGACAAGTAAAATTACAGGTGTCTGAAAACATACGGTCACTATCTACTGTAAGTATTCAGACAAGTAAAATTACAGGTGTGTACAAAAACATACAGTCATGGTATATTCTACTACAAAAATAATTAAAAGAATTGACTGATCAATAGATTAATTTTCTTGCAAAAGTGTGAATAATCCTCATCTTGTAATAAAATAGAGCTGCATCACTCTGCAACCATTTTGCAGAATTTTGATCTTTCTGGTCGGAAATAACTGTTTCCAGTGCTTCTCTGCCCTTAAAAAGAATTGAGATTTCTCACCATGTGCTCAGTTTGTCCGGGTCTACTCGCTCAAGTAACGAGACTAGGTCTGACTGTCTGTTGGTGCGTAGGTAGACAATCGCCAGATTGAGGTTGATAAACGTCCACAGGTCTGGCTGCGTCGTTGTCTGTTGGCAGACAAATACACTGTTTGTAGACACATTACAAACATCATAAAATAGTCTACACTGCTGTAGGACAGAGTTTTAACTTACGACAAATGTGTTGCAAGTTGTTAGAAGAAACTGCAGATGTCCGTATTACATACTTTCATACATTAATAATAAGTGTCGTTGACTTATCAAGACACCTGTTACCCAGTCATACTGATGGGTCGAGGCCGTAGGGCATCAAGTTAATTTAAAGGGTATTTGTGCTATGAATCGTCCTTAGAATATAAGGACAGCCTACACCCTGCCAGTCTGTCTACCCGTCCATCAAACAAGGTCCACTCCAATTATTGTCCACTGTAGCCTTTCTATGAAGAAGATCCTGACTTAACCCATTAGACCCTGCTATCTGAGTTATGAATTGTGGGTATTTTTGACATGTGCTTGCAATGAAAAAAATTGAGTTTTTCGCGATAGAAGTTTGCCACCTGTGGACCTTCAAAAATGGTGGCGCCTTGGACTTCGTAGTCGTTTACCAATGACGAAGTTTGTGTTATTATTTCGTAGGATGGGACATTTCTGACACTGAACTAAAGGTAAGTTGACATTCGAAGGGTATGCAACTGAATGAGCGATAACATGGATGACTTGGATTTTGTTTATGTTTCGATGTCCAAGTTTGGTCACTGTCAGTTGGGTTTTCGGCACAGAGACTGGTGTGTATATGTTACTACATGAATGTTAGTACATAATGAATTATTAGGGTACGTATTCTAACACTCTGTCAATTGTTCTAATGGTTGACATTTGGTTGTTTCAGCTGTCAATATGCTAGTGATCACAATGTCAACACCGACGTTGACACGACACAAAAGCCATATGTGGGATGACAGCAACCAAGATAGAAGACTTATAAAGCTGTGTTCGCTGTCTATATTTATACAAAGTGAACTGATTTACATTGTCTCATGTCTAAGCAAGGCATGGCAAGTGTAAATTCACAGCAGAATGCATTTGATGTCAATAAAATGTATGAAATTCCACTCTATAGTTGTCCAGAATATAATTTGTCTATGTTTGTCACCTACAAATAACAACATATATTTAACCAATCAACACCACAATCACATCATTTTATAGATAATTCAATGAACATCAAATTAAAAACAACTTGTAATTATAAGAAAATAGATAGAAAATCAAAAGTTTTGAAGATACAGCTTAAAAACTGCAGACACTCATAAATGTTGAGATCTGTGGCAGCAGCCTGAGAAACAGGTACACATGCCAATATAATTGGCTGGGGTCTGATGGGTTAATGTGACAGTCCATTCAGTGCCAGGGTGTGCTGTATGGTTATAAGTGAATTGTACCCCTTGTAGAACTCCGTCAGTGTCCGTCAAAAACCAGACACGGAGTGGTTGTAAATTAATTGTACCATCCTGTAGTACTCCATCAGTGTCCGTCAAAAACCAGACACGGAGTGGTTGTAAATTAATTGTACCATCCTGTAGTACTCTGTTAGTACCCGTCAAAGACCAGACACGGAGTGGTTGTAAATTAATTGTACCATCCTGTAGTACTCTGTCAGTGCTCGTCAAAGACCAGACATGAAGTGGTTGTAAATTAATTGTACCACCCTGTAGTACTCTGTCAGTGCCCATCAAAGACCAGACATGAAGTGGTTGTAAATGAATTGTACCACCCTGTAGTACTCTGTCAGTGCCCGTCAAAGACCAGACATGAAGTGGTTGTAAATGAATTGTACCAACCTGTAGTACTCTGTCAGTGCCCATCAAAGACCAGACATGAAGTGGTTGTAAATGAATTGTACCACCCTGTAGTACTCTGTCAGTACCCGTCAAAGACCAGACACGGAGTGGTTGTAAATGAATTGTACCACCCTGTAGTACTCTGTCAGTACCCGTCAAAGACCAGACATGAAGTGGTTGTAAATGAATTGTACCACCCTGTAGTACTCTGTCAGTGCCCGTCAAAGACCAGACATGAAGTGGTTGTAAATGAATTGTACCATCCTGTAGTACTCTGTCAGTGCCCATCAAAGACCAGACACGGAGTGGTTGTAAATGAATTGTACCACCCTGTAGTACTCTGTCAGTGCTCGTCAAAGACCAGACATGAAGTGGTTGTAAATGAATTGTACCACCCTGTAGTACTCTGTCAGTACCCGTCAAAGACCAGACATGAAGTGGTTGTAAATGAATTGTACCACCCTGTAGTACTCTGTCAGTGCCCGTCAAAGACCAGACATGAAGTGGTTGTAAATGAATTGTACCACCCTGTAGTACTCTGTCAGTGCCCATCAAAGACCAGACATGAAGTGGTTGTAAATGAATTGTACCACCCTGTAGTACTTTGTCTGTGCCCATCAAAGACCAGACATAAAGTGGTTGTAAATGAATTGTACCACCCTGTAGTACTCTGTCAGTGTCCGTCAAAGACCAGACATGAAGTGGTTGTAAATGAATTGTACCACCCTGTAGTACTCTGTCAGTACCCGTCAAAGACCAGACACGGAGTGGTTGTAAATGAATTGTATCATCCTGTAGTACTCTGTCAGTGCCCGTCAAAGACCAGACATGAAGTGGTTGTAAATTAATTGTACCACCCTGTAGTACTCTGTCAGTGCCCGTCAAAGACCAGACATGAAGTGGTTGTAAATTAATTGTACCACCCTGTAGTACTCTGTCAGTGCCCGTCAAAGACCAGACATGAAGTGGTTGTAAATAAATTGCACCACCCTGTAGTACTCTGTCAGTGCCCGTCAAAGACCAGACATGAAGTGGTTGTAAATGAATTGTACCACCCTGTAGAACTCTGTCAGTACCCGTCAAAGACCAGACATGAAGTGGTTGTAAATTAATTGTACCACCCTGTAGTACTCTGTCAGTACCCGTCAAAGACCAGACACGGAGTGGTTGTAAATGAATTGTATCATCCTGTAGTACTCTGTCAGTGCCCGTCAAAGACCAGACATGAAGTGGTTGTAAATTAATTGTACCACCCTGTAGTACTCTGTCAGTGCCCGTCAAAGACCAGACATGAAGTGGTTGTAAATAAATTGTACCACCCTGTAGTACTCTGTCAGTACCCGTCAAAGACCAGACATGAAGTGGTTGTAAATGAATTGTACCACCCTGTAGAACTCTGTCAGTCAGCATCTGCTGAATTTACAATAAACTAAATGACAGGGAGTGACAATGGATGTCTGAGATAAACCCACTCTACCAATCGTCATATGCTGCCTTAAAGGAGACTTACTGCAACCGCTGTGCTGAACTGGGCCTCTGCTGCTTCCATACAGTTCATTGACATTGCATACAGACCCTAAAACAATACGTACAAGTTCATCGACCTTGCATACAGATCCTAAAACCACATTTACTAGACATACAAGAACATAAACCATGCCACTAATAACAATCCTTAAAAATTAAACATGACTTTTATAAATAATTGACTAAGTTGAGCTGATTACTTCATAGTATGCAGGAACATATGTGTCGAGTCCTGACGAAATGAGTCGGATGTACAGATTTGTCAAACGTCAGGAAATGCCAAAATGTGTTGCAACCACTACATTTACGATTGTGCGTTTTTTCAATAAACTTGGTCCTTAATATGTCTGTTATGGACTGACGTCGCTATTTTTGTTAAATGTGCGTTTATTTGCTGTTTATAGAGTAGTTTTGTGATACCTGTGTAAAATGTCATGCATGAATTCGCTAAAACAAAGCCGAAAACGCAACATGTGTAACGCAGCTTTTCGCGGAAATTGTGGGCTGTCCCTCAACATTTTGATACCGCCAGAGAGCGCTGGATGTCATCTTTCTAAATATAGTGAGGTCACCGTGACCTGGTTTGAATTTAGCCAATAGGAGGGCTTGACGTGCGAGCTATGATGTAAACATTCGACGCCTTGTTGCTAGCCGCGTAACTAATGCTACTGCTGTCATTGGCTGCGCAGCTGCGGCGCATGCGCATTGCGGCTTTCTTTGCCAGTCCCTTTAAAAATGGCGCTCGAGTTAGCGAGGTTGATTAATTGCAATGTGGCGGATTCCGATAGAGAAAAGATCGATAGTTTGTTGGAGGAGTACAGTGTGGCAAAGGTGACGAACCAGACTCAGATTCAGAAGTTTGTAATAGCAGGTCATCCGACGAGGATGACCATTTTGATGACCGAAGGAACGACTTCGATGATGCCATGGAAGTGGCTGCCGAGTCTGAGGACATAGTTTTTGACTCGGTGGACGAAGAACTGGCCAAAGTTTCAGGTATGCATGCTATCGAAGTGTGTATATTATATACACTATGAAATTATTATTTGAATACCGTCTGACTGTCTGTGGTTCGTTATATTTATATGAACAGTGGCACAGGCCATTGTCATGATTGTATCTGGGTAAATACATGTGCACGTTATCAGGCCATCAGGGTGAGATCATGACAGATTACTAATTAATTAGATCGTTACTATAACCAAGCCTAATATGCTGATATGAGTTTCATTAAACTGGTGTTAGTCAGGGCTTGACATAAAGAGTAAATTAAAGTTGTGACTTTCTGTGATATGGAGGAATGATGTCAGACATACTGATACACCACTGCACTGATAGTAGGATAGGTTTATTAATTCCTTATTATTATTATTAATGTAGCCTAAATTTCCATTTGTGTCTACAATAATATTTTTGGCGTAACTCTTAAAAAAAGATACTTTAAGCATTTCAAAGGGACATAAAATGATATTGCTTGTCATGGCAATGTTTTTTTTAATGTGCATCATAACAAGGCACTGGACTATTATGATTGGCCTTTTTATAAATGCATATGAAATTATATTTGCCGTTTGTGGACGTGCCTACCATAACTGGTCGCATTTCACAGGAACACCTGCGAGTTGTTGACATGGTGACAGCTGCCAAGCAGACCTGCAGCGAAATTAAACTAGTGGAGTTCAGCAGGAGTGCTCCCTGCAGCCGGCAGATCTCGATGCACTACAGTTTCGACTTTGCGCAGCAAGTTCACCTGCCGAGTGACCCTCTCCAGCCTGGCCCCATGTACTTCCTAGAAAGTGTGGCATATTTGGGGACTGCTGGGAGGGGCTCCCGAAGCAGGTGAACTTCCTGATTGATGAGGCCCATCTCATTTCGAAGGGGTCGAACGCTGTTGTGTCCCACATAGACTACTTTTTTGAGTGTTTTTGGACAGGGTGAGACCACTGCCGACCTTCACTGTACAAAACAAGAACTGTTTTGTCCTGTGGTATTGTGCATGGAGGGTCGCCATTGGTCTCCACCAGCCCATCACACTCAACTTTCTAGTTGTGGTACACACAATGTTTGCCCCTGACGCTTGCTTTGGGCTTCTCAAGCGGGCATTCAAACGCCACGCAATATCGTCGCTGACTGAGCTCTAGTCTGTGGTGAATGGGAGCGCCTGTCTGAATTCCACCCAGTTGGTTGGCAAAGAAGACGGCACATCCCTCGTCCCTGTGGCAAGCACACATCCATCCCCACTTCAAGGCACTGCTAGGCATCAAGAAGTACTTTCACTTCAGGTACATTCAATGCTATCTATTTATCCCAGTAGTATCCACAATATCGTTTAATAACATAAAATTAAAGGAAATAAATGCTATGAATGCTAAATAAAGCTTTATATAAAGGGTTATTGTCATAGGTGAGTTGGTGTGTTCATAACAAATGTTTGTTTATCGTTACTTTATTTACACGATTACAATAATTGTGTTACTTGACTCTTATAATGTATGCACGGCTGATACATTAATATTTTGCATCCATCTTTTTTGTGTTTGTCTAATATAAAACCAAGGAAAACATATTTGCCTGTTATGACAACACTCGCAGGTGTTCCTCTGAAATGCAACCATTATGCCTGTATGCAATGAAAGATGATAAACAATTATTTAAACTGTGTTAAACACTGTTCACAGGTTTGATGTAGCCAGACCTGGCATGGTCTTTGTAAATACAACATGCGGCAGCCCCGAAGAGCGCTTCGAGTTCCTAGTTTGCAGTGTTGCCTTGCTGCCTTCTGCACCACCAGTCACCATCAAGCCACCCAGCCTCAGTCACGACTACCAACACTACCTCCACACAAACATTCGTCCATTTGTGAAGGACCTGTATAAGGACGTGCTGTGTCCAAGCCCCTCTGAGAGGGAGGATGCCCCCGTGGCGGGGCCCTCCACAGTTCCCGATGTTGTCGCATCCACACCACGCCGAGGATGTGTACGTGGCCGAGGTCGCCATCCTCGCCAGCGCCTTCTCCGACCGAGGCATCTGAGAACTCGTGGTAGTGCTCGCAGGGGACATGGCAATGCTGGCAGGGGTCATGGTGGTGCGGGAAAATTAGAATAAACTCACTGATTGGTTTTGTGAGTCATATAAACTTGCAGCAGTTTTCTTTTGCAATTTTATTTTGTTTTTGTTTGTAGCAATGAGCTTCACTTATTAGAACAATGTCAGTTTATAAATAAATGCATTTACCCGACAAACCAGACTGTTTTTGTGTGTGCTGTAAAATTCCTAAAAAACATACCACTCCACTAGTATATATGGAAAAGTCTTTTGCTCATAACTTTTTTTACTTTAAAATACATTTTGTTCATATTTTCAGATACTTAAAAGGATATCATTATCTAAGACGGTGCAGAATTTCAAAGAAATCCGTTCATGGTAACTAAGGTACTTTTCAGTAAACGTACCAAAACTTCAAACGGCTTTTTCTCAGTTTGAACATTTCTACCCCATATGTGTTCATTGTGACATAACTTCAGCTAGGATGACGCTACGCCCACAATATATGTATCATATTAAAGCTGATTATATGCTCTTTCCAACGGTATATATAACTTTTTTGTACATGTGACTCATTTCGTTAGGACTCGACACATATCATTGTGACCATGTAATGCATGAAAAAGAAAATTATTATTTGTGGAAACATAACACACATGCCAAGTATGTATATACTGATTATAGTGCCATATCATTTTGATATAATATAATTTTTGAAAAAAGATCAAACTTTCTTTCCATCAAATTGCTAAATAAGCAATAAGTAAATAACTGACGGTCCCTCACTCTAAGAAGATTTTTGTTTAACAATTCTGGTTTGGATGCCAGAGGATTTAGGCACCGTAGAAGTTTTATTACTATAAGTATGTATAATAAGTATTTTACCATAATGTAAGCATGACTTGATAAAAGGCAACATGACAGAAACCCAAGTATATGTATGAAGTGGGTGGTTATGCTGTGTCGGAACGTAGAAGAATACAACTTGCCAGTAATGTGTGTAGTTGCGGCCCATGCGTCTGAAACAGCCGTGGGTGAGCCTCACACAGGTGACACGCCTGGAATATCTGAAATACACCAAATACTCGTGTACAAAAGTGAAGGTAGGTTCTTATAGTCATTTGCAAAAGTTTAAGACCAGGCACGATTTTTAAGCATTTTACGGTATGGTATCAGATTGCATCAGATAATGTCTGGATTGCATCATCCTATTTGGGCCTTGAAGCAATACGCCTAGTCAGTACTTCCACGTCATTTGTTTGCTACTGTCAGTATCGATTAGGTGTTTTTCAGTTTTGTTTTCATCCCTGAAATGGGCAAAAAATCGTCTTTGACAGAGGTTCTAAGGGCACAAATAGTGACTCTACATGGAGAAGGATATACGGAGAGACATTAGTGCTAAATTACGTTATTCCAAGACAGCCGTGCACAACGCCATCGTCAAATTCAATACTGATGGCACTTTTTGTGACAGTAAAAGGAGTGGCCGTCCAAGGAAAACTACGCTCAGGGATGACCATGCAATGAGCCACATTGTGATGCGCTCGCCAATGAGCTCATGCAAGAAAATTCGGGCTGCTTTACGCTTAAAAGGTACGGAAATAAGTCTCAGTACTGTTTCGAGACGTCTCAGCAAGGAATTTGGGCTCAAGTCCTGCAAGCCGGCCCGGAAGCCACGCCCGACATCTGTGATGAAAAAAAAGAGACTGGACTTTGCCAGACGACATCGCCACTGGACTCTCGCGAAGAGGAAGAAAGTGTTGTTCTCAAATGAATCGACCATGCAACAGTTTATACCTCGCAAGGGGCACGTCAGGCGGCCAGTAGGTAAGCGATTTGATGAGAAATATACAGCAGCCACAATGAAACACCCGCCAAGTCAGAGGATTTGGGGTACCATGTCATGTTTTGGTCCTTCTGGTCTGTATTTTATTCCCCCTAACACCACTATGAATGGACCTAGGTACGAGGAGTTGCTGAAGAAGAAGCTGAAACTGCATATGAACATCCACAAATGTACGATTTTCATGCAAGATGGCGCTCCTTGTCACCGATCCAAGGTAGCCACTGATTTCCTCAAGAAGAACAAAATCTCCGTGCTGGAATGGCCTGGGAACAGCCCAGATCTAAATCCCATTGAGAACCTGTGGACTATAATGAAGGATAAGGTGGCAGACAAACAACCATCAAGCGCTCAAAACTTGAAACAACCTATTAAGGATGTTTGGGTCACCAAAATCAGCCAGGAGTACTGCGAATTTCTGGTTAATAGCATGCCATAAAGCTTCATATTTTGTTGTACTATGTTTATTTGGCGAAATAAACTGATATAATGTTATGTGAAGGCCAAAAAATCATAGTTTTGTCAAATTTCTTCAAAAAATCATGCCTGGTCTTAACCTTTTGTAAATGACTGTATAGTGCAGTAATCCGTCATTGGGACTGCTCAAAGCACTTTGCACTTTACTCCGTAGCAGACCTGTTTAATCGAACACCATCTTGACTTCTCTGAGAAGCATTCAGCCATACTGCAATTAATGTGTGAAGACTATTTCATACAGAAATATCCACCACTGTCTATAGCCAGGTACTCATTTATACAGTAGCAGCGTAAAGTGAATGAACTTGACACGGCAGCACAGGATTTGAACTTGGGTTCTCTCGATTGAGAGTCCGAAGCTCTAGACACCGTGCTCCATGATAAACATGCATGCATGTGACACACATGTCAATCAGGTTTCAAATATAAAACCTTGAAATGTTTCTCTGACAGAAAATGTATCTAAGTTTTTGAATGTCTACACAAATAAGTGTAGTTTTGGGGAGTAAAAAGTAATGGCAATCAAATGTTATTAAATGTGTGTAATCATATAAATGATACAGTGTGTTTTTGATGCATTAACATGTTAATTAACCATTTCAGTACGACAGGCCAGTTTTCCGGCCGCACTGTCTGTGACGCTTCAGTACGACAGGAGGTTTTCCGGCATTGACGATGTCTGCTATTCAAATCGTTTTTATTCATAATAATCCACTACGTGGAGCCACTTGTTGTGTACGGTTGTCAAGGCGAATAAATTAGCTATTCAGCAGTGGCCATTGTTTATTATCGCTCAATAATAGTTTACGGTGATTTTCACGGATTTTAATGATAGATTATCAAAATATGTGGCGGCCACAATGGCGAACCGCATTACTTCAACTAGCGATTTACCACTGTATGTTTTGGACAGATTATTTGATAGTTTCATCAAAGATTCTTTGTCGGATGTTGACGATCGACATAATAACGATGTCGGCGAACTTAGTATACAACCGAGTTCAGCAACTACAAAACTTTGAAATCTTGGTGGCCATCTTGGATTGTTGGTTACCATGACGTCAGAATGTAAAATGATATGGCTCATTTTATTCGCTGATTATCATACTTTCCGAAAATATAACATTCCTAATCATAAAATGCGTTTTTTGTTGCTCAAATCTTGACTTGAAGTGAGGTAGTCCATTATGTTGCATATTCACTGGGAATGCAGTATTCAGTGGTCACAGCTGATCAGGGCTGTAGTACTGAAATGGTTAGTGTATTTATATCTTGCTGAAACACACGTTTCAAGTGACCATTTGTAATACGGTATACATTGTTAGATTATACTTCAGCTAGATATGCATGTGCTTTGGAATTTTATAAAAGAAGACAAACTGAAATAACACTTTAAATAATAATTTTAAACCACCGATATTAGAGAAATGAAAGATTAAGTTGGATATTTTTTCAGGTTACCAAAACATTTAAAAACTGTACAGAAATTGTTGTTTCCTTGCGCAGTTATTTTGCAACCACTGTCGATTGATTTCAACACTTACAATTTTGTTACGCCAAATTCTTACTCTGATGGAATTTCAAGGGAATTTCCATGGAACTGAGCGAGTGAAAAGAGAGCCCCATCAAACATGTGTTGTGGTAGTAGAGAGAGACTCACCTCCTGTATTGCAAGTGTCTTGTTGCCCATGATGAGACGACACAGAATGATGTGTTCCAGCAACATCATTTGAAACGTCGACAACAGTGGGTGGGCATCCAGCACTGCAACACACACGACTCACATCACAAGGTGTTTGTACTGCAGAGGAAACAGCATACAACTCACACTGCAAACTGTATCTACTACAGAGAAAGCAACACACATGACTCACACCACAAACTGTATGTACTGCAGAGATAACAATACATAATTCACACCACAGACTGTATGTATTGCAGAGAAAACAATACACGATTCACACCACAAACTGTATGTGTTGCAGAGAAAACAATACACGATTCACACCACAGACTGTATGTGTTGCAGAGAAAACAATACACGATTCACACCACAATCTGTATGTGTTGCAGAGAAAACAATACACGATTCACACCACAAACAGTATGTGTTGCAGAGAAAACAATACACGATTCACACCACAAACAGTATGTGTTGCAGAGAAAACAATACACGATTCACACCACAATCTGTATGTGTTGCAGAGAAAACAATACATGATTCACATCACAAACAGTATGTGTTGCAGAGAAAACAATACACGATTCACACCACAATCTGTATGTGTTGCAGAGAAAACAATACACGATTCACACCACAAACAGTATGTGTTGCAGAGAAAACAATACATGATTCACACCACAAACAGTATGTGTTGCAGAGAAAACAATACACGATTCACACCACAATCTGTATGTGTTGCAGAGAAAACAATACACGATTCACACCACAATCTGTATGTGTTGCAGAGAAAACAATACACGATTCACACCACAAACAGTATGTGTTGCAGAGAAAACAATACACGATTCACACCACAATCTGTATGTGTTGCAGAAAAAACAATACATGATTCACACCACAGACTGTGTGTTGCAGAGAAAACAACATGCATCTGACAGGCACCACATACCCATTTGTTAGAGGCAACTCACCTCTGACTGACATCACAAACTATGCAATGGTGAAACTTACAAAATTAATGACAAGAGCAGTCATGTGACATTGCAGCGAATCTGTTATGGAAGATACTCACTTTTAAGTTTCTCGATCTGCATGAGGGCCTTGTCTGTATACTTCTGAGCCTTGTCCATGTAGCCAGCCTGCATTGAGTGCATCACAGTGACCTACAAACATATACTGGTCGATGTAACATGTCAACCTATAACGACCTCACAACATGGATATTTGCCCATAGACTGTAGTGATGAAGCTTGGTAAAATACAGGCTCCAAGGCGCTACTGAATGTCTAGGCAAGTCTGACTTGAACAAGAATCAACATTTTCTCAAACTGCTAGATTTAATAAGCCCTACAGGTAGTAACTATTGTTTTAGTAAGGTCTTTGATATATTTTCATTTGAACCCTATAGTCTTCAGACAATTTTTAACTGGTAAAAGTTCCAATAAACATTTCACTTGCTAAACACAATGGTTGATTCAAAGTAAACGTCTAGGTTTCAAGGCAGTGAGAGAATCATCAATATTCTTGAAAACAGTACAGCGTTCATGGTGTGCTCATAATTAGTTTTCGAACAATTCTTAGATTAGTTAACCATTTCAGTACTACAGCCCTGCCCAACTGTGACCACTGGATACTGCATTCCCAGTGAATGTGCAAGGCATAGACTACCTCACATCAAGTCAAGACATGAGCAAGAAAAATGCATTTTATGAATAGGAAAGTTATATATTTTCGGAAAGTAAGATAATCAGTGAAAAATAAAATGAGCCATATCATTTTACATTCCATCGTCATGGTAATCAGAAATGTAAGACGTCCACCAAAATTTCAAAGTTTTTGTAGCTGCCGAACACAGTTGTACACTAAGTTCGCCGACATCGTTATTGTGTTGATCATCAACATCCGACAAAGATTCTTCGCTAAAACTACAAAATAATCTGTCCAAAACATACGGTGGTAAATCGCTAGTTGAAGAAATGCCGTCTGCCATTGTGGCCACTGCAGATTTTGATAATCCATCATTAAAAACCACAAAAATCTCCGTAAACTATTACTGAGTGATAATAAACAATGACCGCTGCTGAATTTGCCATGTGGATAATTATCAGAGTAAAAACAACTTGAATAGCAGACATCGTCAATGCCGAATAACCGGCCTGTCGTACTGAAATGGTTAACATTTGGTGACATTGTTATGTTTAAAAAGAATTATGCTAACCTGCAGCTGTTTAGTTAACCACTAACTGAATAGGTAGACACAGATAACTCTGTTGTTATAGTACGCACCAGATAGACAAGCACACACATGTGTTCCTTTGGTAGCCATTGGAAGAGATCGGCAGAACTGTAGCTGCGAACTGGATCTGTCAACAGAATAAATGCTCAATCAACTGTTCATTACCAGTTACCATCAAACTTTAGGTTGATTCAGTTATTCAAATGATATCAAAGGGGTTTTTAATACTGCAACAAATCCAAGAGAAATAGTAAGAAAGCTGAAGATAATTACTTGCTGGGCTTTCAGACTCGGCAGTAAAATGGTGATGAATAGTTTTCAAAGCTGCTCAGCAATTTTATTTGGGTTTGCTCAGACATACAGAATGATAGAGACCCACGCTCTGTTCTGTAATGTAGATAGGTAATATATTACGCTTTAGGCACGCCAATTTTATTTTTAGGATAACGGATTTTTAGACATTTTTGTTAGGGAGGAGGGGGGAATAAAAATAAGTCATTTCACGAGAAAGGTGTTTTGAGTCAATATATGAATTATCATATGAGCCATACAGTACATTGCTAACAAAATTATTTAGCATTGTATCAAAACTTCCTAGACACATACTTTTATGAAAGTTTACAAGACTTGGCGGATACCATTATGGGGTGTTAACATTACATCCATAAACGTGTAGATTAGAGGTAGGATATATCTTGCTGTGATAATATTAATTTGACTGGCATAATTAGGATTTGACTGTTGTACCTCCAAATATAACTACATTATTCTATTTCGAAATAATGCAATGCGATGCTGACTACGCAAGCATTGAAGAGAGTGTCTACAACCCGTTTTCCCACCCTGTCAAATTGATTGGCCAAAATCTGATGTTCAGATTTTTGCATGTCGATAGAGTGAGTACTGCGTTAAGGGCAGCCACTACCCGAAAACAGCCATAAGCCATATCTCTATTAATACTGAACGTATCTTACCACAATTTTGAGTACTGATTAGTTAAATGAATAGTATTTGATGTGTGGAATATGGGCTCAGTAGCTTGTGTATTACCATGGCAATGAACGTTTGTAGTGTGACAGAGGGGCATGCATCCTTGAAAATTATTCTGAGCTAACAACTGTATGTGTGATCATTTAGTTGTCAAGAATCATCACCTAGAATACTCCTTTGTGCAATAAGTTGGTTTTGGGCAAGGAAATCTGACTGCAATGACTTTTGTGAAATGGGACTTTAGGTTTGAGCATTTTTCAAAGCGTCTTGAAAAATGCTAATACCTGAACAACAGTCAGTGAAGTCAGATATCCTTGCCCAAAACCACCTTATTCACAAAGGAGTATTCTAGCTGACGATTCTTGACAGCTGCATGATCACACGTACAGTTGTTAGTTCAGAATAATTTTCAAGGATGTGAAAATCAGTCTCACTAGAAACATTCATTGCCATGATACTACACAAGCAAATGAGCCCATATTTCAAACATCAGATACCATTCATTTATCTAACTAGTACACCAAATTTATTTAAGATATGTTCAGTATTAAGGCCAGACACCCCAGGTGAAATGGTGTTTTTTGACAAAAAATACTGAAAATGGTTTTCTGCCAGATTAGTATGCCTTTGTATGCATACTATCAAAAATAGATAAGCGAGCGAAAAATGAACAACTGTCAAACACGTTCCAAAAACGCCTTTTGAACGACTGCTAGTACCATTACGATTCGTCGGATCCCAACAATATTGATGTTGTTTGGAAGTTTAAGCTTTCTGCTATTCAAACATATAAATGGTTTCCTGATAATCATTCCTAAAATTAACTAAAAACGGACCTACAACCGGGCCCATTCCGGTGTCTTAGACACTGCGAACCATGTTGTTTCGTCAACACAGTTCACCAATCTACCGATTGAGGCACCATTATCTGATTTCATGGTATAAGCTCCACCCACTTTCAAACGGCTGCTAAAATGACATACGCGAAGTAAGCGTGACGTCACAATCACGTATATCAACCAACCAACGCGACGAATTTAGACCCGTTGGGTGGTGTACGTTATTGTGACGTCACGCTGACGTAGATATATATCGGTTTCGCTGCGATCAAAGCACATCAATATCGCCGCGGTCTAAAAGTGGGTGGAGCTTATAACATGAAATCAAGAAATGGTGAAGTGCGCATGTCTGAACCTATGCAAATTAGGAAAACAGCGACGCAATCGGAAGATTAATGTACTGAGTACCCGCCGCCAACATCGTTCGGAACCGTACAGAACACCGAAAATTGCGTGATTGTAGGTCCGTTTATCGGTGTTCTTTAAACGGTTACCGAGAAATCTAGATGACGCTAGAATAACAAAAGTGCATCCTTTCAAATGATACCAAGATCGCCGGGACAGGACGAGCCATGAGGGTGCTAGCGACCGTAGAATTTCATGTTTTGGACGTGTTCCGAGTTGTTCATTTTTCGCTCGCTTATCTATTTTTGATACTATCAATAAAGTTCACTTCTATGACAATTACGTACCTCTAAGTGAGTTTTAATCATGGATCAAGCATGTCGATATCATGTAATGAAAATCCATTATGCAATCTTTGACAGCCATTTTCTCAAAAAAAAATTTCTTAAAATTTCTGCATTTGGAAAAGGGATATCTCTAAGAATAATGATGCTATATAAATAATGTTTTCAGTGTTGCATTCAGCATATTCTACTGTGTGCAATGATCAGACACTTTATTAAAATCATGAATAGTTTGAAAGATATAGCCATATTTGTTGCCAAAAAACTAGATTTTGTTTTCCATTTTACAAAAAAATTACATTTCAAAAAATGCTCTGATCATTTCACAATAGAATCTATAGAGAACATGGATTTGCAAGAATTATAACTATATGTGGATTCAATAAAAAAGGGCAGCTTTTCTAAATTTGCCAATATTTGCTCAAAATGGCGGGCATTGTTTGTTACCATGGAAACGGTGGGTCTGGCTGAAAAAAGTTCAATATATATTTTACTCAGTAAGACCCATTTCATGCATTGGGCAGGAAAATAGAACTGTTTGCACAAATTAAAAAATAATCCTATTTACCTGCCGTGTCTGGCCTTAATAGAGATATAGCATATTGATTATATGGCCGTTTTCAGGTAGTGGCTACCCTTAAACATGGACACGTTACTGGTTTCGCCTGTGTTGCGCGTTGGCAGTATATTTTCTTTATTGCTATTTTGTATCGTGTCGAAAATGTCAGTCTTCGGGTTGCCTTTTCGCATCATTTCGGTGGCACTAATGTTGTCATCGTTCAAGAAAATAAATGTTTTAAATGTTGAAATGCTCACGCAGCATCCGCAAGGACGCTGTAATTTGGACAACAATCAGCACATTCCATGCCAAGACATACTTTCGATATCTGAGCGACGTCGCTACAAATGCAGGAAATTACATTGTTGATCGTGTCAGATTATTTAAATTTTGATATTTCCTTTTGGGAAGCAGCGCAAGTAAGCAGTTGAATTTTCATCGATTCGCTGGATCGTAGACCGAAGATGCATGACAACCAATGAAACTGTGTTTAATATACAATGTTCGATATGATGCTCGATGAATTGATAACAAATCATTGGTTCGGTATTTCGATCAGTAATAAAAGTTCAAAATTGCAACTTGATTTCCATTTTGTTAAAAACAACATCGGCGGATCTGTAATCCGAATAATAAAATTGGTGTCGCCCTACTTAATATATTATATTACACATCTGAAACATTTACATTACATTTTTCATTGTGTTAATTCTTTTGCCATTTTAGTTTTTAAAAACCCTACAAATACTGGTGTACCGGTATGTTAATTTCAGTACCAATTCCAAGTACCCAAGAAGTACCACCCTCCAGACTAGTGAGACTACTACTGCAATGACACAATTCATAAGGGGGTGGAGGACAGTTCTCAATGTTGCCAGTCACCCACCGTCATCACTGTGTAGGGCTGTCATTGCCTGTATGCTCTGTTGTAGCTGCTTCAGTGCAGGCTTGACACTTTTTACCTGCAAATAGGAACAAATGAGACATATGCATTAAGCAAACTTGCCCCTGCTAAACAAGAACTGTTGAGGATACGTGAATGCACAGTCACTTACTGTAGTCACACAATTTATACAATCCAGTACGAGCAAAATTCAATGTTGCCATATTTAGAAGGGCAGGATTCCGTACCAAGACGAACAAATGTGCATTTCCATATTAATCAATCCATTCCGTAACAAATACAAACAAATGGGATGGTGCCTGCCTTTGGTTTGTTCAAATGACACCGCAAAACTCTAATATTAGTGATGATCAAACGCTCCTCCTTTCTTCGCTTGTCAATTTTTTCACTCCCACAATTACACACACTCAGTTGTTTCCACTAACTTGTACTCTCCCTCCCTCCCTCCCTCCCTCCCTCCCTCCCTCCCTCCCTCCCTCCCTCCCTCCCTCCCTCCCTCCCTCTCGTTGGTTTTCAATCATCACCACATAATGCTTCAGTGACAACACTGACATGGATTATACCTATTGCATTGCATCACTGCACTGAGGGTTACGTGTTGTTACTTGATGAATGGAAACTGTTTACGACATACCTGCCCAGCCATCAGGTAGTGGCACACCTGTAGTATGAGGAAGAACACCCTCAGTGATTCCTTCTGGGTCGGGTTTGAGCTGACCCACTGTTCAATCTGCACTCGGGCTGACAGCAGTATTGTGTGCACGTCACCAAGCTTTTTGTCTATCAGCAACAACTGCAACATTCAGGACGACTACTGTAACTTGATGACAAGAGGTATTTTAGAAAACAATGTCTGGTGTTAGGGTTATATTATTAGTTTAGCTTGTTTCTTTATGAATGGTCTACCATGATAACTATGTCTTATGTTTTCTAGGTGATGTCACATGCGTAAATTTGTACTGTTATACAATATTATAGAGGTTTTTTTATGTGTAACAGGGCAAGTAATTATAAGTGTTTAAACTTCTTCTTGCCATTTTTCAACAATTGTACGTCTATAATTTAATAATCCACTAATTGATTATGTCTGTCATTTCTTTCATTCATGTTAACAACCGGGATGTCAGCACAGCTTGATGCATGATCACAGCTGATCTATCCATCACCTGGCCTAGCAAAAGCTGTCGTCATAAAAAAAATGGATGCTGAACACGAGACATTCACCCCTGAATCCATCTCAGACGTCATTAGACAGAGAAGACTACGGTGGTTTGGACATGTTTGCCGTACACCCAACCAAAATCTCATTAACATAGCTTTCAAGGAAGACTTTACAGAACAAAGAAAAAGATGAAGGCCACAGAAAAGGTGGAGTGACCAAGCCAGACATGCCACTAGACTCCCGCTACTAACAACAGAGTAGTGTGTATCAGGACACGTTACAGTGAGGGGTCACATTGATCTAGGCAGTTAAGTCAAGTAAATCAAACACGTTACAGTGAGGGGTCACATTGATCTAGGCAGTTAAGTCAAGTAAATCAAACACGTTACAGTGAGGGGTCACATTGATCTAGGCAGTTAAGTCAAGTAAATCAAACACGTTACAGTGAGGGGTCACATTGATCTAGGCAGTTAAGTCAAGTAAATCAAACACGTTACAGTGAGGGGTCACATTGATCTAGGCAGTTAAGTCAAGTAAATCAAACACGTTACAGTGAGGGGTCACATTGATCTAGGCAGTTAAGTCAAGTAAATCAAACACGTTACAGTGAGGGGTCACATTGATCTAGGCAGTTAAGTCAAGTAAATCAAACACGTTACAGTGAGGGGTCACATTGATCTAGGCAGTTAAGTCAAGTAAATCAAACACGTTACAGTGAGGGGTCACATTGATCTAGGCAGTTAAGTCAAGTAAATCAAACACGTTACAGTGAGGGGTCACATTGATCTAGGCAGTTAAGTCAAGTAAATCAAACACGTTACAGTGAGGGGTCACATTGATCTAGGCAGTTAAGTCAAGTAAATCAAACACGTTACAGTGAGGGGTCACATTGATCTAGGCAGTTAAGTCAAGTAAATCAAACACGTTACAGTGAGGGGTCACATTGATCTAGGCAGTTAAGTCAAGTAAATCAAACACGTTACAGTGAGGGGTCACATTGATCTAGGCAGTTAAGTCAAGTAAATCAAACACGTTACAGTGAGGGGTCACATTGATCTAGGCAGTTAAGTCAAGTAAATCAAACACGTTACAGTGAGGGGTCACATTGATCTAGGCAGTTAAGTCAAGTAAATCAAACACGTTACAGTGAGGGGTCACATTGATCTAGGCAGTTAAGTCAAGTAAATCAAACACGTTACAGTGAGGGGTCACATTGATCTAGGCAGTTAAGTCAAGTAAATCAAACACGTTACAGTGAGGGGTCACATTGATCTAGGCAGTTAAGTCAAGTAAATCAAACACGTTACAGTGAGGGGTCACATTGATCTAGGCAGTTAAGTCAAGTAAATCAAACACGTTACAGTGAGGGGTCACATTGATCTAGGCAGTTAAGTCAAGTAAATCAAACACGTTACAGTGAGGGGTCACATTGATCTAGGCAGTTAAGTCAAGTAAATCAAACACGTTACAGTGAGGGGTCACATTGATCTAGGCAGTTAAGTCAAGTAAATCAAACACGTTACAGTGAGGGGTCACATTGATCTAGGCAGTTAAGTCAAGTAAATCAAACACGTTACAGTGAGGGGTCACATTGATCTAGGCAGTTAAGTCAAGTAAATCAAACACGTTACAGTGAGGGGTCACATTGATCTAGGCAGTTAAGTCAAGTAAATCAAACACGTTACAGTGAGGGGTCACATTGATCTAGGCAGTTAAGTCAAGTAAATCAAACACGTTACAGTGAGGGGTCACATTGATCTAGGCAGTTAAGTCAAGTAAATCAAACACGTTACAGTGAGGGGTCACATTGATCTAGGCAGTTAAGTCAAGTAAATCAAACACGTTACAGTGAGGGGTCACATTGATCTAGGCAGTTAAGTCAAGTAAATCAAACACGTTACAGTGAGGGGTCACATTGATCTAGGCAGTTAAGTCAAGTAAATCAAACACGTTACAGTGAGGGGTCACATTGATCTAGGCAGTTAAGTCAAGTAAATCAAACACGTTACAGTGAGGGGTCACATTGATCTAGGCAGTTAAGTCAAGTAAATCAAACACGTTACAGTGAGGGGTCACATTGATCTAGGCAGTTAAGTCAAGTAAATCAAACACGTTACAGTGAGGGGTCACATTGATCTAGGCAGTTAAGTCAAGTAAATCAAACACGTTACAGTGAGGGGTCACATTGATCTAGGCAGTTAAGTCAAGTAAATCAAACACGTTACAGTGAGGGGTCACATTGATCTAGGCAGTTAAGTCAAGTAAATCAAACACGTTACAGTGAGGGGTCACATTGATCTAGGCAGTTAAGTCAAGTAAATCAAACACGTTACAGTGAGGGGTCACATTGATCTAGGCAGTTAAGTCAAGTAAATCAAACACGTTACAGTGAGGGGTCACATTGATCTAGGCAGTTAAGTCAAGTAAATCAAACACGTTACAGTGAGGGGTCACATTGATCTAGGCAGTTAAGTCAAGTAAATCAAACACGTTACAGTGAGGGGTCACATTGATCTAGGCAGTTAAGTCAAGTAAATCAAACACGTTACAGTGAGGGGTCACATTGATCTAGGCAGTTAAGTCAAGTAAATCAAACACGTTACAGTGAGGGGTCACATTGATCTAGGCAGTTAAGTCAAGTAAATCAAACACGTTACAGTGAGGGGTCACATTGATCTAGGCAGTTAAGTCAAGTAAATCAAACACGTTACAGTGAGGGGTCACATTGATCTAGGCAGTTAAGTCAAGTAAATCAAACACGTTACAGTGAGGGGTCACATTGATCTAGGCAGTTAAGTCAAGTAAATCAAACACGTTACAGTGAGGGGTCACATTGATCTAGGCAGTTAAGTCAAGTAAATCAAACACGTTACAGTGAGGGGTCACATTGATCTAGGCAGTTAAGTCAAGTAAATCAAACACGTTACAGTGAGGGGTCACATTGATCTAGGCAGTTAAGTCAAGTAAATCAAACACGTTACAGTGAGGGGTCACATTGATCTAGGCAGTTAAGTCAAGTAAATCAAACACGTTACAGTGAGGGGTCACATTGATCTAGGCAGTTAAGTCAAGTAAATCAAACACGTTACAGTGAGGGGTCACATTGATCTAGGCAGTTAAGTCAAGTAAATCAAACACGTTACAGTGAGGGGTCACATTGATCTAGGCAGTTAAGTCAAGTAAATCAAACACGTTACAGTGAGGGGTCACATTGATCTAGGCAGTTAAGTCAAGTAAATCAAACACGTTACAGTGAGGGGTCACATTGATCTAGGCAGTTAAGTCAAGTAAATCAAACACGTTACAGTGAGGGGTCACATTGATCTAGGCAGTTAAGTCAAGTAAATCAAACACGTTACAGTGAGGGGTCACATTGATCTAGGCAGTTAAGTCAAGTAAATCAAACACGTTACAGTGAGGGGTCACATTGATCTAGGCAGTTAAGTCAAGTAAATCAAACACGTTACAGTGAGGGGTCACATTGATCTAGGCAGTTAAGTCAAGTAAATCAAACACGTTACAGTGAGGGGTCACATTGATCTAGGCAGTTAAGTCAAGTAAATCAAACACGTTACAGTGAGGGGTCACATTGATCTAGGCAGTTAAGTCAAGTAAATCAAACACGTTACAGTGAGGGGTCACATTGATCTAGGCAGTTAAGTCAAGTAAATCAAACACGTTACAGTGAGGGGTCACATTGATCTAGGCAGTTAAGTCAAGTAAATCAAACACGTTACAGTGAGGGGTCACATTGATCTAGGCAGTTAAGTCAAGTAAATCAAACACGTTACAGTGAGGGGTCACATTGATCTAGGCAGTTAAGTCAAGTAAATCAAACACGTTACAGTGAGGGGTCACATTGATCTAGGCAGTTAAGTCAAGTAAATCAAACACGTTACAGTGAGGGGTCACATTGATCTAGGCAGTTAAGTCAAGTAAATCAAACACGTTACAGTGAGGGGTCACATTGATCTAGGCAGTTAAGTCAAGTAAATCAAACACGTTACAGTGAGGGGTCACATTGATCTAGGCAGTTAAGTCAAGTAAATCAAACACGTTACAGTGAGGGGTCACATTGATCTAGGCAGTTAAGTCAAGTAAATCAAACACGTTACAGTGAGGGGTCACATTGATCTAGGCAGTTAAGTCAAGTAAATCAAACACGTTACAGTGAGGGGTCACATTGATCTAGGCAGTTACGTCAAGTAAATCAAACACGTTACAGTGAGGGGTCACATTGATCTAGGCAGTTAAGTCAAGTAAATCAAACATGCATGAATTGATCAATATGAATTGAACCTGTGTGTATACTGTTCCGGCCCTAACACATAAAACTAGTCCACATTCATTGAAAATATTATAGTGAATATGACAGGACTTATCTTATAAGAACAGACCTACTTGATCTCTGAAATGGCTGTTGTGGGATGATTCAATGTTTGCTATTTTGAAACCTGTACCATCTATGATTTTTATTAATAGGTTTTTGGCAAAAGTTTGATGTTAAGCAGTAAATCGTTGGAATATTCAAAATAACTAGATAGAAATGTCCATGGAAACATGCAAAATATAGTAAAGATTGGATTCTTATACTGTGCACACCCGTATCATGTTCTATTGGTATAAACTATTTGTGTAACGCACCATGCCTTTGCTGAGAAGAAACAAAACTTTAGTGTAGTCAGCTTTCTTGACAGCAGCGTAGTCGGCTCCCAGATTCAACAACCCCACAGCAGATGCAAAGTCATGCTCATCAACGTGTAGTTGCTACAACAATGTAACATCACATAAATCTCATTGTGTGCAAATCTATTACTTTGTTTATTGTTCTTGTTTCCATGTGCACAATTTCCCCGCGTCAACTGAATGATCTGCTACCATTTTAATATTTTATGTTGCCACATAATATGCCACAGTATTTCAGTTGCTTCCTGTTTTGCCCACGAATCAACCTACTGAGCATGTCATGTTATCTCAAATTTAACATGTTCGGCTTCATTTTTTGCAATGTCCGCTTTTTTTGCATTTAATGGTAGCCGTAAGGCAGGCATAGTGTTTATATGTCATCAATATTGTATCCCCTGAAAACGTTGACATAAACACTTACTTCATGTTGCTAGTATGGATACTTACTGAGATAGGGACCAAATTCAATATTTTATTTATACCAGTTGGCACCTAGTTTACATATTTGGGTAGTGAACTGTTAGATAATTTTGAAAACATCCACCGCACTACTGCTGACCCTAAAAACAAGGATATAAACATTTCATTTGTTGTAATAAAAGACAAGTTTCTAATGTTCATAATTACGAGATATTTACAAAAAATAGAAAGTTTATTATGATGACCACAATTTGCATATTTTGAAAAAGCTTGGATTTTTCAGTAGTACACCTTCCTTTAGCTATAGAAACTGCAAAACAACTCTGTCTGGACCTTACTACAAGATCCACACTCAAAACAGCATTTACAGCAGGACTATAATTGGAAACATGTTCTGCATAAACTTGTTAACTATGAACAGGCATGTTCATAGTTTTCATGTTTAAATGGGTGTTTTAGTAACAAATATATGTATATAAATTTTCAATCTCACCGCAAGTTGAAATAGCAGTCGACAATGCCAATAAGGTGCCTGCTGGGAAATCTCAATTGCTTTCCTCAATATAGGTCTGGCTTCATTCCTTCGGTTCTGAAAAGGATATTTTCTTTATATCAATTCCAAAGGTCAAGACATTTTTTCAAAAATTTAGTTTTGAAACAATCAACAAGCAGAATAATACTACACACATACACTGTATATAAATGTATGTGTCTGTGTTATTACATTGGGGTTAAACAGCTAAAACGGGGGTGGTTTTACCACTTTGTTAACAAATTCAGGGCAGTTTTAACACACTGGTAAAAACCACACAGATCCTCCTAAGAGAAAAAACAGTGAAAGCTTAATTTGGGGAATAATTGTATGTAATATTTCTGGATTCTAATTTGGGGGATAATTGTATGTAATATTTCTGGATTCTAAATATCAACTTGAATGGCAGCATAAACATCAATTTGAATTCAGAAAAATAACACAATGTAGAGATGCAAAGTGTGTGTGTGTCTGTGCATGCATGCATGTTTTTTGCAACTTGTAGCAGCACATGTTTTATGCAAATAAATGTTAGATATTGAGTTTTGTTCACACAGAAAAAGGTGTAACCTACACGTGCATTAAAGATACACTAAGAGAGCTTAGTGGTTGTTGGCTCAGTTATGGGTTTTGACTGGTTTTAACTGCCTTCTGGTCAAAACTGGTTTTGACTGTATAATAGATCAATTCTGAATTATACGTGATTCTAAATTAATACCAACACAAACTAACGTAAATAAATTATATTTGTAGGAACTTATTATCTTAAAGATAATATGTACTGATATCATGTATAGCAGAACTCTATGTATAACACTGACAAACATACAATTTGCATAATTTTTTTGTAATCTAGTCTAATATACCGCAAATCAGATTTAAACAACATTTAAATTCCAACTACTGATTTAGAACTTATGGGTCTTTTAAATTGTATTTCTTATAACACAACTATAAATTTGAATCTCATTCAACTTTTCAAATTCAGTTGGCAATATAAAACTTACCTGTTTTTCATAGATTTGAGCCAATAAACTTGCAGTTTCAAATTTCACTTCTTCAAATGATGGTATCTAATTAGTTAAGACCAACCATGTTCACTCATCAGAGAGAGAGAGAGATGACATGATCATAATAAAAGTACATTACAACCGATGTACATACAGTAGGTCACTGTTTGCTTACTTCACAATCATAATTTAGCACAACCCCCGTCAAGTTTTGACAACAACATTGATAACAGTTATAAATGTAAATTACATTACCATTGCTGCATGACATATCACATATATATATATGTGCAAAATTATATATATATCGAACATTCTTGCATGCAGTTGTTACTTTAAAAATTGTCCTAAGATTGTGCATCTTGCAATTTTTTGGAAATGTGGTATTGTATCGATTGTGAACTAGCAATTGATCAATGGAGGTCAGCGTTTACACTGAACTGCAGATTTCCACATTGTATCATATACCAAAATAATATGAACTTATTTACTAAAACAATAGTTGGATAGTTACTCTGCCTACTCAGTATGATTGCCAACCAAACGATGATGTCTTACTTTATGATTAACATCAAGTGTATAAAATCTGTAACATAATGTTGGCAAACTTTGTGTCTATAATGCCCAGAAATCATTACAGAAAAATTACGCAATAACTTACATAGAGGGGTAGTATGCATGTTTTACCCAGCACACACCACATCCATGAACTAAGGGAATGCTAGTGATGACAGCGGTGCATGATCATGCTTGTACACAATGTTATTTTTACATATCATGAGGTTTCAATAATATCATGAGCATAAGGTTCACATTTTGATATGATCTGGCGAGTGCACAATAGTGTACAGTGGAAACGTTTTAGAATAACATTTACACTTGTTAGCCTTCAGGTTATGCAACAAGTGGCAGAAGCTTACTTTGGTGCACTAAAAGTAAAATATATAAAATGCCAAATGCCTAACTGTTACGAGTATCACTATTAGTATCAACAATGTTTAGTAGGATTTAAGTAATTAAGATCATCCATTTATTGTTGACAAATGGTTATTTGTTGACGATGGTCAACAACAAATCAAATGCGATACCCAATACTTTACTGATAGTGTCGATTTTGAATTGTTGATTGCTGTTCTTTCAGTCTATACTCTACTACTACTACTACTACTACTACTATTGTAAGTGTAACGGTATCGTATCGGCGTCACTATCGACGATCGTCCGGCGTTGTTATCGCTTGTTCCCCAGCCCGTTTGTACCCGCCTGTTCGAAAAAGGATACCGTCTGTGACAGCGACCACTGAAACAAACATATACACGCAGAATGAGAATCATAACATATCAATGAATGTAAAATTCAGTACAATAAACAACATTTAAAATATCAAACTTACCGCTTTTTCCAAGTGGAACCGAGCCAGGTCGAGGTTTTTTGTGTGTGTGAACAGTACTGTCCCTAGCTGAAGGTGTGTCCTTGTCTCGATGCGTGGTGGCGGTTTGAAGGTGAACACCGTTTGTAAACAGTGTATACACAATTTTATATTTGGTGGATTCGAAGTCCTGAAATTTTCTGCCAGTCCCAATAACGACAAGTACCACGGATCCACAGTTCCCGACGCCATTTTGCTTTCTTTCCGCTGATGCCTTTCCGCGAAGCACAAAGCGCTTCCGTGCTCCAAAAGGTCGAACACGGTGAGTGGGTATTTTAATATATTTCATAACAGAAATGTTGATTATGTGTAATTTTTACAATTATCATTAAAATTTACAAAAAAATCTGATATTTATTTCAATATCACACGACTGGTTATGTAGGGTATATATAACGAGTATATATTTAATATGGGAAATGACATATCTAGCGGAACGCTAAGGAAGTAGCCTTGGTTATTCAAGCTCCACGATGTGGCGCCACTGTTGTTGTTCCCAAGTAGTCTCTTCATAAGTGAGTGTTTATTTTCTCTATATTATAATACTGTACATCATACAGTAAAAATAAATAATACAGATTAAATATACATATGCAGGGTAACTATATCAAATTAATGGGTCTAAATAGTTTCATAGTAGGCAATTTTAGACATTTTTAGTAGAATATGCGAACAAACCTTTCAGAGAAATTTGGGTGTGCCGAATTAAAAAATCCCTGTTGGCAATCTGGTCCATGACCCCCTTAATTTCGAAAAGCACAAAATGACGTCCGATTACCCCCCCCCCCAATGTAAAACAACACCCTTCTAATTTGCGTAAAAGTGATCACATAATAGACAGTTTCAGCTATAAGTTTTCGTTCACAACGTATCTCAACACTTAGCGGATAGCCTATAAGTTTAACTTATCTCATCCGTAGTCTTAAAATAGTTTCAGCTATAAGTTTGAAGCAGCGTGCACAACCATGTTTCCGCATCCGTTTCAAAGGTAGAAAGATTAAATGTATTAATTGTTTACTGTAAGTGTAGTATATGTAAGTTATGGAAAGTTGCGACGTTAACTAATACAACTTAATATATATATATATTATTGTCTTTTTGAGAAGTTGGTGATAATGCAAAGTATTTGTCCAATAAGACCAAGTATATGGTGAAATAGTTTATTGGGAGTTTATTTGGCAATACACATTACTTTTTTTTATCTATAGATAATGTGGAAAGACCATGATTTGTGTAATAATAAAATCGATTTAAATAAATATTTTGTTGTGAGTATATATTAGTTGAATGTTCCTACATTGCAATATAATTAACATGTGTTTTATGCCTGTTAGGTAATGACGGCCGAATTGTTGTTGCTACTTGCCGCTTTGGACGACGATGATGGTTTGTTCATGCTGGGAGCGTTAATTCACTGTGATGCTTTGAAAGTAGAGGATGCAAAAAGAAGACGAATGAACAGTTCGTCATGATTTAACCTAGCTGCGTCGTCTGAAGAGGAAGCCTGGTTTAGAATGCCAACGAAAAGCACTGAGAATACAAGAAACCATTACACTGCCTCAAAGATCAGTGTTCTCAATGTTGGATGCATTGTATGTGTTATTGAGAAGATTGTCTTACCCTAACAGGTGGTGTGATTTCGAGAGCTTCTTTGGAAGATGATCAGGGGAATTAAGCGAAATTAGCAGTTACTTGGTAGATTGCATTGCACATGCACATAGCTTAACTTTTTATTTAAATGACACTGTAAAAAGACAGTTTAACACGTCACATCTTCTTCTGCAGAAGCTGCATCATTACGTCAGCTTGACGACGTTCGATATCCATGCGTTGGCGGCGCTCCTGCTCTTCCAGGGCAAACTTTCTCTGTTCCAGCTCCAAACGCTGGCCCTGCAGTTCTAGTTCTTTGTTTTTGTAATCGGCATCTTCTTTGCTTTTTTCTCGTAGATAAACCAACAAGGCATATTCTGGCTTAGCTGCTTTCAAAGCCATCTTCTTTGATGGTGTGACATCTGTAGCGGCTTCTGCATTGGTGACGCCAGTAATAGTAGAACCTGTACAATAACAATATAATTGATACTTTATTGATAACATTAAATCATACCCCTCTAGTCACGTTATCAGCAAAGAATGATGCAGCAAAACATGTTATAGCCACTTCATTGCGTAGCTTTCAGCTGTTTAAACTTAACCACATGATCCAACACTCGTATAGTTTCACAATTTTTGTTTACTGTTGTATGGATAATATTATTATGACAAACATCTCAGCAAAACACAAACCTGTGCCTGCATTGAGGTCAGGGGTTACCGGCAGATCAGAAGCATCCGTTGCTTGACTACAACTGGCGCGTGTTGGCATGTACGGCTTTGCTTTCGCGTTATTCATTGCACTGTCTCTCAAAAACAGTGCAACTCGCTTGTCGTTGCCAGTGCTATTGGCGCCATTCGTTGCTTTCCGTTTGAGAGGCACCCACGAATGCACCATGTCTGCAAGTTCTTGCAGTAGTTGGTCCTTCTCATTGCCGGATCTGAAAATTAAGGACAAGAATGCATGCAAGTGTGTGTGTGTGTGTGTGTGTGTGTGTGTGTGTGTGTGTGTGTGTGTGTGTGTGTGCGTGTGCGTGTGCGAGTGATGAGTGACTGACTGACTGACTGAATGAGTGAGTGAGTGAGTGTGTGTGTATGTGCGTCTGTGTGTGTGTGTGAGCGAGTGTGTGAGTGAGTGAGTGAGTGAGTGAGTGAGTGAGTGAGTGAGTGAGTGAGTGAGTGAGTGAGTGAGTGAGTGAGTGAGTGAGTGAGTGATGAGTGAGTGAATGAATGAGTGAGTTAATGCGTGTGTGTGTGTGTGTATGTGCGCCCGTGTGTGTGTGTGTGCGTGCGTGCATGCGAATGCATTTGTCATCTCCCGTACTGCCGTAACGTAGCCAAAAACGAAACACATTTCTTTCTTCGTCCTTCGACTTCCGTTTCTATTAAATCTAAAAATAATAATTATAAGCAAATGTACATAACATATTATTAATATTCTTTTTACAGTTTGGATACATAGTAGAAGCCCCGTAACTAAACAGGCATTGCCTCAATCGTGCTGATTACCTGTTTAAATAATATGTCGCGCGTCGTGGCAAGCATGGCGGCCGGTAACCGGCTTAGCTAAAGTGCCCATTAAACGGAACTTTTACATTTCTTAGCCTTCGACCGTGCCATGCATGACTGATTTCTCACCCCTCGGGAGGCACTTGTGTTGCCGTTCTTAAAAGTCTGATTGCTCTAAAACTTCTTATGTTTTCTCAGTGTGGTTAAGTTATATATTTTCTTGGCTATCTAAATTAAATAGCATGTTAAACATAAACGCGTTTTCTTTTAATTAACGTTCACAACAGTATACGTAGCACACTCACTTATTGCTGCCATTCTATCAGTATTTACGTATCCTTATCTTGGCTCGACACCGATGGAGAACATGTGACCGGCACATTCTAGTGACGTCAGTGCCTATAAGTTACGATACGTAGCGCGAAAAACTTATAGCTGAAACTGTCTAATAACCTGATCCTCATTCATATACAACAGGGAACACGGAGGCAAGCAACACAAAAACATATATAAATACTATACTTCCTCGCATATTCAATCTGTTTTCTACGAGCTGACTTAACGCAATACTTCCATTGGTTGTCCCTCTTCCCGTAGACCCTATTGAACCCGTCTTTTTCTTCGCCTAATTCTTACTCTACTCAGTGTCATATATACTATTCTATCCTAAATCTTTTCTAGCAGCGTCCCAACATGTTGTGCTAACGTTGCGCGTTTGTATCATCTCTTACTTTTCTATATAATAATAAACAACCATCCTTGGTAAACCATTTGTTGATCTGCACATTTGTCGTATCTCAAAACTAACCAACTTTAATTTGGTGTGGGTATAAGGTAGAGTGTCAGCAGTCAGCACATTTCATATTGCATATTTTTGCACGGGCGGACACATGGGGTTTCCACCAGGTGCACGGGCATCACCTTTCACCATCCTCATCAACTTTGTGTAACCGTAGTGTCCTATGGTTGGGCGAAGGCCTCGATCAGCATGTCGTGTCCAGATATGCCTGTCTTGTGCTATCCTCTGCCAGCTGGTACCCTTCCAATATTCGTCTAGTTCGTCTCTCCACCGTCTAGCCGGTCTTCCTCTAGATCGTTTCCCTTCGATCGTAAGGTGACTAAGGTCCCTATGAAGGTTGTGATATTCGATGTCCATCGGTTATCGCATAGTTTACTGATGTGCCCTGCTCAGGTCCACTTCGGCCTTCTGATTTGTTCTATCACGTCTATGACCTTTGTCTTCTCTCTTACCCAGATGTTTGTTTTCCCGCCCGACACCTACTTTATTTTGGCGGATTTGTTGGCAAGTCAGAAGTAGTTGCGCTGTGCCACCGCAAATTCCTCAGAAGATGGCATCTAAAATATGCTAACAGTCTGCTACTCCAACAGTCGTTCTGATTATACGCCCTCTCCACGCATGCCTTCGATCATTACCTTGTACTGTACATGGATCGAATTTGGCCCACGTCACTACGGCAATTGCCGTAGTTGCTCTTGTTCCTTAATTGCCGTGGTGCCCCAATGAATTGGACTGTAGCTACGGCCATAAATAGCCGTGGTTGCCCTCCATGTATGCCCTAGTGCCCTTCCCATGCCTGGTACCAACTAAACTAAACTTGGCAGCATTTGTCACTTGCCGTGTATCCGTCCATAACAACAGAAATCCAACGACGTCGTTGCCGACTCTCACATAATTTTAATGGGCGCAACCATATGGTTGTTGTTTACAAGCTACATATCCGAGAACTAACTGCGCCCAGCCCTCTAAGTTGCGACTGAATTGGACGCATGTGCGAATGTTTTTTCTGTTTGGCGACTGACACATTATGTTCGGTCGACCGCTGGCGACCGCGACGAGTCTGTAATAACAGATCATGCGTTGTCATTTGCCGTTTCATAAACCACGTGTTGACGTTTCTCGGTAACACCGTAAACGACACTGACTTTATTGGCGATATTTGGAAACAAACAAGATTACTCTGCAACGGTATTCGTTTATTTTGGTGAATTTATGACAAAGGATTTTTAAATGCGCAAGGCGAATTATTACGAAGTGTCATGGCGCCCGTGGTACCTCGTGTCAACCGACGTAAACGGGGATGCGAGCGGAAGGCGCTAACGTAAACCATTTCGCGATCGTTGTCTGGCTGTTCGATAAGCGCATTGAAGACATGTTGCTAATTAAATGTAGTTGTCACATCGTTATATATGGGCACATATTCCGGTTTAGAATACAAAATTCGAAGGAATAACAACAGCCTAGGTTACGCTGGCTCAAAATCATATAGTCCGCGTTTCGTAGTTCTCACAAATTCCGCTGAATGGCGTCATAATAGTTGAAGAAAATTATCAGTGAAACAACATAAGTGATTTAAATATTCAAAATTGTTAATATGATTGCTTGTGTAATTTTGCATTTGTTAACTTTATTCATGAGAAATAACCAGTCATTTATGTTATTGTATGAGAGGAATTATTTTATCTAAATTGATTATGTACGGTTGTTACAATGTTGCAAATAGTGCACAAATAAATATTGTTAGAACAATTAGCCACACATTAAAACAGTATTATATAGATGCATAGATCATAACATTGTGATATTTTAATTTTTTTACAGAATATATTATTTCTCAAAGTTAACTTTGAAATAAAATATTACTTTTCTGAAGAGAAATGGGCTTCTTTTTCACTTTAAACAGGAAATGCATCATTTAACACATAATTTGCCTTTTTCTGAAACAAAAAAATACGTCATATGAAATGGAATTTGCCTTTTTCCGTTTCAAAAAGAATTTTGAAACGGAAAATCAGTGTCCCTGTAGATATATGTAAATGTACTGTTAATTATTGGTGATTTCAGGGATTCTACATATGACTGTTATTAATTTGCCAGTGTACTGTGTTATAATGCATAAAGTTAGTATTTGGCCACAAAAATAAATAAAAGTACTTATATAGCGCCCGATCAATTACAATTGCTCTCGGGCGCTTTACATACATGCACACAAATATAATAGTATTTTACATAAACAGAAACGCTAAGTAAGAAATAAATATGTAAAAAATATCACTTTACCTTAAATATACAAACAAAAACAATTTAAAAAAGAGAGATCATTAAAACACTTTTAAGTAAATACACATATTAAGACATTCTTTAAAAAAACTACTATAAATACATTCATTTATACAAGAAGAATAACCATAAATATGAAACTAATAAAACAAAAATATATTTATCAATAGAAAGCACATAACATTTTCTCGTCGGTGAATTATAAAAACGTTTGTTTGAAAGGTGAGTCTTCAAAAGTGTTTTAAACACTTGTAATGATGTTGCTGTCCTGAGCGTAGGAGGCAAATTGTTCCATAGAACCGCCGAGCAAACCGCGAAACGGCGATCACCATGAGTAACAGAGTAAAGAAATGCGTAATGTATACGTACATTGGCAGGCTACTGTAATGTATACGTACATTGGCAGGCTACTGTAATGTATACGTACATTGGCAGGCTACTGTAATGTATACGTACATTGGCCGGCTACTGTAATGTATACGTACATTGGCAGGCTACTGTAATGTATACGTACATTGGCAGGCTACTGTAATGTATGCGTACATTGGCAGGCTACTGTAATGTATACGTACATTGGCCAGCTACTGCAATGTATACGTACATTGGCAGGCTACTGTAATGTATACGTACATTGGCAGGCTACTGTAATGTATACGTACATTGGCAGGCTACTGTAATGTATACGTACATTGGCAGGCTACTGTAATGTATACGTACATTGGCAGGCTACTGTAATGTATACGTACATTGGCAGGCTACTGTAATGTATACGTACATTGGCAGGCTACTGTAATGTATACGTACATTGGCCGGCTACTGTAATGTATACGTACATTAGCAGGCTACTCTAATGTATACGTACATTGGGAGGCAGACAGACAGTCGCGTTTCTTCGCTGGAGAAAACACGATCGCCTCGAATTTCTCTGTGTTAAGTTTTAATTTGTTTTTAGTGAATCATGCAGCCACTTCCGCAACACACAATTCCACCTTAGCCAGTGCCGCCACAATTGATTCATCTCGTTCAACCGTGAGGTAGATTTGTATGTCATCAGCATAACAGTGATGCTCCATGCCGTATTTGGCAACAATATCTCCGATAAGTTTGGTGTACATGCAATACAAAATAGGGCCCAACACCGACCCTTGGGGGACGCCAGACGCCAAGATTGAATCAATCGACGTACTTGGCACTTCCCACTGCCACTTTCTAATACCGTTCGCTAATGTATGATTTCAGCCACGCAAATGTTTTAAATTTATTTGTATATCAAACGAACGTCTGTGGTTAATTTGGGTTAAATTGGTACTCACGCGCGTACGTCTTGACCAATCAAAACGCTCGATCGAATCACTCCCAAGCGCGCCGTTAAAATCGCGTTTATCACGGCATACACAAGTCGGTAATACCCAAAAGTCATGACAAACAAGAAAACGAAAATGCATTAGTGAAAACTTGACAAACAGTGGCCTTGGTTCCCTGCCTTCGAAAGAAAAGTTGGCCTTGGTGCCCTGCCCCAAATTTTCCAGATACCAAGGCCAAAATGGCCTTGCCCTGAAAAAAAAATTCTACCCCATGTACAATCCTCTTAATTACCTTTCACTTGTCATCAGCCGTTGTCAGGCTTTCAGACCGATGTGTGAGAAAAACGAAGATTACAATCGCCTTGAATTACCAAACCACACACTTACAGTAAAGACGGTACGTTACGGACGGTGAACAACGGACAATTGCCACAAGAAACGCCCCGATTATTACAACTAATAACCAAAATGTACGTCCCCGGACAGGATGACATGCTAGCTCACACATGACAGTCAAGATAGCAGTATTTAACAGCGTTTACGAAATGTAATAAGTACCGGTGCGAATCCAAAGAGGGTATAGTCTAGGGGAAACACCCTAAACCTCCAATTGCACCCCTTGAGGCTCGCCGAAAACCTCCACTGGCGGCCGAACCAAATTCATATTGGATGGTCTGAGCCGGAGCTTCAGCACGACTCCACTGTTATTGCACTGTCACGGATCATGACATCGGAAGACGGGGGGGGGGGGGGGGGGGGGGGGGGGAGGTGATGTGGGTTGCTGTTGTAAATATTTCGCCGCCGCGCCGCCAAAACTGCAGCTTCTCCATTGTCTCGCTGTCTCGATCCGACCGAAGACATCGGAAGACAGGGGGTGGGGTGGAGGAGGGGGTACTGTTGAAAATTGGTCTGGGGCACGCCACTTTAGCGCAGGCACAGCGCGGCCAAATGCCTAAGTTGTATGGGAACACGTACCCCCAGGTCCCCTGCATCCGCTCGCATATTAACACCATATAACTAATGCATACATTTAGGCAACTTTTCATATATAAATGGTTTGAAATAACAACTGATAACATTTTAACATTCGCGTTTTTTATGACAAGTGATAATCCGTTGTATCTCGTTTTAACTCCCATTCCTTACATAATTGTTAATTATGTTATGTAATCCATATGTTATATTTCATATTTTAATATGTACTGGTTCTTTTTACATTAACTAAAATTATTGTTATCTATTTCATTTAGATGAAAACACGTTTCGGGATCAAAATTAATTTCAGTATACGACCGCCGTCGATTGCTGTCTGGCTCTTTCTCTGCATTTTTCATTTCCCTGATATACAGTTCATATAAAACTGAAGTGACAACGCCATAACGCAATTAACAAAGCTACAATAAACCGATAAACAAACGACAACAACTGTTTCCTGACATCCGCAATGCTAAAATCAGTGGGCAATGATTGTGCATGTCGGCAATCGGCTCCACTCACGCGGAATCTCGCCATGTATCGTGACACAAATATATCTATATATATATATATATATATATATATATACGTTATTTTGGACGATTGGCTATTCATCCAAAGAAGTACATATAAAAGCTTACTCAACGTAGCCATTTACGTCAACAACAATTAAGCGATGTAATCATAATTGTATTAATAACAATATAAAGAAGACAAAGACGAAGAAAATGAGGAAATAATAAAAAATCTATGCCCCGCCGCGTATCCACTTTGATTTTGTACTTTTACGTACAACTGGTTGTCGTGTGGAAATAATGACGTCATCACCAACTGTTGATCAAGGAGCCTCTATTTGGACAGGAGGCGTCACTGAGCGAGAAAATGGCAGTCTACACTGAAAGTTTTTTTCGCCATTCGGGAGGCAAGCGCATGCGCCTGCGGGACCGGCAGCGCGCGATGTTAGCGTATTTGTTCAGGGACCTCATTTCATCAGAATAATCACCAAGCAGTGATGCGTCATATAAAATGAAAGATATTAAAGTAATCCTTGAAGTTTTTTAGCTATCACAATTCAAAATAAATACATTTGCAAACAAATCATGTAGAAACGTTGCAATTATTTATTGAGCAAACTGAACTTCGTCGTGTTTCATCAGAATAATCATCAAACTGTACCACTTCTTATATAATTAAAATGTTGAGGTTATCGTTGAAAATGTTGAGCAATGATAATGCAAAGAACTGTATTTTCTGCACGCGTATGATCTGGCTTGGCGCAACTCCAGAATGGCGGGCGAACTGCTTACGTACTTTCCTCGAACAATGTAGATAGCGCGCGCTGCACCGTCTTGTATTGATATACGGTCTTTGCTGCTTACGTACTTTCCTCGAACAATGTAGATAGCGCGCGCTGCACCGTCTTGTATTGATATACGGTCTTTGCTGTTGATGCCTAGACGCGACGTCCTACGTCAGTTGCAGCTGCGCATATATATATATATATATATATATATATATATATATATATATATATATATATATATGTATATATATATCGCTAGGTTGAATAAGCTTGTATATGTACTTGTATATGAATAACCAATCGTCCAAAATCACGTATAAAGTCACATTCTAGGCTTTGTCTGCCTTACTCTGTTAACCGATTTATGCTACAATGTTGTATACACCAGGATTATGTCATCGATATAACTGGTGGCTCACATGAGAGCCTTAGTAAGAGTCTCCCTGACTCACACGTGATTTGTATACCATGTGGTAACTATATTATGCTTTTACATACTCACGTATTGAGTGATATGTATATGGGTCTTAAAAAAAGAACTGGATGCTAACTACAAGATCTACAATGCGTGTGACACGGCGACAGAACTTGAGGAAGGATTGTTTATGAACTTCGACCGAAAGATATCTTTCAAGTTGATGAAGCGGCTGCAAAGTCTTCTAGGGACTGTTACATTATTCAAAACCATCGAATGTTAAATATTAACGGGTTAAATAGTTTCGATCATTGAAATTTATTTTAGGTAACCGTGGTTCGGAGGAGAGTAAACTCCTTTTGCCGTTAAAGCACCGTAAGGAAAATCACACCCTCTCCTCCTCCCCGACAAGGGTTTGAGGTTGGGTGGCCGTCTTGCAGATTTCTTCCATAGCTTACCCGCTATCTTCAACTGTCAGCCATTTAACCGGATATTGTTTTGATGCAATGTAAATGACTGGTTAGTTGCTGGCGGTGCCTTTTTCGTTATTCGATGTACCATTTCGTAGAAAATAAAACTGAAAACCAAAGAAGTGTTGTATTGTTTATTCACACAGTTGTGCACTCAAAGGAGGGGTAGATAATAGAAACGATCGAAGCTAGTGACGTCGCTGTGACAACATATATGAAGGAGAGGTAGAGGTCTACCCTAGTTAACAAACATTCACAAACTTTTCGTAGTTCGCAATTCTCGAAATGCCTCGAGCCAAACAAGATATACATTTCCCTAACTTATATTAAAGGAATCGTGCTAACATTCAACACCTTGGGAGGTGTAGGGCCTGTACAGTTTGATGTTCCATCGTGAAACCCGTACCTTAATTCTGAATGTTGTTTTCAACACCACGATATAGGGATCTATCCGAAAAAGGTTCCGATCAGGTGGCAATACAGCGACCCGGGGCCGGATGCGGGAATGGCTGGACCAACCGATGAAATGAACAACCACTGCATTTGTGTGTGATTATTTCAATAATAGACTATGCTGAACATAATAATCGACATGATCATTTTAGGTAATATGGCCCTGCGGTCAAAAATACTTTGCACCGGTAGCAGTGGAGGAGTCTGTACCTGTAGACCCAATGACTGAATTCCTTCTGCTCTGCACACTCATGGCAACACCTTAAACGCAGACATGCAAGTAGATGGCTGTTTCATCACGACCGATCAACGATCTCATCGATGCTCTGGTGTCATTGGCACGCAGGGTGTACGGACTTCGTGCTCGCACAGCAAACGGAACAAGCCGCAAAGCATTGGAATAGTTCGTCATTTATGGCCGAAGTTACGGGTGTGTCACATCACATAGGTCGTGTGACATAAGCTACAGCAGGCAGCTCCTGGCAGACATCTGTGGATGTTGATCGCTTCCTTTATCTTCATCCTGTGATAGTTCTTGTGGTCTACAATTGCAACGTCCTTCGAAGGATGGTCATTGAACACAGATGGCCTGTGTTCAGTTTGTGTTCGCTTATACGTTATAGCAGATAGTGGTTGGCGACAAGATAGATATTAGGCAGCAAGAAATAAACTTACTTTGGAGCAACTGTTGAAACATGCGACGATTCGACCCGTACATACGTCTACAGCGGATCTTGTTCATGCACTGATGTCATGACGCTGCTGAGAATCTGGCGGAATAATCTAGTTGTAGATGGCGGGCAAGTGGTATCCCTGAGCTTGGTTAATGGTGGGGGCTCTCTGCGTGATGTAGATAGCTTCCTTTACTTTCCTATTATGTCTGTTCTGCCCTCGGGCCAAAACCTTTGTGTTATCCATGGATACTAAGTGTCGTGTTGCCGAACAATGATCTCCTACTCCTGTAGACTTATTCACAGGTTTGTATGTTCCTTGAAACTCTGGCTGACTGGTCTTTTAGTTTCACCACGGACTTACATTTACTGGACGGCTGTTACCGGCGCTCGCGACGCTTCGCGCTAACAAAACAGTGGGTACAAAGGTCACGGACTCACTAGAAGTACTCGGCACTTCCGGTTCCCGAGTCGCTGTGATGGAGCGTTCAGACATCAACATAATTATTGCGGTGAATATAGCAATTTATTTCAATAGCAGTTAGTATTTGATCAACGTAACTAGTTTGGTAAATGTTTGGCTATCTTCAATGTAGTTCTAAACGTTTTGTTTTAATTTCCCAGTCGTACATGACCTATAATATGTATACGTACACAACATTCGAAAAGTTAAGTTTTAAATTTAGGTAAGCGACGTGAGTTTTTAACCAGTCAGTTATATTTCGTTTACATGGCAGGGGAATTGTTACGTAGTCACTAGCTACGCAGTAATGCTGTTATTTACAATATCAATGAAGGCAATACTCAACGCAGCGGTACTAGTTTACATGACTACTTTATTTCGGCGACTGTCGGTTAAATTTACTCCAGTACATCAGCCTATAAGTAATAAGGCGGAGCTAGTCCAGTGCCCCTCAATGACACATCGATCATTTATCTGGCCATTGCCATAGCAATGCAGCCTGTGTAGTGTCTACTAGAGTTACAGTATCTTAAGGACACAGTTTTTTTAGTAAACAGTCCAATGTGTGACAAATTAACACACTACACTACATAACATTTCCCTTTTTCGCAAACGTAAGTAAGACTGTATATATATTCTATCACCACGATCTCAAAGTTTACTACATCTATGCATCGTTCATTTCACGTTGACTACAATTGCTTTCTAATTGGATACAAAGTCCTGGAGATATTTCGGACGCACACTGATACGTTCGCTGTGGCGAAGCGTCGGCTCTTCCGATCTGCCCGATGGTTGGGTAGTAACAGGACACGCACGTCCACTACTGGTGTCACTAGGGTTGTCAATAGCAGGTGTAGCACTGTCCCTGGCCGTCGTGTTGCGATTCCGTCGCAGCACCGATCCACTTTCCGTTTCCAACCAGTAAGACTGTGGCGTCCGATCGTGTCGTCTCACTGTCGCCGGCTGCTACTTACCGTTGTGTCTCATTCTCACGGCCTCGCCTGGACCCGTGTAGTTCCCGTCGGAACCTCGACGTGGCGGCATCGTGCTAGTATGCAGCTGTCACCTGTTTTGTTTCCAGTTTTCGTCGAATCATCTCTACTTCAATGTGCTGTGGTTTTAACATGTGGTCCATATGATTTCTACCTTGTAGTAAGACTGTTGGTGACGGCTATCCATCACCTATCGGCATACTGCGCACTGCTGCCAGACTCTGTAGCAAACTCATCCCTTCAGACACCTTCTTCAAGCTTCGTTTGATCGTCTGCACCATTTTCTCAGCCACACCATAACTTTGAGATAATGTGGACTAGATTTTGCATGTATCATGTTCATTCGCTTCGCAAACTAACGGTATTAAGAAATATCGTATTGAGCTCCGTTGTAACGGAGACATTTTTCAGGAATCCCCAAATCGCAAAACATCTTCTCTAGATGCCCGATCGTGTCAGCTAGTTTGATGACATTTGGCCACTTGCTGTAACAGTCGGCCACCAGGACGAGTGTCCGTCAAGCTCGAACAAGTCACTCGCTACCACTTGATATGGGTAACTTGACATTTCGTGTGGCTGTAGCGGCATCGCTGGGTTTTCCGATCTATTTTGTTGGCATCGCGGATTTGATTTATGTACCCTGGCCAGTACACTGCCGTCTTCGCTCTCTCCGTGCACGTTACGATGCCCAAGTGACCCTCGTGGATGTCGCTTATTGCAGCCTTGCGTAGCGCCACTGGCACTACGATCTGCTGACCCTTGAATACGCTCCCTTTGTATTCTGTGAGGTCATTCCGAACTATCCAGTACGACTTCACTGCTTCAGGACACAACCTCGTATCCTGAGGCCATCCGTCCATCCATCATCGTTTGCTTTAGTAGGGTAAGCCCTGGATCGCAGTCTGTGGCTGTCCTGGTGCGCTCTCTGGACATATGTCATGGTGTACTTGTACACTACGTGGATTTGTTCCGTGTCCAACTTGTCAGTTTGATCAGTGACAGTTGACAAGTACGCCCTGCATAGGATGTCAGTCAAGACCAAGTCTTCACCTGGCTTGTACTTCACGTTGTAATCATATGGTTGACAGCGCACTGGCATCCTTTGCAGCCTTGGCGATAGGTCTGCAATTGGCTTCTGTTTGATTCCAAACAACGACTTGTGATCAGTTTCAACGGTGACTACCTGTCCGTATACGTACTGATGAAAACGTGTAATAGCACCATGAGCATACTGAGTCTGTGCAAGTCACGTTTGCTACGGAGGGCAGGGCTCTTGTTCGAATAATTGAAGACATGGGAAATCCATTCTGGTACTTGACACTAAAGACGTCGCTGATCCAGCAATAGTCGAAATTGTGCATGTGATAGAGAAGACAGGTCAGGAGCAGTATGGAAAATACTTGACAGAGCAAGTCACACAATGAACAACACATGTAACCGATCCCATCAGTAGAAATCGCCCTTGTTCAGCCGACCACCATCAAGAGTTTCATCAAATGCAAAACAGATCGTGTTATCACTCAAGAGCGACTGTGCACTGTTTTCATGACTGTCAAACCCGTGATGGCGACTTGGACAATTTCTTCGAGCACGAGAATCATGTATACCCACCATAGTTGTCTCAGTTAGGAAAACGCCGGTTTGGGACGAAGTCTGATCTTGTGAAATGTCTGGAAAAGTTCTGCTCGCCGTGTGGAGATGCTCCATCAGTTAATGTCAGCATATCGGATGGTGCTGCGAACATCAACATGTTGAAGCCAATCGGTGTCAAAACATTCCAAGAATATGCCACACAGGTGTTTCTTCCTTACGTAAAAGCGCAGGTCAGAAACGTGACAAGAATTGACATAATTTGGGAGTCTGAAGCCCACGGCGCTAGAGAAGCGAGGAAAGGGTGTTCGAAGACGTGTTGCAGCATCCAACACAATCCCAGGAATTGGCAAGAGTTCTTGAAACTGGAAGACAACAACACTGAACTATTCAACTTCTTGGCACACCAGGTAATCTACCAGTATGGCATGTTGATTTTAGAAACAATATACATGCGTTTACAAACTTAAAATACATCGATGATCACCGACATAATAACAGCATTTACATTCTAATATCAATATCATTATCTGCAACATGTACAATAACATACACGTTATTGGTTCTTATACTTACCACCAAAGGTTGTAAAGAATCTTTCTGCGGAGAACGAAGAGTACTCAACATGTGGCCAGAATGTGCTTTGCACCAGAGTTCACCAGGACGTCAATTCCCTAGCGCCATGTACGCATGCAGAGGCCAACAAACGAATGCTCCTTCATGCAGGCGATGCAACAAACAGGGGGTATCGCGGTATCGCAGAATCATGGTGCGTACTGAGAACACTGACGTGCTAGTTCTGGCAGTGTCTAGAGCTGTGATGTTGATAACACAGAACTATTGGTCGCATTTGGCACAGGCAAGCACCTGATGTACATTCCTGCTCATGACATCGCTACAACAATGGGTGGTGAGAAGGCACGTGCACTCCCCATGTTCCATTCCTTCACAGGTTTCGATACGGTGTCATCATTTGCAGGCAGGGGAAAAAGACTGCATTCGACATTTGGAAATCTTTCAATGAAGTCACCCCAGTATTCTCTACCTTGTCGACACATCCACCGAGCTTCAATGAAAACTGCATGTCTATGCTAGAGTCCTACGTGGTGTTACTGTATGAACGAACCTGCACAGAAACTAGTTTTGACTCTGCCAGAAAACATATCTTCAGTACCAAAACCAGGTCCATCGAAGCCATACCAGCCACAGGAGCTGTTGCAACACACAAAAACGGCTATATTATACCAAGGTGGACATGTGTGGGGACAGGCACATGTCCCTACTCCAGAACGCCCTTCGCCAGACACCTGCGGATGGCGTAAGAGTGCCACACACACAAGGATGGGAACCACTGTGGACATTATTCCCAGTAGCAGCGGCGTCATGTTCCGAGTTGCTACGCTGTGGATGCCAGAAAGGGTGCACGGGACTATGCAAGTGTGTCTTGCCTGCTCTGAAATGCACATCACTATGCCGTTGCAATTGTAACTGTAACCACAATGATTCCAATTAAGTGTTGTTTCAATATGACATGTACAGAACAGTTTGTTTTGTCAGACAACATATTATACAAGGACACTTCAACTATGGTTTTATGTCAACTAGTTGGGAAGATATGACATTTGGTAGATATTCACAATTCATCTCGAATGTTACAATTAACCTGGGCCCTATCTTAAAATATATGCATTTTTCAATGAACTGATGACACCATTGGATTCGGCATGTCTGAAAACATATACAAAGACACTTTATTCATGTTTTTATGTTAATTATTCACAAAGATACGACAATTAATAGATATTTAGATTCGGGCGGCGGCCATTTTGGATTTTCCCATGTTACGGGCGTCACACGGGCGTCGTGGCCTCAGTACTCGATCGGTTCCATGAAGAACCGGCACTTCTTCAAATTGATCCGCAGATCCTTCTCTGTCAGCCTCCTGAATACTGCTTCCAGGTTTTCCAGATGCTCAGTGTCAGACTTCCCCGTGACGATGGTATCATCCAACATCACCTCCAGGCCAGGGATTCCTTGTAAAGTCTGCTCCATTGCTCTCTGCCATATCGAAGGTCCGTCTTGATCCCGAACGGCAACCTATTATATTGAAACAGCCCCTTGTGCGTGTTGATTGTGAAGTATTGTTTAGAGTCCTCCTCTACGTCCATCTGCAGGTAAGCATTCTTGAGGTCAATTTTGGCGAACCTCTTACCTCCGGCCATCTTTGCGAAAATATCTTCGATGCGTAGTAGCGGAAATTTATCTTCCCGGAGCACCTTTGATTTTTATTAGCTTCTTTTGTGTTGATTCCGATCGCAAACCCAACACGGTGTCGGTGCATGAATCAATATGTCATCGATGAAGATCTCTACCCTGTCTATATCGCCAAACATGTCAGCTATTCTCACGTGGAAGACTTCTGGCGCTGAACTTATTCCATATGGAAGTCTGGGATATCGATACCTCCCGAAGGGTGTCGCGACTGTGGTCAGATACGAGCTCTCCGTATCCAATGCGATTTGCATGAAGCCTGATGTTGCGTCAAGTGTATTGAAATACCTTGAGCTGTGCAGTTTTGCAAATATCTCCTCAGCAAAGTGCTCTCGCTTTATAGCGGCATTGAGTGATCGTGGATCTAAACATATCCTTAATGACTGATGTGGCTTCATCACCGTTACTAATGGATTGACCCATTCCGTTCGTTCCGTGTCCTTGGTTATCAGCTGATTTTTCTTCCATTTCTGTCAACTGTGCTTTAAACTGGCTTTGCAATTTAAATGGAACACGTCGCGCTGGGTGAACTACTGACTTAGCATCACTCCTCAGTTGGATGTGGTGTTCCCCTTTTAGACAGCCCAGTCCACGGAATACATCACGGTAATCATCTACTAGTTAACCTGCACTGGTCACTCCGTCGATTCTTGAGATTAACTCCAGTTCCACACTGCTCTGTAAGGCCAATAATATTATAGTTGGCGCATTTCCTTGAACAATGACGAAATCGACGGGATAGTACCTCTGCTTGTATTCAGCTGTGACGTCATGTGACTGTAATGGCTACCTCTATAGTTCTACCATTCCCGGAAGTGTGTCGACGAATAGACTTCCGACGCCTGCGGTAGATAGCGTTACTCTAAATAGTTACATTGATGTCCGTTGCGTGGCGCTAGAAGTCGCCTATGTCTCATGACCGCGTCCACTATTATTTATACGAACTAGTCACTCCCAAACTGTCACTAGGTGGCGCTTCTTGGTAGAGCAATACACGAACTGATTACCACAGACTGACATATAGAGTCACTAGGTGGCGCTTCCGTCAAACTATGACATGAATGATAGGTAAAATTGTACAATTATGCATAAGGGATACAAGTCAATACGTTCAATATGGTATGTATTCTAGTTCAAATGCACGAGGTACACTTGTCTAGTCCAGTACACTTGTCTATGTGACGTTATTGACCTCGTTACATAGTTCACCACATAACTACCAGTGGTGCTTACAGACACGTGGTGCTATTCACTAATGGATTATTGTTTAATTTCGAATTGTAAAGGAGAGGTTCCGAGGGAAGAATGACTGATTCATGGCTATCGCCATGCGTACTAGAGGACATTAATAGATCAAGTTAGTTACAAATATAGGCGTTACGAGGACTTTAGTCAATTTCTAACGTTAAACCTATAGGGCGTAATAGCTTGAAAGGGAACTAATTGACAGTAATTTATTATGATTGACCTCAGTGGATTATTGCCAACTACTGTTCAGGGTGTTCTGAGTTGATGCTACTCTGTCTAGATACAGGGAGTCTACTCTGACCAGATTACGTCAGATAGTTTAACACCTGCCTCTAGAAAAACTGTCAAACAGTCTTTAATCACTGCAGTTGAATTAACGTCTTCGGTCGCGCAATTGTCTAATCAAGCAGTTTGTCGGTTTTAACAATATATGATGAATTTGTGTGCCTGACCGCCAATATATATATATATATATATATATATATATATATATATATATATATATATATATATATATAATATACGTACCACGCGTACCTATTTAATGACATCACTGGACAAGATGATTTATATACGCGCAAGTTCCGAATGTCTGATAACCGAATTACAACCAGTTGGACCTAGTCTAAGTTTGGTTCTTGGAACTCATACATAAGGGATACAAGTCAATACTTTCAATGGGCAAACATGTTACTTATATACGATGTGGTTACTCCCAAATTGACGCGTAAAGTCACTATGTGGCGCTTCTGGTTAGGACAATAAGTTACTATGACATGAATGATAGGTAAGACTATAAAATGTATGCAAATGGAATACAAATCAACACGTTCAATATGCAAACATGTTACTTATACAAACTAGTCAACCCCAAACTGACATATAAAGTCTCTAGGTGGTGCTTCTTGCTAGGTCAATCTATGACAATGATACAAGTCTACCGCGATGAAAGGCTACCGAACTCGACGGTCGGCTTGATGGATGATGTAGCAGAATAGAAGAACTGTGAACTATATAAAAATTGGTACACCCTGCTGGTCATTGTACTCCACAACGAAGAACGATGAACATCGATAGTCAGTATCCGCTAAGAGAGGCCAAATTAGACACCAAATTTTGAAAAAAGATATGGTCACGTCAACGTTGCAACATAGATATAGCCGGATTAATCCATTTCGGTCGCTGTACCACAATACAGAAAGAAGTTAATGAGTTGCCAGTAAGTATATTTACATACACCACGTGTTGGTCTTGCCTGTATTTGTCCTTGAGGGTCACTACTCGTAGCATGCTACATATAGTACTACTCACCATTGAACGCATTGTAATGAATACGTACCTATTTACCGCCTCACGATAGATTCCTGCATTTTTTTGTAGCCGTCTCCTCTGCAAAACCTATGTACAACAGCCGACAAAGAGCAATCCCATGGAACAGATGCTAACAAGACTGAGCAACAACAAGCAACTGTTGTTAAGAACGAGCAACCGTACCAACAGGATTTGAAAACAAAGACATGTGGCAGCGGTATGGGGATGTTCCCAGTGCGACAAAAGTTTGAAGACCAAACATGGACTGAAGCAGCAAGTAGCTGTTCACACCGTGCACTATCCCTATTCGTGCCAATACTGTGGTCGTGGGTTTTTGGCAAAAAAACAACCTAAAAGGTCACATGGTGAAGCATACCGGCATTAAGGAATTTGTGTGCCGCCTTTGTAAAAAGGGGTTTAGCTATGGACGTACGCTGAAAGTACACGTGAAAAAATATAATGATGATTATTAGTTGAAGCCGCTTTGAAATTGTTTGTTCAAATATAGAAGACTAAAGAATATATATACGTTGTCGCTTTCATTTGTGATTAAATAAAGGTGTTGCGTACCTCATGAATATATTGACTTTGTTGTTTGTCACCTTCCTTATCACCCTAAGTCTTGTTATAAAAAAGCTCTATACTATGATATTGAAGGTCGTACACCTGTACGGTAAAGGGAAGTAGGGCTAAGTTGGTAAAGCGTTAAACTATGAAACCAAGGTTGTAGACATGTATGGTAAATGGAATAAATGCTGTCGTCCTTCAGTATGGAAAGGCTACAGATTTGTCTAGTTGAAACCGGTTTCGATGCACGTGGTACTATAGTAGTTGAACCAGTTGCGAGACACGCAGTACTACAATAGCTGAACCAGTTTCGAGACACAAAATTACAAACAACGTGATGGGAAGGTTGTAGACCTGTATGGTAACCAGAAATTACATAATTTGACCAATTTTTCTAGTTCATTACCTATTCGTCAGGATTTGACGTATTTTATAGTTCTAAATGTATAGGCTAGGGGGCGCTATACATGAAAATGGTCCACAACCTATGCAACATAAAAAAAACATACCATTGACCTATTTAATGTCACAATTCAACCTATTTTATGTACTTTATAATTCTAAATATATAGGCTAGGGGGCACTATGCCGGAAAAATGGTCCACCACCTATGCGACATAAGAAAATACACCATTGCGCATGAGCTATGACCTATTTATTCATGTCTTTGACCTAGTTTTATAGTAAAAGTATTCGCCAGGAAAAACTATTCGCCGAGGGCGCGCTATTTAGTTCATGACCTATCCGTTAGGATGCGCCACTTGACCTTGATCTTTGACCTTGACTTAGATTTTGACCTTCCACTATAAATGACGTCATTTCCACATTCCACCGACGGATAACGGATGCATACCACGTATGGGACGCGAAATACTACTTATTGTGTATTATATATTGTATTGGTAGGGTTTTCCGCATATAATAAACTGTGAAAACGTATAACCTGACTTATCATTAGTATGACTGAGTGACTGAACGTGTGCCCGTGTGCTTCCATGCCGACCGTTCGCCGCAAACGCTACACTAACCTACTTAGGCCAAGGTAAGCACCTTGTCCTATGCTAGGATAGGCAATATGACATATTATAATGTAAATAATAGTTACCGAAAAAGGGCAGTGTATTTTTGAGAATTTTTTTTTAATACAAAATTCACATGCTCTGACATAAGTGTATGTAAGTATGCAGATTTCCAGGTGTGATTATAGAAGCTGTTGACAGTAAAATGTTGTCTTTTCAGCTGATAATCATACAAAACGCTAACATGGCAATCAATGGTAAAACTAACTGTAGATCTACTCCTGCAGCGCCGAATCAAGGGTACGGTTAATCCAGGGTATTCTACATATCTAAGGCGCGACAAAGAGTGGCGCCCCGTTATGGAGAGTAGATAACCGAGGCTTGATACGTGAGACATAGACATAGTCATATACATAGTCATGGCATTAGCCATAGGAATAGCCATAAGCTATGGTTATATTCGCACCCCGTAGGGCCTACGCCAATTGTTCGTCGTTTTCTAATAATAAATTTAAATATTGCAAAGCAGTCTTCTGTGAAAACGGCGAAATATTATTATACTCGGAACACACGAAAGTATCCAATAGATGACAGCACTGAGCTTGCTGCAGATAGCGCCGCGTATTGGATCGTTAGTAGGACACTGCCACGTTTGTTAAGTTTACCGGCTGTGCGAATTACAAGGTATAACATTTTCTTTTCTTGATTTCTTCAAATCTAGTTGTATTGAGATTACAATTGGTTTCGATGCAACACTTTTTTTATCGATTCATATGTTGCAAAATGAATTGGTGTTTTCATAACACAATAATTCGTTGTATTATCGCCCATTTGTTTGGATCCATTTTGACAGTTTGGACATCGCTGTGTTTGTGTTCATTACATTAGGCTTAGTAATGTTTTGTTTACTTTTTATTTACTAGTGACTTCACCCAGTGATTTCGCCCGCAGTCTTTGGTGATCTTTGTAACTCAGTGACAGTAGCTTATATGATGACCCTCAATTTGGGACGTAAAAGAACCACTGGCACTGAGGACGACAAGCACCCTGGCAGTGACCACCCTCAGTGCCAGCATAGAAAGGTCGGCTTGGCGATAATGTTCTGAAAAGGCTGAGTAGTTGAATGAGACCTCATAAGACCATAACATTGTAACCACAAAAATATACAGACTACTCAGTTAATAGAACGTTGCCGAGTGCTGGAAACAACTAGAACTAGAAGTAGAATGAACAGGAAACTGAACAAGAGACATACAGTGTAGTCCAGACTTAGTCTTAGACTTAGAGTTAGAGAGCAGAGGTTAACTTAATAGTCTTAAAACGAATTTGTGGCACTGAATCTGAAATATCGTGTCCTAACGCTCTTGGCCTATTTTAATACACTTCATGGCCTCACACTGATTCACGTGACACTCGAACAAATTACACTGCGTAGATAGGACCCACGATTTTTGACGCAGGCGTCTTCGACGAGATCTGGATTTTGCCGGTATATTTTCGTAAGTACTTCACACAAAACAACTTTTGTAACAGTTTGTTTGCAGAAATTGGAAGGAATGTGTGTTAGAGATTTAGCACATCAATATCTTACGGAAGAATTTAATCAGGTTTTAGTAAAAATAGCAAAACACAATTGAACCGACGATTATTGCCCACACCAACATATTTTTTTAATTAAAACATGACATTTAGTATTATTTAACAACAACAATTTGCCTAGCCTGTTAGTTATCTAATAAAATGTGTACGTTAAATTCACCTAGCTATGGCATGGAAAACAAAAAATCACAAAAGTAACTAGGCTGATAATATTATAATCACCATTGATACTATTATAATGTGGCCAAATTCACTGGGTAGAATTATTCACCATGGGCTGAATTCACCAACACCCAGCGTGCCATCTAGATAAACCTTAAGACAACTATTTCTTCTTTACATTATACGACCAACATCAATTTGTTGATGATTCTGTCGTAGAGGCTTTTGAGAATGAGTCCTCCGCTCAGTGAGTCTACGTTTTTTCCATTTCCCTGCGTCGGATCTTTTACTTCCCCTGGCATAGACACCAGGTAGAAGGGACCAACAGCTTATAACATCTCTTCCAAAAGACACAGGCAATGTAGCGTGAATGAAATTGCCCAAGATTCGACACAGCAGCCGAACCAGTATCGAACCACTACCTGACTTCACCAGGATTCGAACCCCGGTCCCTCCGACAGTCCAGCACTCTAACTGCTCGAGCACTGCGCCCCACAATTTTCTTCTGAGTAGTCCCTGCAACGAACTGCATTCAGAAAGCTAGTCATTTGAGCCAAAGTGACAAGTTATCAAAATGACTTAAACAAATCAGGAAGTTTTATATATATATATATCAAATCCACACATGTGCATTCTTATAATTGTATTCACCCGCATCACTGTTTGAAATTACTTGACAATAATCACAGGAAGTATGTGCTGCATATCAGTGCTTTTAAAACTAATAGATATTACAACTATTATTAAGCCTGTTAGTCATTAAGCATTTAAGTAAAGATGTGTGAGATGACATCCAGACCCATGCTCTAGACTTTGAGTTACTACAGATGACAGTATATTGGGAAATACGATGTTTTAATTGTTACTTTCAGATACAAGTAAATTATGATGCAAGAAGTAGCCTCTGATGAGCAGGGAATGACTGATCACTTGGCAAATACAAACATTGCACAACAGCTACAAGAAGCTGCTAAGACAAATGTTACACAAGGTGAGAGAAGATGGGTAATCTACGACCCCCACAAATAGGACATAAAACCTATATATGTTTAAAAAATACCTCATATATGTTAAGATTCTTACCTTTTATATGTTAAATAAGTCGTTCGGAACTAAAAAGGTGACATGCATGTAATGTGTAAAACATAACTTAGCGATCATACGAATCATGTGCATGCAGTAAATACTATGGGAAAACACCCCGGGTTTCACAATCTTTGCAACATGAAATAGATGCTGACACGATAATGCTACCATCATGCCAATAGCACAACAATATGAATATTATTTGACAATTTTACACTATCATGACTAGGGCCCATTGATGGATGTAAGCTTGAGTAACTGCGAGCGCCTTATGGTGTTTATGTAACAATGCTGTGTGGTTTCTAACACTTGGTAAATGTTACTATCATGATTGTCAACTACCAAGGCATCCCGTCAGTTCACAGGAATTTTTGCTACTATTTATTATTATCTTTGTCATATGTGGCGTTACAAGACACATACAATTCATGAAAATTAGAGAAAATTAACGCCAACACCTGCAGCATATGCGGAAACTCAAACAAGTTGTATAAAGTGTTGCATGGTCACAGTGATATGACTAAGAAGGTTGTGTTTTCAGCTTCAAAGGAGGTTGGGGATGGCAGACCTCAGGGTTCATCCATGCCAGTCTCTGCTCTCCCTCCCCCCTCCCAGTTACCCTCACAGCTGACCTCACCGGCCCACCCCCTCCCACCCCCTGTCACCGGCTTTGTTGCAAGTGGAACGCCATCTAAGGTGGGTATACCTTGTGCGCCCTGTCCAAATGTCGGGATTTTTTAGAAACTTGGGAGCATATAATATTTCAAAGGAAACAAAACATAATACAATACAGATTTATTGTCCAGTAATAATAAAATACATTGGCTTGCTGAGCATAAAGAGAATGCAATGCATTGTTAGTAACCATGGTTAACATGGTTAATATAGGTAACACATACAAGAAATAAGTTAGTAGAAGTAATAGAAACAGAAAATAGTCCATAAATTTAGTGCAGTTTAAGACATGCGATGATAGGTGTTACTAAATGGCTGTTGCTTGGGTAATAACACATAAATTCACAAGGTATTCAACTAAATAGACACACATGCCCACAAACACGTATGTTCAACGGTCAGCTTGCATGTGATGAGTGCTTAACTCAAAGTTTGTTTAGACGTCTTATAACCTGGGGAAGGCATTTGTTTGGCTTGTGCACATAAAAGAGTTAATACAAACTAACCATTTGTAACTATAATAAAAAATCATGCTAGTGGTTTACTCAGAATGTGTTGTTAGTGTAGCATATGTACTAGTAAAATCTCATAATATTTCCTAAAAGCTGAAATATTGGGACACGCCCCCTAGTGATTGACCAGAAAGCGACAAGCTTATATCTGGCATTGGCCCAGCTGTGTCTCATTGGAGTCATGTCAGGCTCGAAATGTAGTAGTACAAATTGCACTGTGCAGGCACCTGTATTGGTTTCTTGGATTCCCTTCAATTCAGTAGCTATGGTACAGTTTTATATGTTAGTCAGGGATATGGGGACAGACCGGATAAAAGCACCAAACTTTTTCCACAGCTTCCTTAGTTTGGTAGCTTTAACTTTTTGGTTGGAGTCGGCAGTTATTTTGGGTGGGTCCATTATTTTTCACACCCTATCAAAAATCTGCTGTTTTACTACATTTCTCCATTGGATATGGATATAATCCGGGTAACGTCACCAAACCGTTTTCTCTGCTTTGTTTTGTTAATATCTAACTTTTTTTATTAGAGTCAGAACATTGTTTGGGTGGGTCCATTATTTTTCACCCGTATCATCCAAAATGTGCCATTTAAAAATATTTCTCCATTGCATATGGATACAATCAGGGTAACTTCACCAAATGTTTTTCTCTGCATCCTTTTGCTATTAACTTTAACTCACTGAACGGAATCAGAGCATTTGGGTAGGTCCATTATATTTCACCCCTAATCAATAAAAATTTTGGCCGTTTTACCACATTTCTCGATTGAATATGGGTACAGGCTGACTTACATCACGAACCATGTTTCTTTGATTCCATACGCTATTAACTTTGACTATTTGATAGGAGTTACCAATTTTTGTGGGTGGGTCCATAGTTTACCCCCGTTGAGCCGAGATATGCCGTTTTATTGGATTTCTCCATATTTCAGTACAGCATATATTATTTGGAAACGGCAAATCTAATAGAGAAAAATATATAAATATAATATGTAGATCTTTGCATCATTTCTTTAGTTTGCCATATGATACAGCTTTGTATCATAACTTATAAGAAATCATGGCTTTTTATAGCATTTGCGTCATTATTCAATTGACAATGTGGTGCTTTAAATTTAGCCTGCTTTTCCCTTATCCCTTGATAAACTGTAATATAACGGCATATATCAGTTCAATGGGGGGGTGAAAATGTATGGACCCACCTAAAATGTGCTGATGCCAATAAAAAAATTGAAATATCAGTGTTACGGGGAACAGCCAAAAATATGCTACGTTTGTCCGGTATGTAACCTATGTCATGGGAAAGTGTAATAAAATGACAGGGCTAAGGGTTCAGTGGGAGGGGGGGTGAGAAATTACGGACTCACCCAAAATATGTGCTAATTCTGATCAATCATTGAAATTGTGTTGTTCAAGGAAGCAGCAAAACAAGTTGGTGCTTTTATTCAGTAAGCCACATATACAGTGTACCTGGTAATCCCATGACAAAATGTAGTAAAAAGGTGTATTTCGGTCCAATAAGGGGTAACAAATGATGGACCCACTCAAACAATTTGCTACCTCCAATCAAAAAATGAAATATTATTTAACGAAGCAACACAAAATATTTGGCGCTTTTATCCGGTCTGTACTACATCCCCTGGAAAAATATAGTAATATGGCATATATATATTCAAAGGGGGGGTGAAAGCTTATGAACCCACACAATTTTTTTTAAATATTTGCTTTTAACTATTCTGAAACTATTGCAACCTTTGTAAAAAACTTGACTTATATAAATTTGTTTAAAACTGCATTCCCTACCCAAATCTTGGCAGTCCCTAGCATTAATGATGACTCTTGTGCATCCCTGATTATGATTTTGCCTTGATTGGAATGATTCTTGATATCTTGCACCTATGCGCTCAGATTCACGAGGATACAGTCTCTGTACAAGACTATTACAAGTTTATTACTGTATAGCATGCAGACGTAACAATTTAGTGGCAATGAATTATGCTGAAGAATTGTATTGACTAGTAAACTAATAACACTCAATGTGATGTCAGGCTATCCATTACAAATCACAATGGCGCGGTCCTTGCTTTTTAAAATCTGTGTTCATCAAAATTTTTCTAGTAAACTACTGGCATAATATTCTTTATTGCAGCTGCGTATATATATATATATATATATTATGTATCAGGCCTGGGGTAATAGTTATACGTAATAGTAATGATTATAAATATTGAAGTAATGGTAATAGGTTGAGCAAAAACTTAATGTAATAGTAATAGGAAGCAATGTAATAGTAATTGACCTATTACTTTTATATTAGTATTGAACATTTAAACTGAATTTCAACTACATAACAATTCCATTTGATTAGGTTGTAGATTCCACTAGTTTCTCCAGGTTTTATGGTTGTTCCCCCATGTCAACTTCAGCATGGCCCTGGTGAAGTTTTACCCTAGAGTTTTATGAGCATTTACATAGCAAGAGACACTGGTACAATGTGACTGTTGCATTGACTAAAGGGATTAAACTGGGCTTTCACTGCTTTGAAGCCAGTTCTGCCAAGTGCCAAATTGTCAACTACCATTTTCAAGAAGGCATATGGGTTTAGTGGCTGCCTCCATTGTGTGCACAATTCAGCCTAAACTACAGTGGGTGTCTGATGTATAGATCTATAGTTGAGCCAATAATTAACTGTCCACCAAGCACCAAGCAGCAGTAGAGCAATGTGGTTTAATTATACTGTAATCTAATCCACCTAGTTATGTGGCATTGACTATTGCTTTTGTCTTTAATTCAAAATGGAACATATATGTTCTATCCTTAGTCAATGTAGTTGGTAGATTGTACTAAATATGATATATACGATATATACAGGTGTAGATATATTTTGTTGTAAATATTTATGAATTTTTTATACTTTAGAATACTTCCCTGATGATGATGATGATGAAAATACTATACATTCTCAAATATTATTTCAAATACTTTCGGCGTGGGTATCAGTAAATGGCTAATTACACTTTGTATTCACCTGTCTTGTTTAACTTCTTGAGATTGAGTCAAACAATTGTACTTATTGTATTTATGCATACAGTGCATTACACCATAAACTATTCTGATGAAAAATGTAATAGTAATAGGAATTGCTTCAAATGTAATACAGTGTAGTAATATGAAGAATTCAGTACATAATAGTAATAGGAAGGAAACAAAGTAATAGTAATATATTACATTGCCTGTAATTGACCCAGGCCTGATATGTATATATATATATATATATATAAATTTTTATTAATTCTTAGATACATATATATATGCCCATTATGATTTGTTTTCTTTTAAATTAACTTAGTAATACATCTTGGCATTAGAAACTTTTATTTCTAAAAATGCTATTATATTTATGTCCAGTAGAACTGTGTATAATAGAGTTGCTTCTGTTCTGTAAATGCATAGACAGGGCATACAATTTTTAATATTATTTTGCATGTTGCTACTACAAGACTCGATTGATGGTTCAGAATAACAATTATGCTATTTAAACATATATTTAATGCTTCTTGTAATAGGATCTTGTCTTTCTGGCAAGTTCCGAAAAGGGTGGACTTCATTAATTAAAATAGTTTTGCCCGGTGTATTAGTTGTGTATTGTTTGTTGCGTGTTTGTTTTGTTTTCCTGTAAGTAGGCCCATTTATTTCAGTCATATGTGCCTTCTCCTGAAATGGCGAATCCCGCTGCCATTGCCAGCCCTCAGCAGGCGTACATGCTACCAACAGCAGACCCAGTCACACCACAAGGGTCAGTTGAATTGCTCATTTCTCTCGTCATAATCTTCTTCTTCCCCTTGCTCCCTTGTGGGGCGGGGTCCATGCCATTCAATTGCTTCCTCTGCCTTTCTTGTTATTTCCCCCCATCTCTGGCTGTTCGCAATCACCTTCCATTCTTGACTGCCCTCCCATCTCAGCTTTGGTCTTCCTCTTCGTCGTTTGCCAGCCTCTTCTGTAGTCCATGCTCTTTTTGACAGTCTGTCTTCGTTCATTCTTTGCACATGTCCTGCCCATCTTGTTCTGTTTCTGACTACTTTCATCATAGGTTTACTTTTCGTGCCAATATCCTCTCAGTTCCGTCATCTTCCTTCTGTCTTCTCGCGTTACTCTACATGTTCTTTGGTCAAATGACACACAACGTCAGGATGCCTTTGTGTTTGTAAATATTCGGACATCTTTTCTGGGAATTGTTTTTCTATACCAGTGTTTTCAGATGGCTGCACATTTAATTATTTTTACATGTTTGAAAACAATCGGTAATTAAAGTAAGTAAGTGATGCATACCTAAATGCATAATGCTGATTAAATTTGCAACTATTAATTATATTATTTGTTGTAAAACAGGTCCATGAGATATTATGTATTTGGGTTGGTGACATCGTGGTTAGATTATGAAACTCTCAGTCAGCAGATACCAGGTTCAAATCCTCATGTTGCTTTTCTTAAATTTTGCCACATTCGTTCACTCCAGCTACAGTTCACTCAGCTGTATGAATGAGTACCTGGCTATAGGCATTGGTGGATACTTGGGTATGAATAGTTTTTGTGCAGTAAAAAAGCTTTCGTTGAAATAACATACAAGGACAATAAATTGTGTTATGTTTCAGTGGCGCCACCTATGTAGCAGTGATGACACCACAGATGCCGTCCTCGACACAGTCACCGACCCAATACATGACTTCCCCTGGTGAGTAATAGACCCAATATATGACTTCCTCTAGTGAGTAATAAACCCAATACATGACCCCCTGGTCAGTCACAGACTCAATACATGACTCCCCCTTGTCATTCACAGACTCAATACATGGCTCCCCTTGGTCAGTCGTAGACCCAATACATGACTCCCCTTGACCAGTCATAGACCCAATACATGACTCCCCCTTGTCAGTCACAGACACAATACATGACTCCCCTTGACCAGTCATAGACCCAATACATGACTCCCCCTTGTCAGTCACAGACACAATACATGACTCCCCTTGACCAGTCATAGACCCAATACATGACTCCCCCGTGTCTGTCACAGACTCAAAATTCAGGATTCCCCTTGACCAATCATAGACCAAATACATGACCCCCCCTTGTCAGTCACATACATAATACATGACTCCCCTTGGTCAGTCATAGACTCAATACATGACTCCCTTTGGCCAGTCACATACTCAATATAAGACTCCCCATGGTCAGTCACATAGTCAATATATTACTCCCCCTGGTCAGTCATAGACCCAATAGATGACTCCCCTTGTCATTCACACACTCAATACACGACTACCCTTGGCCAGTCACATACTCAATAGATGATACATGACCCCCCCCTTGTCAGTCACAGACACAATACATGACTCCCCTTGGCCAGTCACATACTCAATACATGACTCCCCTTGGCCAGTCACATATTCAATACATGACTCCCCATTGTCAGTCACAGGCGCAATACATGACTCCTCTTGATCAGTCATAGACCCACTACATGACTCTCCCTTGTCAGTCACAGACTCAATACAAGACTCCCCTTCAAGACTCCCCTTGGTCAGTCACAGACTCAATACATGACTCCCCTTGGCCAGTCATACACCCAATACATGACTCCCCCTTATCAGTCACAGACATGATACATGACTCCTCTTGGTCAGTCATATACCCAGTACTCCCCCCATGTCCGTCACAGACTCAATAGAAAAATCCCCTTGGTCAGACACAGATTCAAAATTCAGGATTCCCCTTGACCAGTCATAGACCCAATACATGACCCCCCTTGTCAGTCACATACATAATACATGACTCCCCTTGGTCAGTCATAGACTCAATACATGACTCCCCCTGGTTAGTCGCAGACCCAATACGTGACACCTTGGTAGTCACAGACTCAATACATGACTCCCTTTGGCGGCCAGTCACATACTCAATAAATGACTCCCCTTGGTCAGTCACAGACCGAATAATGACTCACCTTGTCATTCACAGACTCAATACATGGCTCCCCTTGGTCAGTCATAGACCCAATAGAAAACTCCCCCTTGTCAGTCACAGACATAATACATGACTCCCCTTGGTCACTCTCAGACACAATACATGACTCCCCTTGTCATTCACAGACTCAATACATGACTCCCCTTGTCATTCACAGACTCAATACATGACTCCCCTTGTCATTCACAGACTCCATACATGACTCCCCTTGGCCAGTCACATACTCAATACATGACTCCCCTTGGCCAGTCATAGATTCAATACATGACTCCCCTTGGCCAGTCACAGACTCAATACATGACTCCCCTTGACCAGTCATAGACCCAGTACAAGACCCCCCCCTTTGTCAGTCACATACATAATACATGACTCCCATGGTCAGTCATATGCTGTCATTTGCAAAAGTTTAAGACCAGGCATGATTTTTTGAAGAAATTTAATAAAACTATGATTTGTTGGCCTTCACATAACATTATATCAGTTTATTTTGCCAAATAAACGTAATATGAAACTTTATGTCGTCCAAAAGTGTCAGTGTCTCTACTTTTCAGTATTTAGTGTGGCCTCCTTTGCTGTCAATGACCGCCTGGGTGCGACGTGGCATGCTAGAAACCAGAGATTCGCAGTACTCCTGGGTGATGTCGGTGACCCAAACGTCCTTGATAGGTTGTTTCAAGTTTTGAGCGCTTGATGGTTGTTTGTCTGCCACCTTATCCTTCATTAAAGTCCACAGGTTCTCAATGGGATTTAGATCTGGGCTGTTCCCGGGCCATTCCAGCACGAGATTTTGTTCTTCTTGAGGAAATCAGTGGCTACCTTGGATCGGTGACAAGGAGCGCCATCTTGCATGGAAATCGTACATTTATGGATGTCCATATGCAGTTTCAGCTTCTCTTTCAGCAACTCCACGTACCTAGGTCCATTCATAGTGGTGTTAGGTGGAATAAAATACAGACCAGAAGGGCCAAAACATGACATGGCACCCCAAATCATCTGACTTGGCGGGTGTTTCATTGTGGCTGCTGTATATTTCTCATCAAATCGCTTACCTACTGGCCGCCTAACGTGCCTCTTGCGAGGTATAAACTGTTGCATGATCAATTCATCTGAGAAAAACACTTTCTTCTACTGCGCGAGAGTCCAGTGGCGATGTCGTCTGGCAAAGTCCAGTCTCTTTTTTTCATCACAGGTGTCGTGGCTTCCGGGCCGGCTTGCGGGACTTGAGCCCAAATTCCTTGCTGAGACGTCTCGAAACAGTACTGAGACTTATTTCCGTACCTTTTAAGTGTAAAGCAGCCCAAATTTTCTTGCATGAGCTCATTGGCGAGCACATCATGATGTGTCTCATTGCGTGGTCATCCCTGAGCGTAGTTTTTCGTGGATGACCACTCCTTTAATAACTGTCACGAAAAGTGCCACCAGTATTGAATTTTAAGATGGCGTTGTGCACGGCTGTCTTGGAATAACGTAATTTAGCTCTAATGTCTCTTTCCGTATATCCTTCTCCATGTAGAGTCACTATTTGTGCCCTTAGAACCTCTGTCAAAGATGATTTTTTGCCCATTTCAGGGATGAAGACAAAACTGAAAAACACCTAATCGATACTGACAGCAGCAAACAAATAACCTGGAAGTACCTGCGTATTGCTTCAAGGCCCAAATAGGATGATGCAATCCAGACATTATCTGATGCAATCTGATGCCATACCATGAAATGCTTAAAAATCGTGCCTGGTCTTAAACTTTTGTAAGTGACTACTCAATACATGACTCCCTTTGGCCAGTTACATACGCAATACATGACTCACCATGGTCAGTCACAAACTCAATACATGACTCCCCTTGGTCAGTCACATACTCAATACATGATTCCCCTTGTCATTCACAGACTCAATACATGATTCCCCTTGGTCAGTCACATACTCAATACATGATTCCCCTTGTCATTCACAGACTCAATACATGATTCCCCTTGGTCAGTCACATACTCAATACATGACTCCCCTTGGTCAGTCACATACTCAATACATGACTCCCCTTGTCATTCACAGACTCAATACATGATTCCCCTTGGTCAGTCATAGACTCAATACATGACTCACCATGGTGAGTCACAGACTCAATACATAATAATAATAAGATAACTTCTATTGTGCCTAAATCCTTGGAAACCAAGCTCGGAGGCGCATCAAAACAAAAGGATTGGTCAATCTCAAAATCTATGAATAGTATTCCAGTTGTCAACAGATGGGTCAAGGCGCTAGGGAGCTACGGTGGATAAGGAAGGTTGTAAAGATAAGTGTTTAAATGACGACGGAATTTTGTAATATTTTCAACTGATCTAACACTAATATTTAACATGTTCATATAGGCGCACCAGTGCGCTGAGTTAATCTTACTCTGTTACAGTATTCTTAAGAAGAGTGTTTATATATCATATTTGTACTGAATTATTGTGTTTTAGAAATGGTGTCTTGGATTAAAGAAAGTTTCCATTTATTTTATCCTGGAATATAATTAAATAATTTTTGTTTAATCTCTACCTATGACAGAATTTTGAATTTGAACAACTATATCAACCACAAAGCATAATAAATATTTAAGTGTTCTTCCTATTAAAGGTGAATGATTCTGTTTGTAGTGCCGACACAGATGACCCATGATGCATCTGCATCAATTGACCTGCAAGTCGAGACAGGTCCAATGTACCCCGCCCCAGGGGACATACATGGCACGGGGGGTTTCATGGGCTGGTTCAGTAGCGGAATCATGGGCAAAGTCATGGAGAAAACAAAGGTATGAAGAATAAAAAAATATTCATGGAATCTTTTTCAAACTAAAACTAAGACATGTATGTGGCATGTCATATTTGCTTCTGCTGTAACAAAATAAGTGTTGACTATTTTACATTCAGCTTAGGATACTCAGATAAAATGTGAATGCATTCCTTAAAATTGAGGTTAAACTAACCCTGCTCTGCTCAGCAAACACAAACTTAACCTGTGTCAATTATCAGTGAAGATACATTTAGTTGTTCATTCCATCTCTGCTGTGTCATCCTACAACTATTTGTTTCTACAATAATTTGTTATAAAGAATGGCATGAACAAAGAACCAACACATCTAATTGATGTCATGAGAGAGTTAAGCTATCTGCAGATATGAACATGTTCTGTATGAATACCCATGAAAATGTTCATAAAATTTGAAGAAATGTAATAACACAATTTTCTTAGTACACAACTAGAAATTTTTGACTCACAATCAACGTTTCAACCACCTTTGGCGGCCTTCATCGGGATGTGTTCTTCTTCTGCTCGTAAAAAATATTAGTACAGCCAAAAGACAAAGTGGAAAACATTAAGATGACTGGCTGTGTATACCAAATCGCCTATAAGACCTGCAACAACACATACATTGGTGAAGTGGGGAGAACATTTGGCACAAGGCTAGAACAACATAAGAAAGAAGTTGAAACTATAACAACCAGACGTTTCACTCGAGAAAAAAAGAAAGTCTCGACAAACATCGAACACAAGTCAGCAATAACTGACCATGCGGTCAAAAACAGTCTCGCAGTCAGTAATAGATTGGGAAAGTGGCAGTGTGGTAGATAGAGAAAGAGACAGGTGTGTGATGGATTAAAGAAGTCCATCTGGATTAGAAAGACAACATCAACAGTGAATAAAGACGAGGGAGGACACAGACTGAGTCACGTGTGAGGCAGCCTCCTCACCACACCATATGGCAAGCTTAGGAAGAACAGTTCCTGATGAAGGCCGCCGAAAGTGGTTGAAATGTTGATTGTGAGTCAAAAAAAGTCTAGTTGTGTACTAAAAACACTGCCACCCTCCCAGTATGAATACCATGTATTGATGGATGCATGCATATATTTGTCCTCATTCTCACACCTTACTGAATCCATGTGCAAGGGGCACAAATGTTTTGTTTCTGATAGTAGTCTGTGGTTTACACACTTACACACTCCCATTAATGCAGCCACTTTGTGGTTATCTCTACACACTCCCACTAAAGTAGCCACTTTGTGGTTATCTACACACTCCCACTAAAGTAGCCACTTTGTGGTTATCTACACACCCACTAAAGTAGCCACCTTGTGGTTATCTTTACACACTCCCACTAAAGTAGCCACTTTGTGGTTATCTCTACACACTCCCACTAAAGTAGCCACTTTGTGGTTATCATTACACACTCCCACTAAAGTAGCCATCTTGTGGTTATCATTACACACTCCCACTAAAGTAGCCACCTTGTGGTTATCATTACACACTCCCACTAAAGTAGCCACCTTGTGGTTATCTACACACTCCCACTAAAGTACCCACTTTGTGGTTATCATTACACACTCCCACTAAAGTAGCCACCTTGTGATTATCTACACACTCCCACTAAAATAGCCAGCTTGTTGTTATCTTTACGCACTCCCACTAAAGTATCCACTTTGTGGTTATCTTTACATACTCCCACTAAAGCAGTTATCTTGTGGTTATCTTTACATACTCCCACTAAAACAACCACATTGTGGTTATCTTTACACACTCCCACTAAAGTAGCCACCTTGTGGTTATCTTTACATACTCCCTGTAAAGTAGCCACCTTGTGGTTATCTTTACACACTCCTACTAAAGAAGTCACATTGTGGTTATCTTTACACACTCCCACTAAAATAGCTACCTCGTGGTTTTCTTTACATACTCTCACTAAAGTAGTCACCTTGTGGATATCTTTACACACTCCCACTAAAGTAGCCACCTTGTGGTTATCTTTACATACTCCCTGTAAAGTAGCCACCTTGTGGTTATCTTTACACACTCCTACTAAAGAAGTCACATTGTGGTTATATTTACACATCTACTAAAGTAGCCACCTAGTGGTTATCTTTACACACTCCCACTAAAATAGCCACCTCGTGGTTTTCTTTACATACTCCTACTAAAGTAGTCACCTTGTGGATATCTTTACATACACACACTAAAATAGCCACCTCGTGGTTATCTTTACACACTCCCACTAACTTAGCAACCTTGTGGTTATCTTTACACGCTCCCACTAAAGTAGTCACCTTGTGGTTATCTTTACACACTCCCACTAAAGTAGCCACCTTTTGGTTATCTTTATATACTCCCACTAAAATAGCCACTTCGTGGTTAGCTTTACACACTACAACTAACTTAGCCACTTTGTGGTTATCTTTACACATCTTCTAAAGTAGCCACTGTGTGGTTATCTTTACACACTCCCACTAAAGTAGCCACCTTTGGGTTATCTTTACACACTCCTACTAAAGTTGCCACCTTTGGGTTATCTTTACACACTCCTACTAAAATAGTCACCTTGTAATTATCTTTACACACTCCCACTAAAGTAGTCACCTTGTGGATATCTTTACATACTCCCACTAAGTTAGCCACCTTGTGGATATCTTTATACACTTCCACTAAAGTAGCCCCCTTTGCGTTATCTTTACACACTCCTACTAAAGTAGTGACATTGTGTCAACACTGGTTGTGTCACCAAGGAGGCAAGTGTCACATGCCACTCACACTTCATAACCCATCTAATGCTAGATGGCAGCACTGGGTATTAAGACTGCTATAAGCTAGCTGTAAGAAACAATAATTTAAATACTGTAAACGTTATTGAGCTGAATGCTGTGTGACTGTGTAACTCTAGTACATGTCCAGTCTGTCTTACACAGAGACAGAACAGAACCTCTTTAAATGTTATGTGTACCTGAAGACTGAAAAATAGGCCTGATCATTCAGAAATCATCCAGTTGCATGCTGGTAATACAATGCAGCATGGCATTGTTTTTGTACAAAATATGCTACAGCACAAGTCCTGCAGCTCAAATTTTACAGGTGACAGCAGAAATCATGTGGCCAAACAATAGCTTGATTGTTTCTTGATTGTGGTACAGAATCATACACTAACAGTAATAAATAAAAAGTAAAATTAATGTGAAAATGAGTATTTGTAGGAAGTAAGACAAATCCTCTGTTTGTATAGTGATGACCATCTGATGGTGTCTTGTTTCCGATTAGAGTTCCGTTGAAACGATGATCACAACTTTGGATCCTGGAATGAAACAGGTTATTTGTGAGTATTATTTTATACATTCAATTCAATTATTTATTTCCAAGTAACAAAGAAAACTTCAAAGCATACAATTTTGTAAAACAGTTACAAATGGAAATGGAGGAAGATTGAAGTATAACACTTGACATGGCATCACAAAGAGACCACTTCCAGAAGCAGTTACAATTGTTTACAAAGATTACTTCTGAAGTCTTTCTCCGAACTATATAATCATTAAATGTGATGGTAATTTGTCCAATTTATTATTGAAATTACAATAGTTGACTCATTAACTATATTAAGTGCTGATTGCAAATGCAGGAATATTTTTCTGATGAACTCAAGCTTGCAAAAGTAATTCCTATCTTTAAGAAAGATGATCCACATTGTAAATATGAAGCATATATTATGTATTTTAGTATGAAGACACAAGTTTGAATTATATGAGCAAATTTGACATGTTTCAAATAACAACGAATGCTATAACCAAGGAAGGTGTATAAATAACAATGAATGCTATAACCAAGGAAGGTGTATAAATAACAATGAATGTTATAACCAAGGAAGGTGTATAAATAACAACGAATGCTATAACCAAGGAAGGTGTATAAATAACAACGAATGTTATAACCAAGGAAGGTGTATAAATAACAATGAATGCTATAACCAAGGAAGGTGTATAAATAACAACGAATGCTATAACCAAGGAAGGTGTATAAATAACAACGAATGTTATAACCAAGGAAGGTGTATAAATAACAACGAATGTTATAACCAAGGAAGGTGTATAAATAACAATGAATGTTATAACCAAGGAAGGTGTATAAATAACAACGAATGTTATAACCAAGGAAGGTGTATAAATAACAACGAATGCTATAACCAAGGAAGGTGTATAAATAACAACGAATGTTATAACCAAGGAAGGTGTATAAATAACAATGAATGTTATAACCAAGGAAGGTGTATAAATAACAACAAATGTTATAACAAAGGAAGGTGTATAAATAACAACGAATGCTATAACTAAGGAAGGTGTATAAATAACAACGAATGTTATAACCAAGGAAGGTGTATAAATAACAACGAATGTTATAACCAAGGAAGGTGTATAAATAACAACGAATGTTATAACCAAGGAAGGTGTATAAATACCAACGAATGTCATAACCAAGGAAGGTGTATAAATAACAACGAATGTTATAACCAAGGAAGGTGTATAAATAACAACGAATGCTATAACCAAGGAAGGTGTATAAATAACAACGAATGTTATAACCAAGGAAGGTGTATAAATAACAACGAATGTTATAACCAAGGAAGGTGTATAAATAACAACGAATGCTATAACCAAGGAAGGTGTATAAATAACAACGAATGTTATAACAAAGGAAGGTGTATAAATAACAACGAATGTTATAACCAAGGAAGGTGTATAAATAACAACGAATGTTATAACCAAGGAAGGTGTATAAATAACAACAAATGTTATAACAAAGGAAGGTGTATAAATAACAACAAATGTTATAACAAAGGAAGGTGTATAAATAACAACGAATGTTATAACCAAGGAAGGTGTATAAATAACAACGAATGTTATAACCAAGGAAGGTGTATAAATAACAACAAATGTTATAACAAAGGAAGGTGTATAAATAACAACGAATGCTATAACTAAGGAAGGTGTATAAATAACAACGAATGTTATAACCAAGGAAGGTGTATAAATAACAATGAATGTTATAACCAAGGAAGGTGTATAAATAACAACAAATGTTATAACAAAGGAAGGTGTATAAATAACAACGAATGCTATAACTAAGGAAGGTGTATAAATAACAACGAATGTTATAACCAAGGAAGGTGTATAAATAACAACGAATGTTATAACCAAGGAAGGTGTATAAATAACAACGAATGTTATAACCAAGGAAGGTGTATAAATAACAATGAATGTTATAACCAAGGAAGGTGTATAAATAACAACAAATGTTATAACAAAGGAAGGTGTATAAATAACAACGAATGCTATAACTAAGGAAGGTGTATAAATAACAACGCATGTTATAACCAAGGAAGGTGTATAAATAACAACGAATGTTATAACCAAGGAAGGTGTATAAATAACAACGAATGTTATAACCAAGGAAGGTGTATAAATAACAACAAATGTTATAACAAAGGAAGGTGTATAAATAACAACAAATGTTATAACAAAGGAAGGTGTATAAATAACAACGAATGTTATAACCAAGGAAGGTGTATAAATAACAACGAATGTTATAACCAAGGAAGGTGTATAAATAACAACAAATGTTATAACAAAGGAAGGTGTATAAATAACAACGAATGCTATAACTAAGGAAGGTGTATAAATAACAACGAATGTTATAACCAAGGAAGGTGTATAAATAACAATGAATGTTATAACCAAGGAAGGTGTATAAATAACAACAAATGTTATAACAAAGGAAGGTGTATAAATAACAACGAATGCTATAACTAAGGAAGGTGTATAAATAACAACGAATGTTATAACCAAGGAAGGTGTATAAATAACAACGAATGTTATAACCAAGGAAGGTGTATAAATAACAACGAATGTTATAACCAAGGAAGGTGTATAAATAACAATGAATGTTATAACCAAGGAAGGTGTATAAATAACAACAAATGTTATAACAAAGGAAGGTGTATAAATAACAACGAATGCTATAACTAAGGAAGGTGTATAAATAACAACGCATGTTATAACCAAGGAAGGTGTATAAATAACAACGCATGTTATAACCAAGGAAGGTGTATAAATAACAACGAATGTTATAACCAAGGAAGGTGTATAAATAACAACGAATGCTATAACTAAGGAAGGTGTACAAATAACAACGAATGTTATAACCAAGGAAGGTGTATAAATAACAACGCATGTTATAACCAAGGAAGGTGTATAAATAACAACGAATGTTATAACCAAGGAAGGTGTATAAATAACAACGAATGCTATAACTAAGGAAGGTGTACAAATAACAACGAATGTTATAACCAAGGAAGGTGTATAAATAACAACAAATGTTATAACCAAGGAAGGTGTATAAATAACAACGAATGTTATAACCAAGGAAGGTGTATAAATAACAACAAATGTTATAACCAAGGAAGGTGTATAAATAACAATGAATGTTATAACCAAGGAAGGTGTATAAATAACAACAAATGTTATAACAAAGGAAGGTGTATAAATAACAACGAATGCTATAACTAAGGAAGGTGTATAAATAACAACGAATGTTATAACCAAGGAAGGTGTATAAATAACAACGAATGTTATAACCAAGGAAGGTGTATAAATAACAACGAATGTTATAACCAAGGAAGGTGTATAAATAACAATGAATGTTATAACCAAGGAAGGTGTATAAATAACAACAAATGTTATAACAAAGGAAGGTGTATAAATAACAACGAATGCTATAACTAAGGAAGGTGTATAAATAACAACGCATGTTATAACCAAGGAAGGTGTATAAATAACAACGCATGTTATAACCAAGGAAGGTGTATAAATAACAACGAATGTTATAACCAAGGAAGGTGTATAAATAACAACGAATGCTATAACTAAGGAAGGTGTACAAATAACAACGAATGTTATAACCAAGGAAGGTGTATAAATAACAACGCATGTTATAACCAAGGAAGGTGTATAAATAACAACGAATGTTATAACCAAGGAAGGTGTATAAATAACAACGAATGCTATAACTAAGGAAGGTGTACAAATAACAACGAATGTTATAACCAAGGAAGGTGTATAAATAACAACGCATGTTATAACCAAGGAAGGTGTATAAATAACAACGAATGTTATAACCAAGGAAGGTGTATAAATAACAACAAATGTTATAACCAAGGAAGGTGTATAAATAACAACGAATGTTATAACCAAGGAAGGTGTATAAATAACAACGAATGTTATAACCAAGGAAGGTGTATAAATAACAACGCATGTTATAACCAAGGAAGGTGTATAAATAACAACGAATGTTATAACCAAGGAAGGTGTATAAATAACAACAAATGTTATAACCAAGGAAGGTGTATAAATAACAACGAATGTTATAACCAAGGAAGGTGTATAAATAACAACGAATGCTATAACTAAGGAAGGTGTACAAATAACAACGAATGTTATAACCAAGGAAGGTGTATAAATAACAACGCATGTTATAACCAAGGAAGGTGTATAAATAACAACGAATGTTATAACCAAGGAAGGTGTATAAATAACAACGAATGCTATAACTAAGGAAGGTGTACAAATAACAACGAATGTTATAACCAAGGAAGGTGTATAAATAACAACGCATGTTATAACCAAGGAAGGTGTATAAATAACAACGAATGTTATAACCAAGGAAGGTGTATAAATAACAACAAATGTTATAACCAAGGAAGGTGTATAAATAACAACGAATGTTATAACCAAGGAAGGTGTATAAATAACAACGAATGTTATAACCAAGGAAGGTGTATAAATAACAACGCATGTTATAACCAAGGAAGGTGTATAAATAACAACGAATGTTATAACCAAGGAAGGTGTATAAATAACAACAAATGTTATAACCAAGGAAGGTGTATAAATAACAACAAATGTTATAACCAAGGAAGGTGTATAAATAACAACGAATGTTATAACCAAGGAAGGTGTATAAATAACAACGAATGCTATAACTAAGGAAGGTGTACAAATAACAACGAATGTTATAACCAAGGAAGGTGTATAAATAACAACGCATGTTATAACCAAGGAAGGTGTATAAATAACAACGAATGTTATAACCAAGGAAGGTGTATAAATAACAACAAATGTTATAACCAAGGAAGGTGTATAAATAACAACGAATGTTATAACCAAGGAAGGTGTATAAATAACAACGAATGTTATAACCAAGGAAGGTGTATAAATAACAACGCATGTTATAACCAAGGAAGGTGTATAAATAACAACGAATGTTATAACCAAGGAAGGTGTATAAATAACAACAAATGTTATAACCAAGGAAGGTGTATAAATAACAACAAATGTTATAACCAAGGAAGGTGTATACATGACTTAGTCTTCATTGTACATATCATTCTAACTGCCGAAACTGTATCAGTTACAGCATATAGACATAACAATGAATCCACATAATCGGAGGCACTCACTGTAACAAGGTGTTGATACTAAATAAATTTAAACACATTTACAACAAATGAAACCCTACTTTGATGCAGTGATGATGTAGTTTAATAATTTGGTAAGAACATTGGATTTATTTTAAAAGTGAACAGTATTTATGTGAACCTGTACATTCCTCCTTCAGATGCAAGTATTTGCTGTTAGCAATACACTAGCAATTTAAACCTGTGAACAGTGTATACGTTTTCATTATGATTAAGCCCATACCCATGTCCATTAAGTATTTGTTGATAGTGCAAGAAATGCCTGTGTCGTTGCAGTAGACTGAATGTACGATGATGATTTATTCAATATAAAATGTTAACTTGTACATACGTAACATATAAATACAGGGTACATTAAATATAAAGGATGACACAAGAGAGTGCAAGCACTTCTTTCCATTGTGGTCCTTGGACAGACAAACAAAAACATGACACAGATATAAATAGAATATGACAAAATAACATACTAAAAAAACACTAATAAATAAATACTATAGTTACTGTTGAGTTGTCAAAAGACATTCATAATTATGGTATTAAGAAAGGAGGAACATTACCTCCTGAGTTTTTTTTAATTAAACACTTAACAAAAGTGTTTAAGTTTTTTTATTGATGACGCATCTTTTATGCGTCATCAATAAAAAAACTTAAACAAATATTATAAATAAAAAAATATAAAATACAGTTACCTCAAAAATAAGATTGAATTAAAAGTAAATAAATGAGCTGGCTTCCTGATCAGCCACTCATACGGGCTGATTGTGACATGTCTGTCTGTATGCAATGCTGGCCTCTAGTCCAGCGGGATCAAACTTTCTAATGACACATCTGACAGAGCTGGTGCACTCTTCATGCATGCATGCAAGTTGTCTTAATGAAGTTTCCAAAATGGCACCACCAGCAGAGGTGCATTTAATTGCCAATTTGCCATTTTGCTAAATACGGTGAACTTGTAAGCTGCCCTAATGGACAGCAATTCCCTGTTGGGGAGGCTTTGGGATTGTTGTCTCATTGTCAGGCGAGATCCTTTTAGTACGTACCTTTGTGTTGGCAATAACTTTAAATGAATCCACACCCTGGATGTATGCCTGTCAACTTGCTAGGTTGTCTACAAATGCAGAAATGTGCAAATTAGGTTGTGACATAAGTACAAATTGAGCTACAGTAAGCGACCGTAGATGATGACATATGGTGTGGTGTTCGTATAATCGAGCAAGTGAGCAGCACAACAAGTGAGCGGACAACAATCTCGCTACTGGCCGATGTGAGACTTGCACGAATTTCTACAACACGGAACAAGTCAGAATAAGCATCATAACATGCACGTGCCACTTGGACAGTCATGTTAAGTCCGGTGTCAGATGAGATTTACACCCGGGTGATATTTGGAGCCTCCTTTTAAATGTACTAATCATTATATTTCTTCATTATATATGTGTGTGATGTATTATTAATAGTCATAACAGGTTTGTGTGTATATACAGAGGCGCCCCCCAATATTTGTGGAGGGGGTCTGGGTCCCAGCATGTAGGGAAGGTTTGTGCATTTTTTTGTAATTTTTTTGTAGGTGGGAGGCTGGACATCAGTTGGCTAGCCTCATGTGGGGGTACAAATCAAGTTTTTCAGAAAGTGTGAAGAGCTTAAAAAAATTTGCAACGAAAAATGTTCACCAGCATTTCTAGATCTTGTCTGTCAAACTCCTTTTTTATAACTCTGCCTCCATATATATGACATAGACAAACAAAGAAGTTGTACACTGTTCAATAAGCACATGCCGCATACCCACTTGTTCTGGATCAAGAACAAGTGAATTAGTTCAATGTGACATCGTTAATTGCTATTTAATTTAATTTGCCCTTATTTATTGTAATTACCGTGGTCTATCAGTGACACTAGCCCTCACAGTTCTGAATAGTCCACTGCTGCACATGTACACGATAATAATATAACAAGACTTACCCCACCATGATGAGGGAAGTGGGTATATTTGAGGACTACAAGAATTATGGTAAAGTAAAGGGAAGTTCTTATATAAGGCAATATCCAGTCCTCAGGACTGCTCAAAGCGCCTTATACTACTCCCTGGCAAACCTGTTCAGTCAAACACAGTCTCAACTTCTCTGGGAAGCATTCAGCCATGCTGCAATTAATGCGCGAAGACTGTTCATACACAAATATCCACCACTGTCTTTAGCCAGGTACTCATACAGCTGAGTGAACTGGAGCATTGTAGAGTGAACAAACTTGCCCATGGTTCGACACGGCAACACAGGATTCGAACCTGGGTTCTCTTGGTTGAGAGGCTCCAGCCACTGCGATCCATGTGCGATGTATTAGTGAATCGAACATACTTTGCAACAGTAAATGTGATCTGCCTCATCGAAATGGGTATTAAGTTGCAAAATTGTGAGAGGCTTACTGTCCTGGTGACTGACCAACAGCAGGTGGACATTACCCTAATGGATGGAGCCTTGCATATGTAGGACTGCACAGTACGAAGATAATCCAGGATCTAGGAACATCAATAAATATACTGTCAAATGTTGAGAACAGGAGTGGCCACACGCCACTTTAAGTGGACATTTTAAGACTCATTCTAACAATGTTCTAGTGTGATATGAATGATTTTTGTTCTGAAGATTATCGCTCATTATCGCTCATTATCGCTCATTATTTGAAACATTGATACATGACCTTTATAGTTATCCTTTCTTTCAACTCCCTCAATGCAAACTGAATCGCACTAAGAAAACTCTTGTTCCCTCATCAATTAGACTAATGGATAAGTACCAATGTGTAGCTTCCTTCGTCCCCTCCATCTCTTCCAGTCTGACACTCAGGGAGCCTCAGATGATTTGTGATCTCAGATGCTTAGTGATTTGAGAGATGATTTAACTTATATAACTTAGTACTATTTTTATGTCTAAATTATGATTGTTTTGCATATCCATGAGCGTATGTGTGCTCGTGTGGCCTTGCGCACATACAGATTTGATGACCTTTTGTATTGCCTGTATGTCTGTTTTATGGTTCCACGGGACAAGAAAGTATTGTCATTGTCATTCAGGGTTCATTCACCAGTTGAGCTTATATTTGAGTTTATTTTGTTTGACTATTTCTTCGCTCACTGGTACATTTATGCATTCACCACTTCAAATACAGAAATTATTTGCCTTGGATAGTTTATGAAAATGTAGCCAATTTGCTAGCACAAAATAGAGTTAATATTTAATTAAGTTATAATTATGTTTAATTGAATTATTAGTGACTTATAAGCTTCCAAAATATGGACCACAATTAAAGATGATTTTGTGGATCAAACAGTGATGAACAACTCAATACTAATATACAGTAAACCTCGCCTAAGTTGGATTCGCCTAAGTCGGATCTTCACTCAACTCGGATAGAACTCCAAGGAACGGTTGATTTGTAATGTATTTCCCATAACAAATCTTCGTCTAAGACTAAGTCGGATTATGTAAGTCAGATATTCGCCTAACTCAGACTAACTAAGTTGGTCCATTTGATCCGAGATAATGTGTTTTTCCTCGCCTAAGTCGGATCGCAGTATTCAACAAAATCACTTGGTTGCTTGGAGTATATGTACCAAATGAACTAAAAAGTGAAACGGCTATTCCAAAAAATAACCCAGACAGCCACAGCAACATACGTAGGCGGCATGTCTTCACTCATCTAATCAGGGCCTCACCAGGATCAAATTTTTGCCAGTCCAAATTTTTGCCAGTCCAAATTTTTTTCTTACATGCTACAAAGCGCGGTCGGCCATGCGATCGGACGTATTGAATGAGAATTCCTAATTTGTATGTATATTTTTTGTTCAAAGCATGTGATTCACATTTTAATGCCACTTACAGTATAGCACATATAAGTTGTTTCATTAGAACACATTTAATTGCCACAATTTTCAAAACTGGATTTGTCTAAGGTGTTGAGCGTCAAGACGAGGATGAAGACAAAGCAGCTCCTTCGTTCAGAAACGTACGGAATAAGCTCCACGAGATGTATGGAGATGTTGTTTGCACGATGGACGACTGTGTTGGCGTGGACGAGACAGCAGAAACGTTGGCTACTCGAATCTCAGTGGCACACATGCTGCTGGGATATGTCATCTTCGGCTAATTCAGATTTTCGCGTAACTCGGATTAAATCACTCGGTCTGATTGAATTCGACTTAGGTGATGTTTACTGTACATAAATCCAATAACACTTGACGTTTCTATTATCCATCAAAAACTAATTTACTTTGGCCATGTTGGAAAAATCATCACGCTGGAAATGACTGAGGCAAAAACAGAAAAGAGGTCGACCCAGAACTAGATTAAATTAAAAACGTCATATGGATCATGTTAGTATTGTGAAATGTTTCAATCATGGACTTGGAAAGTCAAAATCCAATTTCAGATTTGTCACTCCTGTGTTTCAGTTATCTTGTTTTTTTAATTGAATGGTCTGAACCAGTGTTCTTGAATAATGAATGATCCTCGTTGCGGACCGTCACAGCAGCACTATCAGTGGTACATATGTGTCGAGGTTAATGCACCATCTATATTGCACCTAACTGTGTCCATGGTTACACCAATCAGAAGACATCACAGAGAGCGGATTGTCGTTTTAGTAAAGGTTAATTAAGTTGGATGATGATAGATCTATACAAATCTATACTTTCGTTATTCTACACAATGGAATAATTAATTATTATATTTATGATAAGTATTTTTACTTCTAGGTTTCTACTTTCGAACTTTTCACCACTATGCTTTGTGTATTTCATTTGTTCATCTAATTTGTTTGAATAAATGCTTCTGAGTTTTGAATCCATGACATAAACAACAGCTGTATGTTTTTCTTGCCCCATAAAACTTAGTAGAGGTAACCAAAGTCTGACGGACGGTACCAAATAATTATGAGCCTGCCTAATATGGATAGTGAATGCTGGCGCGAACTGGAAACTGCGCATACGTAAAGTTATGATGTCGATATATTGTCATTGTCATTTGTGATTAATAAAATATAATTCTACTGAAATAAATTCATGTAATTACATGACTCAGTCATATTAACAGGATTAATTAATGATTGTGTACATTATAAAGAGATGAAAATTCTCAAAGAATTGCTTTAAGTGTTGACACTGTTATACCTGCGAAGAAGTGCAAAGTGTTCCCAAACAACAAAACTTGGGTTTCTATACAACTGAAACAAGTATTGAATGACAAGAAAAAGGCTTATTTTCATGCAGGTTTAGCTGAGCGGAAGGAAGTTCAAATGACTGTCAGATCAGAAATTAGGAAAGCAAAAGTGATTTATAAAAATAGAACTGAAGTTTAAAACAGGTGATATGAGAACAGTCTGGGAGGGCATTAAGACTATGAGTGACTTGCAGCAAAATGGACAGAACTCCAATTGCTTATTACCCTTGGGGTTAAAGATGACTGGGTATTTGCAGAGAATATGAATTCTTTCTGATCTCGTTTTGACACACATGATTGTCGTTCTGTCATTGACAATATTATGAGTTCCACCAAGGCAGATGGTAAACTTGAAGGAAAAGATATGTTGAGAGTATTCCTGTGTACTAATGTCAGGAAAAGTTCTGGTCCTGATGGCATTTCCGGTCAGGTTTTGAAGTATTGTGCCAGCCAGTTGTCTGGTATCTTCCATTTCATCTTCTAGGCCTCTCTTAGCTTACAAAAATCCCTATCTTGTGGATAACGTCAACTGTAGTTCCTGTCCCCAAAAAAGCTCGTCCTGCCGGCCCAAATGATTTTCCTCCAGTAGCGTTAACATCGCACGTAATGAAGAGTTTTGAAAAATTGTCATAACCATGATCATGAACCATATACAGTCCATCTTCTAGACACTCTGCAGTTGCATATCGGCCGGGGCGGGGAGAGGAATGGAGGATGCAGTCGCTACTCTGATAAACATTGTAATCTCTCATCTTGAGAAGGCCAAAACTCATGCCAGAATTATCTACCTTGATATGAGTTCTGCCTTTAAAACTATGCAGCCTCACCTGCTTTTTCAAAAACTTATTTCTGAGTTTTAACTTCAGTCTGACTTGGCCCTAGGGTACTTGATTTTGTGGTGGGGAGACCCCAACAGGTTCCGATCATGTAAATAACACCAAGTGTGAATGTTGTGTCCACTGGCTCACCCCAAGGATATGTCTTATCTCGCCTGTTCATTTTGTATAGAAATGACCGTAGGAGCATCTCTAGGTTTTTTTTATTAAATTCTCAGATGACGCAGCGTTACTCAGTTTATTGTTTATCGATGAGGTTGGCCACGGTCCTGTTTTAGAAGACTGTTGAACGGTGTGATAAATTGTACTTGTGCCTGAATGCAACAAAAACCAAAGATATGTTCATTGACTTTAGGAAAGACCTTCCACCCCAGACTGACACTGTCATCCATGATGATGGGACCATCACTGCGATGTTAAGTGTAAGAAATGCCAGCAGCGTCTATACTGCCTGAGGAATCTTCAATCTTTTAACACTGACAATTCTGTTTTATTCATGTTTTATAAGTCATTTATCCATAGTGTTTTAATGTTTTCTTGTATCTGTTGGTTTGGGAACGTCAGACAAAAAGACAAGTATAATCTGCAGTGCCTGGTAAATATCAGTAGTAAAGTGACCAGTGTGAAACAATCCACCGTCACTGCTCTTTATGAAAAGCAGGTATTGCAAAAAGCCACTCGCATTCTAGCTGATAACATGCATATTTTGCACAGAGAATACGTCCATCTGCCATCGTCCAGATGGTTTAGAACTGTCACATGCAGAACAAACAGGATGTCTTGGTAGTTGACAGTCGTGATAGCAATATTTACCAAATGTTAGAAAACACACAGCATCGTTACATAAACACCATAAGGCGCTCGCTGATACTTGTTGTTTGTTCAGAATGATGAAGGTCGGAGAGAATGTGAAGTTCACATCCATCGATAGGCCCTAGTCATGATAATGAAGAATTGTTAAATAATATTCATATTGTTATACTATTGGCATGAGAGTAGACATTATTGTGTCAGCGTCTACTCCATGTTGCCAAGTCTATGATGCATGGGCCGTTTTCCTGAAGTATTTGCTGCGTGATTGTTAGGGTCTGTTTCTTATATTACGCATTCGCACAATACATTTTGCAACTGATTTCCTCCATAAAAGGTGAGAATCTTGACATTTTGAAAAAATATAGGTCTTACGTCCTACTATAGGGGTCGAAGATTAATCCCTGAGAGTCTGGCGCCAGACTCTCAAGGATTAATCTTTGACCCCTATAGTAAATTCCAGTATTGATTGTTGTTTTAAGTGTGCAATCCTGCGGGAAGATAATTTGAATAAATGTAGACTGAGGCAGACAGTTAAATACTGCTACAAGAGAACTACCGGTATGTCAACAGAAAACGGATCCATAATTTCAGTTTGATGGTTCATTATGTGAAGCGGGATGACACGGTGGTCTGGGGGGATTGCATACTTCATTTTGTCATTTACTTGCAACATTCTTATGGACTTTAGATGCAATACTAGCATCTTTCTGGTAATTGTGGTTAACTCTAAACATTTGTATTAAAGCATATCCATTTTAAAAAAGGGATATGCTTTGTAAAATGAAAGCATATCGTTCAAACGTAATGACTCATCTTTTCAGGTTCTTTAAATCAATCAGCGTGTGGTGCGTGTGGTGCGTGTGGTGCGTGTGGTGCGTGTAGTGCGTGTGGTGCATGTGTGTGTGCTGTGTGTGTGTGGCGTGCATGTGTGGTGTGTGCATGCGTGTACGTGCGTGCATGTGTGGTGTGTGTGACATGTGTGGCGTGCACGTGCATTGTGTGGTGTGAGTGGTGTGTGTTGTGAGTGTGCGTGTGTGCTTGCGTGGTGTGTGTTGTGAGTGTGCGTGTGTGCTTGCATGTGTGGTGTGTGTGTGGTGTGAGTGGTGTGTGTTGTGAGTGCGCGTGCGTGCGTGTGTGGTGTGTGTGTGGTGTGAGTGGTGTGTGTTGTGAGTGTGCGTGTGTGCTTGCATGTGTGGTGTGTGTGTGGTGTGAGTGGTGTGTGTTGTGAGTGCGCGTGCGTGCGTGGTGTGTGTGTGGTGTGTGTGGTGTGTGTGGTGTGAGTGGTGTGTGTTGTGAGTGTGCGTGTGTGCTTGCATGTGTGGTGTGTGTGTGTGGTGTGAGTGGTGTGTGTTGTGAGTGTGCGTGCGTGCGTGTGTGGTGTGTGTGTGGTGTGAGTGGTGTGTGTTGTGTGCGTGCGTGCGTGCATGTGTGGTGTGCTGTGGTATGCTGTATAGTGGGTGGGTGGATGGATGGGTATGTTCTAGACGGTCCAACATGTTCTAAATGTCCAGTACAAATACTTTGGGAAGATGTTTTCTATGTCTGTGTGTATGCAGCACCATTCAAGGGATGGACATTTTGGCTAGAATGTTGCTGATAGAAATGTGTCATTTCTGAACTTGCAGACTCGGGTGGAGAACTTGACATTGCTGTGACGTCCACAAAGGCAGTGAAGGTTGAAGCTGTGTGCCAAGCCTTTCAAGAGGTGTTTGGCCGAGCCAGCGTCACAGGCAAGGTGGGTACGACACACCAACAGACCGGTCAAGCAACCATTGAGGAACAATGGTCAAGGGGTAGAGCGCTGAACTGGTGGTCTATGGGACCAAGGTTCGAATCTTACTACTGACCACCGTTTTGAGACTTGGGTAATTTCGTTCACCCTACATTGCCTGAGTCTTTCCAAAGAGACGACAAGCCATTGGTCCCTTCTATCTGGTGTCTATGCCAGGCAGGGGCATCGTCAGAGACCCTTCTGCCCATCTTTAAGATTGGCAGATGACTGACCAAGACCAGTAATTACAACTTATAAGACAGGTGGAATTTGGTCACTAAATTAAATGATATTTCCAAGTCTAAGGAACCGAATGAATGACTGATTGGCCCAATGGGTAGTGAAGCCAATCTAATGGATCAGTATTAATTAATATATAAATGGCTCAAATGGCACTGGTTTCTCATTGAAAAAACAAACTAAACAGGCCCAGAATGGCACAAGCTTTCACGCACTAAATGGCACATTTTTTATTAGCCAAGACGGGCAAAAAATATTTCTGCCTAAGGGCCTGATGCAGGGAGTAAATGTGTTACCTGCAGTGGACTCTAGAAAAAACTCTGAAAACCAAGCTGGACAATACTCTATCCACATACCTGTGGCTAACACGGGGTGATGGGCCACTAGAGCTAGTCATAAGAAGAATAAGGTTACTTGAGGAGTGTCACGCTTTGTTACATTTGTTTCAAGTAGTTTGTCTCTTTGCTTTGCTACATGCCAATAATAATGACAAACTTCTACAGCGCCTAAATCCCAAGGAATCTGAGCTCATACAAGAATACAAGAATCGTTAGGCAAAATCATTAACATGGACAAGCAAGAGTCGTCATTAGAGCAAGGGACTGCCGAAGGTTAGGGTGGGAATGCAATTTCAAATAAATAAGTCTTCAGTTTATAGTCCTTTGGGTCAAAGGTCCAACGGACTTATGCCATCACTCTGCATCCACTGTGTGCCGTCTGCCGTCAGCTGCCATATATCTCAGAAACCGTTCAGCAACTTTTTCTCTAATTTTGCATAGACATCTTAGGGTAGTGCCACTATACACAAGAAATCTGTATTTGATTGAATCATTCTAAGGGCACCTCAGTGCCCCCCAAAATGCAATTTTGTTTTTAAAAAATTTGCCTGTTTCCTTACTACTGTGGCAGAACCTGAGCAGACGTGTATTGCACTAGCTCTGCCTGCCATTGTCCCAGGAACAGAATGAATGCCTCAATGTGGACTGTGACTAATGTGTGCAGCTTTAACCCAGTAGACCCGGCCAGTTAACCCATGCTGCTGCTATAGATTTCACCATTTCTGGGTGCCTGCAGGTTTTAAGCTGTATCTTCAAAACTATTGATTTTTAGTCCTTTGGCCGAAGGTCCAAGGGACTATTCTGCCGTGCAATGACAAAAGGGTGCAAGTGACATTTTTACCAAAAATGAGTTATCATCACAATCGTACATTTTGGAGCAAGTGCCATCTTATCATATAGTAAATAACACAGTTTAGCTCTTAGATTGGCTAGAAATGACAAGGCACAAGGGTGCAAGTGACAATGGAATTGTATTTTACAATGACAAAAGGGAGTAACTGAATGTCCAATAGCGCGACGCGTTATTAGGACAAAACATCCAATCAGTGCGCTGCTCTCCTACTCAGTGACGCGGGAGAAAAAGCTACCATGAATTTTACGAATATATTTTGCGATTTGATGCATGAGTGAGTACATGACACTATATATATATATATATATATATATACATATATATATAATACTCCTAACAGCTGCGTACGCAGACCAAATATGCACTAGGCGCCGCAGATCAAAGGCAAAGCCAGTTTGCCGAATGTGTTGACCCATGGTTGCGTGGATAGTATCTTTTATTTTAACAATTATAAATTTTAATATAGCGTATGCTGCCTTTAGGATTATATATATATATATGCATACATGTTATGTGTTGTATGTTAACACAGTGGTGTGTGTACACACATGTATATTATTATAATACAATGATATATTTCTAAACGATAACTACTCATGCCAATAATTATTATCACCCGTCGCCATTAGTTCAGCATCAATACCAAGTTTAACACATTTCTTAAATTACTTTATTAGTGTAGCAGTTATCCTACGTATACGAATGAGTAGAACATATTTGCGTATTTCATGACTTTGTCTTAATGTATAATTGTAGAAGAACTTTTTTAACGGCTGCTAAAATAGGATTTTATAAATATCACGAATTATGGCGCAACGTTTATTAATTAACACGTAAATTGGAAATAGACGCTGCCCGAACTTTAGGCATTTCCAAATTTAAACAAAAAAACACATTACTAAATTCTAAATATTCGCATTGTATAAGACAATTTGTTACATATCTCTGTCACGAGTCATGCTTCCTTCTTTCTTAAGGGGCATTATTCAAGGCTCTGATACGAACTCATTGAACCATGGCCATGAAGTATTTGATGACAGGCCTCATCAAGCCGAAGCCAGGCTGCCTGAAAATGAGAATGATTCCCATCAAGCAAGGAAGCGTGCTCGTACTACGTACGAGAAGGATGCAATGCAGCTGGAGAAACACCGAATGTTGGCTGGCTGCAATTGTAAAAAGAAGTGTCTTGAGAAAGTGAATGAAGGAAGGCAGAGTATACATACACAGTTTTGGAGTATGTCCTATGATGCACGTCGGGCTTGGATTGCAAGCAACATCAGAGAAGCAGCTACAAAGCGTCCGCAAGAAGAGATTGAAGGCGTTTACATTCGCACTTGCAGTCGCTATTACAAGCTACCAAATGAGAGTGGGCAAGATGTGTTCGTATGCAAACGATTTTTCCTTGCCACATTGGGCTACAACAGCGACAAGGTGGTCGTGGCTGCAATGAGCCGCGAAGAAAACGCCACCCCACCTCGCGACAAACGAGGAAAACATGTTCCTCCGCACAAACTGAGCAACGAAGGAAAAGAGAAGATAAAGGAACACATAATGTCATTCAATCCAGCTGTCAGTCACCACAGCCGAGAACACGCGCCTCTAAGGCGATACCTCCCACCGGAACTCTCAATTCGTGAAATGCATGCTGATTTCAAAACAACGCACCCAGGGATCGCTTGCTACGAAACATATCGGAAAGTTATCAGCGATATGAACATTAGCTTCACTAAACTAGGAGAAGAAGAGTGTGAGACCTGCATTGTGCATGAGAAACACAATCACGACAATAACGATCCTGCATTATGTCAGCAGTGTAATGATTGGAGAGTGCACATCGAGCGAGCACGGCTTAGTAGAAAGGCATACTACGATGACAGAGAAAAAGCACATGGTGACAAAGAAGCCCTCTTTTCCGTTGATATGCAGAAAATCATCATGCTGCCTCGGATGCCTGGGGTTAAAACATGCGTCTTCACAAAGCGCCTAGTGACATTCCACGAGACATTCGCGCCACTGGGTGGAAAGAGTGCTGGGAAGAGTGAACGTCCACTTGGAGTAGTATGGTCAATCAGCCAGAGGGCCCACACACCATCACTATGAAGTATCTTGAGAAAGGACACACTTTCATGTCAGCCGACTCCTTTCATGCACAGGTCGAGAAAGGTATGAGGTCAAAGAAGAATGTCTACGACATCTCGGATTTTGCAAGCGTTATAAGCAAATCTGGAACCGTCATTCTCTTGAATCATGCAGATTTTCATTCTTGGGAAAATGGTATCAGTTCGGCAAAATCTACGAAGAAGCCGATGTTGGGACACGTGAGCGTGGCACAATTCAGAAGGGGGTCAAGCAAACTCTTCTGGAAATGCGCGTTGACGGAAGATGAGTTCCAGTCGGGTGAATTCCTTATGAAAAGGATTGCGACACATCTTCTCGGAGGAGGAACGTTCGATGTGAAAGACAGACCTCGTGGTGTGCCACAGAGCAAGTGTGATGACATTGTGAGGAAGCTTGGTCCGTTGATGCCAGTGAACAGAGTTCTGTTCTGGAGCGGCCTGCCTATCAGTGACACTTCTGTCGACATGATTGACTCCGAGTGAAACAATGACGACTACCTTAACTGCCGTAGCTTTTGTTTCTATGCTGTTGTTTAATTGCTGCTTTAAAGCAAAATGTCAATTTAAATGTTAATACGAAACTGCAAGTTTGTCAATTGGTATCCCCGAGAGACATCATAGTAAATCGACTGACCGATTTAATTTGGTTTACCAGTCATTCAACTTAGTGATTAAAATTGTGTTTTAACGATTGTATACTGTCATTTTTCGATATCATTTTGCCATCTCCAGTTATAGTTTGTTCTGACATGATTTAGTTGCACTTGCTTCCTTTTGTCATAGAATTGTTTCGATATCGATCGCCTAATAAAATGACAAAAGGGAGTAAGTGACACTAAGTCACCAAACACTCTATAAAACCCGGAGTACTAGTCATTCTTATAAATACACATAATCAAGTAGTTCATGCAATTGGAAATAATTGCTGAGGCGTAATATGCAAAAGTGCGCAAAAGAAAAACGCGTTTTGTCCGATATCTCAAAAGCACCTCGTTGTCACTTGCACCCTTTTGCCATTGCACGGCAGTATTGCCATCACTCTGCGTCCGCCGTTTGACGTCCGCTGTCCGCCGTTAGCTGCCGTATCTCAGAAACCGTCCAGCAACTTTTTCTCTAATTTTGCATAGACATATCTTAGGGCACTGCCACTATGCACGAGAAATCTGTATTTCATTGAATCATTTTAAGGGCTCCCTAGGACTTCCAAGGACCCCAAAACTTGTAAAAATGTAACATTTTGCCTATTTTTTCAAAAACTGTTCAGCAACTTTTTTTCTAATTTTGCATAGATGTATCTTAGGGTGCTGCCACTATATACAAGGAATCTGTATTTGATTGAATCATTCTAAGGGCACCTAAGGGGGCCCCAAAGTGCAACAGTTTTACATTATCTAGTGATGTGGTTTTGAAAAGGGCCCTTGAGACCACCCCAACAGTAGATTTTGTTTATTGTGCCAGAAAGCTAGCAGCATGACTAAACTCTGCAGCCTAGTGCTATCGTTCCTTTGAGACCTTGACTAATCTTTAATTGGTCACAGGGCCCAGGCAGAGTAGACACACTCGACCCCTGTTAGACTGAATAGTTGCCTAAAACTTTTAAACTGTATCTTCAAAACTATTGATTTTCTATAATTGCAAGTTGTGTTTATTTTGATGTTCATTTAATTATTATAAAATGGTGTGACTGTGGTGTCTATTGGTTAAAGATGTATTGTCTGTAGAAACCTGTAGGTGACAAACATTGAAATATCCTACACTTTATTGATATCAAATGCATTCTGCTGTTCTGTTTACGCTTGCCATGCCTTGTGTAGACATGGTACTGTGTAAATCAATTGTATCAATATAGACTAATAATTAAATATTCACAACATAGTTGACATCTGAAACAACCAAATGTCAACCATTAGAAGAGTTGACTTAGTTCCGCTATACACAAGCAAGAAATCTGTATTTGATTGAATCATTCTAGTGTCATCAGCATATAGTAGAACATACATTTTCTCCATCATCATCACTAAGGTTGTTGTAAATTTCACCAGCTGCCATGTCAAGTCCGTTATAATTGTGACTAACAGTGTTCAAAATTATTCAGGTAAATAGCAAATAACAAAGGACAAGTTTTCTCCTTGCCATCCCTCTACATCACATGAGAAGACGGCTGACACAGCCTGGCCCTGATTTATACATGATTTAGCATTTTTGTACATGTTGTATACAACTTTCAACACATTACCATTAACACCGCATGAAATTATCTTGGACCACAGTGAGAACCGGTCTACTAAATCAAATGCTTTCTTATAATCGATGAAGGCACAATAAAGCCATTTGCATCGAGACAAATACAATTCAACCAATACCCCTATCTGAACACTGCCTGTTCTTCACCTATTACATTCGCTTTGTTTTGGTATGTGGTCAGTCTGGTGTTCTGAACAATCACTAAGGATTAATGAACACTTGTGCAGAATGTCACCCATTTGGCAGGTTTAATTGATCTATTCAGCAATGAGGACACTGCTTAGGCCTCACTCTGGACACTGTCACTCACAGTGTTGTGTATTGTCTTAGTTGGTGCATTGAGCTAATCTACTTGACCATGAATCAGTGGTGGCTCTGGTTGTGTTTTACACCCAGCTGTGGAGCTAAGATTCTCTGCCTGCTATTGTTTGATGGAAACTGTGACTAATGTGTAATTGGTCACTGGCAGTAGCTTGTGTCAACAGACAGCATTAAGCCACTAGACCCCTGATAAACTGGACAGTTGCCTGTAGGTTTTAAACTGTGTAAAACAGTGAGTCTACCTTTTGCTCTCAAATAATCTGTACTCTTAGTTTTACACATAAAGACATAATCTGACATAACTTGATAAGTCTTTGTAGCAGCACATTTGTACTTCCAGTGTATCATTGCAACATAACATACATATTACATACTGTGTGCCACATTTGAATGTTGTGCATGTAATATTTCCACGCAATCCATTTGCATATATAATGTAAAACTTCAACAGCCGTTTTCTTCATTTTCACTTTTTGACCCCTACCATGTTCAATGCTCCATAACTTCGCCAATTTTTGTAGCAGTCATAATTTTTGAAACCATGTAAAGCACCCTAACAAACCTTTACAATGATGTAGGAAAACAATGTTAAAATTTTTCCGACTTATCACTCATTTGGTCAGCCGGGGTCGCATATAGACGTATTACTCCAAAGGACTTCAGGGCCACTTGGCCCATTTTTGGAAATATGCCTTCTAGGCAGGGTTGATTTCCTGCCGAGCAGAAAGGTATTTCTGCCATGCCCAGGACAGAAATAGGGTAGAAAGTATTTCTGCCGGACGGAAACTGTTTATGCCTGGCAGAAACAGCAACAATAGGAAGTACAGGCCATTGATAGGCAAACGTGTTCTTTTTATAGAAAACGTCAGTTTCTTTCTGTACCTCTCTATGTGTGATAACTATTTGTCCTGCCCTGTTTACAATAAACAAGAAACATGACATCAATGACAAAAGGAAGATCACTGCCACTTAATTTGTGGATTATTATTATAAATTACTGCTCTGCTACTGCATGGTGGACAGTTAATTAATGGCTCAAGTTCATATACATCAGTACATACTGCATAATTGACTTCAAACTGTTTATGGATTCCCAAGTGGTGATCTAATACAAGACGCAGATTTTCTGGCAAGTTGAATCTCTTTATTGTCTGGACAGTACTTGAAGTCTGCTCACTTTTACTATTTGTTGAAATGTTATCAGAGGTAGTCAATAGAGTTTGAAGCCTTGTACTGGCTTTAGTAGTGGCAGTATTTGGTGAACTGGAGTATTTGTGTAGATGAAGTGGGAGAATGGTTGAGGGGTGCAATGAAGGTAACAAGTTGGGGTGAACATCACACGTGAAACTGGAATGTTTGTTGGTACTGACTGGAAAAAAAATTAATCTTTTGGGAGTTTCTGTCCTTAGGGCAAAAACTAGGGGAGAAAGGTATTTCTGCCGCTCGGGCAGAAAGTATTTCTGCCACACGGTTTCTGTCGCTCGGGCAGAAACGCGCCAACCCTGCTTCTAGGACTTACCTTTGTCTATGGTGAATTATGGTTTTAACCTTTTTCTCAGCAAATATTGCTGAGAAAAAGGTTAAAACATGTTTAGCCAAAATTATAAGGAATATTATTCAGATGTTTTACTATACATGTTCCAGCTATTACTTCACTCCAATTCAATCAGTATTATGTCATTAATTGCTATTGTTTTTAAGTCAAAATGCACATTATGTATATGTACCTTGTTAACAAATAAAGTTTTCTGATAGTTCATCGCTTTCTTCTTTCCATTCTGGAGGAGGGTGGTAGGGGCAATGAAAACAGAAAATGTGTGCACATTTTCTTAAACAACATTTAACTGTGCTACAAGCGAGATTGCAGCTCACCAACTCTCCTGCAAGGTTTCTACTACCACTGGAAATCAGCCTAAATAGCAGAGTATCGGGATCAAATTCAACAGTGTTTTTAATAACACATCTAATATATAAAATCTTCATGAAATTGTCAACTCGAACATTTTATTTCCAGGTGTATATTCACTGGCATGCATATAGTCACTACTAAAAATGTAAACATTTTACTTGTGTCATAACCCTTAATGATCTGTAACTATGATTCACCAGAAACGATTTCAGTAATAATTACAAAATCACAATATAGTCCAAAGGACTTCAGGGCCTCTTGGCCCATTTTTTTACCAAAGGTATCTATAGTCTCAGATGATTTTAAAGCGATACCATATAAAGCCCGCGTTACCTAGCTCAAGCTAATAGTTGAATGCACAGATAAAGCTGACACCACACGTAACATGGCAGACACGTTCCTTCATGTCGATCAATAAACTAGCTGTCCAGTGTTGGCACAAGTCACCTATCCATTCCATTGTTAGATGGAATGCCTCAGCCGGGGGTTTTGTATGCAAGATGTAGGGTCAGTGCTTTGTCCAGTAGTGTAACCGCTCTTGGGACATAGAACTAGTTAACAAGCATTTAAGAAGTTTATGTGATGGTAAATTTTGAGCTGTGGCTTAGACAGAGCCGTGTCTCTGGGAAAGGTCTCAGAGTAGGTCAGATGTTTTCTCTCATCATTCTTGGTGGTCACTGCTCAATTAAGCCAACATCTCCGTTATGGATTTTACTGGACTGACCAGAATAAACTTCACATGAGGAGGTCTGCATAGGCAATGGTTGAACTTAGAATTTAGTATTTTTACACAATTTTTCACCACTATTAAGATATATACGGAAAATATATCCTAAGAAATGTAATATTTCAATATGAGAAAAGAAGAAGCCATGTTCATACATAGTCAAATGAAGGTGTGAGAAGGAAATAATTACTAATTATGAAGTGAAACAAAGAGGTAACAGAAACACAAACATCTATTTGGTACATCGTTTTATACACTGATACGCTGAATGCGTGCATGCCCACATGCCAACATGCATAGTTTGCATACATGTTTGCACACACGAATGCACAGTAGGACATAAGAAACGCAACGCAAGACTCATCACCATCAAGACTCATCACCATCAAGACTCATCACCATCGTTTGTAATGCACAACTACTCTTCCTGTGAAGTGCCCTTTTTGCATAAGACACAGTGTTGATGTCTTTACGACCTTCTCTACTATGGCCAGTCATTAGTCATCCTTCAAGGTGTGTCCTTGTTGCGCAAGGAGCTGCCACACAGGGTATTGATTCTGTTGTTCACCCATTGCCCAGTGTACATTGCCATGTACACTGGTCACCACTGTGTCACACTCGACCAGTGGCAGCAGAATCACTGGTTACCAATGTTGTAGACATTGATTGTTTTGTAGATGCCTATTATCCTATTTGATGGTGACTGTTTGTTTCTTGTCTGTCATCTGTTGTGTGGTCAAAAGGCATCATGAGCATTGCACCGTATAATGTATGTATCGGCAGTTCTTAACCTTCTTGGGCTGCAACCCAAATGCTAGTCGCAATACATGCTTAGCGACCCACGCCTTCAATCAATTAATTTGTAATTAATATTAAAATACATAACGATAAAATAATTAAGAAATCAAAGAAAACCGGGACAATAAAGGACAATTTAAACAGTTACTGGAGACTTATGGCGACCCATTCCAAATGGCTAGGCAACCTAGGAGTTAAGAACCGTTGGTATGGAGCCATACGATACACAGCTCAAGTCATGACATCTTCTTCTATGACTTCTGTCATTTCTATGTCCCTCTGAAGAGTGACTGTTTGTGTCTTTATCTATCATGACGTCTTCTGCATGTCACCTCCATGTCCCTATGGAGAGTGACTGGATCTTTAGTTGTCATGATGTCTTTCTCTATGACTCCTGTCACCTCCATGTCCCTCTGGAGAGTGACTGGATCTTTGTCTGTCATTATGTCTTTCTCTATGACTCCTGTCACAGGTCTCCTTGTCCCTCTGGAGAATGTTTGTCAACTGTCATGACATCTTCTATGACTCCTGTCACCTCCATCTCTCTCTGGAGAGTGAGTATTTGGGTCTTTATCTGTTATGAATTCTTCTATGACTCCTGTCACCTCCATGTCTCTCTGGAGAGTGTTTGGGTCTTTATCTGTCATGACGTCATCCTTTATGACACCTGTCCACTTTACTATGTTTCCATTCAACATTTGTGTCTTCTTCATTAGGAGAACACAATTGAATAAACTAAAGATAACACTTGTCTTATATTCAGGAGAGCCAGCCCAGCATAGCTCCTCAGCCTGTTGGGTACACAGCAGCCTTGAAAGGAGCAGAGGAGAGAATAACCAACTTAAGGATGACAGGAGCGATACGTGAACAACAACCTGCTGTCTCCATAGAGAGTTTCATCATAGAACTGCTCCCAGACAAGTAAGTTTAGATTCAAGATTCAAAAACTGTATCGTCTGTTTAAAACATTGCATTAAAAACGTAACTTATCCTTTAGAGACACATTGAATTGCCAGTAATAAAATTGGCGCAAGTCATCTGCAAGACTTGAAGATGGGCAGAAGGGTCTCTGGCTAGACCCCTGTTTCAGATGGTGTTCTTATACTTGGTAGACTTACTTCATATGTTTGGTTGGTTACTCTCCTTTAGCCAGTGGGCAGAGACCTCAAATTCTTCTTAATGTGCTGAATGTGGCTGCTGTTATTGCTTCTTCTGGAAGCTTATTCCAAGAGTCGATGGTATGATTAGATCAAGTAAAGAATTTATGTGGGATATTTCCGTTGAAGCCACTGAGATATTTGTATAGGAAACATATTCAGCTGGTGGTCTTGCAATGCTCTCTTTTGAGTTTTCTCTTATATGTAACAAATATTATTCTATGCTGTTGAAAAGTTGATAAAATAATGGATACACATCTGAAATTCATTGTTCTTGTCCACCATGTGACATGAAAATGTCAAGTGTTTTACGAGTCAGGAGTTTATGCAAAACTTACGCATTTAGTGATATGTAGTTGCATTTTATAGTGCCGCAAGAGGACACTGTGTAGATGTTCCAGTTGTTGACATCCAGGGAGAGTTGATTGTGGGGTGGCACAAAGGGAGGGTTGAATGTGGGGTGACACACAGGGAGGGTTGAATGTGGGGTGACACACAGGGAGGGTTGAATGTGGGGTGACCTTTAGCATTACCTTATCCTCTACATGTGCTGAGTTGTTTCGTCCGAATGTTGAAGCTTTGTAGCATTGCTGATGGAAAAGACAACGTAAGACTGGATGTTCTCAACACGGCATTCACTGTCGAGTTCAACAACAAGTGATATTACATCTGCTGTGACAGAAAATAAATAATTAAAACAATTGACAATTCTGATAAGATCATCGTTTAGCTCCTAATAGTTATAGATTACTAGACAACGGGGAGCAATTAGGAACTAGCTGTGTTTAATGGACACAAGACAGCACGGTGCTATTCACAGGTTCAGTGTAAATGTTGTGTCTGACTGAGTGCAGGACCACACAGACACAAGGGGAAGATTTAACACTGGAAGTATCTCAGATATACATCTGTCCCTTACTGCTTCTGTGCCAATATATGTCCACTTAGCTCTTTTAGTCATTGCTGCGCACATCTATATTTAGTTTAAAACCAAGAACATTTGTTAAGATTCTAACAAAGGTTAACACAATTCCATGCCAAGTGAACATACCCTAGTTTACATACATTAAGAGTTCTGTTTTAATTACATACACATTCATTATCGATGCATTTGTTCAATACATTCCATTCACCTATATTGTTACTGCATATTATAATGATACTTTTTATAAGCTGATACTTATATATGTGTCACTTTATTTGACTTATTTATTTTATATTAACATATTTCAGATAATGATACCAATATCATTCACACTGCAGACTTGAATAATACTTGTTTCCCTCCATCAGCCATTAGGGTAGGCCATACTCATCTGAGCGAAGATAATATATGAATTATGATTTTTAGCTAGGCCTACACCCCTAGAAATGGAAACTTTGTGATTGATTTACAGCAGTGGTAGATTTCTTTGTTCATTCAAATGACAGCCGTACATACATCTCTGCAGACCGTGGCTCCGCTTTTCCGAATGCCAAGGACCCTGAGCATGTTTTAGTACCAAATTTCTAGGACTGTCGATCCACAGTTCTCATTGAATACATCTCACAAATACATCATTGTCTTGTGGGCTGATTAGACCCACTTGATAGATTAGACCCACTTGATAGCTATCTCTCTGCATAGAGCAAGGACCCATCAGCTCCGTCTTGTATACCATGCGGAGCAGGCTCCTCACTACAGTGGAGGAGGGGGGGCAGGGGCTTAGCCAAAGACCTGTCTGTCCGTCTTCAAGACTGGCCAAGATGGATAATTACAGTTGATCAGACAAGAGGAATTAAGAGAGTGCCAGCTGGCCACTAGATTAACTGATGGTTCCAAGTCTAAGGGCCCACATTAATGGCTATCATTGGCACAGCTGGTAGTGAAACAAATCAAATGGATCAGTATTAATTAAATAAATGTCTCAAATGACACTGGTTTGTCACTGCAAAAATTTAACTTGCCAAAAATGGCTGTGTTTGACGTGAATAGCTTCAATGCAAGGCATTCGCGTGCTAAAAGGCACACTTTTGATTAATTCAAGACTGACAAATGAGTATTTCTGGCTAAGAGGGCCTGTTGCAAATAGCAGTTTTAATTTTTTTATTAAGAGATAATGAAAAACACCTGTTTGCATATTTTTCAGATAAATTCACAATATATATATATATGCTTGTTAGAAATAAGTGTGCATAATCTCATGCCATGTCAACCGTATTACTGAAGATGTTTGTTTCTACTACAGGTGGTTTGACATGGGCTGTGTGATACTACGTGACCCGGTGTCAAACATTGAGCTTGAGGTGTTCACACAAGCCACGCCTGTACCCTCGGACTGCGTCATGCAGGTTCGTTGAACGAGCTTCACTTCATTCATAATTATAAGAGAGTCATCATTTGTAATTTAGTGTCTTTATCTAGCAGATTTCCAATTATCGCTGTGTAAAGTTGCAGGAATGTACACGTTATTCCCGACTGTCAGCCTAATTAATATAATATTCCTTTAAATACTGGTAATAGTACTTTTTTGGAATTTCAACAGTTGTTAACACAGTCATATGGCGTTCTCTGTTTTGGTAAAAGAAACACCAGTAAATAATGTGTATTTGGTAAGCATGTTAATTAGACCAGAATGAAAAATGTGTGACGAATGTGTGCAGAATGTATACAGAAGGAAGAATGTGTGAAGAAGGTAGGATGTGTGCAGAAGGAAGAATGTGTGCAGAAGGAAAAATGTGTGAAGAAGGAAGAATGTGTGCAGAAGGAAGAATGTGTGAAGAAGGCAGGATGTGTGCAGAAGGAAGAATGTGTGAAGAAGGAAGAATGTGTATAGAAGGAAGAATGTGTGCAGAAGGCAGGATGTGTGCAGAAGGAAGAATGTGTGCAGAAGGAAGAATGTGTGCAGAAGGCAGGATGTGTGCAGAAGGAAGAATGTGTATAGAAGGAAGAATGTGTGCAGAAGGCAGGATGTGTGCAGAAGGAAGAATGTGTGCAGAAGGAAGAATGTGTGCAGAAGGCAGGATGTGTGCAGAAGGAAGAATGTGTGCAGAAGGAAGAATGTGTGCAGAAGGCAGGATGTGTGCAGAAGGAAGAATGTGTGCAGAAGGAAGAATGTGTGAAGAAGGAAGAATGTGTGCAGAAGGAAGAATGTGTGCAGAAGGAGGAATGTGTGCAGAAGGAAGAATGTGTGCAGAAGGAAGAATGTGTGTAGAAGGAAGAATGTGTGAAGAAGGAAGAATGTGTGCAGAAGGAAGAATGTGTGAAGAAGGAAGAATGTGTGAAGAAGGAAGAATGTGTGAAGAAGGAGGAATGTGTGCAGAAGGAAGAATGTGTGCAGAAGGAGGAATGTGTGCAGAAGGAAGAATGTGTGCAGAACGTGTGAAGGAGGCAGGATGTATGCAGAAGGAAGAATGTATACAGAAGGAAGAATGTGTGAAGAAGGAAGAATGTGTGCAGAAGGAAGAATGTGTGCAGAAGGAAGAATGTGTGAAGAAGGCAGGATGTCTGCAGAAGGAAGAATGTTTGCAGAAGGAAGAATGTGTGAATAAGGAAGAATGTGTGAAGAAGTAAGAATATGTGCAGAAGGAAGAATGTGCGAAGAAGGAAGAATGTGTGTAGAAGGATGAATGTGTGCAGAAGGAAGCATGTATACAGACTGTGTACAGAAGGAAGAATGTGTGCAAAAGGAAGAATGTGTGCAGAAAGAAGAATGTGCGAAGAAGGAAGGATGTGTGAAGAAGGAAGAATGTGTGCAAAAGGAAGAATGTGTGCAGAAGGAAGAATGTATGCAGAAAGAAGAATGTGTATAGAAGGATGAATGTGTGCAGAAGGAAGCATGTATACAGACTGTGTACAGAGGGAAGAATGTGTGAAGAAGGAAGAATGTGTGCAGAAGGAAGAATGTATGCAGAAAGAAGAATGTGTGAAGAAGGAAGAATGTGTGAAGAAGGAAGAATGTGTGTAGAAGGAAGAATATGTGCAGAAGGAAAAATGTGTGAAGAAGTAAGAATGTGTGAAGAAGGAAGAATGGGTGCAGAAGGAAGAATGTGTATAGAAGGAAGAATGTATGCAGAATGTGTGCAGAAGGAAGAATGTGTGAAGAAGGAAGAATATGTGCAGAAGGGAAAATGTGTGAAGAAGGAAGAATGTGTGAAGAAGGAAGAATGTGTGAAGAAGGAAGAATGTGTGCAGAAAGAAGAATGTGTGAAGAAGGAAGAATGTGTATAGAAGGAAGAATATGTGCAGAAGGAAGAATGTGTGCAGAAGGAAGCATGTATACAGACTGTACAGAAGGAAGGATGCGTGCAGAAGGAAGAATGTGTGCAGAAAGAAGAATGTGTGAAGAAGGAAGAATGTGTGTAGAAGGAAGAATATGTGCAGAAGGAAGAATGTGTGAAGAAGGAAGAATGTGTATAGAAGGAAGAATGTATGCAGAATGTGTGCAGAAGGAAGAATGTATGCAGAATGTGTCCAAACAGCCTATACATTGCTAGTGTTGTGTGCTGCCAGGCCCAGGACCTGACCCCTGCTGACTACAACCTAAGATGGTCTGGTCTCGCGGTAACTGTTGGGTCTGTCATCCAACAGCGGACCATGGCTGCATCGCGGTCTGACTGGCAAGAAGCCTTGACAGGTGTCTCACGACGTCAGATGATCTACCTGGCCGCCAAGGTGCTGGCTGGCATGTACCAACGACGTCTCCAGTTGTAGGCTTATTCTTAGTCTGTTCTCTGTCTCTGTGTATTTACATCTAAGAGGTTGTGCATGTGGAAACCTGTAAACCAATGGTTTGTCGTTTGAATGTAGAGTCTTGGTGAAATTCAAACTCACCATTAAATTTACACACAAAAAAGATATTCCCTAAAATCTGCATCAGTATGCAGTTGGTTCAGGCGTCAGTGTGCAGATTATCTAAGCTGTGTGAAGTTAGTCTAAGCTGCACCAGTTTGCAGTTGGTTCAAACTGCACCAGTATGCAGTTGGTTTAGGGATCATCTCAGAACGTCAATGTCCGATATCAGACGTAATTACTTTCATCTGACGAAAGTTTGTAAAGGTTGATGTGATAATATAGCAACATTATCGGTCGATCTTCATCGATTAACTCTATCATTTGCCTATGTGCATTAACTTTGAATAAAAAAAAATTATTAATCTTGAAGACACAAGTCACTTTTGGTAAGCTAAAGCATTTTCTTCAGTGTCGCCATTTTTGTATTCGAACATCACATGATATAATCACCCAAATTCTGAATGCTATCCACCAGATGGTATCACATAAAAACGAATAAAAATTACTTAGACAGCATCAAATGGATAACAAAATGGTGCGATCAGTTTTTCCGAGTGCACTAACAAAGTGAGAGGATGGTAAAGTTCAAAACTATAAACATTGATGTCCGACACCAAGACAAAACTGCCTCTGACCCCCTTCCGCAAATAAAGTAATTACATTTGATATTGGATATCGATGTTCTGCGATGATCTCTCAAGCTTCACTGGTGTACAGTTGGTTTAAAGGGGAACAAAAGCTGCCTAAGCTGCACCAATATGCAGTTGGTTCAAATTGCCCCAGTTTGCAGTTGGTTTAAACGGCACCGATATGAAGTTGGTTTAAGCTGCACCAGTGAGCAGTTGGTTTAAATGGCACTAGGATGCAGTTGGTTTGAACTGCACCAATTGCGGTTGGATCACCGGAATGCTGGTTAGTCTCTGCCATGTTAAATAGTTGTGATTTAGTGCACAATGGTACAACTTTGGGTGAAATATCAGTTGCGTTGAGTGAACACTAATATTATCATGTTAATATTATAAATAATACCGGGTACTAACTGCTTTATTAAACCAATGTTTGGGTAAGATATCTCCAGCTTTTCATAAATTACATCGTAGTTAATGTAATTATAATTGAGCTAACATATGTGGTGTGTGGAACTATGGGTGTGTGTGCGTGCATGTCTGGGTGTTTGTGTGTGTGTGTATATGCGCGTGCATGTGTATACCTGTGTGTGTGTGTGTGTGTGTGTGTGTGTGTGTGTGTGTGTGTGTGTGTGTGTGTGTGTGTGTGTGTGTGTGTGTGTGTGTGTGTGTGTGTGTGTGTGTGTGTGTGTGTGTGTGTGTGTGTGTGTGTGTGTGTGTGTGTGAGTCGTATAAATACTTGCTATACTCCTGCTAGAAGCTTTGCATGTGGTACTTTGTCAAAACCTTTCTGTAAATCTGCAATAACGTCAGGTTTGACACTTTGTTTTCGTATGGGTTGAAATGTCAGGCAATAGGAAGACTGTCCGAACAACTGAATTACAACACAGGACTTTCCCTCCACATAATGTGACAAAAATGACAGCAAGAGTTGTGCTTATGTAGAGGGAGTAATGATTGTTCAAAATGATGAGAATTTTCCACAACTTCCATTGGATGGTTTATGTAGCATAGCGCAATCACAGAAAACAGGCGTAGCATTGCAACCAACTATTCATTGATCCGTTATCTTTGTCAGGCATCCATTACTGATATATATATATACTGAAACCATTGACTGAAACCATGGTATCGAACTGAGGGTTCTGTTGCTTGTTATCTTAATACACTATGAACATTTTTATCTAGAGCCGCTTTTGAACTGCCAAGTTGTCCAATTTGGAGGATGGGTATTTTTGTTAGTTGCAGTTAATACCAATAAGGTCATTGTAAGAGACCCACATTAACAACTCTACATTTAAAAATGTACCCAAGTAGCAAAACACCAACATTTTAGAATGTTGAACAGAATAACCGAGGAAAAGCATAATTTGTATGAGTTTTGCTTTGCCCAATATCAATGCATGTGAATATGTCAAATGAATAGTAAAGATGACAATTGTTAGTCAGTGGAGATTGTGTTTTTTCAGTTGTATCTAACCAATATACTGCAGTGATTACACATGGAAATAACTCCTAAGTGTAGTGTACTATTTATTGAATGATGACAAGTTCATTTTGTATTGTGGCTTTGGGTAGACGTGTGTATAGGTCAAGTTTGCAAATTTTGTGTATTCTATTATCTGAAAATGGTAGTTATGTTTGAGATCATGGTTAATAGTAGACAGGTGATGGGTTTGAGTATGTATATGTATATATATATATATATATATGCATCACACATAGACTATAATTGTACATATACAAATGGTTTAATTGTGCATGCTTTTTCAACTTAACACATTTCTAGAATCGTTTAACTCTAAGCAAATACCTTGTTAACACCCATATTTATTTCAGTAACTGATAAAAATAATTACTGTTTATGTTATTGTTGTATGAGAATCAAGGTGCTTTCTTGTTACTGTTTAATCAATGATTGCATTCCTTCAAGGGAAATGCTATTTAACAAGGCATGTTTTCTCTCCAATCTGATCTGACGTTGTGCTTCATTACACATTTTATTGTTTCATACGAGGCATCATGCTACATGGATTGTTTTCATAAAAGTTGTCATTCTGTGTTACCATCTGTGCTGTGCACTGGTATGTTGTCATTGACATATTATTTTGATGATGTTTTAACAAATTCTGTAATATGTATACTTGGTAATAAATGGTCCTGTGTATATCAAGTATATGAAGGACTATGAAATCTAATATAAATTGTACATTTTTGTGTACATAGAGGAGCACATATTTCTCAGTAGTCATCCTTGTTCCCATGCCCTGTGTGATCACATAACATCTATGTTTCAGACCATGTCACTAACGTATCAGGATTGTCAAGTAAATATTGTTTATCACTAACATGTTTAAGTTTTCTAAGCTCTTTAATATCATTTGCACATTTCAGTACTTTGCATGTGAACATCATCATCATTGTGCAGCCGTAGTGTCCCATGGGTGGGCGAAGGCCTCAGCATGTTCTTTCCAGATCCGCCTGTCTTGCGCTGTCCTCTGCCAGTTGGTGCCCTTCCAGTACTTGTGATAGCATCGTCCAAATCATTGATATAGGTCCCACCACAGTTCCTGGTGGTACCTTACAGAAACTAGATTTCCCATTTGTCTGTCTTCTTTCACACATTGTCTTCTGTCAGTCAACTTACTCATATCCAGTCAATTATGCCATCACCTACACCATGGGCCTTTACTAGTTCTAGTACTACTGGCACTTCGTTGAAAGTGTTCTGAAAATGTGTAAAGACCTCGGGTTTGACATGTCTACTTTGTCTTAATGGAGGTTGAAATCCAGACAATAGACAGACCGTCAGAACAACTGAATGGGTACGCAGGAAAAGGAATTTCAAATAAAAAAATGAGAGCAAGAGTATCTGTGCTTATTAAAGAACAGTAGTTGAGTTTAATACTAGTGTTGTTAGAATGTGTGTGTGTATGCATGAACGCGCGCGTGCGTATGCGCGTGTGTAATAATTAACAAAAGAACAATTGTTTTATTTAACAAGTTGTGTCCATCCTTTTATCTGGGCTGTGGCATATTTATCCAGTTGAGGTAATCGCTTGGAGAAAAATTTGCTACACTCGATCAATTTTCGATAAAAGGCAGATAACGGTATGCGCAGGGGATGAGCGCTGATCACTGCGTAAAGATGACAGACGGTCATTACATTTTGATAATTGGGTAGCTGGAGAGAAGGCAGGAAGCCAACTCTGGTTGGTATTAACCGGGAGCTGGAGCGATTGGGACAAGACAGAGAAATAGCCTGCTCGCTGCTGGTCTCAGAAGCTGCCGACCGTATAGAAGCCTCGCTCTCACATCGTGTAGGCGGCAATGGCGGCTACAGTGGACATTCTTCTACGATTAATTGGCAGGGTCCGTTTTGGGACATTGATTCCAATGGGATTTTAGATAATGAGATCCCAGCTCATGGAGTCCACTACAGGTTTTTTTTATGTTTCCCTGTGTTGGATATTTTTTTCCCCTGGCTAGACACCAGATAGAAGTGTTATGTCACTGAGCAGATAGCAAAACCTAATAAACATAAACAACATCCCTGGATAACACAAGCCATATTAAAGTCCATACGTTCTCTGGATCATCTAAGTAGAAAATGCATTCACTCAAAACTGATCCCAGATTTTCATAATATTGACCAGCAATACAAACAGTACAGAAACGTATTGAACAGGGTAATACGTAATGCAAAATCACAATACTGGAACAAACAATTTTTATAGTTTGTTGTTAAGTAACAAGGCATGTATGAGTTTGTAAAAGAGCTTTGTATTCAGCCAACATATTCTTAGCTAATTCATATAATACACATATATATATACAATGTGTAAATGATGTGAATTAGCCTATATAATTCTATTCCATAATACAACCTCAACAGCAAAGGTGGGGGGAACCAACCACACGCAGGTGGCTGAATTTATAGAATAAAAAACATGGACAAATATTAAAAACTTACTGCATGTCCAGACTAAGCAAAACTTATCCTCATCATTCCAAATCGACAAACACATGAGCAATGACCCAATAGAAATAGTGAATGGATTTAACAAGCACTTTTCAAATATTTAACAAGATTGCCACCCAGAGAATTAACTCTAGGTAGCAGGTGGACATCTTATCGAGAGTCCGACCTTTTTATCTATGTGTATCCCGCCCGTCTGAGGTATGTGTCGATTTTATTTTTAAACATTCACGCTACTAGCACCCACACAATCAGCAGGTAATCTGTTCCATTCATTTACAGTCCTTTGTGAAAATGAAAACTTTCTTATATCCAATCTACTCTGCTCCTTTGCTAATGCAAGATCATGTCCTCTAGTCCTATCTTTCTTAACTGAGAAAAACATATTTCTATCAATATTTTCATAACCCTTCAATATTTTAAACACTTCTATCTGATCTCCTCTCAATCTCCTGGTCTCTAGTGTTGTTAAACCGCATTTTTTTAGGCGTATTTCATAACTAAGATCCCTCAGATTTGGTATCATTTTAGTTGCTCTCCTCTGCACTCTTTCTAGCATATATATGTCCTTCCTGCGATATGGCCTCCACGCTTGAATACAATATTCTAAATGAGGCCTAACTATTGGCCCCATGTTAGCAAATAAAATACACTCTACAAATAGCTATACAGATTACATGCCGAATCAGTTTTGTCATGGAAGAAACCACTTGTGCAGAGATAATCAATATCATTCAAAGTATGAAATCAAGTACTGGGTTTGATAATATTTCTACACAACTGATGAAAATTACTATGGAAAGTATTGCCTTGCCCATGATCGAGTGAAATTTTCAATTCTATGATACGATCTGGTATATTCCACAATAACCTAAAATTGCCGAAATTTGGTGATGCCAGTTTGTTTACAAACTACAGATCCATCTCACTGCTACCAGCTTTCTCCAAAGTTTTTGAAAGATTGATCTATAATAGACTGTACAGCTTTCTTGATAAGTATAACATTTGACTAGCATCCCAATATGGGTTTCGCAAACAGTGTTCAACTGAACATGCCACTCTGGAATTAATCGAAAGCATAGTTAATGTGTTGAACGACAAACATTATGCACTTGCTGTATTTATAGATCTAAGCAAAGCGTTTGACACTTTAGATCACAACATTCTGCTTGACAAATTATGGCGCTATGGGATAAGAGAGGCCCCACATAAACTTTGTTTAAACTATCTTGAACACAGAAACAATTTGTTATAAATAAAGACTCTGTGTCTGAATATCAAAGTGCAGTGCCACAGCGATCCATTCTAGGACCACTACTATTTTTATTATATATAAATGATATGTCATTTATTATCATCAAATACTGCTAATTTCATACTGTTTGCTGATGACACATGTCTACTATTCAAAAGCAAAAACCTCAATAGTCTCACAACTAACGTTAATATTGAACTAGTAAAGATTTCTCAATGGATAAGTGCCAACAAACTTTCACTTAATATAGGTAAAACCAACTGCATGTTATTCCAAAACACTCAAGGTCAGTTACACAATCAAATGGACATTGTTCTACATGGTGATAAAATAGAATTGTTGATCAGTTTAACTTTCTAGGTATCTGGATTGATAAAAACCTGAATTGGAAAAAAAATATTAATGAAAAATGCAAAACAAATTCCCAAATATTAGCAATAACTAACAAAATTAGGCCACTACTACAATCATGCACATTAAAACAAATATATAATGCATTAATTCAAGCCCATTTGTCTTACGGCCTACTTGCATGGTACAGTAACATTCGTGGTAATGTAACCACAACATAAATAGACTATTTAAGCTTCAAAAGAAAGCATTACGTTCGATTTACAAAAGCAAATTCATATCACATACAGATCCCATCTTCAAAATGTACAGAATACTTAAGTTAGAAGACCTATTTATAATTCAAGGTGCTCAACTGTATAACAAACAAAAAAAGCAATGCCCTAAGTATCTTTTCACATCTATCACAAGAAATAATGAAATTCACAATCGTGTTACCAGGCAAAACAATAACATTCACTTAAGTGAGATACAAACAGAAATAAAAAAAACAGGGATTGTGTTACAAACTGCATACTATAATGTTGCGTGTCTCAAATGTACTTAACCTATCATTAAATAGAAGGCACAACCTGAAAAAAACTATTGTAAATTCATATTCCGAGATGTGCCTAATAAAAAACTGCTATTCCTGTTTGAGGAATGGCATATATGTCATTTCTTAATGTATATTGTCTTAATTACATTTCGCAATCTAAAACTGTATTGAAATGTATTATTCATACGTAGTAGTGCAATATTTCATTGTGTTGTTGTGTACTATATATTCACATCGATGAATTTTTTTATTTTATTTTTTTATTTTTTTAAATATTTTAGTTATCTTTCTTTTAAATTTATGATGTACTTCATGTTTAACTATAGGTAGATTATTATTATGTAGTATTTAGGGTGTCCAGTTGCTTCAACTAGTTTAGTTATTACTGGCGTCCTGGCATTCATTGTTACCACATGTACCTTGTTCTTTGTAGTATTTATGCCAAATAAATTAATTCATTCATTCATGTCTATACTTAATATTATGTACACGTCCCGCGGCTACGAGTAGCGCGACTACCGCTCATTGGCAGCGATGTAAGATCTAAGAATAAACAGTCCTTGTGTTAAGCTTGAATAAAACGTGTTGGAGATTTACTTCGTGCGAACGGATTATTAAATGTATTTAGTATTGAATTGTTCGTCACTTTTTTGGTCCACGAGATCCTTAACATGCGGCGCCAGCACCACATGTCAAAAGCATGGATGCGTCGCCGATCATCTTAGACTTAGTTGTGGTCCATTTTTTCTATATTTTATCTTTACTCCTCTGTAATTATTGCATCATACCAATGTCAATGATAGTTTGATTTACATTCTAATCACACTCATACACATGTTAGAAGATTTAAATAAGGCATTTACATTGTTGACACTATTATGCAGTATTAGTTTCGTTAGAACTATTAGCACTATTATATGTTCACTGTTATATATGTTGTTTGTAAATGCACATTTGTTTAAAACATGTAGACTAATCAGGTAGCATTAACTATCTATGACTACTACTAGACCACAATCATTATGTAGTCATAGAGACACAGAGAGGCATGTACGATAGCGATCTCTCAAGTCTTAGTGCAGGCCTCCCTGGTCCCTGGATCATCCAAACTGCAAAATATATGTACAAACTGTTTCTTTTACTATGTATGTATGATGATCTAAAAAAATAAACTTCACTTCACTTCCATGTTTCAGAAGCGTATGTTGTCACCGGAAAAACCATGGCTTGCACAATTCTAATTTTTGCGGTAATTTATATATCCCGGGCCGGTCTTTTCCCTCACTTATTTTGCACTGCTCTCTCCACCAACTGTCTCCATTTCCCTCTATCGTTCGCTCTCGTTCTCCACTCCTCTTCCAATCCTTCATGTCTCTCTTTACACAGTCTTCCTCGCCTCTTAATGAATCTGATAATCTGTTCGCTGAAGATGTTGGAGAGTGCTGGGGATATAGTATACAACCTTGTCCGATTCCTTCCCCAGTGTTGAGCCATTGAGTTTCTCCTTGCACAACTTGTCCTCATTGTGGCTTGTTGGCCATTATATAAGGATTGTAGGAGTTTTGTAAGATGTATTACACACACATACACACTCTCTGTCTCACTCTCTGTCCATCTCTGTCTCCCTCCCTCTCTCTCTCTCTCTCTCCCTCCCTCCCTCCCTCCCTCCCTCCCTCCCTCCCTCCCTCCCTCTCTTCGGTGAGAGGTTCGGCCTATATGTGCAACAAAACCTCTGCCGCAGTCGTCGTCACAGAAGACGGTAGGTATAAAAGCACCCAGAAAGCCTTAAATTACCGGTGATCGTGACCACGCTGATATTTTTGTGTTAACCTCCGTTCGGTATGAATCTTTTCCTGACGTATTTTATGTATTTTCATTTCGAATACTGATTTGCTCTGTCCGACGACTTTGGGGACGGCCTGATAAGTCGATGGTTCGTCAAACGGGAGATAGCGGAACCACCGAGGGACTTGACGCAACTTCCAATTACACGTGCACCAACTCTACGCATTACATGTTCGAGGTTAACGAGTGTTTCATTGTGATCTATGTCTCTACTTTTCGCAATGTGTCTTTCGTGGCAAGTTTTATTGTGTGTAATTGCTTTGGACATGCCTACAATACTATGGCACAACATGACACAACATTAATTAAGCGGTGCAGACAGGCAAAGTTGTCAATTAATCGATCTTGACAATGCGGTGGGTTGGAAAAGCAGTACAATTAATCGAATAACAAATCATCAATTTGCATTTCGGCAACTCGTATTTTGTGAAAACATTTCCCACGACCCGTTCATTCTGAGATACACACACACACACACACACACACACACACACACACACACACACACACACACACACACACACACACACACACACACACACACACACACACACACACACACACACACACACACACACACACACACACACACACACACACACACACACACACACACACACACACACACACACACACACACACACACACACACACACACACACACACACACACACACACACACACACACACACACACACACACACACACACACACACACACACACACACCAGTTCATATATGTTTTAGGCCATTAGGCCCTATTCCGGATATTACCCCGCCCCGGATATTTCCCCCGACACAGAAACACACGACCAGTTTATGCTGAGATGTGGGCACACAGCTACACATATACAAACGACCAGTTCATGCTGAGATGTGGGCACACAGCTACACATATACAAACGACCAGTTCATGCTGAGATGTGGGCACACAGCTACACATATACAAACGACCAGTTCATCCTGAGATGTGGGCACACAGCTACACATATACAAACGACCAGTTCATCACATGCTCGCACACGTAACGCGCTTATTGTAACACTTTAGACAAATACAGTATAATTGATGACGCTGTTGTGAATGTTGCCGATGCGTGCGATAAAAGAAAGAAACTGTGAACGGTATGTTTTAACACTGAACCTGTGTGGCGAATTAAACCGTAGTACTTATTAAATTATTGACGAAATACAAGAAACACTTAGGTTTACTAAACATGGACAGCTACAGTTTTATCAACTATAATTAATTTTATTGGTGTAACAATTCTACGACATTCTGTTTTTGTGTGGCCTAGCTTTACAATTTATTTATAAGAGACGTAACACCGCCGCCGCCGCCGCCGCATTCACTGAGACTTTATAAGAGACGCAACATCACCGCCACCGCCACTGCATAAAACCGATACTTTATAAAAGACGCAACACCACCGCCACCGCATTCACCGATACTTTATAAAAGACGCAACACCACCGCCACCGCCACCGCCACCGCATTCACCGATACTTTATAAAAGACGCAACACCACCGCCACCGCCACCGCATTCACCGATACTTTATAAAAGACGCAACACCACCGCCACCGCCACCGCATTCACCGATACTTTATAAAAGACGCAACACCACCGCCACCGCCACCGCATTCACCGATACTTTATAAAAGACGCAACACCACCGCCACCGCCTTCACCGATACTTTATAAAAGACGCAACACCACCGCCACCGCCACCGCCACCGCCACCGCATTCACCGATACTTTATAAAAGACGCAACACCACCGCTACCGCCACCGCCACCGCCACCGCCACCGCATTCACCGATACTTTATAAAAGACGCAACACCACCATCACCGCATTTATTGAGACTTTATAAGAGACCCAACACAACCGCCGCGGCATTCACCGAGATTTTATAAGAGACGATACACCACCGTCGCCACATTCACCGAGACTTTCTAAGAGACGCTACACCATCACCGCATTCACTGAGTCGTTATAAGAGACGCAACACCACCGCCGCGGCATTCAGTTCGTCTGATACGAGTGGAACTGCGTATTGCGACATTCGACGGTCTATCTGCAAACATTTTCGTTGTTTTTTTCGTAATATTTTAGGTGTGCTATTTCAACACTGTTGCTGGTAACGAAAGTTGAATTGAGTTTTGTTATTGAAGATACATTGCAATCTCGAGTACACTGGTTGACAATCGGAGGACAACAGGCGAATATTGTTCAGCGCGTCGTGTCTAAGGTGAACAGGATTTGGCGGCTGTTACATTTGGATTATCAACGGGCTCCTGAACAAGGTAAGAAACGGGCAGGCATATATTGCATACAGAGGGTGGGATCTGATCTGATACGTATCACCTGATGTGGCGTACTTCTTACAGGGGTCGGGTCAGATCTTGTGCGTACTGTGTAGGGGCAGGGTCAGACCTGAAGCGTACTGGGCAGAGGCCACGCTTAGCTTTCCAATTGGTGACCATGTTAATGCTCTGTCAGATGATAAGAAAACAGTAACCCAGAAAAATAAGAAATTTCTTCTTCACAGTTACTTCCATCACGACATTCATTTGTTGATCAAATTTCATGAAAATCACATTCATCTCCAACTCTTTTCAAACGTATCCATGTACAGTGCCTATCAGTATTTAGCCACGTTTTCCCGCAGGCAAGTGTGTCGTGTCAACAAATGGGACATCAACCCGCTAACTGAATTCTTCCAAATACACGTAATTTCACAGCCAATGCATTCTACCACCGAACCTGCTGATGTGCCTGGTCTATTGTACTTGGTTCATTCATATAAAAGGTTTTGTTAAATTTAAAATATCGCAATTGTATAGATACTCGTGCACACAACAGGACGGTTAATTACAACTGTGTTCTCAGCCCTAATATATACGGGGGAGGGTGTCAGATCTGATGCGTATTGCGTACAGGGGAGAGGGGTTTGACTTGTTGCGTGCGATGCGCATACAGTGCATGGGATCGTTTTACCGCGATTTTATGTACGCGTACATAATTTGTAGAGTATGTCTAACGGTACCGGTAATATTACCAATATATGTCCATATGTTGCTCGATTAAAATGTTCGATTTGTTATTCTGCTTTTTGTAACGTATCGTTTATTTAGGTTGAATAAACTCTATTCAACATGTGTCATTTAGAGCAACGTTCGGGAGGGGGTAATCGGTTTTGTTTGACATTACCCACTCGACATATTGTCCGGGGGAAATATCCGGGGCGGGATAATATCCGGAATAGGGCCTAATGGCCTAAAACATGTGTGAACTGGTATGTGTGTGTGTGTGTGGTGTGTGTGTGTGTGTGTGTGTGTGTGTGTGTGTGTGTGTGTGTGTGTGTGTGTGTGTGTGTGTGTGTGTGTGTGTGTGTGTGTGTGTGTGTGTGTGTGTGTGTGGGGTGTGTGTGTGGGGGTGGGTGTCGCGGTGTGTGTGGGGGGGGTGTCGCGGTGTGTGTGTGTGTGTGTGTGTGTGTGTGTGTGTGTGTGTGTGTGTGTGTGTGTGTGTGTGTGTGTGTGTGTGTGTGTGTGTGTGTGTGTGTGTGTGTGTGTGTGTGTGTGTGTGTGTGTGTGTGTGTGTGTGTGTGTGTGTGCGTGTGTGTATGTCGGTGTGTGTTGTGAGAGAGACAGTGTATGTGTGAGTGTGTGTATGTGCATGTGGGTGCGCGCGTGCGAGTGTGTTTAAAGACTGTTGCAAAATGAATTGATGGAGATGAGAACTTATGATCACAGGGACCCACCGCTTTGTATTACTGAAGTTTAGCTGTTTACCCAGGTCTCCAAAGATCACGATGTGGCTATCACGTACTGCGCTGTTGACCATCACAGTCGTCATGGTAACCCGCTTCGTGAACACACTTGACGTGAACACATCGGACGACCCGGACGCCGTTGTGCGCAAGCGCTACACGCTGGATCCTAACTGCCGCCACTGCAACCACTTCCCTGAAGACAGGTCAGCGTGCTACGCGTGCTACAGGAGGTGGAAATATGTGCCGTACTTCAGCCTCAAGAAGCGGCGTTCCGACCGCGCGTCCTTCCGCATGGCCTCCTACAGTTGTCGGTGCTGCTTGGCGAATGGAGACCCGGTTTGCTGCGAGACTTGTAGCAGCAATGACGTCAGCAAGAGGTCTGAGGGGGTGGGAGACTATTATGAGAAAAGGGGTTTCCAGACGAGTTTCTACGATCCGCAGTTCTACAGTAGCGATAATCGGTGCTACTGTTGCCGGAACGAGGCGTTTAACTACGCCTGTTGTCTCAGCTGTCTGAAGCGGCGCCGTCGATAGATGGCGCTGCGGATGTAGCCGGGTTATTTTTTTAAATCTCATACACCAACCAAGTTGCATGACTAATAAATACCTGCTAAATTGTTAACGACTTATTGAGCGTTAATCAATTACAGAATGCGGCAGCAAATTGATCGGGGAGAAAGGGCTTTGGTCCATCACGTTTGGTAGTTTCTAACAAACACTTTTCTACGTAGATCTATTTAGATGTCAATGCAGTATACCTACTTACTCCTGATCTGCTTTTCCTGAGTGTGTGCAATGTGCCATGTCATGTAGCATTGTGTCTGCATTCCCCGTGCTATTGTTAAATTACATTAGTTTTTACTTGTATGTGCGCGATTACTTGGATGTTTATATAGATCGTGGATTGAGGACACACGTCGTGTGAAATAAATAGTAGTTCTTTTTGTGGTAAGTAGTTTGTGTGGGTCGTGTTTTCTTTTGAAAACGGTGAGTGCTTTAGCAACTGCATCATGTAACCGTAGGTTTCGCTTGTACGTGTAATTCAAGCAACGGAGGAGCCCCAGAAAAGGTTGGCGTTTAACATCACAAATCAACATAGCCACTTGTGTAATGGCAATAAGGAGTTTATTGTTTTACAAAATGAACTACTATGTGTATGGCAGCTGTAGGCATGCAGTACGCACTAGACAGTAGTTACATTATTTGGTAGCGTCGGATAATTGAACGCTTAAAATACCAACAAAATAACGTCAATGTGATACGTGCTCTTTGTCACAACGGTCAGAGTATGCGAGTTGAAACCGTGAGTTTTATATTAGACATAATGCTTGGAGGTTATTGTGATCAATTACCAGACTCCTTTCTCAATTTCCACAGAAATACACACACGCACGCTCGCAGGCACCCCCCCCCCCCACAAACACACACGCACGCACATACACAAACACACACAATCATAGTTTATGTGACTAAAACAGTTTGGACGTAGAAATATTATTGTGTTCTGGATATTAAAATGAATTCCAAACAACTCAACTACCACTGTCTTCCCTGCATGTGTGCAATATGTGATGTGGAAGAGAAATATCACTGATACGAAACATTGTACTTAATAAACGACACACATTTGCATGTAAATATAGTTCGATGTCCGATTAAAATGTTCGGCTTCAAATGCACATGTTTTTTTATCACGATCGTCTCGCTCCCTTTTGAATTAGTGGTGACAGATACCTTCTCACTTATGAGACATAGCGAGTTGTTTATGCGTTCGAACTTAAAAAAGTGAAAAGTTGAGTATAATTTAGCCAACGAAAACGTAGCGTAGCTGAGTGCGGCTGATTGCAGGCGCACTCAAAATGGGCGATAAAAGGGAAGAGATTCGCCGAACAAAGATGCATTGTTATTTGCAGATAAATCAACCAGAGAGGAATACAATCTTTGACCAAGAATTATGTTTTGACATTCACCGTCTTTCCATGCTTGTCACATTCCTATTTAGTCTTATAATCAGTGTCCAAAAGTGACCACCGCAGACTCTATCGGAGCTTGTCACCGGTGGACACGCCAAATTTATAAGATAAGATAAGAAGAATAGTTATATATCGCCATAAATATAGATAGATCCATTCGAGGGCGCTTAGAATACATAATTATATATATACAGAACATTAATAAATTACGTAAAATTTATTATATTAAATTAGTTAAAATAAATGACAACATATAAACAAATTAAAAAATAAAGATGATCACTAAAGTTAAATATATAATGAATGGTAATAAATAAGTAAAGATATTGTGTGAAATTAGTATAAAAGATAAAAATAATTAAAAAATAAATAAACTGACTGGCCGTGCCTATGTTGCGTAAGCAACCCGGAAAAGATGCGTTTTCAAGTCTTTTGAAAGTCACAAGGCAACAGGTTGTCTTCATCTCGGATGGAAATGAATTCCACAGTCATGGAGCAGATACCAAGAAAGTTCTGTCGTAGCTCTTTGTTCATGGAGTAGGTTGATGATGTAAGCTGTTTTATCATATATAACGTGCTTTTTTGGGAACCCTTTAACAAGATTGCCATCCAGAAAATTACTCTGGATGGCAGTTGGACAAGGAAGCCTTTTGGCTTATCGAGAGTCCAATACTTTTTATCTACATGTATCCCGCCTTTTTAAGGTGTGTGTCGATTTTATTTTTAAACATATTCACGCTACTAGCACCAACACAATCAGGAGATAATCTGTTCCATTCATTTACAGTCCTTTGTGAGAATGAGAACTTTCTTATATCTAATCTACACTGCTCCTTTACTAATGTAGCTTCATGTCCTCTGGTCCTTCTATCTTTCTTAACTGAGAAAAAAATGTTTCTATCAATATTTTCATAACCATTCAATATTTTAAACACTTCTATGTGGTCTCCTCTCAATCTCCTGGTCTCTAGTGTTGTTAAACCACATTCTTTTAGGCGTATTTCGTAACTAAGATCCCTCAGATTTGGTATCATTTTAGTCGCTCTCCTCTGTACTCTTTCTAACATATCTATGTCCTTCTTGCGATATGGCCTCCATGCTTGTATACAATATTCTAAATGAGGCCTCACTATTGTTTTGTACAGCGGTACTATTAATTCTTTTTTCTTATACGCTATATTTCGCCTAATTAATCCAAGGATTTGATTTCCCTTTGACGCTGCAATTCCGCACTGCTCTGAAACCTTCATATCAGCACTAATGGTTAACCCTAAGTCCTTTTCTTTTACAGTAGTACTTAGAACAGTACCCCCCATTTTATATTTTACCTCTTCATTCCCATGACCTGTGTGGAGGCATTTACATTTCCCAAAATTGAACAGCATTTGCCACTTTTCAGACCATTTGATCAACCTATCAAGATCATCTTGTAAATGCTGTCTGTCTCCATCACTTTTAATCCTTCTAAACACTTTTGTATCATCCGCAAATTTTAACACCTTGCTTGTTATATCATCGTCCAAATCGTTGATATATATTAAGAATAATATAGGTCCTAGTACTGATCCCTGTGGTACCCCACTCAATACCGATTTCCAGTTTGAAGCCTCCCCATCAACTACTACACGTTGTCTTCTGTCATTCAGCCATTTTTCTATCCAGTTTATTATACCATTTCCTATGCCATGGGCCTTTAGCTTAAGGAGTAATCTTTGATGTGGTACTTTGTCGAAAGCTTTTTGAAAATCTAAATAGATGATATCTACTGGTGATCCCTCATCTACCCACCTAGTGATGTCTTCCAAAAAACAACATATTTGTTAAGCATGACCTCGCTTTTAAAAACCCATGTTGAGATGGGTTTATCAAGTTATGTTTAACAAGAAAATCCACTATGTGATCTTTAATTAGTCTTTCTAATAATTTGCAAATCACTGATGTTAAACTCACTGGTCTATAGTTCTCTGACTTGTTTCTCGAACCTTTTTTAAATAACGGTATAAAGTTTGCCTCTTTCCATTCTAAAGGAACCACTCCCTCTTCTAATGACAAATTGAAAACTGTTGCAAGCGGTGCGCTAATTTGTTCTACAATTTCCAATAGTAGTTTGGGCGGAATCCCGTCCACTCCAGGTGATTTATTATCCTTCATAGCCCTTATTTTCTTAGCTACCATTTCCGAGGTTACAACTAACTGTCCTAAATAGTCTGAATCTGCCCCCTTGAACTTAGCCTCTGGTACTGGCAGTGAACTAATATCTTCCCTGGTAAACACTGAACTAAAATACTCATTCAGGTCTTCTGCCATTAAGAATCCCTCTGATATTGTATTTCCAGCACTATCTTCTAGAGGACCGACCTTATCCTGAACTTTCTGTTTGCTTCGAATATACGCATAACAACTCTTACTGTCATGTTTTATATTACTAGCTAATTTTTTTTCATAGCTTCTCTTTGAATTTCTAATTTCAGCTTTAGCTTGATTAAGTGCTTCTTTATAAATGTTGTAGTCTTCATCATTTCCAGTACATCTATATGACTTCCACATCATTTGTTTATACTTAATTTTTCTAATGGCTTCTTTCGATAAGTGTTTCTTTTTAGACCGTTTCCCTTGTTTTTTGAAAGGTACAAATTTATCGACTATGCACTTAATTTCACTATTTAAGATATTCCAGTATTCGGTTGCTGTCTTATTCTTCAGTGTGTTATTCCAGTCTATCTTTGCTAAATATTTCCTCATGTCCTTATACCTTCCTTTGTGGAAATTTCTCCTATACTGCTTTTTACTATTCCTTTCTGATTTTACTTTGATGGTAAAATGTATCTGGTTGTGATCACTACTCCCCAATGGCTCACATATCTTGACATTGTCAACTAATTCTTTCTGTGAGGACAAAACTAAGTCTAACACATTCTCTCCCCTGGTTGGTTCTAGCACATGTTGAGAAAGGAAACTATCTTGTACTAAAACTAAAAACTTGTGGTCCTCACTCCCCATACTCTGTAGAGATTTCCATTGTATATGCCCATGGTTAAAATCCCCCATAATAATACAGTCCCGTTTGCTTACTTCCCTTATAGCGTTTTGTATTTTTTCATTCTCTTCTATGCTTATGTTTGGACTTCGATAAACTAACCCAACTGTTAACGTTGAGTTTCCTGTAACTATGTTACACCAAACAGCTTCTTCGCAATCTGCTTCTCTTTCTAATTTTATTTCGTAAGCCTGGATAGATTCTTTAACATATAAAATAACTCCACCTCCCTTTCTTCCTATTCTATCTTTCCTAAACATTACATATCCTGTTAGTCCCAATTCGGCATCTGATATATCAGTGGTGACCCACGATTCGGTTATACCTATTATGTGAGGGTCAATATCTTCTACCATAATGTTTAGTTCACTTCTTTTGTTTACTATGCTCCTTGCATTTAAACAAATGCATTTATATCCTGATTCAGAACAGTTTTCCAGGCTGTTCTTTGCCGATTTATTTCTGTTGTCTTTATCTATGCCTCCAGTTTCAGGCTTCTCTGTGAATCCCCCCTGCGAATCTAGTTTAAATAGATGCAGCCTGTCCCACTGTCAACAGATTGCAGCAAGTTCTCTGAGAAAACTGCTGCCCCCTTTCCACTTAGATGTAGGCCATCTCTCATGTACATATCTTCCCTCCCAACAAAGTATCCCCATAAATCTACGAATCCCACCCCCTCTTCTTTACACATCTGCTCAACTAATGCGTTGATCGCCATCCTCTTGCAGTTTCTATATGTCAGCCCCCTTCCTCCCATTACTGGCAAAATTCCTGAGAGGATAATCTGTTCTACTCTTGTCTTCTTTAACTTCTTCACTAACTGTCTGTACTTCTGAACTATCCCAGTTGTTCCCTCCCTCTCTGCGTTATTTGTCCCTACATGTACTAGTATAGACCCTCCCTTGCCATGCCCCAGTACCTTCTCTACCCTTTCAGTTACATGTTCTATCCTAGCCCCCGGTAGACAAACAACGACGTCCTCCCCCTCGCTTAGAGTCTTATCTGTCTTTCTCATAATCGAATCGCCCATAAACACCCTCTCTTTCCTCATTGCCCCCTCAATCACTGCCTCAGTGTAGCTCTTTCTACGGTTTGCATCTGTCTGGTTGTAATCTTGTTCCCCTGTCTTCTGCTCTCCCGTCACAATCTCGTCCGTTCCATTCTTTCCTGACGCTGTTTCTCTTGTCACCTTTCTTCCTGTCATCGTCCCTCCCGATTTCTCTTCTGTCACATGTACTCTCACTTCCTTTCTTCCCGTCATCTTTCCTCCCATTGCATTTCCTTCTCTCCTCTCCCGTCTCTTTTTCCCTCCTACCTCTTTCTCTACGGTCACTTTCACACATGTCACATTTCCTGCCGTCGATCCTCCACTTTCTTCCCCTCCGATCACCTTCCCTCCTCTCAGTCTCCTTTCCTCGGTCTTGTTGCCACTACTCTGCTCCTTCAGTTTCACAGTATTCCCAACTTTATCCCTGTCGTCTCTCTCCATTCCGTCTGTCTTCTTGCTGATTCTCATCTCCACCCCCTTCACAATATCTACCAACCTAGCTACCTCTTTCTCCAGACATTTCACCTTCCAACACCCCACGCACTGAAAGGTGAATCCCTCTTCCTTGGTTTCTGTCCATGACTTCGTACAGCCGGATAAGGCAAAATCTACCCAACTGTGGCAGTCGTCGCACACCAAGTGTCTCTTTGCCTTGACTTGCCGCTTGCAAGGCACTTGTCGATATGTGGCGAATCGGCCTTGTTTATGCTATAGTTCTTCGCATTCATATTCCAACAAAGGCTTTAGTCTAGAAGATATTGCCTCCACACTTGGAACTGGCGGTAAATAAAAATAATCGCTTCTTTTAATCATTACTTTACTTTTAATAGGCTATTACTGCAATACTGCCTACTTCAAAACTGCAGTGTTTGTTCCCGTATAATAGACTACACGGCACCGTAGCGACGTAGGCGTAGCCTTAGGACCTACCACTGACACTGTTTACCGTATCGACTTAATTTAATATTTCAAAGTTAAACTTAAAGGGAATAAAAACATATATTGCTTGAATTCATATTAAATTAGATCCTGCTATATATGTCCATGTCCACCAAGCCAAAAAAATCCCCCAAAATCGAAGAATTTGAAATTCCACATTTTATGCTGTACATCCGGACATTTTCGAATATGCATATTTTTGGCGCGCTTTTCGGGATGCCGAGATGTGACGTCAGAGTTGACGCTGCCGATACAGCGACCGCTTGTTTACATTCATTCTCAGCAATATGACAGCAGAGGTGGCTGTGTAATGCGAATATCATCATGGTTCATTGTGCGGCATTCGGTTGTAATGCAAACTCTTCTAAACAACACACAATTTTTTTCGGTTCCCTACGGATCCAGTTTTATTGAAGAAATGGATCGCCAAAATCAAGCGAGCTAATTTCAAGCCGACGAAACACAGCCGGCTTTGCTCCGCTCATTTTGAGAAAAGCTGTTTCGATCGCGATCCGGAGATGTTGGCAACCCTTGGATATCTTGGTGCTCGAATATCGTTGAAAAGCGATGCAGTCCCAACAATATTCCCGGCAGTAGAAGCTGCATTGATGCCGTCAATCCGCAGAAGACAGGCGTCGGCACGGGCAGGATCGACGGCCGCTTTGCCCGAGTCGAAGGCAAGCGGGTCTCGCAAGCGTTGTTCCAGTGCCGCAGGCTCCGCTGCCGCTGTGACTACAGCCGGCTCAGCAACTACACCCATGGCTTCTTTGGGGTACCAGGTTCCTTCGACGAGTGGTGAATTTACGAGGTCTGCTTACCGAAAGCGGCAACGAATCAAGGTAATTCTTACATGTTATATCTACTATTATTAGTCTAGTATAATGCCTGGACTGGACGGTCTCGTGTGTGTCAAGTGTCAAAATAAGTTATTCAACTTATTGTCATTGTATCCCATTGGTTCCAATCATATCACGGAACTCTTCCTAAGTATCTGATATTCTAAATATTGTAGTTATGCACGATACTACTATAATAAATCTACATATACTCAGTTTTGTGGAAAATTTGATAGTGTAATCAAATCGATTCAGGTGACTGTTTTTATCATTATCATGGTTACAGGAATGTAAGGCATTTAATTAATCTATTTAGTTTTACATGCAAATAAGAAATAATTATTTTAATTATACTCGTTGCCGAGTCAGGTTAGTCTGTTATAATGTTTTTTAAACCGTAAGAAGCAATACTTGGATATAGAACATTGCAATGTGAATTTGCAGATGGAAGAATAATTATATTTTCAAATGTATTTAACGTTGAATTTGCATAAATTAATTATTATTTTTCATACATAACATTTGTTGTTTTTTAAATGACAATACTTGGACTTTATGAAAGTGCCATGCATTTTGATCAACATCAAATATATGTACACATAAAGTACCATGCATAAGTGATATATTTAAAACAAAAATTTAAAAATTAGGAAGTGGTCTGTCTCACTCTCATAGTTGGAACCAGTTGCTGGCAATCTCCTCCTCTGACACATGACTCACTAAAGTCTTATGTCATCAATGACTTGCTGAAGAATTATCCCCCATCAGTATTCTCTGTAGAAACAGTTTATTACAGTGTTTGGCACCTGTCTGCTAATCCAGCTAATTGAACTCCTTTGTTGTGACTCCTCCACTTGACTGAGGAACTAAGTGTAGTGTTTGCCCGAGTCAACTGATCAAAGATCAAATCTAATTAATTACCAGTTGACATTGCACTTTGTAGGTCTTTCCTGCTATGAATAACAAATACACCAGCCACCTCCAGCTGGCCCACTGCATTCTCCCTCCAGTTAAAATAGTTATCTGAACCTGATCTACTGGTAATTAAAGCATGCTAGGTGGAAATGGCAGGAACTGGGTAACATGGATGTGACATGTCGGATACTTATTATTACTATAATTAACCCATGCAATTAACCCATGCCTAACATCACCCTGATCACCACTGCAATTGATAAACCTTGCAGGTAGATGTGATTAATTATTATTAATATTGAATGGTTACCACATTGAACACCCTGTAGATTACAGTATGTATTCATCGAGTTAATAATATGTTATGTTTAAGTTTTCAAAAGTAATGTTTTCAATAAATATAATTCTTACAGTAGATGCAGCTTTCATAACACACACTATTGTAACACACAAGTACTGTTACATTTGTTACTATATAATTCTTACAGTAGAGAGCAGCTTTCATAACACACACTATTGTAACACACAAGTACTGTTATATTTGTTACTATAGAATTTTTAATATTTCAATAGTAATTTATTGATTTGTATTTTCATAACTCCATTGCACAGGCCTATGGTGAATTACATTACAGTGTCATATATTGCTATTGCCTAGTTTCCATTTTATTACAGTTGAATATCGAAGACAATGTACATCATGTAATGTATACTATTACATTTGAAGGTATTATCATTACATTTTGAATTGGAACTACAGTATGTATTGAGATAAATATTTAGCACAAAAATATAACTATCGTATCTTGTATTATCTACAAACAACGTTTACGGATAGAACATATTTTTCATTTTATGTCTGTATAACATGAATGAATGGAAGACAAAAGAAATGTCACTGCAATTTAATAGATTGCAATCAGTGTAATTACACCTTACTGCTTGGTGCATTGCTAATTACTGGCACAAGTCATGATGTTTTTTTTAACAGAAGCTCAGAAATGTACCAAGGACTATTATTCGGCTCCCACATTATTCATGGGATGGATGTTGGCAATCATAAAACCTGGATAAACTAGTTCAATAGGATACAGAAAGCATAATTAAATTTCTATTTTGATGCGACATATATTAATAAACATGTATATATATTATATGCCAGTTACTATTACATTGTTTCTGTTATTATATTGTGCTTTGTTCAACTTATTGTTACTAATAGGTATTATTATTATTACACCACTCCTGGAGCAGGCTTCCTATTGTGACTATAAAATTGAGTATTGCAGGATTGTTCATGTCTGCAGTCACATATTGTTATGATAGTCACATATTGTTATGATAGTAACTATATCAATGGATAAGGATTCTACTAATGATGTTACAAAATGTCATTAATGAATTTATTTGATTTTTAACTTAATAATGTTATTAAAAAAATCAAGTAAATTTATCAAATAATAAATATGTTCACATTTGGATGTGGGTTGTTGCCCAGCTACCAAGTGTGAAAATGGTCATTTGTTGTGAAACAATAACAATAAATGCAATGCAAGTTGCAAACCTATCTATTGTATATTTAGTAGATGATTAGTTATAACCAAAAATAAAATGTTCACAAGTAATATATTGTCACATTTCCAGGTAATTGTCTGCATAAAAGTGTAACATAACAAAAGTAACTATGTCTCTGTGTAGATTCTGTAGCGTGATATCAATTATTTACGATGTTTTTATCATAGAATAAACAATACATACCTTGCAACTTGAAATTAATTTATTATTTTGTATTTCTCACAACTAGGCAAATAGTCTTTTCACACTTGGAAGCTGGGAAAATGACTAGACAAATGAATGTACTCCTTTCTGACAAGATGGTAAAAGACAGGATTTTGTTTGCATTTTGTTAGAAATCTACAATTTTTTTTTTGGCAAATTCTATAAGGCTAATGTTTTATTTTAGTTAGTTGCTGACATTCTGGCAGCAGCTCGAGATAGTCCACCGTCGACCAAGACTGGGTCATCTGAAGATACAGAAAGTGAATATGACAGCTCTCGTACGGATTCCTGTGATACAGAGGATTCCACACCTGAGTCAGTCACAGCTTCCACTCCAAAAAGGAGCAGCAAATGCTTTCAGGTTGACATCAGGCCATCAACTCGCACGAGAAGAGTGCAAGCAGTCTGTGCATCAGAGCAGGTTGCTGTGCAGGTGACATCAGCAGTGAGGTCAACGAGTGTGCAGTGCAGTTTGTTGACTGGTCCGATTAGTGACTCGAGTGACTCAAACGGGGAGGAAGTGACATCTGCTGCAGATCCAGAGTATGTTTGCTCTGACAATGAGTCGACTAGTCGTGACAGCAGCAACAGTGACAGCGATGACCATGTCGACCAGTACACTGACACAGAGGAGGGTGTTACAACCACGACTCCCTTGAGGAAAGATTGCTGCCCTTCCAAGGAGATGTACTTCTTGGTGGCAGAGTCTTCACTCCGTCATCTTTTCGCACGTTGCCGAAACTGCAGTGGCCAAACCAATGTCGTAGTGCAGCAGTTTCTCGGCTCAATGGTGGTGGTGAATGCGAGATGTCTGCAAGGCCACAAGATGCAGTGGGAGAGCCAGCCCACACATGGGACAATGCCATGGGGCAATCTAAGGTGTGCTGCAGCCATCTTGTTCAGTGGAAGCAGTGTGTCTCAGGTCATAACCCTCTCAAAGCACCTTGCATTGCCACTGTTCTCACAGCACACATACAACAAACTGCAAAAATGCTACCTGGTGCCTGCAGTTGTGGAGACATGGCAAAGCCAACAAAGTGCCATGCTGTCTGGTATTGCTGGCCAGAATCTAGTAGTCGGAGGTGACGGCAGGTGCGACTCACCAGGATTCTCTGCCAAGTATGGCAGTTATACAGTGATGGACCTGCAGCGACAGAGGGTGATTGATGTGCAGCTTGTGCAGGTATTTAAAATTACAACTCCTTCATAATTATAATATATAATTACATTTGTTTATTGCAATATAATACTGCATTTGTATAGCAATAATTCTTATGAACATCCTAGCATATAATACACTGTACGCATTAAACATGCGTTTTATACAATGTACAGCACATAAATAAATATATATATATATGTGTTTATATATATATATATATCATTATGGGTTAATTCCATGTATTAAATTATTAATTAATGTTCACTTATACTAATTTAATTAATTGCCAATTAATTTTCATTAAGTATTTACAAATAAAAATTTTTGGATAACGGGTCTGTATTACTAATTAGAGAACTACTGTGTGTGCTTGTCATTCAGGCAGGGGTAACCGTACACAATAAAATGGCCATTGGTACAGTAGTAACCTGATGGGTAATTATAGACAATAGGTTCTGGGCCTGGATAGTCAGTGGTTGGTGGGCAGCGCCTGTTGTGCTTGCAGACCAATCCTGGAGTGACAGTCCCAAGAAGTGTAACTTTCAGAAAGTGTAACTGTAGTTATTTCTTTTTAATAATTTTTTTTCAGAGCAACGAAGTCAGCAGTTCTGTGCATATGGAACTGGAAGGCCTGAAACGAGCGCTTGCATTTCTCCAGTCCCGTGGATGCAAACCAAACAGGTTTGTCACCGACCGACATGTCCAGATAAAGAAGTACATGCGAGAACAGCAGCCTACTATACAACATCAGTTTGATGTATGGCATGTCGCCAAAGGTAGGTCAATTGCATGAAACAGTGCAAATTGGTTTCTACTGCAACTTTTTATTAAGTTCATTGTATATCCAACGCTTTTCAGGCAAAGATAGTCTAATTAGATTGCTAGCAGACAGGCGGAGAGTACATGTGCTTGCATACAAAAACATATACGTGACAATCTATGAGTAAAAGTATGACTGTTCCAATTGTTGTAATTGAGTATATCGAACCAGTATCTGCTTGGTGATAGAATGATCATTATATGGCAAATTAAAATAATGGTTAGGGGACAATGCCCCAATTATATACATAGAAAGAAATACACTGGTTCACTATTAGTGGATGAAGGTTCAATCTCTCTCTCTCTCTCGCTCTCGCTCTCTCTCTCTCTCTCTCTATATATATATTTCATAAATACATAGCTGATTGATACAACCATTTCAGTCTTCAGTTGTAACTTACAAATGTGTTTATTTAATACATGCTGAAGTATTCATAACATATGTTGTCAACATATTTGTAGTTGATGATATATCAGTGGCTGTTTCCAGGTGTTGGAAAGAAGCTTGAAAAAGCTGCGAAAAAGGCGGATTGCAGAGTGATTCGCCCATGGATCAAAAGCATATGTAATCATATGTACTGGGCTGCGACATCAAGTGGCGATGACAGCGACCTCAAGGGTGCCAAGTGGATGTCTCTCGTAAATCATATCACTAACATCCATGAGGGACACAGTGACAAGTTCCCAAGATGTGAACATGGACAGTGGATCACAAAGGGTGAGTACAATGATTGCTTTATGATGGTTGACAGTGCAGTCTAATTTGTTACAGCAATTTCATTACTTTGATACAATGCTGCCTGCTCTATTTTTAGTAACATTATGCAGGCAGTTAAGTAAATAGTGTGCTTTTTTAGGTCTAGTATTGTTGTGTGTCTGTGTGTGTGTCTGCCTGTGTATTGATATACAGGTATATATATATATATATACATATATATGTAAGTGTGTGTGTTGCAGGCTCCAAGGCACACAAGGTACTTGACAAAATTGTCAATGCTGGACTTCTGACAAAGGATGTGCGGCACCTCTCGCCAGTGTACCAGACGTATGCACTGGAGGTTTTTCACAACGTTATGAACCACTTCCTGCCAAAGTCTACCCACTTCTGGTATGCAGGCATGACAGTGAGGTGGGTTCATTGATCACTACCACTCTGTGTCGTAGTCTCACAGTGCAGGTGACACTCACTATGCATTATAATGCTATCCTCAAACACAGCATATTTGAATCACACAAATAACATTTCAGTGTTATGTCAACATATAGCTCAAAATTATGGAAAATTAGTATATATAAACACCCACTTTGATATGCTAAATTTGGAGCATGATAAAAATAATTCCTCAACGATGTTCATTTGCCCCTTTCTATGCTCATTGAACCATTGGTCTATGATGTAGCAATTGGTGAAGTATTGGAGAAAACATTGTAGTATTTACTTGTTTTTAGTTTAGATGTTGTGCTTATATATGTTACATGAAACGAATTTCGAATGTTCTTGGTTTGTTGCTCCATGTGCAGGTGTAAGCTGGCTATTTCTAGTTATAATGGCCTTCCATATTTTAGGCTTTTGTAATGAAATTGTCTTGAAATTACAATTTACAAATGTATTTATATTAATGGCAATACACAGTAGGTGACATCTTGTACACCTTCATTATTGTTCAATCACTAGACTGCTCACTGGTTTACATATGATGCTATATAGGATATGTCTGGCCATCCTGCACTACAATGAGAATGCGGACCGCCCACAGGCCAGAACCCAGGCAGAAGGGAAATTGCAGTGGAAGGTGGTTTACCCAAAGTCGAAGAAGGGACAAGAAGCAGTCGTGAAGCCTGTCAAGGAGAAGGTTACTTATGGTGAGTTCACAGCTTCCCTTGTGCAATTGGATGTTTTAAGGTATGATTACGTTGGACCTGCACTATATTTTTTAAATAAAATAAGACCATGTAAATTTCAACAGATGTATATTTCAGGCTTGTAGGTGCGGGGTGCATGATGTGTGTGAACTGTTTGAATAGATAATAAAAGGGAGGTTGGTGTTTTTTGGAGCATCAATAAAGGGGTGTTGTTGGATGTTTTTAGATTTTCAATGATGTGTGCAGTTTGAGGTATCAAAGGATTGCAATTTATTTTGGTCAGGTAAAAAAATGCACCTTCCATTAATCATGCACGCTGTGAATATATATTTATGATTACAGATGAACATTAATTGGGGATAATTATTCGTTTGCTGTCAGGGTGAAACAACTGAGTGAAATCGCAGTCATATGGTATAATAATAGCATTGTATTTATTACAGAGTACGTCATAAAGCTTATGGACGCTGTCAAGAAACGTCGCCTGGAGTTCCCCAGCTACAGCAAGGCACTAGAAGCCGCTGCACAGACTGGCATCGTAGCACCACCCCCACTAACAGCATCCTACCAGCATGTCCCAAAGCAAGTCCTGATAGACAGACATCGTTCCCGATACCAGTAGTCCCCATTCATGGCCGTGCATACCGAAATCCGACGTAGATTGCAGATGGAAATGCAGTGCGAATTGCATTGACAACACACGATGGCAGAATCTTCCGGTTGTAGCGTCCTAGGCGATGCCATATCCACATGACAAATCGTCGATACGCAACATGTCTGTAGATGCTGTAAAACAATGGCATTAGATTACCTATTGATTTGTACTGATGTACATGATAACATTAATCATCATCGATTACATCAGTGATGTAATCACCATGTTTCAGGATACACTGTGTAGTGGATACTTTTAAGGTTTTAACAATTTCAAGGACAGTATATTTTTAATTGGCCAATTTCCATTTTAGTTCTGGCATTTTTATCATGTATAACCTAAGTACAGATGTACGAGGGAAAGGTTGAATTGAATTACACCACGTTGTTTTATCTGGCTTTATACCTTATCGTGATACTTACTTGTGTATTTCATCGTTGTCGTCAAGTGGGCCATCAGTACCGTTAAACTCAAACACTGCCAACTCCACAACATGGTGGTTGAGGAAATTTGGGGCAAACCCATCATGTTCTGTGATGCATTTAATCTGTGCATTGCCAGTTTTATTGGCAACTGCACAGATTTCTTGACAACATATGCTTTCATATTCTGTCGGCATAATCCGACAGTTGCCGCATGAACACCTGTAACAAGACATAACTCCAGAATAACAGTTGCTTTTTTTTTAAAATAACACAATGTTCAAGTCTAATGTGGCCATACGCAATATTATGTTTGCTTTTTAAAAAATGAAATTTTTTATTATATGTTGGGTTACTGGCACTACCCACATCAGTTTACAGCAACTTATAAACATATATTTATGATAACAGGTACATAGATATACGCATCAAATAAACAACCAAAATACTCATGAAGTAGTAAAGGAATTTTGGAGTTGATGCATTTAAGCCTGTGTTCTACTGTTGACTCTTACAGGGTTCATACATATTTTCAGCAAACAAATTTTAAGGCCTTTTAGGACCATTTCAAGTGTCAGAAATTCAATTTTGAAGGCCAAAAACGATATCATATTCACTATTATATATATATATATATGTGTGTATATATACATATATTATATCAACATGCACTGCCATATCGCATGGTGTTGTCAAATCTGCTGATGCATCACTTGCCAATGTTTTGCTTTTAGGATCAATTTTTAATTTGTTACTTGTCGATGTACTTGTAGTGATGAAGAGATGCATGCTCGATAAACCCAACATTTAATTGTTTGATTTGTTTCCAGCTCTTCATGTGCAATTTCAATGCATTTTCTACCATCTTTCCCAAATCAATGGTCTTCCGACACGCAAAACAGTTCGCTTTGTGAGGATCGTCTTTCCATTCTCTCGCCCACCCCTACTGGGTCAACCACTTCAAATTGAATAAGCTCTTTCCCATTATTTGTCAACTGCATGCATGCCTAGTCAAACACAATACACATCGAACTGGCGAAATGTGTCAATGAAAATGGCGGTCAATAGCAAGTGGCGAGCCGACAGTCAACCTAGTGAGATTATAGCAAAACAGAAATAGCCAAGTGTGTTACGGGAAGAAACTCCGAATTTGTAATAAATATATATATATATAAGGCGAAAGATTGACTTCCATGTTTCATTCATTTTCATGTCTTGCATTTTGAATTTCAAAACATTTTAAATATAAACATTGATGTAATTCCGATTCCAGCTTTGGGAAAATTTATTGAGGCAAAATTAAAGGGCTTTTCAGGACATTTGATCAATTTTCAAGGCCTTTTTTAAAATTTAAGGCTTTTTCATGAGACTTTCAAATTCAAGGTCTTTTCAAGATTGTGGGAACCCTGTCTTATGTCAATTGCAATTAATGACAGTTGATGAAGGTTTATATGCTGGGGTTAATCTCCCTAATTGGGAGGTAAGCTTATGTGGTGGACAAGATGTTTACAATTATCACCTAAAGGGATGGGAAGTTGCCCTGTAAAGATAATTGGTCTGTAGATGTGAAGCTAAGCTATTTATTAGCATGTCATAGGTAAAGTAATCAACAAAATGGACTAGATAACTTGTTTATCAATGGGCAGGTATTTGCAGAAGCCATATTCTCATCTGCCTGCAGGGGAAGTATTCCCATGGGTGTTGTTTGGCTTATAACCATTGTCTGTGCACTGTGTGGTGATTCACATTGTGTGCTGCTGTCTGGTTGTTACCAGGTCTACACAGTTACCAACATTTGGAATGATTCATCCCAGTAACACTGTGTTATGAAACTTGCTTGATGAATTTGTAATGATTCAACCCAGTAAAATTGTGTTCTAAAACTTGCTTGATGAATTTGTAATAAATCTGTCACACAAAACTGTGATTAAAAATGCTATGTCCTTATGATTTTTATGGACATAGTCGTAGGGCACATACATACCCACTGGTAACATCTCACATATAAGACCCCTAGGGTTACACTAAACCCCTAGGTCTAGGACATAACCCTTCAGGCTATAACCCATTACCATAATTATTCAATTGTTCTGCATGTTGTTTTAATGTTTATTTTAGTTTATTTGGATTATATAGTAGCTATACTGTTGTGTGTCAGACTCAGAGTAATACAAATCATTGTTCCACATAAATGACATAATCATATTATGATCATCTCGCGAACAACTGTCCTATCTAAAAGTGTGGGTTTTCTCCAGAGGGGTGATATCGTAAGTAGCTATAACGTCCTAAACTCGATCCGCATAAACCAGACAACCATGCTTACGACGTTCGACGGTTCGTAACTTTGTGAAGTTTGTCTTTGACATTGACAAGTCTGTTTACAATTACTTCGTCCGATGACCTACTTAGCTACAACCTCTAGCTAACTCTCTGTACAGCTTTGACACCGCATTTTATAATATAACGTCGTACTAAAACGATATCAGTGTTGTTGTCGAAGTTTTCACACCATATGTGTCATTATAATGAAGTTGCAGCTTACCAGTCGGTGTTGCCTGAGCGAACATTCACATTGTGACTGTCCGACTCCGCATCATCTTCTTCGCTACCGTCGCTGAAATGCTCGGAAAGAGCGGAATCAGACGAATCATCCGCTGTAACCGTTCCCGCTAGTGGCTCAAAATCGTATGATTTCACTTGAAACTCTGGGAAACTCCCACTAGCCATGATGTTACAAGAGAATGGAGAGAACAACAATGGCGATGCATAGATGTCAACAAAGCCGAGAGTCATCTTTGACGTCACGATACCACGTGATCGCCTAGCTCATTAAATTTCAACTTTCTGCGGGAATCTCTACACAGACGGGTTTAAAATAGAATTTGGTCTACAAACGTATTTTTCTGTATTTTTTAAATGTTGTCAAATGTTACATACAATGTTAATCTTTGTGTACACATGGAAAACGGATTTTAGCTAATGCCTTGTTTTTATTCCCTTTAAAGTAGGTGTGTTTTAGAATAGTCTGTCCCGGAAAGGGTATATTAAACTGGCCTTACCTCGTTGTGCCATTCTATCTGTATTTATTTGCTGAAATCCGCCTGCGGCCAGACTCAAAACGTCTAGCATTTAGCAAAATTAACGTTTTAAATAACCTTGGACACCGAAGGCAAGACCAGCAATCCGGCGGTGGCACAGTCCAAAATACGTCGAAGTGAACACAGCTTTGATGCAAAAACAATTTGTTTGCCATAGCTGCATACTATTGTCGGTTACAAATTAATTACTGCTGAAGCATATCTCTATTTACCATATAGAGCATAGACCTGTAAAAACAAATTAAAATAATCAACAACGACCATCTACAAAAAGCCGACACCCATATGAAAAGTGTGCCTGACCCTGAACACACTACGATCACAATGTAGCTAACTGTCTGATGCTTTGACAGCTAGTTAATGGCTCTTGGGCAACATTATTCATATTCATACGGAGCATATCTTGCTTTAGTAATATTTTTGATTGGGTTGATCTAAAAAAAATGGTCAAGGTATTTTGTCAAATTTGGACTCAGCCCCTAATAATCTATGAGACAAATACTTTATATTACAAAACAATGTATGCCACCCACTCTCACCGATTCAGAGGGGCTAATTAACAGAGTCAGAGGGGAAGGTAAGCGTTGACATAACAACAGGGGCGAATGTTAGCTATTTATAAATATCGCAGTTACATTTCAAGTTGAATTGTTAAATACAAAAGAGTTCCGCTTGATGAGGTTTCTGCTAAAATGAGGTTTTAGTTTTTGTGAGCATCAATTGAAGGGAGTGCGTCTTAAATATGTTTTCTGAACTACACACGGGGTGCAGCTGGAGGTATCGGGGGAGGGGTGTAGTTATAGGTTTTTTGTGAATCTTAAGCGGGGTGCAGTTAGAGGATTTACCCTCGGGGGGATGCAGTTTGAGGTTTATAAAGAGCATGCAATCGGAGGTCGAAACACGCACCCCTCAACAAAGTAAGCACGCTACACGGGGATGACCACGTATAGCAAAGATCCAAATCATGCGTCAATCCTGGAAAGTGCCCACCAAGTGGAAATCCGTCTGGTGGACTACACACGCAACAAGCGGTATGCTAATTATTTGCATAACGATGTGGCATTGCACCAGGGCAACCTGTAAAAACAGTTTGTAGTACGCACGTTAACCCTTACATATAAAGCAAAACTAGTCATACAAAACATATCAAACCAAGCCCATAGTGTTGCGTTGATTTCGGGAAGAATGTTTCTTTCCTCAAAAATCTCCAACTACAATCCCTCTCGAGACCTCCAACTGCACCCCCCGGGGCTGCTAAAAATCCATCAACACCCTCCTTTCATACGTTCAATTATACACTTTCGTCTTCACTCCAAAAAGTTACAATAATGCGATAATAACTGTTAGTGGAGTTGTCGCTACACCCAGACTTTCACACCTGTTTTAACAGTTTTATTAAATGTGTATTTGTAAACTTCAGTGAATGATGTGAACAAGCGAATAACGTCACTCAGAACGCAATTCTCCAGGCTTTCCAAGTCTGTGCCATGCGGCAGAGGCATGAAGCGGCATACCCAGAGACAAGAGTGGTTGTTAAAAAAATTGGCATTTCTGGCGCCACTTGTGAAGAAAAGGGCGTCGGTATCAAATTGTGATGTACGCATGATCATACATGTAGATCTAGATCTGTCTAATAACAGCACATGTCTCTGAAGTAATTTCGTTGGGTGCATTCATTCTTTTTCCCATTACCATGGAAAGGCACCAACTTGGGAGTTGACGAACGCACACACGTAATCGCGTTGTGCTTTGGCTCTGTGTGTGGGATTGTGACCGGTAGGAAGACCCGCTCCAAGCTCCTGGGATGATATCATGGGTCGCTGGATCCTCGTAATCACAACATATATAAGGGACCCTCAGCGACGGTCCCTAAAAATAGCTCTTAACAAAAGGATTTAAAAGGAAAACACTACGCTATTATCCTGTCCTTTCTGGTTTGGCCACCTGTTGAACATCACATAGTATATTTACATAGCTCCGTTAGAAAAGTGCCACTAACGTTGATACAATAGACATTGCTGAACTTCCACAGATAAGGACACCACAACGACGGTCGCTGCTAAGGAAAAAAAACAGTTCAGATAAGGAACAGGACCCACTACCCACCACCCCTTCTAGGCGTTCGCGGTCACAGTGGCTGAGTCTAATTGGCGTTTAGTGCCGACTGGCAACGCAAGTCGGGTCGGCTGGTGTGTGCCTATTATAAGCTTTACAAAGGTCGCGGGCGGGACCTATACGACATATTACAGATGACTGGAGGCTTAACTTGCTCGTGGAGTTCAAAGACTTGATACCCGGTTTGACCTAGTTCGACTTGTCTGGTATGTGCACAAACAGCAAAACATATTTATGGCATACCGGAGATGAGGCTGACGAGCGATGTTTTGCAACCGGACCCATTACCCGTTTGTTGTACCGACGCAATAATCAGCTCTGTGTTCTGGCCAACTCTGGTGTATAGGCCTACTGATCTACTACAACCGAACCATTAATTTCCTTTACGACACGATTGACAATGGATATTGAGGTGGCAGAAAAACGGGAACGTCGTAGACATTACGCATGCCCATTAAGTTCTCAGACTGGTGCGTTGAAAATATTCGTGAAGTTGGGAGAATTAACGAATGACATTTTAGTTCAAAATAAATATTTCAAACAAGCATTTCTAAAACTGAATTCTTCAGTTTTTGTATAGCTCTGCACTTCAATAATTTTGGTTTAATTCTTCTACGACTTCCGTTATTTGATTACGCTATGACATCGGTTCTTTCTTCTAATGGTTTGTAACTACAGTTGATTGTTGCTTGCCATTATGTACGGTAAGTGAAATACTATCCCAAACAAGTTGGACAAAAACGATGTAAGAACACAACAGTCAGAAACGCTTCGCAAAGGACAAACTTAATATACACACTAGTATAACGATAAGGCCACGTTCACATGACATTTTGTGCCAAAAGGCTACAATAACAAGCAGAGCGTTTCATGCAAACTACTATTGTGCGCAACACTTACTTGAGCAGGCACAATGTTTGTGTTAGTCCGCAGCGGAGGCCGAAGGGCGACGGGAGCATCTCCTCGGTGAGGGGCTGTGCTTCACGGTGCGGCGGCAATACGGACTCCTTGCTATTGTGTTGCACGGGTACTTATAGGGGGTGTGTGGCAAGAGACTGATACTTGAAAATTGTGTTCTACACATTGCGCGCGCACCGCGTATGAATACCAGTAACTTTCTTTCGGTTCACGAACTTCCTTCCGGATTTCCGTTTCCTGTCTGTTGGTGATTTCCTTCATATTGGCGGCTGCATTCGTTAAAATTAACCTATTTTGAAATGGGCCCGTTTTGTGTTATTCGCAAGTGTTCGCAATGCTCTGGATAATAGTATTACTTGAACCAGATACAGTGCATGTTAAGCTGCAAATTGTTGAGGCTTCGTATTGTTAATACAAAATCGGACTAACTGTACCTTAATTATACAATATAAATATAGTTATTAAATACCCTTAGTCGTAGTACATAATCATGATTTTATAACGTATAATCCTGAACTCACTGATGTTCAACTCAATTAATCTTTAGCCTATGACTAAGACACCGACTTGCGATGAAAGTACACGTACAGTGCATATTAGGGCCACTCTCCAAAAAGGTCAGTCTGACAGTGCGTCAAAATTTAAACTTTCCACGTTGTATTATTTCCTATTATTTCCTCGTTTGTGATCGCACATCTAAGTTAGACACATCATTGGATTCGTGTCGACGAGGTGTTTCAGGATGTGGATAACTCCATATAGCAACATGCAAGTAAAGGTGCCTAATTCCTGTTAGAATAGCCTAAAACCACCCAAATTAAATAGGCTTTCCATTTTGAAACATGCATTTATTTCCGACACCACTGAAAAATACTCAGTATTGGAAATTCAATGTTGTTAATATCTGATGCCAAGGTAAACTATCTTGTCGACGTTTTAATTGCTAATTGGCCTTTTCTTTACGCTGACGTCCGATACCAAACTTCTTCACCAATGTACCACACTTAGAAATTGTTCATTTTAAAGAGTTCACGTTGTTAGTAAACCGATATATATTCAATATTTTGATGTATATATTATTTTATAACGGTTACTGTTATATTCTCTCTAAATTTGATCTTTGTGCAAATAAAAAAACGTTAACTGGTTATGCCCTATATCAAGCTAAAATTTGGATTGAGACCAAAATAACAAACAAAATTATTTCAAAATGTATGGATACATAAATAATAAGTAACATTACATATCAGAATTGTTTCCAGAAAAAACCTGTTCAGAAAAAACGTCATGTCACATACGATCGCGCCATGGTAAACACAATAAAAACTTGGCACCGCCCGAGCATAACCGTTTTTGTGAAATGCAGTATATTTTTTAAACAGGTAACAAACGGACAATTAGCAATTTAAAAAAACGAGCTGTCAGATTTTTTTGGAGAGTGGCCCATGAGGCGATGTAAATCCATGGGTAACGTAATGGACATCCAACAGGGTATAATTAACAATCGAATTGTCGTAAATGGTCGATCAATGTCGGAATGCCAAAATAAAATCATGGTCAGTTGTAAAGATTGGGGTCACTATACAGTTCAGTCTTGGGAGCAGTTGTAAAGATTGGGGTCACTATACAGTTCAGTCTTGGGAGCAGTTGTAAAGATTGGGGTCACTATACAGTTCAGTCTTGGGAGCAGTTATGCAACGCCACCGATTGTTATGTACTATTTAAATATAAACGACATAGACGATGGTATTTGTAATAATAATTTATTTGTAAATTTGCGGGTGATACAAAACTCTTCAGTCAATTAGTCGCATCAGTCGAGGATGCGGTGACATTACAGGATCTTAATACAATGCATGGATGGATGGACGGAGAATGGCAACTGTAATTTATTATATAAAAAATGGTGTGCATGCACTACGGCCACAATAATATACAACAGACGACAAGTTAACGTCAACGTAATTGAGAATGTACAGCATAGAGCGACCAGGGCGATACCTAAAATTAGTCATACGGATTAGCATAGCAGGTTGATAGTATTTAATGTATTAAATATTAAAACAAACTAACGACGGTAGTAACGTTGGGTCGACCTGGCCACGCACCACCTACTATATTAGGTGTTCATAATTGTCAGTGATTTATATAGAAAATATACCTCGAACGAACTTCTTCATAATGGACTGAAGGAGAATACTTCAACAATTAAGAAGACAACCTTATAAAATAAAAACCGCACTGGAGATTATATATTAGAGCGTTTTCATTCACAAGACGAATTGCCAATGAAAGCCAATTATTGTAATAAATTACCCAAGCGGCAGTCATGTCAATAAATAAAAATATTTTAAAGGCCATAATATTGACAGATATTTAACTAATAAGTCGGAGGATTATAAAAGTATGCGTACACCCTTCTCGTCAACTAACATTACTAGCTAAATGTGTTGTAAAAATATTGAATATCATTTCCACACCAAATTTGTTAAAAATGTTGTTGGAAAAAATGCTCACCTATTCTGTCAATGCTGTTATCCCCCAACGAAATAATGTTCATTTGCGTTACGAATCCCTCGCATCAAATTTACGCTGCAGCGCCTGCCCATTTGTCATTTGCTTGTGACGGAAGTGGTCTTTAACGTCGCGGGGGACCTCGTTGCAATGGTTGGTGGGTCTAATTGACGCGGTTTAAAAAGATTAGGGTTAGTAGATAAACCCTGGGGTTTCTTTTTTTCGCCTTAATGGTCCGATCGAGATTAAACCAACGCCAATTAATATAATTCGTTTCTATTATAAACATATTGCTTAATCAGTTGTGTGCATGTAATAATTTTTTGTTGAGAGGGTTTTTCATTCAACTTATTTGCTTGTTTTCCTTCCTTACTTCCGTATAGTGATCACAATAATTATTGACTATTCTATCACTGTGATTATGTTGTGCCAGCATCAACATCATGTTGACATTGTACTAATATTCAGTGTTGCCGTCTTAACACATAAAACAGATTATAGTAAATGACCATGTAATGTGTTTTTATGTAGTGAACATGTTTTGAAAATTGTTGACATAAATGATGACCCACCATGCAAAAACGAGACGTTTGATAAAACAAATATGTTGTTTTTATTGCATATTCATATAATCATAGAGCACATTCAGAGAAAAAACAATACCCCAATGTTCCCATGTTCACAATATTTCCAGAGATACAGCAATTTGAATCTTGAAAATGCGAAATGGTTTGGAGAAAAAACTGCTTCAAAGTTTTCATTCTATATTTTGGCTATGGGTTTTTCACTATCAAAACATAAAAATAAACACATTTAGGTAACGTCTATGCCATGAAATGACCAACCAACATTTGAAAGTTTAATCTATACCGGATGATTTCACGATGGAAACTCCTTAAAACAAGTATGTGCTTTAGTGTTTAGGCTCATAGCTTGTGTTGAGCGCCAACGAGAATCATATCATCTTGGACTGGCGGGTCACAATTGTGTGCAGCTTTTAGCGTGTATTCAAAGTATTGAATATTTCCGTAAAAGTAAAATGATCGTACGTGTATTTGACCTAGCTAGCTAACTACAAAACCTCAAGATATTGGGATAAATTTCGAGAAAAAAAACAGGTGTACCAGAGGTGAAGTATAGAGTATATAATATTCGTAATTTATAAAAAGAACTGATCTTACTGCAGACATAGGGTGTTTACTTGAGGCACAGGATAGACAACAGACACATGTATTTATGTGGTGGAATAAAGCCAACATTTTTTTTTTAATACACATCATCAATGACATATGGAAAAACTACAACAACATGACACTTGTATAAGTAATATAATTATTCTATCCAATGAACATAATATATATGTACTTGTTTTTTTTCAATGAACAAAATATTTCTGGGTATCATTCAGTTTCTAGGACATAGTATGTGATTTATTTTGTAATGACTGACATATAATATAGTTTTTCACACTACCTCCTCTGGTAGTCGTAGTTGTATGTATTCGGCAACAAATTAGACGTGACTATCCAGATTAATTTAACACTCTGTGGTAGCTATTTCCCCATAACTGCTCCGAGATCCCTCCTTTAATTAGCCTGGTGCCCTACAGTGACCACTATATCCACTGCTTACTTCGTGGAGGTTACAGCGAGTCTTGTTTTATGAGAGGCTATACACTAGCAGGCATGAACGAAATATGCTTGCCATTTCGTATAAAACGCCAGTAGTAGAACCAGAATGTAGATTCGACAAGGATATCTGTCTATAACCTACTACCTGACGCATCAATAAAACGTGTGCCAGCATGTTAAACAGCAAGAACCAGTAAAAATGTTAAGGCTCTAAAAAAAGCTGTTTGTCTTCTTGGTGTGGAAGTAGGCGGCATCGGCCTCTCCGTCGTCTCTGCCCTGTAACATCTGGAAAACTACAAATACATTAGGCATGATCACACACATATGTTGACAACCTAGACGAGGTAATTACTACATGATGTATTCATTTTATAATTTTTTGTGTGCCCGAGCTATTGCCAACGTTTTAAGTTTGAAGGCCAATATTTTAGCATTTTCTTAAGCTAACTCACTTATTGTCAATCCACATATTTTTCGTATACATCGTTTTCTCCTACCCCATGTTTCTATAGCATTGTGTGGATTTTTTACCTGAGGCTGGTAGGGGTCACACATATTAAAAAAGAAATGTTAACTTATAATCACTTTTTCTTAAAACTGTGAGACCCCCTTCCATCTGAAACCTGACTTGTGAGGAAGACTGTTTGATGAATGACCAGGAAGGAGAGTTTATGCTGGAGTTTTATTAGGATCATGAAGCAGTTTAAGTAAGTGTCCCTTTTCAGCCTGCTGTTGTTCTGATTTAGTTGCCTTATGAGACCTTTGCAGTAAGGACCGTACACCCCTGAAAACATTATCTCCACCTGTCAGGTTACTCCTAACGGCGAAGAGTGTAAATAGACCAGGAGGAAGTTTGGGTACAGTAGCAAAATACAACTCTAATAATTTTAATTGGTCAAGGCAACGGTTTGTAGTCGCTGGCACTGCATGCAAATGTTTACAGAAATATGATTGTCCTGTGTGAATGAAATCTAAGCAAGTGCATATCGTAAGGAATATATTTTCAATGTAAATGCCATCATCTGGTTCCGGAACAGGAAGGTACTGGGTGACATCATGGAATACCTTAGTAGCCTGTGTGTTCAATTGTGTAGTACATTTGAAGTACATTTTCACTAGCTGCATTTTATGAATACGAATGATCATTAGCAAATGGTTTCTCGCCGTCTGATGCAACGAATGCCCACCGATGTTGTTCCCAATTTGGAATGAGGCTGACCTTTCCAGCTTGAACCAGATCTATGCTTTTCGTGATACAATTTATCAAATTACCCCTGGAAGTGTTTACCTGATTTGGAAATTTTGCTAAATTAGTAGCACCCTGCACAGTGTCATGTGCATGTCTGGGGAGAGTTCTATCAATGAGTGTTCGAACTTGTAATGCTACAGATTTGTTTAAATGATGCGCATGTTCACCTTGCACAACCAACCTGAACTGATTTTCTGTAAATCATTCACTGATCTGTTGGGGATGATTTATTAGAATTACATAAATCGTCCACTGATCTGTTAGAGATGGTTTATTAGAATTGCATAAATCGTCCCCTGATCTGTTGGGGATGGTTTATTAAAATTACGTAAACCATCCACGGATCTGTTGGGGATGGTTTATTAGAATTGCATAAACCGTCCCCTGATCGGTTGGGGATGGTTTATTAGAATTACATAAACCGTCCACTGATATGTTGGGGAGGGTTTATTTGAATTACGTAAACCGTCTACTGATCTGTTAGGGATGGTTTATTAGAATTACATAAACCGCCCACTGATCTGTTGGTGATGGTTTATTAGAATTACGTAAGCCGTCCACTGATCTGATGGGGATGGTTTATTAGAATTACCTAAATCGTCCACTGATCTGTTAGGGATGGTTTATTAGAATTACATAAACCGTCCCCTGATCTGTTGGGGGTGGTTTATTAAAATTACGTAAACCAACCACTGATCTGTTGATGATGGTTTATTAGAATTGCATAAACCGTCCCCTGATCTGTTGGGGATGGTTTATTAGAATTAAATAAACTGTCCACTGATCTGGTGGGGATGGTTTATTAGAATTACGTAACCCGTCCACTGATCTGTTGGGGATGGTTTATTAGAATTACGTAAACCGTTCACTGATCTGTTGGTGATGGCTTATTAGAGAGAATTACAGGTGCAAAAGTCATTATTACCCTGGGCATCGACGTTCATTATAATTATTAAATGGTCTCAATATTTGAGTGGCGGCCAGGTTCCAACCTACTGGCACAAATTCATATGACAAGACGTGTACAAATGATAATAAAAAACTAACTGTCAGCTCATGATGATTATGTCGTCAAATTATTTTAAATAACATTTCATATATATTGAAAATGCTTGCTTGCCCGAATATCCCCGAGATTATCTAAGATCCGACCTGCTAGAAACTTGTGCCTGAATACCATCTCATTTCCCTATGGCAAATAACTAGGCCACCATGTCGCGGATGTGCAACGAGACGTTGTGAGACCACATCAGTCTGTTTCTTAATTGTTGTAGCAATTACTATCAATGCCCAACGACCAGGAACGGCGCTTCCCGTTACAAGATTGGCGGTAAAACCGAATTGTGCGTAATAATGAAGGAGTAGGAAAAGAACACCAGTGTCAACGTATATAATGCTGTTTACTCTAGCTTAGGCTACCTCAGTCATTTGTCTGCTTTGAAAAGCTGATCAGATGTGCAGATGTGTAATTTACACACAACTTAATAGGCTACATTATAATCTCCAAACGTGTTCAGTGCTATTATCATTAGAAATATTATTGTATAATAGTATAATTTTCAATGTTAAGACTTCAGTAGGAATTAATTAATATGTATACATATATAAGCTTTACTTAACAACATGTCTCTCTACCGCAGCAAGTATACCTACCTACGAGCAAAGTATTGGGAGGGGGTATAGTAGCCTCAATGCCATGGTGTACGTCCGAGGCAGCAGACATGACTACGACGAGTGGGAAAGACGAGGTTGTGAAGAAGTTCTCCGGTACTTCATTAAGTCAGAAAACTGCAAAGGTAACGGAGGTGCAAGTGACAGTATTTGCTGAACAAATCTAAAATGTTGGTAAGAGTCTAGCTACATAAATCGTTTGCAATTTTGGTTTACCTCCTCCGACTGGCACCCTGAGGATATTTAAGCACGCTACGCTCTCCAAATGGCAGTAGGCAACATAACTCTGAGATTGTTAAAACGAAAGAAATATATAGGGTGGAATTGAGGCGTTTGACTAAACAGGTCTGCTATGTAGGGTAATGCGCTTTCAACAGTCCAAAGGACTGGATATTGTGAACGATTTATGTACACATGTAGATATAAAGTGTGTGTGTGTGTGTGTGTGTGTGTGTGTGTGTGTGTGTGTGTGTGTGTGTGTGTGTGTGTGTGTGTGTGTGTGTGTGTGTGTGTGTGTGTTTGTGTGTGTGTGTGTGTGTTGTGTGTGTGTGTGTGTGTGTGTGTGTGTGCGTGCGTGCGTGCGTGCGTACGTGCGTGAGTGCGTGCGTGCGAGTGTGTATATATGTATCTATGTATTTGCATGCGTAGATCGGATGTTTTTATTGGTCTGATTGTCGACAGAGTACCACGGCAAAGACGGGCCGCTCTTTGTGATGGACCTGAGAGGAATGGCGTTGTCCGAGGCGTTCGTCAAAGCCGGGGCTGAACTCGGTGACATGAACGGGGAAGAACAGCTCGGTATGTGTCGGTCGTTACACCAGTAACTTAATATTATTCTATTGGCTCGATGTCACATCCATATCGATTGATTTCGTTGGAATGAGACTAAACTTACGTTATAATAGTACCTCTTCGAAATAACTGTGTGTGTGTGTGTGTGTGTGTGTGTGTGTGTGTGTGTGTGTGTGTGTGTGTGTGTGTGTGTGTGTGTTTGTGTGTGTGTGTTTGTGTGCGTGCGTGCGTGCGTGCGTGCGTGTTGTACGGGTACATGTGCGTGCGTGAGCGATTGTAAATAGTAGCACATACACACACGCGCGTGTATACATATTTTACACTAACATTAACTATTAATTCATATTCTTCTTGGGTTTGCTTATATATTTCCAGACGTTGCAGCCTTCCACTTTTCCTTCCATTATTGGTTTCTCTAAAGACTGATGCCGTTTCTCATGGCCGAAATAACTTAGTTTCTGTTTCTTTACAAAGTTCAATAAAGTCCCGGGTATAACACCAATCTCATGGATTCGTTAGTTCTACGTCCAGTCCACGAAACTCGTAATATCTTTCTATAACACTTATTTTCAAATGCATTTATACGTTTAGTAATGTTCTTATTAAGAGTCCAGGTTTCGCATCCATACGTAGCCGTTGGAAATATGCAGACTCGGATAATTCGTAGTTTCATATCTTTGTTCGTTGCTTTCCACAGCTTCTTCATCTCCGTCAGCTTTTTACGCGCCATTGCCAACTTCCGCTTGATCTCTTTCGTCCCATCTCCATCCGCTTCTATCAGTGACCCCAGATATTCAAAAATGTTTACTCGTTCTATTTCCTCGCCATCTACTGTGACGTCTGATGGTTCTCGACATCCCTTCACATCCATAATCTTAGTCTTCTTTACGTTTAGTTTCAATCCTTTCATCTCGCTGTGCTCTTTAACAGTAGTTATCAGTTTGTCCAATCCTTCTTTTGTATCGGATATTAACGCTGTGTCATCGGCATATCTAAATTCATATATATACTGTCCATTCACTTTCAGTCCATTAAAAATAGGTGGGGGACAAACTGCACCCCGTCTCACTCCCTTGCCGACTGGGAACCAATCTGTGGTACCACACTCTAATCTCACTGCAGACTGCTGTCCAACATATAACTTATGGATAAGTGAATTAATATTCACTGCTCATTAAATGATCATTTGATTTGAGTATTCGTGCGTATGAGTCTACTGCAGCTGCTGTTCGAAGACAAACACGTCGTGGGTGTAGAGTTTGTGCGAGACAACACGAGACAACAGGCGAGAGCGACGAAGGGGGTGATTCTGTCGGCGGGGGCTGTCGGCTCGCCTCACGTTCTCTTGCTCTCCGGGGTTGGACGGGGGACCCATCTGCAGGAGGAACAGGTATGTTCATCAAACACACATAATTATTATTGAATTCCATAATACGTTTTAAATGGCCTACTTGTGGTTACACCATGTTGTACACTCTTGTTAGCGTACAGCATTTCTTCTTCCAATTATTATAATCCAATTTTGGAGCACTGCAAAGTTTTCGCCGAGAAGAGAAGATTGATGAAGAAACAGTGTTGGCAAGAACATGAGTGAGATCGTTCAGACTGGTAAACCTGGGATGGCACACAATGGTATAATTTTAATGCCCGCTATAAAAAGCATTCCTACGAACTGCGTGTCAACTCTGATAGTATTAGTCAGGGAGATAAATCATTTATAATTTCAAGACTCGAGTCAACGTCTCCCTGGGTGCCAGGCGTCAGCGTCCGCCCGTAGATACAGTTCCTGTGTAAAGGAGACTACAGCATAGAAATAAATCAAATTATTCCAAATCGAGAATGAAAGACATTCACGATTATCAAAGTCAACAGAGTAATTTCAAAACTGTTACGACCACAGATAGGCAGATGCTTGCGGTTAGTCTTTAGTAACTCTTTTATGTGTGCAGGCCGAACAGTATGACATTTGTTTCGTTGTTGTAACTTTAAAACTGTCATACGATCATATGATGGACGTGAATACGTTGACATACAGTTGCGTTACACAATGTTGTGTTTTAAGTCATCTTTCCGACCGTTCAGGTGCCGGTTGTCATTGATCTACTGGTTGGTGTCAATCTTCACGAAAATATCGTGGGTAGTGTGATCGAGGTCTCGACGACAGCCGATATCAGCTTGACGGAAGACGAGAGGAGGACGGTGCTGACTGATGCAGAATATGAGAGCTTTGGCAAAGGCGAACACAACTTTATTTACTTTATTTGAGGTATTTATTGAAATAATTCATGTAGGAAAAGGGGTATATTTGTGTATTTACTACTTCCATCATCACCACCACCAATACTACTAATAATAATAACAAAAATATTAGTAAACGTAATAATAATAATAGTAATAACCTAATTGTAGTCAAGCTAGCGCGTGTGCGTGTATGTGTGTGTTAACGCCTTTCTCTTCGACTGCTTGATCACCGGGCGCCAAACGTTCACGGATTAATATACGACCCTAAGAAAATTTGTTTTCGATTTTTTGTTCTAATTTTCCACACGTTAAAGGTTTTTATCGACTTCATGATTGAAGTCAATAAAAAGGTATATTCTTATATAGCGTAGGACCCAGTCCTCAGGACTGCTCAGCGCGCTTTACACTTTACTCCCTGGCAGACCTGTTCTATCTAACACCATCTCGACTTCTCTGGGAAACTTCAGCCACGCTGCAATTAATGCGCGAAGACTATCCATATATACAAATATCCACCATCAATTGATGTATTCAGTATGTCGCGGTTTGCTGACGTTACAATCAAAATTGTGCGCGTGACTTCCGTCAAGCGTTGCTTTTACCAACAGTGTTGGTAACGCTTTACTATTGCTGGATGACATCTCACAAATTAAACATTAATGCATACAGTTGTAACTTTAAAAACTTTTCCGTATGTTTTTGTTATAAAGAAACACTTTTATGGCCAGAATTTCTACAAAATATACGACGGAATGCATGGACGCACCACGTGGTCGGCATCCATGTTTTGATCGCTTAACGGATGTTTTGTTAGGCAACAGGTCACGTTGTGGATAGGTCAGTTGGTCGTAAGATTACGCGTAATTTGTGCACTTGTCAACGCAACATGTTCTCAATCCATGACACTACACGATTCGTTGTCCTGTTTATACAGTTTGCCGTGTCTAACATTTGTTTTAATGGAAGATTGCTGACAATCCCCGCTCTGCACGCCAGACTCTACCCCGCTTCTACAACATTGAAATTAACTATAATTCTACTACTAGCAGGAGATGTAAGTCTGGATCCTGGCCAGCTGTTAGGCGTAACTTACGCGTAGCCACTACAAATGTTCGATCTGTTCCAGATAAAACAGCCTCGCATTGAGATTTAGTCATTTCTAAAAAAATATACATCCTTGCTTTCACTGAGACCTGGCTCAGACCACATGACACAGCTGCATGCATTGCTGACATTTCTCCTTCTAGTTACACGTACCATCATCGGCCACGTCCTGTTAGACCAGGTGGCAGTGTTGGCTTTCTAGTATCGTAACAGTTCAAAGTTAATTTATATTCTAGCCATGAATACTCTAATTTTTAGTCCATCTGTGTTCATATTTCTTATTCTTCTCTCTCCGCTTACTTTATCTACACGTATCGCCCTCCAGGACACCCAGCAAATTAATTTGAAAACTTTCAGGATCTGTTGGAAAACCTGGCAATTCATTCAGAATGTTACATTCTTGATTATTTTAATCTTCATTTAGATATACCTTCTGCAACAACAGCTGCGTTTGATGATATACTGGCATCCTTTGATGTTACCTTTTCGACACATAGGCATGGCCATTGGCTTGAACTCTCGATAACTTGTAACAATATCCAGACATCTACTGTTTCGGATGGGTTATCAGACCACCACACTGTCATTGCTGATGTTAACGTTTCTATAACTCCAATAGATTCGAAACACAATGCGTCTTATAAAGCCATTTACAGGATTAACATTACAGCTTTAATTACAGCCTTAAATCTTACCTTATTACATACACAAAACTCCTATCTGACTTATATAAACAGTACTGTCAAGTACCCAAGGCAACACTTGACAAACATGCACCTATTAAATAAAAAAAAATTTCACTAAGGCCACCGGCTTCATGGTCGTCTTCCGAAATTTTACTATCAAAAAAGCGCCGTCGTTATTTAGAGCGTGTATGGCGTCAATCACGGTCACCTCTGGACAGGTCGCGTTATTATAAACAATGTCACCTCTGTAACAGACAAATGGCCAAAGCTAAGTCAGATTATTCCACCCAAATTACTATTGGAAACTTAAGCTTCTCCGCCTGTCCTAAGAACAGTTCAAAGCACTTAACATTTTACACCCTGGCAGACCTGTTCAATCGAACACCATCTCGGCTTCTCTGGGAAGCATCCAGCCACGCTGCCATTTATGCGCGAAGACTATTCGTACAGAAATGTCCACCATTGCCAGGTGCTCATTCATACAGCTGAGTAAACTGGAGCAACGTAGAGTAATCGAACTTGCCCAAGGTTCGACACCGCAGCACAGGATTCGAACCCGGGTTCTCTCGGTCGAGAGTCCGAAGTTCTAAACACTGCGCCACTGCGTTCTCCGTTTCCATGCACAGTTGTTGACTGGAATTCCCATGACGCCGACATTTCCAACCCAACTATTTTTTTCTAAATCAACTGAATACGTCCACGTGGTGACAACAATACTGTATACCATAATAATTGTATGTTTTTTGCCATGAATAATTTAGGGCATTTTTAGAAGCGGGATCGTGGCTGCCAGCACTTTTGTGGGGCATTCCCAAGGTCACAATATACTAACATAGTCAAGTTAATGTAATCATGTACACAATCCTAGGACGCTATCATTAGTAATAACATTAACACTTTTTAACAGTCAGTAAAAATGTACCTTAGACCTGTATCTCGTGAGGTTTCGACTGCTCTGAGCGATCTTCATCAGACGGCTACCGCTCGATGGCGGCACTAATCACTCTAAGCAGAGTTATCACTCTGGTGTGTGTGTCCCCGGCCCCGGCCTAGGCGGCTCTTCAGCAGATCATGGTAGATATGTGAGTGTACCGGCCCTCATCTTGATTCAGACTTACTTACTACTGTTTTCTGATACAGACGGCGTTTTCGATACCTGTTGTTCTCCAGTCCGACTACCTGTCCGCAAATCAGGCCTCCTCCCAGTCTACTACGTCATTCTGTTGCATCATATTGTCAGTGATAGTTGGTTTGGTAATCTCTTTTCTGTTGTTGTTCTGTTGCTTTGGGTTTATAGTCTGCTTGTCGATGCTTTCTCGGCATCTTCTTTGTATTTTTTAATGTGGTGATATTTCTGCACAGAATGAATACCGTGTCGCCATTTAGCGGTAGCCGTCTGATGAAGATTGGAGTCGAAACGTCACGAGTAATAAAAAGAAAACGATTACTAATCTGATCCATCCAGTCTAATGAACCTCTTCACTCATACGTATCACCTTGTTAGAGTTGTCAGTACTACTATCTGATTTTTTGTGCTGGTGATTACCTATCCACCGGAAACGTACACACTGTAGCAAATAATTTCCCCCAGGCTCTGGCCTGAGTAGCTGAGTATTGAACAAATAATATATTCGAGATTAATGTGAGTATTGGTATTGTATAAAATGGATGTCTGATATTTTTCCATACAGTCAACTCGACAATGACAGTAAATTTATAGATGCCATTTGGTGGCGACACGTTACTGTCGCGATAGTACATCCCTCCCCAAAATAAGAAATGTCACAAACACGGACAGTTACTAAAGAAGAAGTATTAAAGTTTAATAAAGGCATAGTCAGTGATGTATTCGAGTCTCTACATAATTTCGAGCAGCCGTTGTGGCGGTTTAGGAAGACGCGACGATCTTCTCGGTTCGCCTACCACGACAGGCGACATCGGGATGGCGTTGCCTCTGGAATGCCTGTCAACTCGCTCTCGTCATCGAAGTCGTCTTCGACGACGTCTTCAAGTAACGGTGACTCGAACGGAAGTAGGCGAAACATCGACGTGTTTCTCGTCACTCGCGATCCGTTAGCGCAACGAGCAGTTACCATTTAACCCTTCCGACTGGTCACAACCAACGGATTTGGGTCAAACGATGTGGACAGTTTGCCCTTCTTGTGTCGTCGTACGACCACAACGTCGCTCTCGCTGAGGTTTGACGTTTGCGCTCTAGACATCTTGTCGGTTCGTGTTTTGATGCGGCGCTTCGCAGCTGCATCCTTCTCTCTCGCGGCCTTGTCGTCAGCAGACACGTGTTGCCTGACGTCGGGCAGTTTGATGCGAGGATTTCTTCCGAACATTAGTCGATGCGGAGTGAACGCTGTCGTCACATGGGGAATATATATCAACAAGCTCGCATAAACTGTCGCGTCTCTTACCTCCATGCTATGCCACTGATGTTGGCTGCCTTCAGTGCTTTCATGAGTTGTTTGTTGATACCAAACTAAGCACTTTGTTTCTTACCTAACCATGACAATGATCACCGCACACATAACTAAGTTATCCCTTCTAATGGACCAGCATTTATGTTAGTTTGTGTAATAATCGATGTATCCACTACATCGCGGTTTTGCTTACATCACAATTGAATTTTTCACGTGATCTCCGTCAAGCTTTGCTTTGCCAACAATGTTGTCAATGGTTATATATACGTGAATTACATTGCTATTGCTGCATGACATCTCATAAATTAAACATTCCCACATACAGTTGTCAATTTACAAACTTTGCTTATGTTTTTGCCATTAAGAAACACTTTTGTGACCAGAATTTCAACAAAATATTCGACGGAATTTCCGAACCCACCACATGTTTTCTGATGACATGACGGAGGTTTTGCTAGGCAACAGGTCTCGTGATGGATAGGTTAATTGTGGCGTGTTCGGCCAGTGCTGCCAGAGGGTTGACAGTGGTTGCTATGCTTCAGGCGGCGTACCTAACCTGGACGGCATGACATTTGGCCAGCACGAGAAGATGCTGGAGGTTGTGTCAGCAACCTGTACATCCATGGCAAGGGAAACCTTGATCTCACCGCTGTCGCTGTCGGGGTATGTCATGGCGCCCTGACATCCCTCATTGATGCGGCCGTCCAGTTGCTACAGGGTATCTTTGGGCTACTAAAAACCAACAAACTCAAACTCCCACATTGTATATATCGCTAAAACAGTTTTTTTTAAATAAAAATGTAGTATTTTGTCAGCACTGGTTGCCTATACGCCAGCGGATCGAATTCAACCTGTTACTGCTGGTATATCGTTCAGTGCACCATCTCGGCCCTGCGTACATTTCATCGCTCGTGACATCCTACACGCCGACCAGATCACTTAGATCGGCCGAACAAGGTCTGCTGACTGTTCCGAGATATCACCTTGAACATTATGGCCGTCGTTCCTTCTTGGTGGCTGGCCCGATCCTGTGGAATGCCCTGCCTCATGCAGTCAGTAATGCAAACTGCGTTGCCACTTTCAAATCACTCTTAAAGACACACTTATTTCGATAGGCCTGCAAAGAACTTTGCAGTCCGCATCAGTGACATTTGTGCAATGTTGACATTCGGTTATGTACTTAGGTTGCACTTATTTATTTATTTATTATTATTATTTTAATTAGCATACTATATGTATTTATGTTATTTTATTTAAGCACATTATTTATTTTAGGTATTTAAACGGCTCATTAATTTAATTTATGTATATATTATACACTTGTAAATATATATATTTATTTTTATTCAGGTTTATCTAACTGACATTTTATGTAATTGTTATATGCTACATTTAAATCATACTCGTTTACCTTTCTATTTAATATTTCTATTTAATATGTTTTAGGTCATTTAATGCATTTTATTTATACTCTACGATTGTCAGCGCCTTTGAGCAGATTTGTTATCCGGACACACGGCGCTCTATAAATGCATTATAATAATAATAAATAGCTTTATTAGTTTTATTAACAAAAATGTAACCGATTAAAATTATATATCTCGGCTGGTTGATACTTGATTTGAAACTTATGAACACAACAAGAACAAGAACAAGAAAGTTTATTCGGCTGGTTGATATTTGAATCAAAAGCAGTTTTGTTGTCATCTGGCTGGAAAATAAGTCTATGATAAAAAGATGACTGATGAAATTATTAAGTATCGGAAAAAGTGGCTAACAAAATGTCATGAAGGTGGATGCCTATGCAACAGGAACGGAGATGTTGGAGTATTGGTTGGTTGGTTCTGCTAGGCCTGATGCTGTAATACGTAATACAAAAAATAGATAACCGAGCGAAAAACGAACAACTGTCAAACACTTTCCAAAAACGCCTTTTGAACGACTGCTAGTACCATTACGGTTCGTCGGATCCGAACAATATTGATGTCGTTTGAAAGTTTAAGCTTTCTGCTATTCAAACATATAAATGGTTTCCTGATAATCATTCCTAAAATTAACTAAAAACGGACCTACAACCGGGTCCGTTTCGGTGTCTTAGTCTTAGTCTTCCAATTGAGGCACCATTATCTGATTTCATGGTATAAGCTCCACCCACTTTCAAACGGCTGCTAAAATGACAAACGCGAAGTAGGCGTGACGTCACAATCACGTATATCAACCAACCAACGTTATTGTGACGTCACGCCGACGTAGAGATATATCGGTTTCGCTGCGATCAAAGAACATCCGCGGTTTAAAAGTGAGTGGAGCTTATAACGTGAAATCTAGAAATGGTGAAGTGCGCAAGTCTGAACCTATGCAAATGAGGAAAACAGCGCCGCAATCGGAATATTAGTGTACTGAGTACCCGCTGCCAACATCGTTCGGAACTGTACAGAACACCGAAAACGGCGTGATTGTAGGTCCGTTTATCGGTGTTCTTTAAACGGTTACCGTGAAATCTAGATGACGCTAGAATAACAAAAGTGCATCCTTTCAAATGATACCAAGATCGTCGGGACAGGACGAGCCGTCAGGGTGCTAGCGACCGTATAATTTCATGTTTTGGACGTGTTCTGAGTTGTTCATTTTTTGCTCGCTTATCTATATTTGGTAATACCAAAAATAGATAAGCGAGCGAAAAATGAACAACTGTCAAACACGTTCCAAAAACGCCTTTTGAACGACTGATAGTATCACTACGGTTCGTCGGATCCCAACAATATTGATGTCGTTTGAAAATGTTCTACTATTCAAACATATAATTATAAATGGTTAACTAAAAACAGACCTACAACCGGACCCGTTCCCAGTGTCTTAGACACTGCGAACGATGTTGTTTCGTCGACACAGTTCACCAATCTTCCAATTGAGGCACCACTATCTGATTTCATGGTATAAGCTTCACCCACTTTCAAACGGCTGCTAAAATGACATACGCGAAGTAGGCGTGACGTCACAATCAAAGACCGTATATCAATACAAGACGGTGCAGCGCGCGCTATCTACATTGTTCGAAGAAAGTACGTAAGCAGTTCGTCCGCCATTCTGGAGTTGCACCAAGCCAGACCATACGCGTGCAGAAAATGCAGTTCTTTGCATTATCATTGCTCAACATTTTCAACGATAACCTCAATATTTTAATTATAAAAGAAGTGGTACAGCCTGATGATTATTCTGATGAAACACGACGAAGTTTGGTTGGCTAAATAAACTATTGCAACGTTTCTACGTGATTTGGTTGCAAATTTCATTATTTTGAATTGTGATAGCTAAAAAACTTCAAGAATTATTTTAATACCTTTCATTTTATATGACGCATCACTGCTTGGTGATTATTATGATGGAATGAGGTGACTTAATAAATACGCTAAAATCGCGCTGCCGGTCCCGCAGGCGCATGAGCTTGCCTCCCAAATGGCGGACAACAAACTTCAGTGTAGACTGCCATTTTCTCGCTCAGTGACGCCTCCTGTCCAAATAGAGGGTCCTTGGTCACAATCACGTAAGCTCCTCTCACTTTCAAACGGCTGCTAAAATGACAAACGCGAAGTAGGCGTGACGTCACAATCACGTATATCAACCAACCAACGCAACGAATTTAGACCAAAGGGTGGCGTACGTTATTGTGACGTCACGCCGACGTAGACATATATCGGTTTCGCTGCGATCAAAGAACATCAATTTCGCCGCGGTTTAAAAGTGGGTGGAGCTTATAACATGAAATCAAGAAATGGTCAAGTGCGCATGTCTGAACCTATGCAAATGAGGAAAACAGCGCCGCAATCGGAAGATTAGTGTACTGAGTACCCGCCGCTAACATCGTTCGGAGCCGTACAGAACACCGAAAACGGCGTGAGTGTAGGTCTGTTTAATTGGTGTTCTTTAAACGGTTACCGAGAAATATCTAGATGACGCTAGAATAACAAAAGTGCATCCTTTCAAATGATACCAAGATCGTCGGGACAGGACGAGCCGTCAGGGTGCTAGCGACCGTATAATTTCATGTTTTGGACGTGTTCTGAGTTGTTCATTTTTCGCTCGCTTATTTATTTTTTGTAATACTGAAGAATAGATATTGACTTAGGCAGCGGAACCAAGTCAACCAAAGAGAAACAACTGCTGTATTGTCAATGTTGCCAACAGAATATAGACATTGTAAACTTGTGTGTAGCTACAGAGATACGAAAAGTGTAGATCAGGGCTATGCGAAACATGAGGTTAACTAATGTCTGAATGAACTGTACCATTAGCGTGTATATATGAATTCTTTGTAATTTTACTTTATTTGTACACATTTTCTAGCAGTAAATTGTTGTCCTTGAATGTTGAAGGTCAGATTCACAAAGCAATGTTAATATGATGGCGAGATAAGGTAATTATGTGCAACCATACCACTAGATCATGCCAACTGAAGTGAAGGTCTGATACAAAGTATTTATTGTGCACAAATGGCAAATATGCCAATACTTATTGAATATGTTTCCACACAGAAACGGAGTTGTAGGGGAAAGAAATCCTGTGATGTATTTCATTTGAATGTGCAATATTTGCAACTTGTCCCATGTCTGTTTTGTTTATTTTATAGAGTTGGATGAACCATGGGTTGTTTAATTATATCTATTTTCAAAATACAGCAGTGTTGCCTTATATTTTAGATGTCGGTATGTTATAATGAAAATGTCAAAAGCGTGTGATAAAGAAACGTTAGGTTTTAGTAGTAAATTATTTAAAGATTTATCGACATGCTCGTCTAGCTGTGGATATCTGACCAGGTTAAAACTGGACGCACATTGGTTCCAAGATGAACACAGTTTATGGTGTGTAGATTTACATTTAGTTGGATAATGTTGGGTTTTTATTTACATTGGGGGTAATAAGCAAAGTTCACACGATTCAAATATGTATACTATCAATAGTAATATACTCTTTATTTTTTACATAAAGAAACACAATGTTTCCTCAAGAAGAACATTATTTTGTTATTCCCTAACTTGAACTTGTTTCAAACATTTGAAATTCACTGTCTCTTAAAATTTGTATTTACAATCTCAAGGTGGCAACAACAGTACATATGTTACTGGCCACGTATTTTTCAATATAATACACCTTTATGGTAAATACATCAAAATCTGGCATTGTGTTAATTAAGCAAAGAGCAAGCCGTTTCATACTTAAATCTAGAGAAGTGATAACAGAAAGACTAGTCGCTCATTACCTCTGATCATGAGGTAAAGTAAAAGAGAATTACCTATTTTAATACACATGTTTGTCTGAAAATATTGTTGTCATACCGCTTACCAGTGCCTAGTATTATTCAGCATGTGTGTACATGGTCATAGATGTGTCAATAAATTTGTTACAAAAATTTGATCTTGTTATGGCAAGTGTTCATATGATACAGTAAAACCCTGATAATCTAGAAACCATAACGCCAGGACATAATATACCTTGAAATATACATGATTCATTTCTGTCAAAATCCAGAAAAATACATTAGTGATTAACGGCCGTACTGTATGAAGTATGTCAGTTCAAATTGCACAACCAACAAAAGTACCTGGTGAAAAAACAGTTCAGAATTATCCTAACTTTTGTAATCAGCTACAAATTTAAAACTTGCAAAAATGACTATTGCATTACAGCAATTCACATCCGAGTACTGCACCTATCCTTGGGAAACACCCCAGAAGATATATAAACTCAGCAGTATATTATATATATATATATATATATATATATATATATATATATATATATATATATAAATCAGCAGTATAGTCTCTCATACTAGAGTACAGCTGTAATTGTCGAACATTAAGCATGTGGTCGCCTACTGACTTCTTTCTGTAGAAACCATGTCAGTTAGCTTCTTTCCTCCAGCCATCTTTTCGCTGCAATATTTCCTTGTTTATGGGATTTCTCTGTAAATTTAAAACTATTTCTGTACAAATTCATACATTTTCATCATAACTTGGGTTATTTGACTTCCACCCGTGTTTCCACGACTGAGTCATTGCTTAGCCTACTGAAGTTTCTTCCTACCTAGCTGCCATTGCCATGTTATATGTGGCATGCTAATTTGCTGTGTTATTTCAAATAGTTGTTTAAGTGGAATTAATTTAGCTTAGATGGAGTTACTGTAAACAGCTGAGGTTATTGAATGGAATAAATGTGTGTGCACAACCAGTAGTGTATGGATACTGAACACTAGCAGGAATTGAACCTGAAACACACAACACTTAGATGGAGTTACTGTAAACAGCTGAGGTTATTGAATGGAATAAATGTGTGTGCACAACCAGTAGTGTATGGATACTGAACACTAGCAGGAATTGAACCTGAAACACACAACACTGAAACACTATTGTCATAAACAACACAGTTCAAAAGTTCTTAAACAAACAAATTACATAGTGTGTATGCATTTACAGTACAATACTCTAACAACATTCAGTCACACATATATTGTTACTATAATGCACTTTTAGACGGTTAAGTCCACAAAACAGCGCTCAACCTTGTTCGTCATCATCACATTCAGTGTGACCCTGTGTGACAGGCCGCGAACACTGTGTAAATGCCTGTCAACTCTCTGTCTTCTTCTCTGTGATACAATTTCCTATATCAAACAGTTTGACCTCTGGCCATTTCAAACTGGCCGATGGATAGCTCTCATAATCCCACCGCAACTCAACCATAGCTTCTGAAATTACACGGTGTGTGTGTGTGTGTGTGTGTGTGTGTGTGCGCGCGTGCGTGCGTGCATGCGTGTGCATGAGTGTGACATGTGTCCCTGACCACTGTGCATATCAGTCAACTTTCTATATCCCCAGGAGAGGCATACCTAAGACAATCTTATCAGACCACCCTTTATGTTATCTGCTGAGGGAGTAGAACGATGTCACATTGTGCAGGTGACTTATGAAAGAACCTGCATTGCCGTCTCCTCCCTAGGAGTGAAAAGAGCCCTCCTGAGAAAGAGAACCAAAACACTTGTTGATGTCAGCAGGAGAGCTAAGCACAATAAACATGCCTCTGCAATCAAATATAGAATTAGGAACAGAGCAAGTCTGAAGAAAACAAATAAGGAAGAAGTCATTCTAATCATACTGCTGGACACCAACTTGGGTAATGTCTACTTGGGGATATTCATGCAATAATTGTTTGCCTAACTAGATAACATCTCAGGATTTCAAATAGGTTGGAAGTACTTTAATATTTAAACAGACACCGGATTTCGATATACATGTATATATCTTTCGAAACGGTGTACACAATGTTAGTGGTCGGCAGTTACAATGATAACATATAGCCTAAATGAATTAGAATCTACATCCACACATGTCATAAATAGTTACAGTTGAACATCGGTTTACGGTCACATCATTACTATAGCCACATTGCAATTAAGGTCACATTATGACAGTCCCAAATTTATTCCATAGCTTCTTCATTTCAGCATATCTCTGCGAGACGTAGCTGCCCAGATGGTCCCACGATACGCTGCTCTGTCTGCCGTTTGTTTCCCTGCTCTCACGATGTCGTCTTTCAGCCAGTCGCTGATGTCCTGCTCCCATCTTCTCCTTGGTCTTCCCCTTCCTCTCTTTCCCTCCACTTTGCCTTCTAGGATAGTTTTCTCTAAGGAATTATGTCTTTTTATGTGTCCAAAATAACTCAGTTTTAGTTCTTTTATTCTGTTCACTAGTTGGCAGTTCTTTATGTCTAATTTTTTAAGGATCTCTGCATTGGTTGTTCTTGTTATCCATGGCACTCTTAGGACTTTTCTGTAGCATTTCATCTCAAACGCTTGTATTCTTCTCATGTCTTTTTTATTCAGTGTCCACGTTTCGCTCCCGTATAGAGCTGTTGGTGTGTTCTTATCTTTGTTGATATGTTTTGTCCTTTCCATACATTTTTCAGATTATTTATTTTCTGCGTTGCTATGGCTATTCTTCTTCTGATCTCTGATGATGTCTTGCCGTCTCCTTGTAGTCTTGCTCCAAGGTATTCGTAGTGGTTCACATTTTCAACTTGCTCCCCGTTGATTGCAATTTCTGTTTTTTCAATGCATTTGTCAGTGTCCATGATTTTAGTTTTCTTCACATAAAGTAACAAGCCCTTTTTCTCACTGTGTTCTTTTACATACATGATTAGGTTTGTTAGGCCGATTGTTGTAGTGGACACGAGTGCGGTATCGTCTGCGTATCGTAGGTCTCTGATTCTATGTCCATGAATATTCACTTCATCGTATCTTGTACTTCTGTCATCTAATTCTACATCTCTCATTATGTCTTCTGTGTAGAGGTTGAATAGGTATGGAGATAAAATACATCCTTGTCTTACTCCTTTTCCCACTGTAAAAGTTTCTGTAGTTGTGTTTTCCAGCCTGACTACTGCTTGTTGGTTGCTATAAAGTGATTTTAAGAGGGCGATTATCGTTGTGTGGAAGTTCATGTCGCTGAGCGTTTTCCACATCATCTGATGATTCACACAGTCGAAAGCCTTGGAATAGTCGATGAAGCATATTCTTAGATCATTATTTATCTCTCTGAATTTCTGTATCAACATTCTCAGATTGAATATGTGGTCCCTTGTGCCTCTGTTTTTTCTGAAGCCTGCCTGTGTACTGCTCACTTCCATTTCCATTTTATCTTGCATTCTTTTCATTATGATTTTCAGCAATATTTTGCTTGCATGGCTAATGCGTGATATGGTTCTGTAGTTGGAGCATAGCTGTAGGTCTCCTTTTTTTGGTAATGGGATGTATATTGATTTCTTCCAGTCGTCTGGCCGTTTTCCACTCTTCCATATTTTCTTGCACAGTGCATGGTATAAAATTATGTCTATTCCTTCGTCTTCCACTGCTTTTATCATTTCTGCCTGTATGTTGTCGCACCCAGGGCTTTTCCCATCTTTTAGACTATTAATGGCCCATTTCATCTCATCTCTTAATGGTTCGAGATCGTCCTCGTCTTGGTCTTCGTTTCCCATATCAGGGGGGTCGTTGTTGTCTCCATCTCGTGCATACATATTTTCACAATATTCTTTCCATCTTTTGGCTATGTCTTCTGCATCAGTCAGAGTTTTCCCATTTGTATCTTTAATGACACTGAGTCTGGGCTGGAATGTATCTGTCATGTTCTTTATTTCTTTAAACATTTCTTGGTTTCGGTTTTCTGCCATACAGTCCTCTATTTTCTTACACTTGTCTTCTATATACTTTTGTTTGTCCCATTTGCAGAGTTTTTTTTATTAATTTGTTCATCTCATTATACCATAATCTGATTGATTCCTCGTTTTTGCGTTTCTTAAGCTCTTTCCTTTCTGCTATTTTCTTTAAGGTATCTATACTGATCCAGGGCTGGTATTTCCTCTCTCTTTTCTGTAGGTGTTTCTCCGCTTCTTCTCGGAAAATTTTCTTAATATCATTTGCAATTTCGTTTGGTTCTTTCTCTTCTGTCATTGTCAGTAAAGTTGAAAATCGATTCTTCACAGATACTGTGTATTCGTCTATCAGATTTTTTACAACATATCTCTGTGTTGTTGTCACTCCTTTTTTTCACTTTCAACTTAAGTTTCATCTCTGCCATCAGTGGTTCATGATCAGATCCACAGTCTGTTCCTGGTAGTGTTCTTGCACCTCTTATTGCTGATATCCATCTCTTTTGTATCATGATGTAGTCTATCTGATTTCTAGTCTTTCCATCTGGCGATGTCCACGTGTAGATTCTTCTAGGGTGATTTGAGAAATTTGTATTTACGATTATGAGGTTATTAGCGATGGCGAACTCAACAAGTCGTTCTCCTCTTTCGTTTCACTCTCCTAATCAAAATTTCCCGATTGTTCCTCGTTCTATCTCGTCTTGTCTTTGTCCTACTTTGGCGTTAAAGTCACCCATGACAATGGTGATGTCCGATTTCTTGGATTCGTCTATTTCACCTTGCAAATTAGTATAAAAAGCTTATATTTCTTCCTCATCTGCTGTTGATGTCGGTGCATAGACTTGTATCATTTTGATATTCTTCACTTTTCCTTGTAACCTTATGCTCAGAATTCTGTCATTTACTGGTTTGTATCCAAGTACTGTATTTGCTATTTGTTTACTCGGATATATTGCTACGCCTCTTTGTCCTGCCTTTGCCCGTCCGGTGTATATGAATTTTCCTCCTGTGTGTGGTGTAAAATGACATGGTCCCGCCCATCTGTGTTCTGCTATTCCTAGGACACTTATATTGTTTTGTTTCGCTACTTCTATAACATTGTCCATTTTTCCAGCCGTCATGCTGCGAACATTCCAAGTTGCTATTCTCGTTTTGTTTTTTAGCCATCCACCGAACTTCTTTCCCTTCTCCGCACAGTCGAGCTAATTGCCTTCATCAGCTTGAGTAGTACTCCCTGTTGCTTCTGGCTCTTCCCCAATAGCCATTAGAGACTCTTCTGGCTTGTGGGACTCACCACCAAGTCCCATATCGATTGTCTTTGCAATCATGATTTCATCTGGGTTTTTGGCAGTGTACATTCCAGTAGTTTGCCATTGCTTTCTGGACGCTTCTGGACGCTTATCATTCTAAATCCCTGATGCGCACTTGGCCCGACACCAGGCCTTTCCACCTCCCGCCTTCGTAGCCGTTGACCGACAGATGTGTGTACTAACAGGGGGGACAGCCCTTCGGAAAGGCACTCACATAGTTTGGCCGGCCAGCCAAAGCCGTTGCCCGGGGTGTGGCGCTGCAGTACACATGCAGACACTAGGAGCCATATGTGAGCTAGACAAGGAGGGGAAACCAAATAGGATCCTAACCGTCCTGTGTGGGACGTGGCTGTCATTCACCGTGAGGTACTATCCCTTACCTCCTTATCCTACACCCCTAGTTCCATATACTGTCTAAAATATAGGAAATTAGACGCACTAATATGGTTACCTCGCTATTCAGGTTACTTTTACCCAGTCCCAATGGTGACCTTAATAGTGAAGTTCCATACATATAATATATATATATATATATACATATATATATATACGGCATACGGGGGACCGATTATGCATATTTCACGGCGTACAGGAGACCGCCGTTTTAAGGAGACAGGAGCCGGTCTCCTTAAAGTTTTGATATGTTAATGCGCAACTAATGCGTTTTATGTTACGATTATCCTTTTTAGTGTAAACAGTTTAGGCATAAATGAAATAATTGTGCCATTCTTAAGAATTTTATTTTTTATTTTTGTGTGATTTTGAGCATGTTTTTTTCCAGAGCTTTATATATATTGAAATATTTATAAAAAAACATAAAAAACTATCCACAGACTGGAAACAAGCTAGCATATCTGCGATTCATCAGAAAGAAAGTAAAACCCAAGTACAGAACTATCGACCAGACAGTTTAACGAGCGCAGATGGGCAAATATTGGAAGGAAAAATCAGAGACGCCATCACTGAATAAATGAAAGAAAATGACGTGTTGAGCAATACGCAATTTGGATTCATCAAAGGCCATTCTATAATATTTCAACTATTGAAAGTAGTCGATTCATGGACTGAAACACTGGATAATGGAGGATGCATAGACATAGTATATTGTGATTTTTTTAAAGCTTTCGACAAGGTTCCACATAAAATTGACAAACCCCAGCGCTATGGAATAAAAAGGAACATTCTTAACTGGGTTACAGCCCTGCTGGCCCACAGAAGACAACGAGTAAGAGTAAATAACACATTTTAAAATTGGCAGGAGGTAATCTGTGGAATAACACAAGAATCAGTGATTGGCCCCCTTTTTTTTGTTATATTCACAAATGATTTATCTGATGTTATAAAGAGCTCTCATATTTTATTGTTTATGAATGGTATGATGCTGTTCAATCCTATGCATATTAAAGAGGACTGCACACAACTGCAACAAGATCTTATTTCTGCCGAACGCTGGACAGATACATCATTTTTGTAATTCCATCCACAAAAATGTAGCCATAAGGAATAAAGGCTATTCACTGGAAAGCAACCAGACAACACTTACAAGTACGGACAAGGTGAAAGATATTGGAGTCATTTTCGATTCTTCGCTTAATTTTGAGGCATACATGTCAGAAAAAAATTACTAAAGCCAATTCGATGATGGGGATATAATCCGACATACTTTCGATCACATGGATGAAAAGTGTTTTTCTACAACTTTCAAGTCTCTCGTCCTTCCACACACTGAATACGCTAATGAGGTATGGAGTCCTTTGTTAATTAAACATATAGCTCTTGGAAATCTTCAGCGCAGAACAACCAAATTAATTTGTGGTTTCAAACACCTTGAATACAAAGAACGTTTACAGAGACTGAAATTATCAACTCTATCATACCGTCGCCTCAGAGGAGATATGATTGAAATGTATAAGATACTAACAGGGAAATATGTTCCAGCAGTGTCATCCAATTTTGTTACATTGAGGGGTAACGATATTTATTTATGTATTTTGATCTTTCTTCTACTAGTAATGGACATACAAGTACATAATCATATCCATCACCTCGGTCTCCATTGTGCATAAATTACAAAGCATCTGAGCATTTTCAGCGAGATACTGACCAACAGAAGTAGGTCATTTGTGATTTCCACAACTACTTTTACATCGATTGATTTTGTAAGATGAGCTCAAGTAGATTAAACTTCTCGAGCCCTACTTCATTAAAAAATATGTAATTTGAACGTAGCCTATTTACATGAATTTCATTGTGCCATGTTTGTCTGTTTATGTCTTTCATGTTAAGTTCTACCTGTGTCGTGAATGATTTTCCTCAGCCTAAACATAATACTAGATATCTTGCTTTGTTTGCTTTCAATTAAGTGTACCAAAAAGTGTATTGTTCTCTTTTCTATAACACACTTTGTCTGCCAACTTCTCCATATACCACACAATTTGCTGTGTTCCTGTTAAGTTTTAGTAGACTTTTCAAGAATTTTCGGTGGTTTTCTCTCAATCTACTGTACATTTTGAAAACCCCACATTTCACTACCATAATATATAGCAGAATTGGCATTACAAGCTGGTCAAACATTTCAAACTGTATGTCTGTCAGTAAATCTAGCTTCCTTGATTTACTTGTAAGTTTGAACATTGCACGACTAGCTTGGTTAACTTGTTTTGCTATGGCTTTGTTAAACAGTCCATTATAGTTTAGGCTGGCTTCCAAACAGATGTAGCTATCAATTATTTCTAATTTGTTTTGTCCAAACAAGAACTTTGGGTGTGATCTGATCTTTCCACGAGATAACATAATAATCTTTGTTTTATTAGTATTAATAGATAGGTGCCATGATTGGCAATAATCACATGCAACAATTAATGCAGCCTGTAAATGTGCAGGTGTTTCTGCCATAACAATAGTATCAAACAGTAACGCTGGGAGAGGGGGGAGAAGAGACATATAGACAGACAGACAGACAGACAGACAGACAGACAGACAGACAGACAGACAGACAGACAGACAGACAGACAGACAGACAGACAGACAGACAGACAGACAGACAG
>OZ023216.1:14169329-14267402 GCA_963995525.1 Escarpia spicata
AGAGAGAGAGAGAGAGAGAGAGAGACAGACAGACAGACGACAGACAGAAGACAGACAGACAGACAGACAGAAGACAGAAGAAGACAGACAGACAGACAGACAGGACAGACAGACAGACAGACAGACAGACAGACAGACAGACAGACAGACAGACAGACAGACAGACAGACAGACAGACAGACAGACAGAAAGACAGACGACAGACAGACAGACAGACAGACAGACAGACAGACAGACAGACACAGACAGACAGACAGACAGACAGACAGACAGACAGACAGACAGACAGACAGACAGACAGACAGACAGACAGACAGACAGACAGACAGACAGACAGACAGACAGACAGACAGACAGACAGACAGACAGACACAGACAGACAGACAGACAGACAGACAGACAGACAGACAGACAGACAGACAGACAGACAGAACAGACAGACAGACAGACAGACAGACAGACAGACACAGACAGACAGACAGACAGACAGACAGACAGACAGACAGACAGACAGACAGACAGACAGACAGACAGACAGACAGACAGACAGACAGACAGACAGACAGACAGACAGACAGACAGACAGACAGACAGACAGACAGACAGACAGACAGACAGACAGACAGACAGACAGACAGACAGACAGACAGACAGACAGACAGACAGACAGACAGAGACAGACAGACAGACAGACAGACAGACAGACAGACAGACAGACAGACAGACAGACAGACAGACAGACAGACAGACAGACAGACAGACAGACAGACAGACAGACAGACAGACAGACAGACAGACAGACAGACAGACAGACAGACAGACAGACAGACAGACAGACAGACAGACAGACAGACAGACAGACAGACAGACAGACAGACAGACAAAGACAGACAGACAGACAGACAGACAGACAGACAGACAGACAGACAGACAGACAGACAGACAGACAGACAGACAGACAGACAGACAGACAGACAGACAGACAGACAGACAGACAGACAGACAGACAGACAGACAGACAGACAGACAGACAGACAGACAGACAGACAGACAGAACAGACAGACAGACAGACAGACAGACAGACAGACAGACAGACAGACAGACAGACAGACAGACAGACAGACAGACAGACAGACAGACAGACAGACAGACAGACAGACAGACAGACAGACAGACAGACAGACAGACAGACAGACAGACAGACAGACAGACAGACAGACAGACAGACAGACAGACAGACAGACAGACAGACAGACAGACAGACAGACAGACAGACAGACAGACAGACAGACAGACAGACAGACAGACAGACAGACAGACAGACAGACAGACAGACAGACAGACAGACAGACAGACAGACAGACAGACAGACAGACAGACAGACAGACAGACAGACAGACAGACAGACAGACAGACAGACAGACAGACAGACAGACAGACAGACAGACAGACAGACAGACAGACAGACAGACAGACAGACAGACAGACAGACAGACAGACAGACAGACAGACAGACAGACAGACAGACAGACAGACAGACAGACAGACAGACAGACAGACAGACAGACAGACAGACAGACAGACAGACAGACAGACAGACAGACAGACAGACAGACAGACAGACAGACAGACAGACAGACAGACAGACAGACAGACAGACAGACAGACAGACAGACAGACAGACAGACAGACAGACAGACAGACAGACAGACAGACAGACAGACAGACAGACAGACAGACAGACAGACAGACAGACAGACAGACAGACAGACAGACAGACAGACAGACAGACAGACAGACAGACAGACAGACAGACAGACAGACAGACAGACAGACAGACAGACAGACAGACAGACAGACAGACAGACAGACAGACAGACAGACAGACAGACAGACAGACAGACAGACAGACAGACAGACAGACAGACAGACAGACAGACAGACAGACAGACAGACAGACAGACAGACAGACAGACAGACAGACAGACAGACAGACAGACAGACAGACAGACAGACAGACAGACAGACAGACAGACAGACAGACAGACAGACAGACAGACAGACAGACAGACAGACAGACAGACAGACAGACAGACAGACAGACAGACAGACAGACAGACAGACAGACAGACAGACAGACAGACAGACAGACAGACAGACAGACAGACAGACAGACAGACAGACAGACAGACAGACAGACAGACAGACAGACAGACAGACAGACAGACAGACAGACAGACAGACAGACAGACAGACAGACAGACAGACAGACAGACAGACAGACAGACAGACAGACAGACAGACAGACAGACAGACAGACAGACAGACAGACAGACAGACAGACAGACAGACAGACAGACAGACAGACAGACAGACAGACAGACAGACAGACAGACAGACAGACAGACAGACAGACAGACAGACAGACAGACAGACAGACAGACAGACAGACAGACAGACAGACAGACAGACAGACAGACAGACAGACAGACAGACAGACAGACAGACAGACAGACAGACAGACAGACAGACAGACAGACAGACAGACAGACAGACAGACAGACAGACAGACAGACAGACAGACAGACAGACAGACAGACAGACAGACAGACAGACAGACAGACAGACAGACAGACAGACAGACAGACAGACAGACAGACAGACAGACAGACAGACAGACAGACAGACAGACAGACAGACAGACAGACAGACAGACAGACAGACAGACAGACAGACAGACAGACAGACAGACAGACAGACAGACAGACAGACAGACAGACAGACAGACAGACAGACAGACAGACAGACAGACAGACAGACAGACAGACAGACAGACAGACAGACAGACAGACAGACAGACAGACAGACAGACAGACAGACAGACAGACAGACAGACAGACAGACAGACAGACAGACAGACAGACAGACAGACAGACAGACAGACAGACAGACAGACAGACAGACAGACAGACAGACAGACAGACAGACAGACAGACAGACAGACAGACAGACAGACAGACAGACAGACAGACAGACAGACAGACAGACAGACAGACAGACAGACAGACAGACAGACAGACAGACAGACAGACAGACAGACAGACAGACAGACAGACAGACAGACAGACAGACAGACAGACAGACAGACAGACAGACAGACAGAGATAGATAGACAGAGACCGAGACAGAGAGAGACAGTGAGACAGACAGACAGGCAAGCAGACAGACAGACAGACAGAGACAGAGAGTCAGAGACAGAGACCGAGACAGAAAGAGACAGTGAGACAGACAGACAGACAGACAGACAGACAGACAGACAGACAGACAGACAGACAAAGAGACATACAGACACGGACATACACCAACGCACATTGCTACACATTACATCATGAAACTCAAAAAACAATTGCAGCGCCATTCTTTTTTCTTGCTTCCCCCGTTTATATGCTAATATTGATTCTTAATTTAAAAAATTGTGGCATCCACTGATTACTGTTTTCCTTGGTGGTCATGTTAATGCGTAGAGAAGAGCACACTGTTGCAGAAGGGAACATTGATTAAGAATAATATAATTATATGACATTTGGTGTACAGACTGGCAACAATGGGTAGAATTTGTGACACTAATATTATATATTGCTATGCACTGACTAATTTAAAATTGCATTATGAGATCTCCATAACTACGTAAAATTTCTAGAAAGTCAACATGTTTGATACATTTTATAATTTATATATTATTGCTGAACTCAAAAAATTATATCATAAGGTATTTGGTTGTAGTTTATAAAGAAAACTTAAAAAGTAATGTATATTTTATTATTTAAGTCATTTAGTGACCAAACGGAAGCACTGTCCGATTGGGGAGGAGGGTGAAAGTCGATTTTATTTACAAAACACTTGAAATGGTGCATTTTGGTGACACTACTTAATTTTAAGCTAATCATTATATTGTGTTATATTTTATTAACTTTGTTGGCTCAAGTATGGGGGGTGGTCCCCTAGTAAGGACAAGGTGGAACGAGGAAGTGTGAGAGAGCTTGCGAGCGAGATAGCGAGAGGGAGTGAGAGAGAGGGGAGAGGGAGAGGGAGAGGGGAGGGAGAGAGAGGGGGAGGGGGAGAGGGAGAGGGGGAGGGAGAGAGAGGGGGAGAGGGAGAAGAAAGCAAGAGAGAAAGAGATAGCGAAAGAGATGGAGACGGAGAGACATACACACATGCAGACAGCAGACACAGTGGTAGAGGCAGAGACAAGGAGAAGCAGAAACAAAGAGAGGCAGAGAGGCAGAGAGGCAGAGAGGCAGAGAGGCAGAGAGGCAGAGGCATACTGCCATCAGATAGACTGACTGACAGACAGACAGACAGGCAGGCAGGCAGGCAGGCAGGCAGGCAGGCAGGCAGGCAGGCAGGCAGGCAGGCAGGCAGGCTGGCAGGCAGGCAGGCAGGCAGGCTGGGTGGCTGGCAGGTAGGCAGGCAGGCAGGTAGGCGGGCAGGCAGGCATACCGCTAGGCAGGCAGACAGTCAAGACAAACATACAGACAGACAAGCAGACATGCATAGAGGCACACAGTCAGAGAAGCATACAGGCAGAGGAGGCAGGCAGGCCGGCAGGTAGGCCGGCAGGCAGGCAGGCCGGCAGGCAGGCAAGCAGACAGACAGGCGGACTGACGTACTGTCTCAAACTTATAGACAGACATTCTAACAGACAAACACAGAGGATGGGGGAGGGAGAGTTTCGAGGAGAGTTGGCCGGAGAAGGAAACAAACAGAAATACGTTTTATATAGAGAGAGATATGGACAGGGAGACAGAGACAGCGTGCTGGTTGCGACTACAAAAACGCTACACTGTAGTCAAGTAACCAACGCTACATTATTAAGTTGCGTCGGTTGTTCTAATATTATATGTGTTAAACCGCATGTAATTAATCAGTCACCCCATAGAACTTGTACTTGTACAGACATCGAGTCGGAGAAACTTGTTTTAGCTAAGTACTTCTTTTATATATTAACCATCACATTATCCAAAGTCAAACGTAAGCACACGACGTACCTATGCATCACAACAATTTGCTAAAATGCTTGCTAGATGTGTAAGTCGTCTGTAAACACAATTTAACATTATACGACACAACACTGCTGAACTCGTCATACTATAGCTGGCTTGCCCGAAGTGACAGTAATGGGGCAATTAACAAGAAACAATTGACAAGTTACGCATTATTCTAATAATATCACTATTATAACATGTAAACATGAACAAATAACTCACCAGGCCGTGTATATTGATATTCGAAATTACGGAGGCGAGAGACCTGTACGTATATCTTTGTGGACACGTCCATGATCCCTAGCAAACTGCGACTGGGTGTGGCTCAAGCTACCCTACATGCGTCTGGCGGCCGCTGACATGACAATAGCCTATGCAACCGCTTGCACGAAACAATTCCGCCAGGGTTACATAATATATTGTACGTCTTGTGTTACAGATTCTTACATGTCAACCGGCCCAAAGCACGATCGGATTATATGCCCACCAACATTATTATTTGTAAGTTTACAACTTCGTATTTACTCCTTTCCAAACATGTTTTTTTTCGTTTTATTATGTCATTACATACAATTACCATCTTCGTGAATTGCACCAATGACTTGCTTTTAACTAATGATTTGTTTTGATTTGTTTGCTCTATAATATGTTTAAACCAATATTCAATAAATATTAAAATTGAAATTACTACCGAATATACCAAAAATCTCAGATGTCATCAGACATAGAAGACTCCTGTAATTTGGGCATGTGTGTCGTATACCAAACGAAAACCCCTTGAACGTAGATTTCATACAAGCTTTTTGTGTATTAGAAGATCTGTTTTGTGAAGCGCAGTAATCCAGTCCTAATAATCTCGAGCGAACGCGCTTACAAAGAAGCATTAAGCAAAGAGGCCGTAATATATCGTGTTTCCTGTAAACTGTTAAGGATGAAAGCACAGTTACTTCATAAAATATCAAAGTGTTTATTGGTGATTTATGTATTATAACATCGTAATATTTTGTATATTCATAACATCATAGTTGTAAACTGTTAAGGATGAAAGCACAGTTACTTCATAAAATATCAAAGTGTTTATTGGTGATTTATGTATTATAACATCGTAATATTTTGTATATTCATAACATCATAGTTGTATAACTCTAACCATTGCGTACTGGCGGACATTACGTCGGGAGTTGGGCAAATGTTTACTTTTTTAATCCCCTCAGGCGGACTCTTTGTCGTAGCGGAGGGTGTGTCGCAACCTATGCACAGGTCTAATGGCATCAGCTCAACATTTGAACAGGCCTGAGTTCTCCACACTGTCATCGCAAGATACGAGCAGAATACGTAGATAGTTGATCGATATAGACCGTCAGACTCTTAATTTAGATTGCATATCCGACGGCTGGGCGACTGCAAAATAAAACAACTTGATATTGATCGTGTATCCAAGTAGAAGGTACGCTATTAAGATACAGTTTAGAAAGAAGTTATTTTGCTTGAAGACGATCATGAAATGTGATTTTGTTTCAAGAATAAGTTTGGCCCTGCCTGACATATATAACCTCAATCATACGCACACAATCACGCACGGACGCTAGACATATGTGACGTAACCTTTACTTTAATAAGGTATAACGCAATCTAGCTGGTGATGAACCATTTCTGCTAAAAGGATTTGGCATTGATAATTAATTGTGTATGTTAACAAGTTCAAAAGCCCCAGTCACTATCGCCAAGCTGACAAAAAGAGTATGGAAAAACAAGATGCTCACCGAGAACACCAAGATGACAGTATAACAGGCCTATGTGCTGAGCACAGGCCCTCCTTACGGCAGCAAATCGTGGACCACCTACATGCGCCAGGAGTGCCGATTCAACACCTTAATCCACATGCGTTGCCTCGATCGCATCTGCAGTATCACCTAGCAGGACCGTGTCCCTTACAGCGACATGCTGGACCGTACGTGCTAGGATCGATCCCCCAGCATGTACTCCCTGCTGAGCCAGAAACGTCTCCGCTCGCTGGGCCTGGCATGGAGGATGACCGCTTGCCGAAAGTCATCCGCTATGGACAACTCGCCACTGAGCGAAACCAGTGGTACGCCCAGCCCTCAGATTCAAGGATGTCTGTAAGCACGACCTGAAAACCTGCAACACCTATTAGCTCAGAAGACTGGGAGGCACAGGCCGAAAATCACACTGCTTGGCATCAGACTGTATGCAGAGGCATATTGGATGTGCTGACAGAAAGACACACTATATTATATTAATATGGCTGAGAAGAGATCTATAATACGGAACAAATATAAGTATATATAATAATATGCATTCTTCAATAGTAATGGTGGTGATTGGAGACGTCGACGTTCGTGCCACTGGACCTTGTAACGGTCATCACCTGGTCTATTATGACCCGCCCGTGTACTGCTAACCTGATCTCACCTTAGCCAGCGATGCCCTAACTCGGCATCCTGGTGAAATGCTTGTGTGGGCACTGATCAACCCAGTACAAGCACCCTTGGTTACACAAGTCACATTAAATTCTTTACGGTCGGACAGTCTAAGGAATCGACATCGAACCGCCAACGGACATGATTATGGACATGACGTTGACCTTCGCAAACACACGCGAATAGCTACGTGGAATGTGTTGACACTTAACACTCTGGCACAACCTCTCTTCTATCAAGAGAACTAAAGAAGTACAGCATTAGTCTTGCTGGCCTCACATAAACTCACTGGCCTTTGATTGGCAAGCAAACAATCGATGGCTATACACCTTCCTCTGGTCTGGTCCTGACTGTTGTTCTCAGGGTGTCGCCCTAGCCCTCAATCTGAAGTCGTACGATGCCCTCATTAATTGGGAGCCTATTTCGTCTCGCCTCCTCAAGGCTTGTCTGCATCATCGACATGGCAAGTCGACTGTCATTGTGTGCTACGCTCCAACTAATGTGGCCTACGATGCTGACAAAGACAGATTTTATTAATCACTCTCGGACACTCTCTCAACCGTTAGCCGTCATGACGTTACTCTCGTACTCGGCGATCTTAATGCAACTGTCTCCACATCGCCTGCTTCAAGAAACCTCTGGCACAATGTTATTGGGCCCATCTCTCCCGACGAAACAAACGACAACGGTGAACGACTTCTTCAAACATGCTTCTCAAATGGCCTCGCCATAGCAAACACCTGGTTCCCTCGCAAAGAGATCCACCAATATACACATGGTACAGCAACAATGGCAGGACAAAGAAAATGATTGATTACGTTACAATAAATCGCTAGTGGCTCTCGTCAATACACAATTGCCGTATTTATCGTGGTGCTGAACTCTCCAACACGGATCATCGCCTACTGATTGCCAAGCTCAAACTCAAACTGAAAGCGCCTGCCAAACGCAAACCTGGACGGCGGTATAAAACTAATAGTCTTCTCTGTGAACCAAATATTCCAAATGCATATGCCGTTGAGATCTCTAACCGTTTTGGCGCGCTTGCTTCTCTTGACGAAACAGATCTCGAAGACAGATGGAATACTTTCAAATCAGAAGTATCCCAAGCCACTGAAATTACCATCGGCCATGTCAAAACTGCTCGTAAACCATGGATCACGACCCATACACTCTCAATCATCGACGAGTGTCGTGAAGCCAGACTCTCCGGCAACACTGACTCCTACCGAAAACTGAAACAGTCTCGAAAACGCGCCCTCAAACAGGATCAAGAAAACTACTGGAACTGTATAGCGAAATGCATCGAGAATGCTGCCATTCACAACAATCATGCCACCATGTATCGGGAATTCAGAACCCTTACAATTGCATAAGTACTCGTTCACGTTTATTAACTATTAATTTTATGAATTGAAAGACCATACATTTTGTTTTATTAGTACAGTTAATCTGTCTTTGAAAGAAAGGGAGATGTAATGTTCAGGTTTGCACTGACTGCGCATTTACACGACTAGCGGCAAGCCGTCAATAAAGATATCGAGTTACCACACTACCATTACATAGTCGAGTCACGATGTGTTACATCCACCTAGGCCTGTTGCGGTTTTGAAATTAGGGAAATATCGGAAGTTAACAATGTTGCAGGTCCAGAGATGGTAGTCTAAGGGGTACAAAAACCTCCGCAGGCGGTCGAACCAAATTCATATTGGGTGGTCTGAGAACCGGAGCTTCTGCACGACTCCGATTTTGGAAAAGGCTCAGGTTATTTCTCGAGCTGCTCGATAAATAACGCCGAATCTTATCGTTATTTGTCGAGCAGCTCGATAAATAACGCAAACTCGGTCCGTTATTTGTCGAGCAGCTCGATAAATAACGCAAAGCCTAGCTGGTATTTTTCGAGCAGCTCGAGAAATAACGCCGTCTTCGTTCGTTATTTATCGAGCAGATCTGCACATGCACTTATAACTATTTTCATCGCATATACTAATTGTCTGAAGTAAATCCGAACCTGTTGAATCATTTCGTGGGTGTATTTGTCCGATCTGATAGGAAACGATGACTTTTTTTATTCGTCGAGCTGCTCGAGAAATAACGCCGACTTCGTTCGTTATTTATCGAGCAGATCTGGACGTGCATGCATGAGCACTTAGAAATATTTACGTGGACATACTAATTGTCTGAAGTAAATCCGACGCTGTTGAATAATTTCGTGGGTGTATTTGTCCGATCTGGTATGAAATGATGACTTTTCTTATTCGTCGAGCTGCTCGAGAAATAACGCCGACTTCGTTCGTTATTTATCGAGCAGATCTGGACGTGCATGCATGAGCACTTAGCAATATTTACGTGGACATACTAATTGTCTGAAGTAAATCCGACGCTGTTGAATCATTTCGTGGGTGTATTTGTCCGATCTGGTATGAAATGATGACTTTTTTTATTCGTCGAGTTGCTCGAGAAATAACGCCGACTTCGTTCGTTATTTATCGAGCAGATATGCACGTGCACTTACAACTATTTTCATCGCATATACGTGGACATACTAATTGTCTGAAGTAAATCCGAACCTATTGAATCATTTCGTGGGTGTATTTGTCCGATCTGATAGGAAACGATTATTTTTCTAATTCGTCGAGCTGCTCGAGAAATAACACCGAATCGTATCGTTATTTCTCGAGCAGCTCGAGAAATAACCAGGGCGTTTGGAAAATGTTCACCGCCGCACCGCAATAACTTTAGTAACGGGGATACATTCAAAAGATCAGGGAGCACGCCACTCTAGCGCAGGCATAACGCTGCCAAAATTTCAAAGGTATGGGGGGCACGTACCCCCAGCCCCTATGCGCCCTGGTCTCGCCTAACGTTAACCGCAACGCCCTTTGGCTTTGATGTGGTTGACAAATCTGCGCTGTGACGTGATCCCGGGCCACAACAGTGGCGCCTTGCCGCGGGTCATAAAATACAATTTGTGAAATAACGCTCCCTAGCGAATGGATTGGCGTCAATAGTGTAAATGTTTACCTTGTATTCGACGTTACTAGGTAAACTCACACTTGGGTGCGTGCGAGCGATAAATAGCACTTGCGTCAGATTTGGCACCTTGCACCTCGTTTGCCATTTATTACAAGTGTCTGAACTGCTCGTCACACATAGATCTGTACGACATTTGCGTCGCTGCTAAATGTGTGCACTGGTACGGAGAAGAAGATCATCGACGAAGCGAAGCCGTAGGCGTACGCCGTAGCGAAGGACGGTCGGAAGGTGACGTGCACAGATTTTGTTTTGATAGTCCACGCCCATAGCCATAGGCATGTCTCTTTGGCACGTTTTTAAAAGTCAAGTCCATCGCATGTTCGTCGTTAATGGTATTATAAATGCAGTAACTCCAGTTTGAAAATGCTCTCTCATCTAGCCTTTCAAGGTAGTGGGTCATATATGTCTAAAAGTTTTAACTATATCATGTCCAAATTCAAACTTGATGCCATGACATTCTTTCGAATGAAGTCTAATCAGTTTTATGGTATGATTCAAGACCACTAGCAGGAGGGGCTGGATGATGAACTAGTATGTAGAGTCTCATTTGCAAAAGATGTATTACATAATATAAATAATGTGGGTAGCTCTTCTTTTTTAGCCATTGGCACTGACTAGCTGAGCTCATTGCTTACTGTTTTATGTACACAGTAACTTATATACATTGATTTAGTTGAATTGTACAATTTTAGCACGAATAAATGTATTATTATATTATTATTATTATAGCGACATGCCAGCCTCATTGTTACATAGCAATACGTTAATTTCACGTCGTTTAGTGTAAAAAAAAGTGCATCATTTTAATTTTTATAATAATAAATCTGCAGACAGTCTAGAGCTGCATTTGGGCTTTTGGCTCTGTCTCTATTCTACTTCTAGGATCAAAGTCAAAGAAGTTGACACTCGACTCTCGAGAGATTAACTATATATGTCAAGATGGCGTCACGGTGCTAGTGCTGTATGAGAGATCTGCTATTTGTAGTGACCATTTCGTTGTGACAGTTTGTTTTTTGCCGTGCTACACAACTGCACAATTGACACTGGTACAGCGACGTTGTGTATGCATGGTGCAATGTGCTGATACCGAACCATTTAAGGTGAATCAACTTATTTATCGCCCACTTGTGCTTCATTCGGAACTACTTGTAGATTCGCTGGCAATACCGGCGTTGTGTGTGCCCAGTAGTCCGTGACCCACTCCAGGTACGTTGTGACATCACATGCGAACAGGCCTTTAGGCCACAGCGAGTGGTACGACGACCATCACAACTGTTCGCGAGTCAACGGACCACCTCGGCGACCATTGCGGTCAGCTGTTCATTGTTGTGCTTCATCGACGACCACTGCTGACTGTTCTTCATTGACATTGTCTTACATCATCGAATCGCTGCCCTTCTCGACAATGCCAACGAAGGGGAAAACACGAGCCTCATCCAGCACAGACCAACATGACGACATGGCGGAATTGAAACAAGCAATATCCTTCATAAGTGATAAACTGGATGAACTGTTACCCATTTGACAAGAGATAACAGCGTTACTAAAAGCGTTAAAAAAACTAGAAAGTTAAAATGCAGAAAAGGACAAACAAATTAAAGAGTTAGAGTCACGCCTAAACGACATGGATCAATATTCCAGATTAGAAAACATCGTCATCTCCGGTCTGGAAACAAAGCAACCATCCTACAGTTCGGCAGCAACTCCACCAGGCGAAAAACGACGAGACGATGACGGCGAGCAAGACAGTCTGGAAGACAGCATGATCCAGTTCTTCGCCCACAAACTGCAACTGACCATCGAGAAATCAGACATCTCAGCATGCCATACATTGCGCAAACGATCTATCACAAATGGAAATAAACGAAACAAACAAAATGTCAAGCCAGACATCATAGTGAGATTTGTGAATTGAAAAACAAAAACACTGGTGCTGCGCAATGCTTACAAACTCAGAAAAAGCAATGTGTACATCAACGAACATTTGACAAAGAAAAACAACAGCATTGCCTGGGAAGCCAGGAAGTTAAAGAAAAACCTCAAGATCGCCTCAGCGTGGGTGAGGAATGGAAAAGTATTTATAAGAACACTGGGGTCATCTGATGTGGCCAAGACATATGTGTTGCATGACGAAACTGACTGCGCTCGGCTTGTCGAGTCCTCGTCGACGTGATTGAAGGTTGATGGCTGTCATTTGTTTTCCTTATCACAATATAAATGACGAAGAATTTAGATATATTACAAGCGAAAGTGACATAAATGAATCATTTTTTAACATTTATGAAAACACTTCCAAGTTTGATTTTAAAGGTTATGAATATACCGACTATTTACATCATAATTATGGCGACTATATCGATCCAGATAATAACTTGTACAATGGCTTAATAGTAGAGTGTTCGTATTAAACAGAAGCTAAATTTGAACATAAAACAAAACACAGCAATGATTTATCAATAATACACTTTAATGCAAGAAGCTTAAATGCAAACTTTCAGAATATCAAAGATTTTTTATATACATTGCATGACCCCTTTGATGTAGTTGTTATAAGTGAATCATGGAGTCACGAAGGGAATGAAAACAGTTTTATTTTACAAGGGTTTGAATCCGTACAAGTCAGTCCATTGGCCAACTGTAATTGGGACTTGATTATGCAACCGGAGGATATTAACACGGCATATGGTGAATTTTTTAACATTTTCACCGATCTATACAATACTCATTGTCCGATAAGAAAGGTGTATAATAAGATCCACAACTCATATAAGCCATGGTTTACAAAAGGATTAGCAAATGCCTGTAAAAAGAAAAACAGAAAAACAATCTCTACAAAAAATATCTTGCATGTAAATCAAAAAGCACAGAAAAAAGATACAAAATATATAAAAATAAGCTAATTAATATTCTAAGACAAACCGAAAAAGATCACTATTTTAAATTATTGCAAAAAAATCAACATGATATTAAAGGAACTTTGAAAGTATAATTCAATAATCAAAAAGGGAAACACCTATAAATCTATTCCAGATTCATTTGTCGGCGACAATAAAATCCTTACTGATAAATCAGAAATAGCCAATGGCTTTAACGATTTCTTCGTAAATGTTGGACCTCGGCTCGCCAAGAAAATCAAAACACCATAAAATGCAACCAGTAATTACGAGGATGTACAAATCAGATCGAAAGCCTCTATGTTTCTCCGTGCTACGGATGAACAAGAAGTGCTAAGTGTTGTTAACAATTTTAAAGGGAAATATTCCAATGATTATAATAATATAGACATGTATATCATAAAAAAGGTTATTTCTCATATTGTAAAACCATTAACTCAGATCTGTAATAGATCTTTTAAATCCGGCATATTTCCGGATAAAATGAAAGTGGCAAAAGTCATTCCATTATTCAAAACTGGAGATAAAAAGGCGTTTTCCAACTATAGGCCTGTATCATTATTACCTCAGTTCTCCAAAATTCTAGAAAAACTCTGACCTAAGGTTAGATAATTTTATAGAGCTTAATGATATACTGAATGAAAGTCAATATGGTTTTCGAAACAACAGATCAACCTCCATGGCGTTGTTGGAGTTAACTGAGGAAATAGCAAATGCAATTGATAAGAATAAATCGTCAGTAGGCGTGTTTATAGACTTGAAAAAAGCTTTCGACATTGTAAACCACAATCTGCTGTTAAAAAAATTGAATTGTGTGGTATACGTGGGTTGTAAATAATTGGTTGAGCAGTTACCTTGAAAAGAGGAAACAATTTGTATGTATTGATAATGTAAAATCTAATGTTTTAAACATATTATGTGGAGTACCGCAAGGATCAATACTTGGACCAAAATTATTTTTGATTTATATCAATGACTTATGCAAAGTTTCTGATATATTAAAATTCATTTTATTTGCAGATGACACCAACATATTCTATTGTGCTGATGATCCAAATATGCTTAGCGCAGTAGTCAACCAGGAGTTGGTGAAATTACAATATTGGTTCGAATTAAACAAACTATCCCTTAATGTCGATAAAACCAGTTTCATGATGTTTGGAAAAAAGAGAAATGCTCCAGGCATCAATATAACCATAAATCATAAAAACATAGAAAGAGTGTACCAAACAAAATTCCTGGGTGTAATAATTGATGAGAAGCTATCCTGGAAAACGCAGATTCAATTGGTTAAATCTAAACTACCCCGGTAACAAAAATAACATAAATAATTTACAAAGCACGAAGTTTATTAAATGTCAAGTCATTATCCTTGTTATACTTTTCACTTTTTATGCCATATATATTGACTACTGCTCTGAGATTTGGGGCAACACATATCGTTCTAACTTATGGCCGATATTTGTTTTGCAAAAAAGAGTGATTCGTATTATATATGGAGCAAAAGCTCAAGACCACACAAACAACTTGTTTGTCGATCTTAAAGTTATGAAGTTTTTTGATTTTATTCTAAGCTGTTTTCACTCGAATAACGAATGTTGGTATGTAACAAGACAGAGAGATGTATTTAAACAATTGTACATTCGTACAACTTTGAAGGCTATGTGTGTATAATATTGGAGTCAAACAGTGGAATAGTTTACCTGAAGATTTAAGAAAGTGTCAGCATATTTGTATGTTTAAAAAAGTACAAATCATTTATAATTGACAGATATACAGCACTATTGTAATCGTGGTACTATGTGGAGAAACGAAGACCTATAAGAATGTCAAAAATGTCAAAAACCAAAATTTTATATAAACTTATTATGTTGTAGGCACCGTGTACACTAATTTTTGATTGGTAAATCTTTACTCTATAAAAACATATTGTATTTACATTGCAAGCACCTAAAATGGTTGGGGGTGAACCACTGATAAGTATTGTACTTCTGTTCACCCCCTTTCCACATTCAACATTGTATTTGTTTACTTGTGACGTGTAATGTTAAATGTTGGAAATAAATGAATTACTTACTACCTGTCCTTGAGCCTAAGGCTTGAGCCAAATGTGTACTGTCAGAAAACGAAACTAAAACCAATGTGGCTAATTATAGTTGGCCATTAATTTCCAGCCCACCTTACCAGACTATAGATACAGAAACTGTGTTTTTAATCTTCACGAAGTATTAAGTTCACTTGGTTTACACAATTAATTATTTATTTTACTTTTTAAATACTTTCAAATTCACTTTCATGCACCCTTCGCAATGCGCAGTGCACGCATCTTCTAGGTTAACTAGAAATAAGCACTTAGGCTGTTTCTAGAGCAGATCTTGACATGCATGCACAGGCACTTAGTAATGTTTTCATGGCAAAACGATACACACTGTTTTCCCAGCTAGTGTATGAATAAGCTCATTTTCGTGAAGAAAAATTAGTGTTGTTGACAGTTGACATCCTTGACATAAAATGTCAAAACGTACCTTCTAAACTGGCCAGGCAATGACCATGCAGTGTCTTTATAGTGGGTCTTCTCAATGTTAGAATCATGCCCTAGCACAATTGATAGTTATGGAAATAAAAAACAAATTTACTGTATAACATTGTCAATGTTCTATTGATGATAACGTACATTTGCTGGGTTGACATGCAGCTTAACTCACATCAAGTGAAATTGCAACATAAGCATATTTATATTTAGCTTCCATGAGCTTCCTGTTGCATAATAGTATATCACGATAGTGATGAGCCTATTGCGATAGTGTCACAGTAGTAACTACAGCTATCCTGATCTAGTAAAACTATTCCCGATAGTCACTCCTCCTAACAAGATACTCCCTTGGATCTTCTGTGTATGATGACAACTGAGATGGATTCAGGGGTGAATGTCTTCTCTCTGATCTGGCTATTGTGTGATCTGTCTGCTCTAGTATCACTGGGTCTTGGATAGTTCGCAGGTGACACATCTAAAAAATGTCAAGAGACTGCCTCCTTCGATCACAGTGTCCAAGCTTCTGTACTATATATGTATGATTGATATATACATATGTATATATAGTCTGGCTTTCTGTCTTGTCAAGGATGCCTTTGTTGGAAAATATGCCATCTTCACGTCAACCAAAGGTTACTGATGCTACTTAATAGTATCACTTTACATGAAATTTTATTGTTTGATTTCAGACCACCCATGACATTCATCATCACCTCGTGACATTCATCATCACCTTGTGACATGTTCCTGGTTAGACCGGTGGCATAAATAGATGGCCATGAAGACCAAGACGACAACCAACATTGAAGTCCTCACCCGCCAGGGTACTGAACTCTTCCACCAGGGAAAACTTCGCCAAGCTGTCGTCATATTCGAAGATGCCTACAGACAAGCGACACAACTGAATGATGCGTCCTGCGTGTGCAACAGTGCCTTCAATCTGGGCGCTGTGTACATCGCAAACCAGGAACCAGACAAAGGGTTGGAGTTGCTCAGCAATGCGTGGGAGACATGCGGAGACCTCAAAGACAACTCACTACACGCCGACCTCTATTACAACTATGGCCTTGCCTATGAGCTGCAAAACAAGCTGAAGGAGGCCGTCAATTACCTGGAGCTTGCTCTGGAGGAATACCAAAAGCTACCGGATAAAACACTCACGATGGCCGATCTCACTGCGAAGATTGCACAGATCTACACGGGCCTGAATAATGCACCTCAAGCTGCAAAAAACCACCAGGTGGCAGCAGCGTTGTATGCACAGATGATGATGTTCGACAAGCACATGGTACAGCAGTGTAAGGAGGCGGCACAGTTGTTGCAGGGAGGAAGGGAAGAGAGGGCAAAGGAGGCGGCCGACTCATGCATGACCGGGTGTCAGAACATGAAGGATAAGGACAAACTAGGTGAGTCAGGGCATTCGAATATGAATAGTTTTATTTCATGTTAAATCGGTAGGGTAAGATGTATCTATATATAGAGAGAGAGAGAGAGAGAGAGAGAGAGAGAGAGAGAGGGGGAAGACACACATACACACACACACACACACACACACACACATGCACACAAACACACATGCACACACACAAACATACATGCACACACACACACATACACATGCACACACACACAAACACACACACACAAACATGCACACACACACACAAACATGCATGTACAGACAAACACACCGTCACACAAACACACCCACACACACAAACGCACACACACACACACGCACACACACACACACATGCACACATGCAAACACACACACACCACAATACAAAACATACTCTACAGAATAATACTGATAATTATGCCATGCAATCACTTAAATGGAATTAAGTTTATTTAATTTATTCATAGTATGTGTTAGAGTAAAGATTTATAAATAATTAATCTGCTGCAACCTCTGCCCCGTTCAGGTCATGTCTACAACGAACTCGGCCTTATTTACTCACAATGCAACGAGTTCGAAAAAGCAGCAACGTGTTTTGAGATGGCCCACCCACTCTCTCAGCTGACACCTGGTGGCAGCAGCATGCAAGCCGTCATTCTACAGAACCTTGGCGCCACCTACAACACACTGAGGAGGTATCAGCAGGCGATTCATTTCCACGAACAGGCGGCAGCCCATCATGGTAAGTTTCTCTCTTTGAGGAAGAACATTATATTTCCCAATTGATCTAATCTATAAACCTCAGTGTTTTTCTGTCCTTCTGTGTGTGTATTGATACCTATCTGTTAACTACTTGGGTGCATTTTTTTCCAATCTAAACAAAACTTTATATCATCATCCATGGGGTCAAAACTACGGACATAGGTTGGTTGGATGCGTAGTCACTGTACAGTGTATTACCCTTTATAATTAATTTTGATAACAGCGAATGTGAGATCAATATATAGCAGATTGACGACAGTTTCACGACCAGAGGAGGGCTTGTGATGGACATGGAGTGATCTGATGTGGAGTTTTTCTAATCAATATTTATTATTATGTGCACTTTCGTGTGGCAGACGTGATGTAGTTCGCGTCTGTTTCGCTTGTGCCATTCCGCACGAAATGTACCATCACAGTTCCTTTGTAGAAGTGGAATAAATAGATATATAAATAAATTAAAGTATTTAACTGAATAGATACATGAATAATTAAAATGGCCATATGATAAAAATATATATAAAATAATCGTTAAAAAGTCAGTAGAAATTGCACTAAAAAGTTATAAAAATGTAAATAAATAATTTAAAATGGTCAATTCCATGGATTCATATGGTGCTTTCTTATTTTGAAATGGCTAGCCCCAATTGTCGCCACTGTTCACGGTCGAGTGCGCACAGAGCGTCGACATCGGCAACGTGCTGTCGGCAGAGTCGTTCGCGGTCAACCCATGTATGTCGTGACACCTGTATCCACGGCGAAATAGTTGTCGATCGCTCGCTGAGCGGATGCATCGGGTGGCATACGGAGCACGTGCCCGAATAGACTCCATCTTGCAGTTATGACAGCTTCGCTGATGGGACGGCATCGGCAATGGTGGTACAGTGCCTCGTTGGAAATGCGATGTGGCCAACATATGCCGATGATCTGGCGTAGATGACGACGGTGGTACGCATCCAGATGATCTAGTTCTGATTTTGTGAGTCCCCATGTACCCATGTTGTACATCAGCACGGGCACAACGAAGGATGCGTATAGCCTTAGCCGCAGCTGTAGAGAGATCTGTGATCGCCTAAACCACAGTGTCCATAGCTTGCGGAAGGCGACGTTGGCCAGCTGCTTTCGGCAAGCGACGTCTTCGGCTTCACCGAGGAGCGATCCAAGCTTGCGTGTCATACGCCACTCTTCCTGAATGCGGTCAGTGTGTCGGCTGATACTTGTTTGTTCTGTTTTCGACGCGTTGATCATCAGCGACCACTCCGCCAAGCAAGCTGGCGCGATGTGCTCGATCTCGTCGAGGAATGAACGAGAAGAGCTGACGAAGTCCGTGTCGTCAGCGTACTCGACGTCCAGCGGTAGGGTGGCATTGGCTGGTGGATGTGTCGGGAGGCACGAACGAAGGTCACGGAGTGCCGCTTCGAGGTACACAATGAATAACATCGGGCTGAGGCTGTCGCCTTGTGGAGTCCCGATGGATGTGGTGAATGAATGACAATCGCCCGTTGAGAGACGCGGCTCGAGCGATGTGGCGGCGAGTAGGAAACGAATCATCCGCAGTTCCGACTCGCTGAGGAATGTTTGTAGCGTATCAAGCAGCTTGTCGCGACGTATGGTGTCGAAGGCACGACTCAGATCGATGCCGAGGAATTCGATTGATACGTGCGGACGCTGCAATTTAGCACAGAGCCAACGATACCCGAAGACTACGTCGGCCGTGATGCGTCCGCGTCGGAATCCCGATTGCGACGGCAACAGGTAGTCATCACTTTTCGGCATGATCCTCGATAGTACGATGAGAGACAGTGTCTTTCGGAGTACTGATAGTAAGACTATCGGACGCACACTCGTTAGTGGACCTATTGGTTTGCCCGGCTTCTGTATTAATACGTATTTAGTATTTACAAAACAAATGAACTAAACGTCACTTGTGTTGATGGTTTGACGTGCCACAGCGTATAACCTACACAACAGCTCTTCAGCATCTCACTGTGCATTAATATACCCAGGCACTGCCGGGATACCCCCTAGTGGTATAAAATGCGTCATTATGATATTCCAAGAATTGGCAAGGTATATATACATATATCTTGTAATATCATAGGAATAGCATATACTTGGAATATCATAATCACTTACTCGCAAACATTCTGAGAAGCAAGCAGCATGTCCACTTCTGAAGATACCCTTTAGAAAGTAATGTAATCTTGGCATTGGTGGATTTCGTGTAAATCACATCCATATGTTCACCAGTGCCAATAAAGACCACCTGATATAACTCGGACACCTCTAGCCAGTGCTTAACATAACACTAATGTAGCGCTATTTCTCATGCTGTAGTCGATGGATGTATACATATTTAATTAATGTACCATTGACATATTCACAAGCTAATGAAGTGCTAATTCTGGTACGAGCCATTGTGCTGTGTAATCTACTCGGCACCTACATTGAGTGACCGTCTTATAGTATTACAGAATTATGGAAAGGTATAACTGTTACACATAACAACAGTTTGAGATTTTTATACAATTTGTCATCACACTGTAGTGGAAGTTTTATGTTTGCTACAAAGTACAAACTATGTCAAATCCTTTAATGAACATATGCATTCATCCATATTTAGCTTATTATGTCATCTTCAACAGTCTGAAAAGCCACATTTTTATAATTATTTTTATACTGATATACATTTTTGAAGTCCTATGTTTAAATACCGGACTACCCAATTATACACTTGAACACACAACATGCACTTTCTATTTTCTTATTATTAACCAACTATTTTATATTCCATGACATGTATATATATTTGTATTTGAACTAGTATTTTATGTATATACATATATATCTTTATGTATATATATATATACATATATATACATATATATATACATAAATATACATATATATGTGTATATATATATATATATATAGACTTTTATCCAAAATAAACATTATTGTGATATTATTGTTTGTCCGACAGCAGCACAAGGCAATCGTAAATCCCAGGGCAAGTGTTTCCTGAACCTGGCGTACGCCTACAGCCAACTAGGCCAGCATGACGAGGCAGGGGAGTTCTACCTGCATGCCCTGCAGGCCGCCAAGGACACAGGTCTGTGAAGGAACACTGGAACATAGTTACGCAGGGTCTCCAGTTGAACATAGGGCTTATAACACATGGAGGGGGAGGGAGGCAGGGAGGGAATTTACCTGATTTGATTTTTATTGATCTATTTTTTGAACATATTGTTCATTGAACCGCTCTGACATTTTTATACAATGTGATATTATTATTTTATAGTAAACTCTGTGCACTGTTTCAGTAGATTAACGATTGTGTATTATAGACATCTATAAACACGTGTAAAATATGTAGCATTTAGGGCGTCCAGTTGCCTCAACTACACTAGTTATTACTAGTGTCCTGGCATCAATTCTTATCACATTTAATCTGTTGTATTACTTATGTGAAATAAATTCAATTCAAATTCAGTTCAAAAATATACCTTAATTATGAATTTATACAGAGTTAAGTTACGAATACAGATTTCAACCCAGAAATTACGGCAAGAGCAAACTTCAGATTTATACATCGATGCCATGTCCACCATAGGCTCAAAACACGACCAGTGGCAGGCGATGGAGGGAACTGGTGTTGTGGCATTTCACGAAAACCGCCTGGAGCGTGCTGAGAAATACTTCATGATGGCATTAGATACCCTGAAAGCAGCACCCGAGACCACCTCAGTTGCAGGTGACAGGATTGCTGGGAAGCTGAGGGATGTCCGCGAGTACTTGATGATGCAGGAAACAATTAGTGGGGGCAACAGTCCAAAGGTAGGGTTCAAAAGTCAAAGTCAAAAGCATTTATTCAAATAAATCAAATAAATTACATGTATGAATGAAATATATTGTATACTGTATTTATTAACATTGAATTGTGATTACTATTTTTATTTTAGCAAAGATAGACTGGAATAACACACTGAAGAATAAGACAGCAACAGAATGCTGGAATATCTTAAAGAATGAAATAGAGTGCATCGTAGATAAATTTGTTCCCTTCAAAAAACAAGGGAAACGGACCAGAAAGAAATACTTATCGAAAGAAGCCATTAGAAAAATTAAGTATAAACAAATGATGTAGAAATCATATAGACGTACTGGAAATGATGAAGACTACAACATTTATAAAGAAGCACTAAACCAAGCTACAGCTGAAATTAGAAATTCAAAGAGAAGCTATGAACATAAATTAGCTTGTAATATAAAACATGACAGCAAGAGTTTTTATGCGTATGTTCGAAGCAAACAGAGAGTTCAGGATAAGGTCGGTCTTCTAGAAGATAGTGCTGGAAATATAATATCAGAAGGATTCTTAATGGCAGAAGACCTGAATGAGTATTTTAGTTCAGTGTTTACCAGAGAAGACATGAGTTCACTGCCAGTACCAGAGGCTAAGTTCAAGGGGGCAGAATCAGAATATTTAAGACAGTTAATTGTAACCCCAGAAATGGTAGCTAAGAAAATTAGGGCTATGAAGGATAATAAATCACCTGGAGTGGATGGTATTCCACCCAAACTACTATTGGAAATTGTAGAACTAATTAGCATACCACTTGCAATAGTTTTCAACTTGTCATTAGAAGAGGGAGTGGTTCCTTTAGAATGGAAGGAAGCAAACATTATACCGTTATTTAAAAAAGGTTCGAGAAACAAGTCAAATAATTATAGACCAGTTAGTTTAACATTGGTGATTTGTAAATTATTAGGAAGACTAATTAAAGATCACATGGTGGATTTTCTTGTTAAACATAACTTGATAAACCCATCTCAACATGGGTTTCTAAAAGCGAGGTCATGCTTAACAAATATGTTATGTTTTTGGGAAGATATCACTAATTAAGTGGGTAGATGATGGATCACCAGTAAATATCATCTACTTAGATTTTCAAAAAGCTTTCGACAAAGTGCCACATCAAAGATTACTGCTTAAACTAAAGGCCCATGGCATAGGAAATGGTATAATTAACTGGATAGAAAAATGGCTGATTGACAGAAGACAACGGGTAGTTGTTGATGGGGAGGCTTCAAACTGTAAATCAGTTTTGAGTGGGGTTCCACAGGGATCAGTACTGGGACCTATATTATTCTTGGGAAATGTAAATGTCTTCACACAGGACATGGGAATGAATATGTAGAATATACAATGGGGGGAAATGTACTAAGTACTACTGTAAAAGAAAAAGACTTAGGGCTGACAATTAGTGCTGACATGAAGGTTTCAGAGCAGTGTGGAATTGCAGCTTCAAAAGGAAATCAAATCCTTGGATTGATTAGGCGAAATGTAGCATATAAAGAAAAAGAACTAATAATACCGCTGTACAAAACAATAGTTAGGCCTAATTTAGAATTTTGTATACAAGCGTGGAGGCCATACCACAAGAAGGACATAGATATGCTAGAAAGAGTACAGAGGAGAGCGACTAAAATGATACCAAAACTGAGGGATCTTAGTTATGAAAAATGCCTAAACGAATGTGGTTTAACAACACTAGAGACCAGGAGATTGAGAGGAGATCAGATAGAAGTGTTTAAAATATTGAATGGTTATGAAAATATTGAAAGAAATATGTTTTTTTCAGTTAAGAAAGATAGAAAGACTAGAGGACATGAAGTTACATTAGTAAAGGAGCAGTGTAGATTAGACGTAAGAAAGTTCTCATTTTCACAAAGGACTGTGAATGAATGGAACATATTATCTGATGATTGTGTGGGTGCTAGTAGTGTGAATATGTTTAAAAATAAAATCGACACATACCTCAGAGGGATTGGATATATGTAGATAAAAGGGTTGGACTCTCGATAAGCCAAAGGGTTTCCTTGTCCACCTGCCATCTAGAGTTAATTCTCTGGATGGCAATCTTTTTAAATCTTGTTAATCTAAATCTAATTACTATGACTATTTTCTAATTTGATTTGTCATTATTAAAAGGGGGCTCCCATGTTAGCGGCATGTTGTTTTAATGGGCGTCTCCTTCACCTTACATTTTTGTAAATTATTTCAATTTGTACATTTATGGTCCAAAATAAATCTGTCTGTCTGTCTGTCTGTCTGTCTGTCTGTCTGTCTGTCTGTTAAGGTTATGTAATCTATGTCAAAAATAAGGTATAAATTCATCATGGATTGAAGTGCATGTACATGGGTTTACTTGCATTGAGAAATAATCCACTAGCTCCAGAAGCACTTTCGATCTTGCGCATTAGAACTTGTGCTTCGTGTGGTGCATCAGAGAGATGTCTTTGATGAAATCTGGATTGGAGATATGAAGGGCTTTGATCATCACTTTGAGCCATATTGTTGTGTGATTTGGATTCAATCAGACATCTCTGGGAAGTATTTATCACATTTTATTTTATTAGTGAAATAAATACTGTGTATGTTTTATTGAGTTATTATCCAGATAGTGTTGTCAGTAATATGCCTTGTTAATTTGTAGGGAGAGATTCCAACTGAGATACTGGTGATTGACCCCCAACGACCTCCAACAAGGGAGGAGCAACGACAAATCGTAGAGCAGAGGTAACCATTGAAATTACCTGTATTACTCCCTCTGGTCACTTATACATCAGCCGGGTAAAATGTTATGGAACACCAAAACAATCGCTTTTTTAAGGGAAACCCAAATTGTTAAACCATATTTTTTATATATGGATATATTCATACTTAGTTCATACTTAGTTTGTTTGTTTAAAATTGGGTGTTGACAGTCTGAATAATAGTCAAGTTCATTCATAATTTAATTGTCATTTTTATTCATTTACATTAAAACATCTGTATTCAGAATAGTCACTTAAATTTTCAAGGTTTATTTCAACTTTGTTTGATTCTAGATATTAAGCTTTTTCTACATCATTATATGTGTATGTTTATAAGATAGGGCAGATCAGCCATGTACAAACTCACAAAAACAGAAACTGACAATGCTAGCTTTGAGGGATCAAGGATGACGATGGTGTTTTGAAACTATAAAGTTCACATTTGGATTGAAACACCAAAAATAAAGGAAGCTTGGGGCAGATTGATACGGACAGTATGTAGGCAAAAATTACTGAGGAAAGATTGTCAAAAAGCATGGAAAAAAGAAGATGACGGAAGAAGAAGAGGCAGACTTAAATTAAGATGGATGCGCCATGTTGAGAGAAGGTCATCTTTCACCCTGGTTCACCCAAACCTCGAATTCGTGAGTGCCGCTTGGGACCCTTGCACACACAGAAATATAAAAGAACTAGAGACAGTCCAGCATCATGCAGCGAGATTTGTAACAACACTCGGGAAAGCAGCATAACATTAATGATGAAATAACTAAAGTGGGAGTCCCTAAAGCATCGCAGAGAGACCAGCCACCTAGTAGTATTGTATAAATCGATACATGCAGAGACAGCTCTTCCATTGCCGCACCACACTGTTCGCTCAATCAACAACACGCATGGGCAGAGTGAGCGATTTATTCAGGTGTCAGCCAGGACACAGGTTTACGCAAACAGCTTGTTCAATGGAACTATAAAGAACTGGAACAGTTTATCCAATACAGTTATGTCTGCAGCCATGGTGGATACTTTTAAAACTAGACTGGGCAGACACATCTAAAGTTCCTGCAGTGCTACTGCGCACACCTCCATATTGGCGTAACAACCTTTGAGTTTTTGCCAATTAATATATAGAGATAGAGGTCCTGAACAGCGGGAAGGAGAAAGTTACAGAAGATCGTTATAGGTGGCGAAATGTCATGAAGAAAGCGGAATGGACCAAATGATGTAGCTTCACCATCAGGAGCCAGGGGAGAAGAAGAAAAGAAGTCCTCATTGTATTCATTATACATTTTTAGTGGTTTATTTGGTACTGTAGATAGTTACCTTTCTGAATCCCATATGAGGGCCAGACTCAAACAAGACGAGAATATGATGGTCCCATTCACAGCAGTAGGGGAACATTGAGTGAATGAGGGCTATAACATCACATCCAAAGATGCCACAGTGCTTGCAACAGAGAGAACACCTTCTGGCAAAGAAAGGTCAGTGAATCCGTGAGATTCGAGACAGGCGACCAGCAATCAACAGAGACACCAGCTACAATTTTCCCTCGATATTCCTGGAACTACTGTCATGTGACGATCACCAACAACATCACATGACGACCGAGAGTGACTCAGTATAACGCTGATGAATGCATCATGAGAGTGCCAAAAGCTCTGTTCAAGCCACTTTGAATTCATACAAGTAACAAACTAGACTTCCAAATTATGTCTTTAACTGAATCTGGAAGCAACTTACACGTTGAAAGATTGTTTATTGTTGTGTTTGTTGGTGCACAGAGAGTGGCGGAGAGTCGGGAAGATTGAGCGTCAGTTTGACGTTGTGGCTCGAGGTATTGGTGAATATGTCAGTGATTCTGACTGCTCCTTCAGACGTCACAGACGCAACAAACGGTGGGTGGAACTCTGTGTGTCACAAAACATGCTGCTCTACAAAGAGAAAATCATAAATAAAATATGTGTAACACACTTACCGAGTATCATTATACCTACAGTGCCCTACACACACATATACGCACATATACACACATGTACACACATGTACATATACACGTATATACATATATGCACACACATTGTTTATGACTACATTATTTTAACAACAACAAATACTTGTTCTCTTTACCACAACTACTGCGTCACTCTTTAGAGCGCGTCACTAGTGACTTGTCACATTCCTGATGACATCATGTGTCATCCTGACCCAGGTCACACCGACGTGAGCAGAAGGAAGACGGTGGGTCATACGACGAGGTCGACTATCGCCCCGTTTCCCGCTGGTCCAATCGAACCCGCCCCCAGACATTCCGGGAGAATGACACCACCAGGAAGCACCACAGGTAATAAGGGATCATCTCAGAACGTTGGTGTCCGATATCAGACAATATTATTTTCATTTGGGGGTGGATGGGTTCTGAGGTAGTTTGTCTGGCATTGGATATCGATATTTTATGCTTCAGACCAATGTTGTTAATACATTGATATCATCATTTCAATGTTTACAAACGTTTTCATTCCACAGGTAGTAACATTGAACACTCCACAGTTAGCATTAGTAATGTTAATATTTTAATTCACTAAACTAAAATGTTACTGTTAAAAATTTACTTACCCGACTTGTTTTAACAAACGTGATAAATTGTATAATTAAAATGAGTGGTGATGTTTCCTACACTTTGCCTATCATGGAACATGTATTTCTGGCTCATTCCAGTCTGAGAAAATTGTTTTATTGCTAGCACCATGTATAATACACACCTGATGTCTTAAGTAAAACAACGACGGAAAATATGCAAATTACACACAGAAACTTACCGTACCTTCCCTTCATAGGTCAGACACAGCGGTCAGCTATCATCAGCACAAGTACGTCGCAACCAGCGGACGAACTGAGTCCGAAAGAAAACATGTTCACAGCCGGAACACCTACCAGAGATCTTTCTCAGGTGAGAACAATTCAGGAGTGAAAAACTCCCGCATCTCGAAACCCATATCACAGTCTTACGGGCCTGCATCCTGTTTTCAAAATATCTCCCGATGTTAGACCACCTCACTCTCTCTTCTCTCTCTTCCTTCCCTCTTTCCACGCCCTCACCCTTTTCTCTGTGTCACTTTTGTTTGTCTAAAAAATTGTAGGAAATGGGAGGTTGGCCATTTAAAAACTGATATTTTTGACCTTGCTCATGCACCAAAGCTCCCTGGTCTAGCCATCCATGTGTTGACAACTTGAATACTGCTGATCAGTTTTTAGATTGACCAACTCTTTTGTCTTGATGTGCATCTGAGCTAGGTTTCCAAGGTTTGAGGTGCAATAGAAGTAACCTTATTGTTATTATTAAAACTGGTTGGAAATGGAAAGTTTGCCCCCAAAACATGTGGGAAATAGGAGTTTTAGCCCACTGCTTGTTTCTTTCCCATCCTGTTTCCTCAGAGGAGAGACGAGTCCACTATCACCACCCTCAGAGCACTGACGATGACAGCTATGTCCGTCGCCGCGGCAACCACCATTCAGAACGAGACAGGCAGCACCGCAAAGAAGTAACCAGTTCCGACGATCACACCGACCCCAGAAGGTCAGGGGTCAAGAAAAGGTCACACAGGATGCAGAATTCTGACTCGTCCGACAGTAGAAGCTCCGTGAGTAGTGATGAAGACCTCGCGAGGTACGCGGAGAGGCTCGGGATGGCAGATGAGGAGGAGGAGGTGACTGATTCAAGGGATGAGGAGGAGGATAGTGAGGGGAAGAACTCCGACTCGAGGGAGGAATCCACAGACCAGCCAGGCCCTCTTGAGGACAGCTCCAGGTAATAAAAATAATAATACAGTGGAAGCTCACTATTACGGTCACTCGGGACTGGACAGAACTGACCTGATTAGCGAGGTGACCGTATTAGCAAGACTGATTTCCTAGCCTTTGCTGTTACGGAAATAATTTGGGACTGTCCTAGGGTGACCTTAATTGTGAGGTGGCTGTGTTACCGAGGTGATTGTAAAGCGAGGTTCGACTGTAATGTAGTTTATTTTTAGACTAATGTCCACAGTACAATTCTGTTCGTGTTATGACAGTGACATGCTAAGACTTAATGATTAATGTGGTTAGTAAAATGTGATAAAATTAAATTAAACATATAAAAAGGCTTTATTAAACAAAAAAAGCAGAGAATTTGGAGGATGTTTAACAAAATATCATATAGCCATATTGGCCGGGAGACTTGGAAGGTCTTCGTCAGGTGTAATGAGTGACACCAGATGGCACCACCGCATGGGATCATGATTATTGTTACTGTTGCGTATGAAAATTATTGATTTTGTATGAATATGTTTTCTTTTTAAATTGCCTCGTTTTGTTGGTGGTGACATTTTGTTTCAGGATTGTTAGTTGTATTTTCAGTAGACATTAGATACTTCTGGAGGCAGATGGTGACCCCCCCGCCTGGTGTCCTTGGGTGTCACTCCGATAGATAGATAGAAATAGTATTATTAAATATATACAAAGTAAATTGTAAACATTCAAACATGAATTACCCTCATTGTCTGTAAGATACAGTTGTAACGAAATATAGCAAGTGTAATCATAATGATTGCATGTATTCGGACAGCTAAAAATAATTAAATGTTCAACTGTTCTAAAACACAGGTACAGAAAAATAATTCACTGAGAAACTGTCCGCATATTTACGAACATGATTGAGTCCTGTTGTGTCCCTTTTGACTACCAATGCTATTAATAGGGCTTTGGAACGTCATTGATGAGAAGGTGTAGTTTATAAAAGATCACTAATAAATTGTGTCCAATTGCATAGGACCAAAAACAATTTCTTTTTGAGGTGTCCAACGATATAGCGTACACAAAATAATAAACTTTGTAGATGTATAGAGTGACCGCAAACATACTGTGTCTGAATACATGGTCATCACAATATTGGTTGTCAAATAACACACTGTACATACTGATGAACTAAAACAACTTCTTGTGCCTGCCGTATGATCTTATGTCTTCATTCTACCTCTTCATAAACAATATCACCTCAATATGCACACCCTACCCAATACCCTCTCACTTTTGTTTTAATTTCTTATCAATCAGTTTGTTTTTCAGCCACCTGTGTTTTATTTTATTGCTATGTTTGATTTGTTTTTGGTTTCTGTTTCACCACCGTTTCTTTCCAAACTCCCTTCTAGATACCTGCCCAGTCCACCGCCAGTCCCCAGACAACTCCCTCCATCTTCCAGGAACCAGCTGATGTCGACATATGAGAAGCCGGTGTCAGTCGACCAGCTTGCTGATGGTAAGATGGCTGGAAATTATTTCAGAGCTCATTCCGCCGACTCCAGACCCGAAGCCACTGGCCACATTACACCATCAAGTGAGTACATTTTCTAGGCAATGTACGACCACGTAAAGGAGGCAATCGGATCGTTTTTATAGTAAAATCATGTTGATAATATAAAGTATATACCTGCCAACTTTTTTTTGGAAATCCGGGAGATTCATCAGTGGTTCAGCATGTTTCCCTGGTTACATTGTCTCGTATCTTGACAACGGAAGGCGGGGGGGGGGGCTGGAGATTTTTCACGGGAAATTCAGCCATTCAGCATGTCTCACCACGTCTTCCGTGGTGTCGCGCTGTCTCGAAGATGGGTGGTGCTGTTGGAGATTTTCAACCAAAATCCCAAAAACCAATGGTTGCTGTTTTCAGTTATGCCTTAATTGTTGCCGTTTTACCAAGATTGTTGTTGTTTTGGTTGTCAACATTCAGCTTTTTCTGGAATTATCCGAGCTCGGTATTGACATCTTTGAGTAGCAGCATGGTGACGTCCATAAACATTAAAGTTGCTTCTCCTTCATTGAAACATTCAGGCAGTCGGTATATCTTACAATAGATACAAATTATAGTGTATAACATGATTTCATGATACAAATTATCAGATTGTCCCCCATTTATGGTGTGTGTGGCTGTTGTGTCAGGGTAGTTCAACCTGCCTATCTTTAGTCCAATCTATTATTTATAATATTTATAATTTGTTTATAATTGTCCTTAAATGTTTGGCTGTTCAGTTTCCCTATCCATCCAAAGTCTGTGTGAACGCAGCTCAAAGTCGCCTTCTGAGTTAAATTAACATTTTAACTGTTTCAAGAACATGTACACAACACGAACAATATTTACTGATTTTGTCTTATTTGATCGTACATGCTATCATATATATTACTTTTGCATTTTATAGTATCCGATAAATAATGCTTTTGCAAAATTACCTGTCACCATGTCCAGCTGGCAGAATAATAAACATATATAATTGTTTGTCTTTTGTATCATTTTATCTTACAATTGCATATTATGTGAAAGAAGTTTATATGTAGTTGAGGAAAGTGATGTGTAGTGAAGGGACATGCTGATTCAGTGGAAATTTGTATTTAAAAGATGGACGATCCCAGAATGCAACATTAACACTGGTAACAGAAATTCATAAGAGCTACAAATGAACCCGTATGTATGTCCACATCAGCAGTGCATGACGGGAAATATCAATAAGTGAGACTCGCTTGACTGACTGCAAACATCCAAGATAATTGTAAGAGTTGCTCTTTGCACCACTTTAACAAACATTGGCTGGATTCTGTTGTACAAAAATTAACTATTCCGTTGTACAAAACAAAAATAACTAAGCCATAAGGAATATATCAAATATACAAAGTGTAAGAAAATGTGGGTTATTGGTCAAGTTGGCGGTCAACCATAAAATTGCCATATATGTCTAATGTAAGAGTAGCATTAAGCGACCATGTAGAAAGGTCTGGACAAAGTTGAATCATCATGGAATGTCATTCCAGAGTGTCTGTATATTATTTATATATGTTTGCCTCTGCACAATTCAACACAATTTAATTCCGAGGATGGTTTTGATTCAACAAGGACAGAGGTTCTAATGCAAAAAACGCTGTCATCATAGTATATTACATTCAACTTTTTGGAGTCTTTCTTTACTTCTTCCTGGAAACCCCCCCCCCCCCCACTGTATTCCTTCTTTCCCTCCTGTGAGACACCTTCGAGTTTCTCTCTGTGCATGTAATCATTCTTCCTACACTCTATCATGCAACACCTTTGGGTTTCTTCTTTTACTTTCTCCTGTCAGACCTTTGGGTTTCTTCTGGTGCCTCTAAAGATTCTTCCTTTACCTTCTACTTTTGGAAACATTTGATTTTCTTCCTGAGCCTGTAATGATTCTTCTTTCACTTCTATCATGCGACACCTTTGGGTTTCTTCATGAGCCACTAATGATTCTTAACGTCTTTCATGTGATACCTTTGGGTTTCTTCTTGTGCCTCTAATGTTCTTCATTTACTTTTCTCTGTCGGACATTTTTGTGTTTCTTCTTGTGCCTCCAATGATTCCTCATTTACTTTTGTCTGTCGGACATCTCTGGGTTTCTTTGTGCGTCTCTAATGCTTTTTCTTCACTTCAACCATGCAACCCCTTTGGGTTTCTTCCTGAATCTCTAAAGACTCTTCCTTTACCTATCGGACACCATTGAGTTTCTTCCTGTGCCTCTAAGGATTCTTCCTTCTATCATGCGACACCTATAGGTTTCTTTTTGTGCCTCCCAGGAGTCTTCCTTCAAATCTCCTTGTAGGTATTTATCTGTACCTCCACTCACGAATTTTCCTTAACTTCTCCAAATTTGAAATCCTTTCGTTTTGTCCATCTTACTCTAGGTCACTTTGTCAACCCCAAAAGCCAAGTCTGTGCTTGCAGGTAAAGAAACAATCCCGGATGACAAGGACCCAACCTATGTGACAATTCACTCGATGAACCGAACCAGGACGTCCTTTCGCGATGATGGTGATGTGATGCCATCCACGTCTTATGAGATGGCGCCACCAGTCCCTCAGAGAAACTCCGGTCCATCTTCGCCAAACAAGTCGACAGGGTACGTAGCTTCATTTAGTACCAACCGACTGATTGTGTAGATTCTTTTGTCTTGTTCTTTTTTAGACATGTCAGTCAGTGCAATATGATGTACATAATATGGTGTAGTTTGCCTCAAAGTCACCTGCATAGCAGCTTGTCTATTGCTTACTAAGACTACTTAGAGAAGCTTTGAGTGGCTGCATGCAAGCTTCGATCAGCACGACTTACGTTAAGCTACAATAATTCTCAAATTACAGTGAGAGTTTGTTTACCATAATAATTTGTTTTAATTAAAAAATTAATAAATGTTGGTGCCATCTGCTATTTTCTCTGTAGGTTGCCTTATGACCCCAATGACCCGGAAATAAGAGAGCTACATCTTGACTCGCAACTGGGACAAGAATGGGAGGATGATGTCGATCCACTTCCTAGCCGGAAGAAAAGCAAGAAAAAGAAGACAACGTCAAGCATGTGTATCGTCATGTAGACAGGAAATGTAACTATACTGTGGAGGAGATGACCTTTATCATTATGACAGGAAGTTGAACTCTTCTATTAAGGAGGTGAACCTTTATAACATGAAGTTGAACTCTTCTGTGAAGGAGATGGACGAGGAATACATTTCTTCTGATGACGATGATGAATATCATCATCAAATTTGACGATTATCAATTCTGAAATGACTAGCCAATATACAGCACTCAAATAATTACATTTCGATTATTTTCATAGATCCAGCAATTTCTCCATAAATGCCTCAGGGTGATAGGATTTTGTAAAAAAAATATCATCTGAGATCTGATATAGCTGTATAGGTAACGTTACGATTTCAAAATTATGCAGTTGAATATGGATAAATGCCAAGTGCGTGCATGAACACTGTGGCCTATTTTGAATGTTGCGAGGATGGACCAAAGGGGCAAGCTAGTTTCCCACTAGTTTTCGATACAATGTACTTGCGCAACAGATTATATAGGGAAAATGACAAAACAATTGCCAGGGGATAGCCCAGTGTCTGGCCCACCCAGATACTTACGTAATATATTTTCATTTTATTGTCTAATTTGATATGGTTTAGTTATAATATCAGTAACAATATTCATACAGTGAAATAATGATTAAACTTCTTAATTTATTTCACAACTGAATTGTTGCATACATCCCCCACCCAACCAAGAGTTCTGCTTGAGGGAAAAGAATCCATCTCAAATATTGTTGTTGTTGAGCATCAGTGGGAAGCAGCTTGAGGTTTTTGTTGAGCATCAGTGAGAAGCAGCTTGAGGTTTTTGTTGAGCATCAGTAGGAAGCAGCTTGAGGTTTTTGTTGAGCATCAGTGGGAAGCAGCTTGAGGTTTTTGTTGAGCATCAGTGGGAAGCAGCTTGAGGTTTTTGTTGAGCATCAGTGGGAAGCAGCTTGAGGTTTTTGTTGAGCATCAGTGGGAAGCAGCTTGAGGTTTTTGTTGAGCATCAGTGGGAAGCAGCTTGAGGTTTTTGTTGAGCATCAGTGGGAAGCAGCGTGAGGTTTTTGTTGAGCATCAGTGGGAAGCAGCTTGAGGTTTTTGTTGAGCATCAGTGAGAAGCAGCTTGAGGTTTTTGTTGAGCATCAGTAGGAAACAGCTTGAGGTTTTTGTTGAGCATCAGTGGGAAGCAGCTTGAGGTTTTTGTTGAGCATCAGTGGGAAGCAGCTTGAGGTTTTTGTTGAGCATCAGTGGGAAGCAGCTTGAGGTTTTTGTTGAGCATCAGTGGGAAGCAGCTTGAGGTTTTTATGATTTAACTGATGTGACATTGCTACCAAGTCAAGAACATACACCCACCCACCAAAAGGCCATGCTGTGACATCAACTTTAGCATCAGAGTGCATTAATACCAGTTTAACACATTAAGTGCTGACACTGCGTCAGTTTTTTAACATGGTAAAAGCGAAACCACCCCTCAATACATAAAGGTGTACTTTTGTTGAACTTTACAAATGCGTACGTCATTTCATATTGGACAGTTACATAATGTGTGTCATCTGTATGCGGAAAGTGATACTTAGTTTTATTGATGAAATGTTTGCTGGTGCTGTCACTGCTTATTTATGTTTTGCTTTGGTTTGTTGAATGTCAACTACACATCTTAAATGTCCACGTTGTAATCTTCATACGTTTTCAGTTGTACCATATTTATAGTGAGGACCCATCTAAATTTTTTAAACAAATATTATATTGTAATTACTGTGAAACAGTTGTCAGTACATGTGTAAAACTGGATTTGTTTACATATGGGGTGTATGTTTAGGTTTTCCCCAACTGTCGTATCAATTTTATTCTGCTTTCATGTGGGAGATATGTATTGCTTTTTCTATAATTTAGATATATCAGTGTTTATAATTAGCATATTATCTCAAGTTAATTGAGTCATTATAATAATAATAAGATAACTTTTATTGCACCTAAATCCTTGGAAACCAAGCTCAGATGATTTACTGTGCGATCAGGTGCTTAATTGAGTCATTATGATGATTTACTGTGCGATCAGATGCTTGATCGAGTCATTATGATGATTTACTGTGCGATCAGATGCTTGATTGAGTCATTATGATGATTTACTGTACGATCAGATGCTTGATTGAGTCATTATGATGATTTACTGTGCGATCAGATGCTTGATTGAGTCATTATGATGATTTACTGTGTGATCAGATGCTTAATTGAGTCATTATGATGATTTACTGTGCGATCAGATGCATAATTGAGTCATTATGATGATTTACTGTGCGATCAGATGCTTAATTGAGTCATTATGATGATTTACTGTGCGATCAGATGCTTGATTGAGTCATTATGATGATTTACTGTGCGATCAGATGCATAATTGAGTCATTATGATGATTTACTGTGCGATCAGATGTTTACATAAACAACAGATTATTTATTTTGTTGATGCAGTTTTTGTTCTGTGTTCTTTGCAACCAGAATTGCTTTTATGATATTATATTGTGTGAACATTGTCATGTTTTAAGTGCCTTTGATCAGATATCACAATAAATACTAACATATCTAGAGCCATAATCTGTTTACTTTCACATCTGTGCCAATATTGAAAACAGCAAACCAGGTATTAAGTGACACAGGCCTATTCTGCATCCAAGCTAAAAATAGCTATCCATGTCTTGTCCCATCGATGTTGTGATTTTGGCAGAAATACATACTTAATAATCTCATCTCTTAATGCCAAGCTTGTTTTCCTTTACAAATAATCTCAAACTAAGAAAATGCCTGCATTTACGCCACGTATTAAGAAACGATGTGTCAAAATGGCCTCCTTTTTCAAAACATAACTTTGTTAAATGTTGATTCAATTTTGCCAATAAATAAAAAACTACTGAAGATATTTCAACAAGTGACGTGCAATTTTAAAGCTTATCATCTACTGAATCCAAAATGGTACAAAGCTCCATTAATCAACTTTGATAGTTAATACTCTGCTGTGGCTGGCCACTTATGGTGATTGTAATTGCCTGAGGATCAGTGCCATCAGTGGTCAAGTAGTAAATGCTTCTGACTACCAAGCAAGCAAATGGTGCTTTGATTGCACCTGCCTGTATTTCAAAGCTTAGACAACTTCGTTGACCCTATTTCAGGCCCTTAGCCAGAAATAATTACTTGCCCGTCTTGAATTAATCAAGTGTCCGTTTTAGCATGTGAACGGCCTGCATGGAAGCAATTCACGTCAGTCACAGCCATTAATGTCAGCTTAGTTTTTTAAATGACAAACCAATGTAATTTGAGCCATTTATTTAATTAATACTGATTCATTCGATTTGTTTCATTACCAGTTGAGCCAATGACAGTTATTAATGTGGGCCTCAAGACTTGGAACTATTAGTTTTTCTTGGCCAGTCATCTGATAAGATTATCTGTCTTGGCCAGTCATCTGATAAGATTACCTGTCTTGGCCAGTCATCTGATAAGATTACCTGTCTTGGCCAGTCATCTGATAAGATTACCTGTCTTGGCCAGTCATCTGATAAGATTACCTGTCTTGGCCAGTCATCTGATAAGATTACCTGTCTTGGCCAGTCATCTGCCTGTCATGAAGACTGGCTAAGCTCCTGCTCCACTTTGCCAGTCTTTCGGAAGAGACACCAACAGTTGATGGTCCCCATTACCTGGTGTGTGTCAGTACGCCAGAGAAACAAAAGAACACCAAGAATAGAATGAAGAATCTGTTGTGGCCTCGTACCGACTTTTCCTCACCTGACCATGAGCCAGACACCCAGTTCTCAGCTCTACCCAAGGGGACAAGTGTCTCTGTTTCGTGGACTACTTGTTGGCCATTGAGGAGTTGGCAACTAAAAGCCGATACATGTATGCCTGGCTAAACTCTAGAGAATACTCTAAAATAAACTAATGTTATGTTGGCTGCAGTTAGGGCTTTTAGGGTTAAATGCCGTAAGTTGTTTTGAAATAGAATGGAGTGGATCAAAAAGATATATAATGCTCACACAGATAGTTGGTAGAGCAACATTGTGTCATTTATAAAGAAGCTGCTAGATCAAATATATATTTATACTGACCTAAGATAGCTGGCAGAGTCGGTGCACAGTTACATGTTCATGATTTTCAAATGGCAATTAACATAAAAACTAATCAACATTTCTGCATACACCCAGCAACATATTTGTAGATGGCTTTACAATTTTTACAATGATATAGAAAAACAAAAAATTCACCATTGCAATTCCTTGTGCAAGTTTTTGAAATACTGAGCACCCCAAGATACACATCCCATAGCCCCCCCCCCCCCCCCGGGGGAATTCAAGTCTAAATATACAAACCATCCAAAAGGACCCAGTAGCATGCCTATACAATTTCTGCCCCATAATTTGCCAAACTTACGTAATATGCAGGATGAACATACAAACAGACACTCTGTTTTATAGTAGACACAGCGAAACTTTGTTGCACTATAATGCGAGGGACAGGAAGTTTTTGTGACATCTAAAAAAGTTTACAAATTGTAGGTTCTTTAGACATTAAGACCACCCAAATTGCTTTACACTTTACTCCCTGGCAGATCTGTTCAATCGAACACCATCTCGACTTCTCTGGGAAGCATCCAGCCAGGCTGCAATTAATGCACGAAGATTATTCGTACACATTTGTAAGTACTTTATATTACAACATAACAGCAATTCTGTTAATCTGTGCTGTGATCACTGAAGTTGTTCGCTAATGTTGACTGTCTATTCATACCGTACTTTCAATGTCAAAATTTTTTCGAGATTGAAATTCATATGTAAGTAGGTAACAGTTATTACACGGTACTTGCAAAGGACATAACACACGCAACCGTCGTAATAATGTTTACAAACATTTATTTACAATCTCTATGGCTACGCAATTCACATGAAACCGACATTTCTATAATTGGTACACAAGCACTGACCTAACTTCAAATGCTCTGTATCGGTAAATAAATATTGACAATTGTGAACAACCTCTTAACTACCCTGGATAAATATTGACAATTGTGAACAACCCCTTAACTAACCTGTGTAAATATTGACAATTGTGAACAACCCCTTAACTACCCTGGGTAAATCTATATCAAACTTTGTGTAGTATTCTCACACTGACAACTTTCACAGTGGTAACTAAGAGATAAACTGCCTGTTGTATCAAAATAAACAAACTGTGAAGCGAACATTAAAGTAAACACATGTATTCATGCTGCCAGAAGAGAGTATTAAGGCAAACAAAATGTATTACAGGTATTAATGTAAATTAAAGTAGCTTAAAACCGCATAACTAATTTGTATAATTTTAGGAAACGCCTTTGTTGATTATTATGTGTGTGTATGCGTACAGCTAAAACATACAGAGACGGATAAGTGTACATTTTATGTGATTATCTGGTCACAATGTGTGCTATGTAAAATGGCCACATTGGTTCCTGGTACTACCCAACATTGTTTTAAAATATATCTACATATTGCACCTTTCACTCATTCAAACAAACGTATAGATACACATTAATATGTACTGTATCACACTCGCTCTCTCATGAAACATGTCAAAGCTCCATATCACACAATTAAATACAATATTAGGGGAGAGTGGGGTACTTATAACAAGCATTATACTTTGAGAATATCTTCTAACAGACGGGACAACATGTAAAACTACATACATCATTAGTCCATGTATGACTGGTACATTATTATCAAACATATTTCAAATAATTAAATAGTTTGTCCAATAACAATTTATTACAACTTGAACCAGTCTCCAGTGCTCCCATGTAGAAATATCTGCACTCTTAAAGGACGTATATACTATATAAGACTTATAACGCCTACATCAACAAAATCATGAACAGCATTCGGGTGACTCCATCGAAAACTGGTAAATTACCAATATCAATATTTCTGGTGGCAAATAAATTAATACATTATCTAAAAAAGAAATGTCTGGCAAAAGCTAGATACAAACACATCAGAAACAGTGAGAAATAAAAATAAATAACAAACATTAGTAAGATTTTATAAATAAATGTAAAATGAACTTCAAACAAAGCACGCAAAATGCTCAACTACGGTACCATATCGAGAGCTTAGAAACAAAGCACCAAAACAGAATTGCAAACATTGCTCTATCTCGTATAATAATTACCAGTGGCAGTCTTATTTACTAACAAAATTAAATCGCATATGTTGAACACAGCTGCTGGGAGTTAGTTTTTAAATAAATAACAAAACAATAAATAAAACATAATAAATTACTGAGATTCTTAACTTTCTCTCAAACCAGAGACAGGAGAGATTAATCCAGCCATACAGCACCGAGATGTGCATTTACATTGCTCAGAACTTTGTCAAATTTAAACCCAAAATGTAACTCTCACGATCCATTTCTAGCATTCAGACAACCAAACACCAGCAAGTGTGAAGTTGAATCAACCTTCACGACATTGATTGTGACGTTGAAATGTCACTTTCCACACCCCTGGACACCATTATGGCCCAGAGGTCACGATTGGATAACATAAATGCTAGCAGCCGAGTCTCGGACAAAGTGACAATAATTACCGTGCCAAGATACTGTTAAATTAAAGTGTATGACATCTCTATACAACAACCGATTAGTATAATTGTTTTGTGCTTCTGTGGACATCATAACATCTCACTCAACACCCAGCATAGCACAGCACAGTCCACCTAATTCTACCATGATAACCTCAAATCACAAATCCATATTTCAACCGACACGCGGAAATCTGCAGCTATGCACTTCACCTAACGAAACAAATCGGTACCTCCACAGAGACACAAACAAATAAAATGTCCTCGTATCCAACCTGTGACAGAAAGCGAGACAGAACATGGCAGTTATTTTATACCGATCAAAATCGCCAGGACTTTGCTTTGTGCTTCAGTGGTCTGCCACCATTGTCACAGAACCATGTGATCAGCTCTAACGAACATTTCCGACTCGGAGGAAACCCATTAAACAGTGACACGTGACAATATCTGGTGGCGAATACGTTCCATCCGAGTGACAGAGTGCATCATGTGACACGTCATGTGACTTCTCACGCCCAAATCTGCAACAGACAAAATTTCCATATCACCTCTAAAATTGTCAACTAGATACCATAAACCCACATTTGTCAAAAAGTGAATCGGGTTGATTAACCCTCTCAAGGCCAGATTAATGCAAATATGTGCTTGTTATTGAATCCTATTAAATCAAGAGATTGTGCTGTGAACGAATCATGTCATATACTCGGGTTGCATTCAGTAAATAAATAATTTTTGATCCGATCCAAATAACAGTTTCACTACATCTGAAGAACTAATTCCTGGTGTAATTAGCCAAGTATGTGACATATATGTCAATTTATTACCCAAATATTCATTGCTAACATTTGACAAAAATTAAATACTGAAACCATTCTCAACAATTCATTTAAAAAAAATACTTTTCATTAATAATTAGCGGATACATGCTGCGTATGAATTGTTCATAAATTACTATGCTACAGAATGGAAAACTAATTAAATGTCTATGGTAAATAAAATAATAAGCGTTATATTTAAAATGCGTAACCATAGTGCAAAACATTCCCCTTCAATGGCAGCGTTCGTTTTAAACTCAATTCGAAAATCCCATCAAAATCCGAATCACTGGACATAATGACAACGTCAAGAATTACAACAAAGCTAAAAAACACCACCCGCTTCGTCGCACGGCACATTAATTCTTATTTCCAACAAAATAGACCGCTCAAAAGTTAGCATTTAATCATAGAAATCGTCTGCGGACACGTTTTTGGAATAATCCCTGGGCGCTTCCATGTTTATACCGGAAGCAAATGACAACCTTGAATCTTACTGGCTGAAAATCGTGATTAGAATATTCACTACATGGCGTAAAAGAGGGACCGGAAATTGTGAGACACCGAGTTCGACTACAAAACCGCCTGGTGGTTGGCGCTATTTAGCCACAGAAATCGCCAACATTTCTAACTTTTGACGATTCCCAGTGAAACTTCAATATTATTATCTGCTAACTGCTGAAATAAATTTCCGTTATTGGATGACACTATTTCGCGGTACCAGTTTAAATTTGCCCCTGTATTCGAGCGTATTCAGGCATTCTGGCCATGAGTGGGAGTCAGGTTAATCCGAGCATTCTGACCACAAGAGGGTTAATTGAACAATTCTCAACAACACTGAATAAGTATGATGAAATTATAAAATAGGTACTCCATTCAGAGCTTCACAATCAAGTATTCTTCTTAGATTAAATTTGTACGAATGCCACGAAATATGCAGTCACCGTCATGGTTTCTGCTGGGTCTTTGTTTCAGTTGCTTTTTGATATTTCGCTGGATCTCATATTAGAAACGTCTTTGGTCAGATACATCAGTCACTGGGAGCAAAGGACATCTACAAACTTGCAAAAAAGTTCTTTGTCTCAAACTAAAACGAGGCAACAAAGTTTTTGAGACATATTTTGAGGATGACCCAAACATGCGGAGTAATCGGGACTTGCCTTGAGGGTGTTGTCCCAGCTTCCTGTGCAGAGCGCAGTGCCATCTGGTGAGATACCGAGGCAACTGACACGGTTCTCGTGGCTATACAGCATCGCAACGCGGTTCCCCTTCAGAACGTCCCAGATGTGAACCACGTAGTCATTGTAGCCTCCGAACAACAGCCGGCCTACAACAACAACAATAGGTGGTCTACAACAACAACAACAGGTGGTCTACAACAACAACAACAGTTGGCCTACAACAACAACAATAGGTGGTCTACAACAACAACAGGTGGTCTACAATAACAACAGATGGTCTACAACAACAATATGTGGCCTACAACAACAACAGGTGGCCTACAACAACAACAATAACAACAGATGGCCTATAACAACAACAGGCTGCCTACAACAACAACCGCAGGTGGCCAACAGCAACAGGTCTACAACAACAACAAGCAGCCTTCAACAACAGGTGGTCTACAACAACAAGTGGCCGACAACAACAACAGGCGTTCTACAACAACAACAGGTGGTCTACAACAACAACAACAGGCGATTTTCAACAACTTGTGGTCTACAACAGGCAGCTTACAAGAACGACAACAGGCGACCTAAAACAACAACAGGTGGTGGTCTACAAGAACAACAATAGGCAATCTACAACAGCAAGTGGCTTACAATAACAACGGGTGGTCTACAACAACAATAGGCGGTATACAACAACAGACAGCATGCAACAACAACAAAAGGCGGTCTACAACAATATGTGTACAACAGATGTCTTACAACAACAACATACAGCATATAACAATAACAGGCATCCTGACAGCAATAACAAGTATTAACAACTACAGGTGGCCTATAACAGTCAGCCTACAACAATATCACTTCATTCTCCACTCATTCATTGTTGTCAAACTGATTTAATACTGATTCACCTGAGAGGTGGGTGTTACCCATAAGCATTGCTGAGTGACAGGTGTCAATCAAACTCACCACTGAGTGACAGGTCTACAGCATTGCAGCCAAAGATGATGCTTTCTTTCTTGTAGCAGCCGACTTCTCTGTCTGCACGCCGGTCAAACAATCGACACTGACCACAGAAACCACCGGTCAACAAATGTATACCCTGATATTACTGTCTTGTGACATTTTGCAGATGATCACCGTCTACTCGTGAGTCAATAATGAAAGCGTACACACAATTTGTTCACCAGTAAACTGATTTCATATAACCACGCATTTTACTATTTTATCGTTGAATACCATTCTTCATATTTCAATAATGTGATTTCATGTCACAATTTTAGTGACATCCCATGTGACTAAAAAAATTGCTACTTATAAAAAGATTTTCTATATTAAATTGTTTCCACACTAATGCAGGCTACAAATTTGTTATTGGCAATTTGCCACAATTAATGCACTGGATGTCGCACCTCAAAAATTAATCAAACGTTCTCGACCAACTTTGGAGTGCTTTATAATGTTGCCCACTAGCCTTGTCATAAATGTTGCCAAACATGAGATCTGCACACATAGCAGACAAAGACATCTTCGCCTTCAAACTGCACAAGAGAATAATTACTAAATTGCAAAACATGTGCATGACTGAAAGTGTACAGTTGTGAAATTTATCTAGATTTGAAACCATTAGATCTTCAATTCAAAAATATGTTTATGTAAAATGGATCTTTGCCTGTTATATTGACGTTGGTATTGGATGGTTTGTATGTCCTCATAGTTCTTATTGTTTTTATTGTCGTATTATTTATACGTATTCTTTCAGTTACCAGTCATGAATTGAGTCTATTGAACCTGTTTGAATCTAATTAAATACAAGACAATAGAATACAATATTTAAATAATATGAAACTCACTGTGGCGTCATCAGACGCCGTCGCAATCGCATCACCACTGGGGTAGAACTTGACGCTGTTAACATCTGATTCATGACCATCAAACACTTGGACACACGACCCACTTCTCATGTCCCACACCATGATACTCTTGTCACAGCTCTGTTACAACAACATGGAAAATGTGGTGACATTAACAGTGTCACAGCTCTGTCATGCCAACATGGACAATGTAGTGACATCAACAGTGTCACATCTCTGTCACAACAACATGGACAACGTGGTTATATTAACAGTGTCACAGCTCTGTCATGACAACATGGACAAAGTGGTGACACTAACAGTGTCACATCTCTGTCACGATAACATGGACAACGTGGTTATATTAACAGTTTCAGACTGTCATGTCAACATGGACAATGTGGTGCTATTAACAGTGTCACAGCTCTGTCATGACAACATGGACAAAGTGGTGACACTAACAGTGTCACATCTCTGTCACGACAACATGGACAACGTGGTTACATTAACAGTTTCACAGACTCTGTCATGTCAACATGGACAATGTGGTGATATTAACAGTGTCACAGCTCTGTCATGACAACATGGACAAAGTGGTGACACTAACAGTGTCACAGCTCTGTCATGCCAACATGGACAATGTGGTGACATTAACAGTGTCACATCTCTGTCACAACAACATGGACAACGTGGTTACATTAACAGTTTCACAGACTCTGTCATGACAACATGGACAATGTGATGACATTAACAATGTCACTTCTGTCACGACAACATGGACAATGTGGTGATCTCAACAGTGTCATAACAATATGGACAATGTGATGACATTAACAGTGTCATACATATTTTCCTGAAGTAATAGTGGAGAATAAGAACACCTTTAATAAAAACATGATTTTACATGAGTGCATCAAGTGTTCTGAATGTGCAAATCCACTTACTCATTTGACATTCTTGAAAAAACTAAACAAAGTGACACAATAACTGTAAATAACATATTAGCACAACATTAATATATTTTTGTAGCACAATGAAGGTAACGTACTCACTTTCCACACACAAGTATGACAAACACATTTAATTACAATTTCAAATTACTGCACACTCTTCGGGATAGTTAATTTTATTGTAAAAAACCTACAAGCTTATTAAAGTGTTTGTAAGCCATATACAATTTCACAAAGGTAATGAAGTATTTGTTATACAACTGATGTCACCAAATGCTGGTTTGTTAACATTAACTCTCCAAATTGAACAACTATTGGCATAACATTAATGTATGTATGCGTGTATGTGTGCGTGTGTGCCTGTGCACATGTGTGTGTGTGTGTGTGTGTGTGTGTGTGTGTGTGTGTGTGTGTGTGTGTGTGTGTGTGTGTGTCTGTGATTGTGTGGGCGTGCATGTGTGTGTACGTGCGTGTGTGTGTATGTGCGTGTGTGTGTTGTTTCTGTGTGTCTGTCTCTGTGTTTGTGTATGTTTGTGTGTGTGTGAATGTGTGTGAGGGTGTCTGTCTATGTGTATGTCTATGGTGTGTGCATGCATGTTTGTTGGATGTCCATGCATGTTTGTGCGAGCATGCATGCATGTGTGTGTGCGTGTGATACTGCATCATGTGTCGTGTCACCTACCCCTGACGCGAACGTGTTGCCAAGTTCCGACGGTGACATGTCGAGTGTGAGAACGTCACCAACGTGTCCATGGAAACACTGCATCATGTGACCACTCTCTACATCCCACAGACAACAGGTGCTGTCTCCACTGCCAGTCAGGATCTGAGAACAAACACACCCAGCTCGTCAGGTGCTGCTGACATCACCGGAGTAAGGGCTGCTTACGCGCGCCATGCTAAATCCAAGTGGCCCTTACTTTGTACTTTGATAGCATCACCAATGGTCGCAACATTCTGTGCTGAAAATGTACCGAAAAACCCGACCAAATGTGGGATTCAAGAGTGTGACCGAGATGGTTAACAATTATTTGAATAGCAGGACACCATTGTTACACTATATTTAATTTAGATTGGGATGAAAAAGGTTCATTTCACTTATTCTTTAAAGGATACCAGTTTGGGCTTATATCAAATGGTCAGAGTTTTTGACATGTAGATTTGCTAAGATTTAGTGACAGGTAAGGCAGACTTTCCTGTTGGTCAGAGTTAGTGACAGGTAAGGTACACTTACCTGTCGGTCAGAATTAGTGACAGGTAAGGTAGACTTACCTGTTGGTCTGAGTTGGTGACAGGTAAGGTAGACTTAAATGTTGGTCAGAATTAGTGACAGGTAAGTTAGACTTTGTTGGTTAGAATCAGTGACAGGTAAGGTAGATTTACCTGTTGGTCTGAATTAGTGACAGTAAAAATAGATAAGCAAGCAAAAAATGTACAACTCAGAATACATCCAAAACATGAGATTCGACAGTCATTAGCACCCTCATGGCTCGTCCTGTCCCGACGAATTTGGTATCATTTGAAAGGATGCACTTTTTGTTATTCTAGCATAATTTATATTTCCCGGTAACTGTTCATAGAACACCTATAAACAGACCTACAATCACGCCGTTCTCGGTGTTCTGTGCAGTTCCAAACGATGTTGGCGACGGGTACTCAGTACAATATTCCAATTGCGGTGCTGTTTTCCTCATTTGCATAGGTTCAGACATGTGCACTTCACCATTTCTTGATTTCATGTTATAAGCTCCACCCACTTTGATTACAATAACCAACGGGTCAAAATTTGTTGCATTGGTTGGTTGATATACATGATTGTGATGTCACGCCTACTTCGCGTATTTCATTTTAGCAGCTATTTGAAAGTGGGTGGAGCTGTAATCAGATAGTGGTGCCTCAATCGGTAGATTGGTGAACTGTGTCTAAGACACCGGAACCAGAAATGACTCTCAGGAAACCATTTATATATTTGAATAGCAGAAATCGTAAGCTTTCAAACGATATCAAGATTGTTTGGATTGGACGAACCGTAATGGTACAAGCAATTGTTAAAAAACGCATTTTTGGGACGTGTTTTCAGTAGTTCATTTGTCGCTCACTTATCTATTTTTAGTGACAGGTAATATAAATTTACCTGTTGGTTTGAGTTGGTGACAGGTAAGGTAGACTGACCTGTTGGTCAGAATTAGGAACAGGTATGGTAGACTTACCTGTTGGCCAGAATTAGGAACAGGTAAGGTAGACTTACTTGTTGGTTAGAATTAGCGACAGGTAAGGTAGACTTACCTGTTGGTCCGAGTTGGTGAACTTGCAGCATGACAAGTAACTGGTGTGTGTACCGACTAGTTTCTTCTTGGTGGCGGGGTCTTCATCCAAACTCAGGGGGTAGACAGTGCACTTGTTGTCTAGGCCACTACAGTATAACAACGCAAGTCTTGTGAATAAACCTCCATCATCTTGGTGATTTTAAATTATTATTAATTTAATTATCTAAAAAAGTAACGTTACAGTGTCATTGCGGTTAGAGCCTTGAGCTCTCAATGTCCTCCTTCTCCTCCTGCCATTTTGAAGCTGGGTCAGTTCCGTTCACTTCATGCTGCTTCAATTCACTCAGCTGAACGAATGAGTATATTGGCATATATAATCAGTGTTTCCGCCAGCAGGGTAAATGGGTAAAATTACGTACCCAAAAATAATTATAGGGTACAGATACATACCCAAATTAAATCCAGAATTTTTTTTAATTTTTTATTCTGTGCAATGAAACTCATACTTGATGACGTTTTTAAAGGTGAAGAATGAGCCCGTGCCAACACGTTTATGCTAGCTATTCTGTGATTGGCTAAATGTGGTATTCATTGCGGGGTTGAAGCCTTCACCTCAGGATAGAACATGGCATACCAGTATATTGGTAGGCTTAGTGTAAAGAATACGGCGTGCTGTCAGTGTCATGGCTGTACATTTTTCGCGATGTTTTTGAGTATTCATTGTTTCTTGGTGAAGAAAAATAACCCAACAAGATACCATACTAGTTTACAATTTTCCTGCTGACTGTTACATTTATTATTCATTCTCCTACGAAACATGGAAATGATCACCATGAGCCGGGCAGGATTTCCGACTCCAAATGCCGGGAAATCACTTCTCCGAGCATCTAGAAATCCAATTTTTTCTGGGAGAGGGCCCCCATACCCCCCCGTCCATCAGGGCGCCTATGGTGCCCATGGCAGACTTAGCCGGCCAGTTATGCGGTCTCATAATTGACTAACTCCGTACCAAATTATTTTTTTCTGGCGGAAACCCTGATAATATATATGTGAATGAAATCAATGAATAGTCTATGCATTGTAGCTGCAGTGTGGCTGAATGCTTCCCAGAGACGTTAAGTTTGTCTTGAACTTAAGAAGTCTGCCAGTGAGTGAAGGGCAAAGCACTTTATGAGTAACAATTGGTGTCATCCCAAGCACCTGATGCAGCACCAACATAAAGTTAACTGCAAATGTTGTAATTAACGTAATTTTATTAAATAACAACATGGTCAGTTTGATAATCGCCTCTCATCTACACGTTGAACTTACCCACAAGCGACGACAGTGCCTGATGGACCATAAGCACATGCCATCACCCATGTGGTCGGCATGGTAACAGCATGTTCCTAAAGTAAAACAAAACACATTACACACACGTTGTTGTCTGCTCACGTCACATTCAACAATGTGCCTGTGTCAAGCTTAGCCTTGCAAACAATGTTCGTACCAGTAAGAAATGTCCTATTGCTTTTGTGTCATCTTTCAGTTTCACGTGACAGTTTTGTCACAGTCTTATCCTAAGACAGACTGACAAATGTTCACCAGACTAATTCCATAGAACCACAAAGTTCTGTGCGACATATTATAAGCTTTGCTGCTTTCTCCAAACCAAGCCCATTGCGAAGTTTGGTCTGGATAGTTCCGAAGTTTAAGAAAATCCACTCAATTGAGGCTGAATTTGACAGGAGACGAACTCTTTGACCCATGACAAGACAACCTCGCCCTGCTTATGACCCTGACCCTTGAAGTCGGCACATGCACAGTATTGCTAGTACAGGTGTATAGGCAGTGCCCCCCCGGGCCGTGATTGCTGCAATTAAAAACCTAGCCTTGTTCTAGGGAGAGTTCCTCGAAATGATACCCTTGTCTAGGGAACTTCTGTATAATATTGGCCCTTGTTCTAGGGAGAACATGCAAAAAACAGATCCTTGATCTAGGGAGCCTCGGTAAAAAAATTACCCATGAAGTCGGGACATCCACGGTACTGCTAGTATGGACAGTGCCCCCCAGGCTTATGACACAACCCCCTGCCTCTGCTTATGAGACGGCCTCCTGGCCCAGCTTACCTTGTTTGTTGTGAATGCATCCCAAACCAATAACTTGCCATCCTATAACAAGATCATAATTGGCAAATTATTTCTTCATTTAACTAGTGAATGATAACTGTACAAATTACTCATTATAAATACAAACTAATTATTTCCAATTTACATATTCGTTTGATTGCAGTCAACAAATATTTTAAAATATTAGTATGTCCAATGATTACATCAAAATTAAACGACACACTTTCACAAATAAGTAGTGCATCATAGTGAGAAAGTAAAGGTAAAGGTAAGTTCTTATATAGCGCAGTATCCAGTCCTCAGGCCTGCTCAAAGCGCTATACACTTTACTCCCTGGAAGACCTGTTCAAATGAACACCATCTCGACTTCTCTGGGAAGCATTCAGCCACGCTGCAATTTATTTGCGAAGACTATTCATACACAAATATCCACCACTGTCTATAGCCAGGTACTCATTCATACAGCTGAGTGAACTGAAGCAATGTAGAGTAAACGAACTTGCCCAAGGTTCGACACCACCGCACAGGTTCGAACCCACGTTCTCTCAGTCGAGAGTCCACAGCTCTTACCGCTGCGCTACTGCGCTCCTGATAGCTAGGTGGATTTGATTTGTGCTGCATGTAATGATCTGTCAGTGGCAGCAATGTTGTAACTTGCGTAAAGGGCATCTTTATGATTCTGATACATGGATTGAGGATCATCACACAAACAAGCATTAATGAGATGACAGTGGCCACCCTGAGCCGCACTTCAAACAAACAAACTATCAGAAGCGGGGAAATCAGTCGGGGGTGACAGATAGAAATTCGATCAGAATTTATCAAAAGTCAGGGTGCATACAAGGAAATCACAGGGCGATGCAAAACGTTAGCATGCGTGTGATACGTGCATGGTAACATAGAAATTCTTTCAGAATTTAAGAAAAGTCGGGGTGCATATATATAATGAAATTTACGGTAACTCTAAATCGAGATCAGCGAAAAATGTAAACGTGAAAGCGGAGTTACGAGCAGCATTGACGTGTACCTGAGAGGAACTGACGACATGTCGTTTGTCTGTTGACCAACCAACACATAACACTTTCCCCTGGTGGCCTTTCAAGATGCGGCGTGCCTTCATGACGAACGGTGGAAGTGGATCGAGGCGCTGGGCCACCTCGCTCACTGTTGCCATGGAAACAGGGGAGAGAAATCAATGACGCAATTACTCACAATTTCACAAACATAACATTAACATTTGTGTTGTCTGTCATATCTGTAATCTGACTGCGACAATATTTATGCTGTCTATTCTGTATCTGACTGTGGAAAAAGATACGAGGCAAATTCATGAAAGCTCAACATACAAGAACAAGTCCTGAATAAAATTGTGGAGAAAAGTTGACAGAATTATCCTCATTTGAACATATTTGTAAATAAACCCAATTTTTGTTGTTGAAGTAATTAAATTATAATGTCAAATTATCTCTTCGTTTACAAAACTGAATTATACTATATTTCCCATTTATGCAGCCCCCACATGAAATACCTGGTAGGCCATATTTGGTGCTTTAGAAGGCAATATAATGATAACAACATTGATCTATTCTTAGAAATTCCAATACTTTGTGAACTTGATAAGAACAATTTGGGGTTCTTTTAAATATACCAGGTACTTACACATGATAAAAATGAACTTGCACTGAAACACTGTGATGCCTATGTCATGACTTACTGTTGCACTGAAACACTGTGATGCCTATGTCATGACTTACTGTTGCACTGAAACACTGTGATGCCTATGTCATGACTTACTGTTGCACTGAAACACTGTGATGCCTATGTCATGACTTACTGTTGCACTGAAACACTGTGATGCCTATGTCATGACTTACTGTTGCACTGAAACACTGTGATGCCTATGTCATGACTTACTGTTGCACTGAAACACTGTGATGCCTATGTCATGACTTACTGTTGCACTGAAACACTGTGATGCCTATGTCATGACTTACTGTTGCACTGAAACACTGTGATGCCTATGTCATGACTTACTGTTGCACTGAAACACTGTGATGCCTATGTCATGACTTACTGTTGCACTGAAACACTGTGATGCCTATGTCATGACTTACTGTTGCACTGAAACACTGTGATGCCTATGTCATGACTTACTGTTGCACTGAAACACTGTGATGCCTATGTCATGACTTACTGTTGCACTGAAACACTGTGATGCCTATGTCATGACTTACTGTTGCACTGAAACACTGTGATGCCTATGTCATGACTTACTGTTGCACTGAAACACTGTGATGCCTATGTCATGACATACCATTGCAAACTAACAACACTAAATAAATAAATCCTCATCAACAACACAATCACGAGAGGCAGCACACGCTTGTCTTGTGTTCCCGAGAACTAACGATGGCAAACATATTGCCTGCACCAGACTATTCTATAAATAGTCGAAGACGCCAAGCGTTGGGGGACAAAATACTTCTGCCGTGGAATAACGCAATCTACACAGGCCCCTTTAAAGTGCTTTCAGCAGTCCTAAGACTGGATACTGCACTATATAAGACGGGATACTGCACTATATAAGAATTTAGTCTTACACAAAAAGTAAATTTACGTACTCCACAGGCTTACAATGTGTGAAAGACTGAAAGGGTTTGAACCCCTTCCTTGAACAGTCACCCATGTAATTTACATACATACATACATCGTCTTCAGGCAAATTTGCCTATGTACCGCTCTATAACCAATGTTGCTTTATAATCGAATTTGACAGGCAGGATCATCCATAATATATAGAGTCGGTTCTTCAATGCATTGACAGTTGGAACTGTTACAAACAATGGCTTTTGGAAAGGTGTTACATCAATTACTCTCTTGCTAAAGAAGTCTTCCTTAGTTCTCGTTTACTCCTGTTTTTATACAACTTTAAAGAATGCTGCCATTCCTTTGTACAACTACTACAAGTCCAGGTTAAACGTAATGTGCGTGCAAGTAAATTTGCCATTCAAGTATTTGTAAACATCCCCTCATAATCTACAATATGTTAACATTGGTAAGTTTAGGACCTTTAGTCTCGTTTCATAATCATAATGTTTTAATTCTGGCACCGTTCGTGTTTCCACAGCATCAATATTGCACTGATACTTTGGAGGCCAGACTGCTACGCCATACTCCAAAGAAGGTCGGACAAGTCCCTCGATGGAGAAAGGTTGTCTTGCCTACATACGTACGACATATCACACCGAGCAACTAGTTTGAATTAGATACAGCCTTTTGGACATGTTGTTTGAATCTCAGTTGATCATCAACCTGGATGCCTAGGTCTTTCTTGACATGTCTACACTCCAGAGGAGTTGTACCTATTGCTCTAGTCAAGGTGTAGTTAAATTCTGGGTGACCTATTGCTCTAGTCAAGGTGTAGTTAAATTCTGGGTGACCTATTGCTCTAGTCAAGGTGTAGTTAAATTCTGGGTGCCCATGTCCAATTCTCATAACTTTGCATTTGTCCGGGTGAAATATCAACTTCACCATTGAAGATGTTGAGAAAAATCTAGGTAGTCTTTCCATTCCTGTGTTCATAGGTATTTCTTCCAAGCCCTGTGTTTTTCCTCACTTTCTCCATTGTTTTCTTGTTCATCCATAATGGCTGATACTTTCCCGATTCCTTTGATGTCTTCTTGGGGATACACTTAGGCTCTGCCTCTTTTAGACTACTTGTAAGCATTTCCCAGCTTTCCTTTGGATCTAGTTTCTCAAATTTGGTTTCCCAGTCATCTCCCAACATTTATCGTAATTGTTCAAAGTTTCCCCTCTCATACATGAACGTTTCACTGCTTTGACCTGGAACTGGTGTTTGATATTGGTATGTAAATGTGATCAAACAGTGGTCACTCTTTCAGAGAGGATCCTTGACATTGTAGTGGTTTATCATGTCCTCTTCATTAGAATAAATCAAGTCTAATAGAGGTGGGATTTAGTTTAATATGCAGCGTGTTGGTTCCATGATGTGTTGTACGGTGTATAAGGTATGCATTTCTTGTGCTTTCTAAGAACTGTTTTTCTGTTCTGCACAATCTCTCATCAATATTTGCATCATCCATCCAGTTAATATTCGGGTAACTGAAGTTTCCCATCATTAATATGTGGAACCCATTCATGTCTTCTATTCTAACTTACAGTTGGGGCTGCGGTATACACATCCAACAAGTAGCTTATCTCTTTTGTCTTTCCCATCTAGTTTTACCTCCATCCAAACACACTCCTCAAAAGACATAACATCATTTATGTTATATTCTATGGGTTTAAGTGAATTGAGCACATACAGGCATACCTCCTTCCATCCTTCTCTAAATTAGAAAACATTTCATATCCCTTAAGGTGAAGTTTACATGGCTCAACATTGAATCTACAATTGTTTGGTTTTACCTCCGTTATTCCTATTATCATTGGTTGCGACTGTGCCACTTGTGCATTTAATTCAGGCAGCTTGTTCATTGGTGAATCAGCCTTCGTGTATAAACAATTTGTGCTCGCAGTCAGTGCTGATGGCACAGATCATGTGGAGCTTTGTTCAGCTCCTGTTTGTTGTGTTTCCTCATCCCCTCCAGTTGCACGTGCTCACTGTACTTTCAGTGCCTCTTTTTTTGCATTTTCTTTACCACATGTTTAGTGTTTTCTTTCTGTCCTTGTCTTGTCTGGTGGCTCTTCCTGCCTACGAAAGGGCTTCTTTCTCATTCCATATCATCAGATCATCTTCTCCTTCCTGTTTCCGCTTATCCTATTCCTTCTTCAGCTCTCTTTCTCACTTTGCCACTGGGTCATGTCCGGTGCAATATGTATTTCCTTTAGGATCTCGATATCATCCTTCTGTTGAGATCGCCTCAGTGATTAAACTCTGTTCATGACAGTCATGTTGCGCAAAAGTCCGTCACAAACAGGATCTACTGACTTGCGTAGGTTGGTATTTTAATAATTTTGCACACATCACATAAGAAAGAATTTAACGGCAGTAGTCTCCCGACGATCGGACTGTAACTTTTGAAGATACGGACAAAATAAGGACTGCTTGACAATATATATAGTCGAGGCATTGCGTGAAAGTCACTCTAATATGTCCACTTTCGAAAGTTAGTGCTTCCTCAAATCAATGTATTTTAATATTTGTTGGCACTCACGATTAAGAATTTAATGGCAATCGGGATAGGTATCAAGATATGGGTATCTGAACAATCGAACTGAGTGGTTGGCATGATGTCTGCAAGCGTCCCGATTTCGACTTTGTATCCCATTCCCAATCACGGGACGCACTCTGTTGGATTGTTGAAAAAAAAATTAACCGCGCAAGTGGCGCAATCGGGATATGTTTCAAGATTGGGGCGCTTGCAGACACTAAATAAAATTAATATTCATCGTGTAACTGTCTGTAGCCACAAGCAGGGTTACGATGCAAATATAACAGAGCGTCGTGTAACAAAGGCAGGGCATTCTTTTTGCCTTTTCTGGGTACCCTGGCATCACTAAAGGCCTGCAAATTTTACCTAGACAGAACACTGGCCTACCCGGAAGCAACCTGAAAAAACATGACCTGGAATAAAAGAAAAAGATGGCAGACAGTTGGCACGAATGAGAATTGTTACACAAATTAAAAATTGCATCTCATCGGCGGAGAAATTTTACCGATCCATGAGTGTAGGTTACTGGTTCGCTATTTGCAAAAACACCTACCGATATCCTTTTAACGACCACAGAAACAGCAAAAAAGATATTATTTTACGCGGAGCCTCTAAGTAAACAAAACTGTCCAACTGGAAATCACAGCAACACCCTCCTCAATTGACCACAAAAATAAGAAGAAATGGACATGTCTAATATGAAACAAACACTACTGGCTGCCTGAAGCCATCCTTCCAGATATTGTGCCAGGAAAGGAAACAGAAAGAAAGTTGGCAATCGTTAAAGATTACCCAATCTTTAAATTAAGTTGACGGTTGACGGGAGAGTAGCTTGAGCCCGAGTCCTGACGTAACAATTGTTGACATACAGTGTCAGACTGTAAAGGTCGATCATGTTTACACCGAAAGGCAACGGTGTTATAATTTGAATAGTTGGTAGAAACGTATTCGATTGTCGGGGTAGCCGATCTGAATCATCACTGTCCGTAGAGAAGCGAAGAGTCAATGATTAATGTATCAGAAACATTGAGCGGTTAGCTGTAAAATGATTGCTGGGATAGCCGGTTTGAATAATTAACTGTCATTAGATACTACAAATTGAAACATTTTAGTTCCGCCCGGATTAGTGCTCCCAATTAATAGCTGCCAGACAATTGGCACCGGAATCAGTTATGGTTGCACATATTTCATTGCAGGAGATCGTTGTTTGTCAGAAAAGTGATATGTCAGATAACTGCCTGTCCGCCAGCATGTTGATTGTTGATTAATGTCCCCTACGTGGGACATAGATGATTATCTGTAGACGGTATAAAAGGAGACAGAACTATAGAGTTGGGGAGATCACTTTCCCTGACTAGGGGGAATCTTTCTTGTTGCTAAATGTTATGCTGTTGTATGTTGTGCAATAAAAGCCTATGCTATAGGTCGAGTCTGGACTTCGGCGATTTTTAATGTGAGACTTTGGTAGTCCTGACCAGGGAGATTCCTGAATGAAGTAGGGAGGACACTTACCCGGGTAGTCAGACTGCGATGTCTTGTACATTTTGGAGAGCGTGCCAGGATGCTATTTTTTTTCCTACGTTTGAAGAAGATATCTAATGATCTACATGTTCAACGAGCCCACTCCAGGTTCAATTTTTTTTTTCACAACATGAGACGAAGATGATGTGTACATTTTGGCGAGCGCGTTTTGGTTTTTCTAGTTTTTTTTAAGTACCTGACAACGGGACACAACTGCAGCACAGCAACTTAATTTTTTTTCTCACCATGGCTAGCAACACGGGCCTACCTCCTGCGTGCTGCTGCGCCGTCATTGCCACAGCACCGGTGACAATGACCCGTATGATACCTGCCAGCATGGAAGAAGCCCCGTGGCCAAAGCATGGAGTATCGTTTCCCAATGGAGACTGGCACGATGAAGACATCGAAGCTTTCGACGAGCCAGCTCAAGATTCCTGACAAAGCCTACGTTGTGTGATGTCCAACGACGTGCAACGTCCAACGAGGTGCGACGCCCAACAATGTACGACCACGAGACGAGTACAACCCAGAACAACGGACATCCCGTTGGAATATGGCGGTGATAAAGAAAAAAATGACTTGTTCACAAACATTTTGTATGTGTTTATAGAATAGTTTCCAAGGGTACAAGGTACGTGTGTATTATGATATGATATTACACCTGCTTTTGTTTTAATTGCATTGTCTTCCAGAGAAGGGTATAGTTTCAATGAAAAGGACTGTTAACAGAATATGTCACAAGTGTAAATTTTGAAATGTATTTTCATTACCGACCGAACACCCCGACATTGTTTCTTTTAAAATAAACTGGACGATGTGTTTACAAATTTGATTATTGAGCTGAAGCTAGGGTAGGTTTATTTATACTGTTTTCTCATGTCCATGTGATGGTATTTAATGTAGCGGACTGTATGACTTGTCCAGCGCATTCAAGTTGACAGCGAGGATATAGGCTTAGCTTTCAGTTTGTAGCTACACTTATACATGACGTCTATCGCAGTACACAATGGCAGGAACGTGTTGTGTTCTGCCACTGGGGGAAATTGTTACTCAAAATGTGGACTTTGCATTGCTGATGTTGGCTTATAACCGCACGTACGTTAATGTCTACAAAACAAATGTTTATTTTCATCAATGGGTTTATTGATCAGAGCTTGATCGAATTGAAGAGTTAGCAACAAGAAGATGTTGTTTAAAACCGTGCAACTGGTTGAAACCAGTTGCAGGAGATTCGATAAACGCAAGACGTTGGTTTATCGAATCAGAGGTAGTCTGGCAATATAAATATAGGGGACGCTGTTTAGACCAAGCAGACCACCGTTAGTCCTCGGAGATGAATAAAGGGTTTATGTGGACAGGAATTAAGGATTAATTCCGGAAAATAATTCTGTTCCACCAATGTATAAACCAAAAACTTGCCGAGCATATGGCCGGACGATTTGGGATTATGTAGGTTTCCTGAGATACCTCTATGGAGGAAGAAAACTTTGCTGATATAGTTTACTGAATGAACGACATCAGGAAGGAATTGGAATTGTAGAAAAAACTTGGCTCATGTTGCTACACATTCTTATACGTGTGTGTCTCGATGCTCACATAGACAGTGTTTACTGGGCTGGGGGATTGTGCACTTCTCCCAGTCTCACCAGTTGCTGTAGATTGAGATCAGCATACTACATTGGACGAGGAATAGCTGGTACACTATTCTGATGAAATTTCACGCTTTTTGCAAACTCGCTTGACGGTCCCACCTCTCCAGTTCGCACGTCGACAAGGACAGTGGCAGTTCAACAAAACGCAGACCAGTGAAGGTCTGCCTCCACTACGACTACGTCTTACTTAGACGTGGGTATTGGTACTTCATGCACCTTTAACTAACGGTGCTGGCATTTTCATATTTGTCTGGATGTTGTAACTTTGGGTTGAGGTTAGCTGTACGGGCTGTTCCTCCACGTCTACTATGTATTGTATGTTGTTCCTGTGTACGGTCGTATATTGATCAGTGTTTTTTTAACCTCTCGATGTTGCCACTATGCTATCGTGCATTTCCAGGAAGGTTGTAGTTGCCATCTTATAAGCTGTTTAAAAAAAAAAACGTGTTGATGTTGTCATAATGATTACTTGCGATGTTAGTAGCATATCTATAACACTTCATGGCACATATGCCTGGATTTCGATGTTTTTTGTAAATGATTACACAGCCGGTATATGCTTTGTCTGCTACGTGTCATGATATTGTCTGTTATGTTAGCCATGATCTTCCTTTATGTCTGTTGTTTTATTGTAGTCGAGTCGGGGTCTCAACTGGTAAGTGCGGGAGGGATGTAAAGCTCGATCATGTTTAGACCGAAAGGCAACAGTGTTATAATTGGAATACTTGGTAGAAACGTATTCATAGAATATCGTACGTGGCTAGGGAAACATTGAGCGAGATTGGGAAAAAGCCTGCTCCCATGGCATAAAGATTGTCGGGATAGCTGATCTGAATAATCACTGTCAGTAGAGAAGCGAAGAGTCAATGATTAATGTATCTCTTTCTTGTTGCTCGTTGTTATGCTGTTGTACGTTGTGCAATAAAAGCCTATGCTATAGGTCGAGTCTGGACTTCTGCCAATTTTAATGTGAGACTTCGGTAATCCTGACTAGGGAGATTCCTGAACGAAGTAGGGAGGACACTTAGTCAGACTGCGATGTCGTGTTCAAGTAGGGAGGTCAGTGAAAATGCAATAATTCATCAGATTGGCGAAGTTATAGACAATTATGTAAAGGCCATTGAATAAAAACTTAGCTAAACCTTGATATTTTATGTATTTCCTTTAAATATCATTTACGAAAGGAATTATACATAAAATTAAGTTAATTAACTAAGCTACTAACCTTTTGGAAAAGCCTACAAAAGTATCTCCAGGTCCCCCACTTTCAAATCGTCATCCATTATTATATATACGTCTACATAATATATCTGGCTCGTTGTCATACACCACATTGAACCAGCTTGGGAAGCCTGCTACCCATAGGTTGGAGGATATGCTTGAATGGTTTCCATTATGTGGATATCAAAAAAATCTGACATGTTTTAGAAGGTGTAGGTATACCAGCAAAATCATGTGGACGTTAGTGAGTACTGCATGCATGTCATGTATGCAAAATTAGTAAAGTGTGTGTGAGAGTATAAACATAGCGAAATATTACATGCATTGATGTAAAGATTCTGCTTTGGCCTTGCACCATATACTTATGTAAACATAATGTATATGTAGGTTTGTGTGTGTGTGTCTGCATGTGTGCGTGTGCGTAAAATTAGTAAAGTGAGAAGGATAGCCAACTACTGCAAGCAACAATAAGCATTCCGCTACATAGCATGCATGTACAACATTATATATATATATATATATACATACATACATATATATTGCTATGCAACTTTGAATTATCTGATGTAATGTTGTATCTGCAAAGATCCGTTTGCAGAGAACAGCGATGGCTGGAAGTAGGATATGAAGAATCACTTCCGCATTTGCATCTACATCAGAAAGCGTTGTCAGCATTTCAAACACAGTGTCATTCTTGATGCGAGTAGAGTCTCCAAAGATAGGCATACTCGTCCCACTCATGAACTCATTGATGTTTCTGCATGACTCCTGGCAGAATGACACGAGTTGCTGGTAGTGAATATTCATGTCCAAGATGTGAACACTCTTGTCTTCGATCATGCATCAGAGGGGCAGGTGATCAGCTTGCTGATGAGTCCAAGTGTTTTACATCCAGCGAGAAACTGTGGCGTTTCTAAGACGTTTAGAACATATTTCAACAACCTGTCTGACGCACCTTGTTTTTTTAAGAAAGCACCACATTTCATTGCTTAAGAAGAATGTCCTTGCAGCATTCGAAAATAAAATGTTGAAAAAGCATGCATATCAATAACCGCTTAAGCAAAATGTTGCACTGTACCAACACCAGGAAATGTTAAATCATGTTATATATTCATCTACAAATTAAATACTTCTAGGAAGATACAATAAAAAACAACCCAAAAAACAACCACCAAGCCAATGTTTATACATGCAGTTAGTTACAGCAAGATCAATGCAGTGTAATTAGAAGTATATTAGATGTCTAATTTATGGAGGGGGTTGTCATTTATTTGTTGTCATTTGTTATTTATTTTGCATGATTATAACATGAAAACAAACTTAAGATATTCATATTACGTCCACCATTTAATACACGATAGCATGTTTGTGCATATGTAAACACGAATAACAAATGCATGGCTAAAACACAACTTCAGAATATAAGATTGCAACAATGTGTACGCCGGGTATGTGAGCGATAATAGGAGAAATTCGTTGCCGGACATGGGGTCCCGCTACGTTCGAGCTTGGGGCAAAAGTGTATCTCCGCCAAATTTGCATTAATATTACGTTTATACATTACTAAATAGCACAGGTGTAGTTTGCCAGAGTTTCCGCAAGCTGTTCATACCTGAAATCCTCTCTAAATATGACCAATGTTCAACATATCATATTTTTCTTAATTTTATTTCAATTCATACAAGAAACACGTCAAAAGAAAGAGCATCATTTTACGATTTCAACCATACCGCCAAACATAGCATGGCGGGTAATAACGCGAGTACATGATTTTATGAAAAACACCTCCCTTCCGCGAGATTAAATATGGCCGCGTCCGCAACGAAACGAAATTTCGGTGGGTGTCGTTGTTTCATCACGAGTATCTGTATGAAGCATTACGAATTCACAAAAGCAGGTATTTTTATCACAAAGAAGACATATTTATGTTTCTTTTGATATAAAATATATGATCAGTCTTTATAAATCAAGGGACTTACAATTTTTTTAACATAGGCGATTTAACATTGCGTCCCAATGCAAACGCGTTTGCGTGATTTCTTCCGACCTCCCGACCCTAGTTCAAGACGTCACAGACACACTGCCAGTGACAATGTGTGACACAGTCGGTCCGGCTTTGGCTTTGCCGGTGCCAGTTATGACGTTGATGAAGAAAGAGAAATTATATTTTAATCTGCACACACAGTACAAATTACATTTACAGCCTACTCACGGTCAACATCGTTCAGTTGTGACCTCTCTTGTTCTAATCTGGCCTTCAGCGTCTCAGCCTCACGACTAAGAGCATCTATTGAATGTAGCTCCTCGGTCGCCATGTTGGATCGATTGACAACAAAGAGACCCGAGAGGATATTCGGATCTCAGTCGATTCAATTGTAATTCTCCTACGAGGTGGCAGCACTCAGCACATGTTCTGTACAATACCTGCCAGATGGCATCATAGTAGACCAGCCAATTTGCAACATGTGATAGTTTTAACGGCGTTTTTTGTTAATAGCAGAAATTCATGCCAGGTACATCACTTATGCGTAGTTAAGGGATAAGAAAAAAGGTGTGGGTGGATGCCACCCCCGATTTTTAATTTGAAGGTTACAAACCCAAATTTAACGGGTAGAAATATGTTTTTATTAATTGACATCTTCTCGACTTTATGATTTGCAGATGTAGTGTCTGTGTTATCAGGTGTTGAACTTTGAATGTACCCATAAATGTGTGGAAGTGCAGCCCTCCGTGATCGGTAGGTGGCAGCACTGGGAGGGAAATTCCCGCCTTGCTGGACCTGGTCAGTCTGCAGTGGTCATCAGGGAAGCTGGGAAAACTATAAATACGGGCAGTCCCCAGGGTCCGGCGTGCATTACCATCACGGACTGACTGACAGCTAGATTGACGTACGTGACAGCGACACTCAAATCCACGGATCGGCACGGAAGATCGACGAACAGGTAAGCAACGCTTACTATTAGTAGTCTTCCGCATTGGTGACAGAGGGGATCTGTGTCCAGTGGCGTAGGCAGGATTTTATATTGGAGGAGGCCATCCGGCATTCAAGCAAGCAATGAGTAGCGGGATATGACACATGCACGCACACATGCACGCACGCACGCACGCACGCACGCACACACACACACGTATGTATATATACTTGCGTGTGTGTGTGCGTGCGTGCGTGCGTGTGTGTGATGAGGCGCTGGCGTTCAACCAGTGTCTTCACAACAAACCCGTACCGCGGCGGCGGCGTCGAGTGAGCTTTACAAAAATGTCCATGTCACGTGTAACGTTGTCGCTTATTAAAATTAATTAATTCACGATACGAAGTTCCGACTACCCAGTGGAAAATCTAGATAAATTGCTTTGGCCGTAACGTGCAACTTTATCTTAGTCCAGTAACTAATCATCTTGCCGGGCAACTATCATTTTGCATCCTTATGTTGATATATAAATAGGCATTAGCCATCAAGCACATTGTGAATGATGACATTTTCGTTGCCCTGTCACCTCTTGGGCTGCAGCCTGCTGTGTGCTTATCACCTACCGCAGAAGCGTCGGATTCCTCCACTTTGGGTAACTAAATCCCATCTGAATGATGACAAATGTCGCTCCCAAAGACTTGGGAGTCCTACACAGGCACCCCTATAATCTCTGCACCTTGTCACTCTATAAATCAGGCAACTAGTTATATATCTTCAGTCCCCTACCCTCATATTTTTCCGGAATTGGGGGGGGGGCATGGCCCCTTGCCCCCCCCCCCCCCCCTCTGGCTACGCCACTGTCTGTGTCTACGGCCTGGTATGACCAGAGTGCTGTAAAGGGCTAATCGATTGATCTCGATAGTCAATTGTCACATGACCCCATTTTTGCCTTGTCGTGAAACGCGTTGTCTCGATCGTCGTTACCTACAAGTACAACGATCTCAACTAGTTATTCCCAGCTTTAAGAGCTATGAAATACTAGTATAAACCCCCGCCCGACCCATACAACTCCTGACAATGATTTTGCACGCCACTTTTCCAACTGTAACTCCCGAGCTCGCTGTCCTAACATTCGCCCGCCGGCGATCACCGCGGACCCGCCCTATTCACATTCCTGCACGTACGCAGCAGTGGAGAGAGGTATACTGACCTCCAACGGGGACAGAGCGCCCGCTCCATCCCAACCTTGCGAAGGAGCGCGAGTATATTATCGCCGTGACTTTGCCAATTAAAATATATAATTAAAACTCCGACTATTTTAGGCGATGCGTGTTCCCGCCAACCTTTCCAGTCAATTAAGTCTCGCCAAAAATGGCCACATATGCAGTAACGACGCCACTTGGAAAACGGCGACATATAACTCTGTTCTATTTTTTCATGTCTATGTCTATATAATAATTGGCAAAAACCATAAGGTCATTACGCCAATACAGGGGCGGGGGCATGTGCCAAAGCACTACAGGGAATTTTAGAGTTGTCTGCCCAGCCTAGATTTTAAAATATCCACCGTGGCTGCAGACACAACCGTTTCGGTTAGTCCGTTCCAGTTCTTTACTGTTCTATTAAAAAAAGCTGTTAGCATAAACCTGAGTCCTTGCCGGCACCTGGATAAATCGTTCACTGTGGCCACGAGTGTTGTTAATTGAGTGAATAAGGTGGCTCGGCAAAGGAAGGGCTATTTCTCAGTGTAGAGATTTGTAAAACATTGCTAGGCGGCTGACCTCTCTGCGGCGTTCTAGAGAGTGTTTTCATCATTACTGTTATGCTGCTTTCCCGACTGTTGTTACCCATTACAAATCTCGCTGATCGTCGCTGTACTTTCTCAAGTTCGTTAATATTTGTTTTGGTGTATGGATCCCAAGCAGCGCTCGCGTATTCGAGGTTAGGATGAACTAGTGTAAAGTAAGCAGATTGTTTAGTTTTCTCTGAGCATTTATACAGATTTCTCTTGATAAAACTTAATACACGATTTGATTTGGCAGACAGTTGGGATATGTGAATGTTCCATCTGAGGTCATCAGAGAACTCCACACCTAGGTACGGGTGGTGGTGTACAATTCCAGAGACTGGTGGACAGTTCTCTTCTTGGTGATATGCATAACTGAGCATTTATTTATATTAAAATGCATCTGCCAGGTTGCAGACCAGTCCACCAGCCTCTGTAGGTCAGACTGGAGGGTTTCTGCGTCATAATTGTTATTGATACACCTGTATAAAATACAATCGTCGGCAAAAAGTCGAATGCTAGAGGTCATCCCCTCTCCTATATCATTGACATATATCAAAAACGAAGTGGGCCCAGTAGAATGCCCTGTGGTACCCCAGACTCGACTGTTATTTCTTCTGACGACTCGCCATCTACTACAACCCTCTGCTTTCTGTCAGTTAGCCAATTTGAAATCCAGTTGGTAACTCCATCACTGACCCCGTAATACTGGAGTTTTCCCATAAGGCGTGCATGGGGACGGTGTCAAAGGCCTTAGAAAAGTCCAGTATTAGGAGGTCAGTTTAGTGGCCGTTATTTATATTCTTTGCAATGTCTTCTGTGGCACCGATTAATTGTGTCTCACAAGGACCCCGAAACTGGTAAAAATGTAACATTTTGCCTATTTTTTCAAAAACTGTTCAGCAACTTTTTCTCTAATTTTATACATTTCATGTGGTAGTGTCACTGTACACAAGAAATCTGTATTTGATTGAATAATTGTAAGGACATCAAAGATCCCCTGAAATGCTAAATTGTCTGCAGCAGCAGCAGATCTATCATGCTTCCAGTCCTTTTGTTCAACTAATCCCTTTTCCTACAACATCTGTCACACCTCACTGTCATTGCCTGATTGGAGCTGTGACTGATCTGTAATTGGTCACTGGCAGAGGCTTGTGTCAATGGACAGCTCATTAGACCCCTGGACAGTTGTGCCTACATTCTAAGAGGTCACACTGAAACAACCAAATGTCAACCATTATTAGAGTTGACATAGCTCCGTTATACACAAGAAATATGTATTTGATTGAATTATTCTAGTATCATCAGCATATAGTAGAATATACATATTTGCAAGAAAATGTCTACATCATCATCACTAAGGTTGTTGTAAATTTCACCAGCTGCCATGTTAAGTCTCTTATAATTATGACTAACAGTGTTCAGAATCATTCAGGTAATTAGCAAATAACAAAGGAGACAAGTTTTCTCCTTGTGGTAACTCTACATCACACAAAAAGAAGGCTGACACAGCCCCCCAAAATGCAAAATGTTTACACTATCTATTCATTTGGTTTTGAGAAGGGCCCTTGAGACTATCCCCTAACAGTAGATTTTGTGTATTGTGCCAGAAACAGAACACTATTCCTCTTCCCAAAACATCTGTCATATGCGGAGTCTGTGTCTTGTATAGATATATATTTGTATGCAGTTGTTTTATATAAGCAGGAAGTTTGTGAAATTAGTTATTCTTAGGCCACAGAAAAGTAATTACCAGTTTCTCATGAATGCGTGTATTAAAAAATATGTGCCACAACATTTTATTTTCTATTATAATTATTCCTCTAAATGCAAGACGTGGTGCAATAAGTGAACAGTAAACATGTCAACATTTTACTTCCATCATAACCCTTAATGATCTGTAACTATGATTCACTAACAAACATTTGATTAATAATTACCTACATGGTTGTTTGATTTCTGCCGGGCAGAAACAGTTTCTGCCCGGCAGAAACGGCAGCAAGGTCAACGCATATGAGGAAGAACGGTTATCGTGAACAAGCAATAAAGAACGAGGCAAATGTAATCAACTTTATTACAAGATATCTTCCTTTTGGTAAATAACTCGATTAGCATGAATACTTCAAGCGTAATAATACCTCACTAAAAAACCACAGATAACTACCAATCATAATACAGCAGGTAATAGATACGTTCAATCAGAAAATATACATTTACACTGGACTAGTCCCATATGTCGAATTATACGAACGTTTGTTGAAGTCAACACGCCGAGCTCAGAATACAATCAGAACGGTGTATCTCGGCCGCACGAGTGATGATGCCGGGCAATTGACGATTGCCGTCGTACGCCCCGAATTCTCGAGTCGCGTCCGTTCTATGATCGACTTGTCTCGCACGGTTGCAAACGATTGCGAAGTCAGTAGAATACGTTCGCGTGAATGACGACGCCGGGCGGTAGACGTTTACCGCCGGCCGCTACGAGTCGCATTCGGTCAAGTTTTTGGACGAAGTCGCTGTGAGACCGCTGTTCGAGGATGGCCCGAGCTGGGTGAGCGCGTCGCGATTATCGCTCATCGACACAAATACGTTGGGGCCGACCGGAAAGTTGTTTCAATAAACCGCTGACGTGGTGGCATGGCTTCTTCGAAGCTCGAACAGTCACTCTGGACGCTGACTATTACACACACACAAGCTTAGGAACGTAACCCACGTTAACGATTCCCACCACGCTTCACGACTTGACTTGCCATTCTCTTAGCAGCGGGGCAACCTGTCCCAGTCCTTCGCCTGCGCCCAGATGGCGAAATGCGTACGGCAGATGTTTATATAAGCGGACCTATTTACACATCATATGACAGGTTTCCATCAATTGTATTGGCTACTACAATATACATTTTAAACTAGGCATTTTGGAACACCCTCTAAGACACAGTGAAACCACCTGCTTGCCTAGAAACGCTAGCAGCAGAATACCACGCCCCACTGAGCGCATCTGCAACCGAGTTGCTGTAATTATGTAACTAAGGCGGTTGGTCAACAATCTGCCTATCTACTGGCTTGACCTTCCTCATTTACCAAATTAAACCTAACCTAAACAGAAATGCTACACCTACCCATCCATTCAGCTGGCTTGATCTGTTGGAACTTGGTTGAAACGCCTTTTAGTGTTTATCACCATAAAGTTGAACATTACGTGAACCCTTGGTGCTGCCTTCTCGTGGAGTTTCATATGTGCAATATAGACTCCACACCAGGCAAAGTTTGTGTACTAATGACTTTGTGTAGCCGTATATTGTTAGTCATGGCAACATGACAGCAATGGTTTCTAGTTGCCATCCCGCCCTGTGTCTTTCCCTCTTCACAGGGTATTTTGGCCGACCTTCTCTGACATTACCTCTTTGGTGTCGAGATTGATGACCTTGTCGCAGTCCTCATCAAAGCAGTTCCCCGCCTCTTGGAAAACTGCATCTGCCAGACAGAAAAGGGGATCAGGAATCCGACAGCGACTACCGAGTGATGGGAATGGGAAGATGCCGAATAACCAGAACAACTATCAGCGCAACGAAACCAATAGGTGGAGCTGTTCCGGTATCTATCAGGATTATTCGCCCAGTCCGTCTTCTACGATGACAAGGTCGTTATGACAACTTGCGGTGAGAACATCCTTCAGAATTCTGCACCATACAATGACGACCCTGTTATTCAGTCCAAGCAACCACGAAGAGCTCGATACGGGATTTATGTTGCATGCGGCAAATGCCTTGTCACAAGGCTACAAGCGCATGCAGATCATTGCAGACACCACTGACATCGTTGTCATTGGGATCTCTTTCATAGTGGAATTTGTGCTCATAAACTGTGGGTATCGTTTGGAATGGTCAAGAAGTTCCAGTTTATATTTCCATCCACCACATCTGCAACACCATGTCTCCCACCAAGGCACCGCATCTCTTGCCATGACAACACATCCTTCTTTTCCGACACAGGGATCAAACCAACGTACGGATAAATTGAGCACTAGGCCGGAGATCACAATTGCGTTATGCCACCTGACGGAAAGGCATACACTCTGTCTTTAGAAGATACCAATGTCAGTGAAAGCTTCGTTGTCTCATTATACTTTGTGTCCTGCCTGCAGACGGGAGGTAACCACGCACACCAGCTAGCAGATATTCGCTCAGTCACGTCGCACGTTGGAGTACCTGCCACCAACCAAGACAGCACGTCAAGAGAGCGACCTATCAAGCAAGATCAATTCGTGCGGGGGCAATCTCTCGTGGCCGAACATGTTTTCCTGAGCCTAGGCTCCTGGGGATGAATTGAGTCTGAATCTGGTTGGGCGCCTTTCTGGACTCCCCTCTCTCGACCAGCGAAAGCCCCCAGTGAGCTGGTCAGTTGCATGTTCCTGCTACAAGAAGGGCCTTGTGTGCATAGCCAGATGCACATTATGGAGGAAGCTGTCATGGTCGCCGCGGTCCTCCTCCGACACCAACTCCCAACTTACACCATACTGCTGTACGTAATTAAGTCATGCTGTATATAATGTTTCTTCAATATGATTGTTCTATCCATAAACGTGATTGAGTTTGCCCACCTCCAATTCAATCATTTCGGGTTGCATTACCTTTAATAAACTTGTGGTTGATCTAAAAATATGGGCCATTGAATGCTGGTTAATAGATTCGACATTCAAGATTCCGACATGATCGCTTTTAACTTTATTAACAATATAGGGATCGTGCGGCACCTTCTGGATTTGACCTCGCCATCGAGACTGATCGGAACCGACCTCTTATTAGCTGAGATATATGACCATATCGGGTTTTAGCTTACATCGGCGGCGACCATTTAGGATTTATGCTAATTAGGGGGTGTTAACGAATCCCAGAATGTGCTATCTATATCAGCATTTGATTAGAACCTATCAAAGATCATCTCTGCCAAATTTGGTGATTTCTTCCAAAAGTGAATATTTCGTTCAAACACGAACATGAAAGTGCTGACAAAAGACAATCCTCAGTCTTAACCCTGGTGTATATCAGTTAGATATTACAAAAAAAAAAACCTCAAATCTGTATTAGACACACCATACAATAAAAGTAAACGATTGGACATAATTTAATGATCCTTTGTATCGGAGGTAGCAGAATGTTCAAACAATGCAGTGCGGTTACTTTGCCTTTATCTATATGTAAAGTTATATAAATCTGCATTACTGGAGCTCTGTCATCTGGATCAGAAATGCAACACCAACGGTGAATAGAAAATATTATTGAAAACAGTTGTTGACATGGTATTTATGTGAGCTTTTAAAATAGTATTTGATGTATTGTGTTTGCTGGATAATAAATATGTTTAATACATTTTTTAAATAATTTTCAAATCACTGCTTTTAATGTCATTTGTTTTTATTGATGAGAATGTGATGAATTTAGTGCGACCCCCAGCACTTCGTAGCCAACTGCAGCACCCCTGGCGGTCTCTCACTGCTATATAGCTGCTCACGACTGTCCAGTGATCAAGATCGCAAGACTGATGCTGCGTTCCAATCACCTCGTGAAGTCGTGAATACGACCCCACGAGGTGATTGGAACGCAGCATTAGCTTCGTCTACCGTGACGTCACAGTGGATGTTACAGTACGTTCCTAAGAAGAATACAACTCTAAATCGTTGGATAGGAGTAGATCTACATGAGTTATATTCAAACGCCCCTGTTACTAGAAAGACGGTCGCAGGGGAAGGCGATGCGGACGTTCAACGTTCACCGTCGTCGTGTTACTCCTGCGCTGCTGTGACTGCCAGACTGAACATGTTCCATCGTTTGTTCCCGAAGGCTAGTAACACCTGACTTACTTGACTTAAACGCCTATGCCAATTTGACCCCTCGCTGCCTCCTGGGTGTCACATCCCTCCATTGTTTCCTGTCTAGAGGACACCGCTCTGCTGTTAAAAGCGGGAGTCCAGTGTCCTGTCTAAGTTGGTCATTCCACCTCTTCCGCGGCTTTCCTCTTTCTCTGTGTCCTTTAAAGTCGTTCTTAAAAGCTATTTTTGTGATGTTTTCGTTTGGCATACGGCAGACATGTCCACGCCACCGACGTCTTCTGTGTCTGATGACATCTGGGATGTCTCCCTCGGGTCTGACTATTTAGTAGTATGTCTGCCCTAGTAACACCTCAGTAGTATATAATGTGATGTACAGCGCATACATTGATTGCCCCTGTGGAAATCCCATGTTAAGAGATAAGACTTTTCCACAAGCGCGCCCAAATACGGTCACTGGTTAAAGGATAGGATTTTTAACACGGGAGAGATAGGAATCCCCCCAAATCTTGTAAACGAATTCTCGCAGACCGCTCCCGGGTTAAAGATAGGGATTTTTAACATGGGAGAGATAGGGATTCCCCAAAACTGGTAAACGAGAAATCTCATTTACAATTAACTTCCGATTTGCTCCGAAAACGGTTTTCGAGATACGGATTTCGCGCCTGACCACTCCCGGGTTAAAGATAGGGATTTTTAACGTGGAAGAGATAGGGGTTCCCCCGAAAATGGTTTTCGAGATTCGGTTGAACAGGTGGGTTAAAGCATAGACCATTTTTATCGCAAAGGTATGCGACCACTTTTCGAATTTTTATCCCGGGTTAAAGCATAGGTCATTTTTATCGCAAAGGTACGCGACCACTTTTTGAAGAAAATAACATACCGAACACCATTTGAATGCGATACTCACGAGATTGCTTGATCCGGATGCCGAGGCTTCGCCAAGGAACCGAGCCTTTATTTGTTTGACGGTGACATGTCGAAAATGTGGTGTTATAATAAGGCGTAATGTATAACAAAAGGCTTATAAATTCAACGGAGACCGTTTTGTTTGAAGTAATGTATACGAAATGTAGATTACATATAGGACTATGTTATACCAGAGCCTATAGCCTCGTTTTGTTTTTCGAACAGAGTGACCATTTTGGAATTAGACCTTTGGTGTCTGTTACAAAAACCCGTACTCGAGACGTGTCTGGACACGTTTGTTTGTCGCGACACCTCAAGAAGAAGCGGTACCAAAGAAAAAACAACACAATCAACCGTTGAAGAGATAAATACATCATTAGTAAGAGGTCAAAGGCTGTGATGAAATGCTGGCATCCGTTGAAGACACAAGCACGGCGTTATCAAGGGAACGAAGGCTGTGATGAAATGCTGGCAACCTCTGCGCCACGAAAACATCGACGGTCACCGTCATCTTCAGCATCACCATCACCAAAAAGACCATCACCTTCAGTCTCTACGTCGCCACCTGTAGCTTCTCCGCTAGTCTTTTAACAAGATTCGTCGAAGTTTAAACTATACTGAAGGCACCTAATAATGTGTATAATTTCTTTATATAGCAGTTCGATAGAGCATAAAGATCACGTGGGTGTGCCGGAACGAGGTGCCGGAACGATATTTGTAACTTTGTTATACATACGAAAGAACATAACGGTCACGTGGGCGTGCCGAAAGAGCATCGATTTTAGAGGACAAACTACACATGCGCAGATGATAGATTAGAAAAGTCAAACACGGACTGATGAGTAGAATGTACACATTCGAGTGATGTTTGTTGTAAGATAAAACCTGTGCATTTTAGTTGTTCTTCAGTTTGTTTCGACGCGAGAAGTGTGAAATATGGCTCCAAAGATAACAACGAAAGGTGGTAGACCGACCAGGGGACAAGAACCACTGGCAACGTATTTATTGAGATTTGCTCCAAAAGGAAGCAAAAAGACGGGTTATCGTGTGAGATTTGCTTCAAAAGGAAGCAAATAGATGGGTTATCGTGTGAGATTTGCTTCAAAAGGAAGCAAAGCACAGCAAATAGATGGGTTATCGTGTGAGATTTGCTTCAAAAGGAAGCAAAGCACAGCAAATAGACGTGTTATTGCGTGAGATTTGCTTCAAAAAGAAGCAAAAAGACGGGTTATCGCGTGAGATTTGCTCCAAAGGGGAGCAAATAGATGGGTTATCGCGTGAGATTTGCTTCAAAACGAAGCAAATCTCACGCGATAACACGTCTATTTGCTTCGCGTTGCTTCGTTTTGGAGCAAATCTCACGCGATAACCCGTCTATTTGCTCCCTTTTGGAGCAAATCTCATGCGATAACCCATCTATTTGCTCCCTTTTGGATCAAATCTCACGCGATAACCCATCTATTTGCTCCCCTTTGGAGCAAATCTCACGCGATAACCCGTCTTTTTGCTTCTTTTTGAAGCAAATCTCACGCAATAACACGTCTATTTGCTTTGCTTTGCTTCCTTTTGAAGCAAATCTCACTCGATAACCCGTCTATTTGCTCCCTTTTGGAGCAAATCTCATGCGATAACCCATCTATTTGCTCCCTTTTGGATCAAATCTCACGCGATAACCCATCTATTTGCTCCCCTTTGGAGCAAATCTCACGCGATAACCCGTCTTTTTGCTTCTCTTTGAAGCAAATCTCACGCAATAACACGTCTATTTGCTTTGCTTTGCTTCCTTTTGAAGCAAATCTCACACGATAACCCATCTATTTGCTTCCTTTTGAAGCAAATCTCACACGATAACCCGTCTTTTTGCTTCCTTTTGGAGCAAATCTCACGCAATAACCCGTCTTTTTGCTTCCTTTTGAAGCAAATCTCACACGATAACACGTCTTTTTGCTCCCTTTTGGAGCAAATCTCACACGATAACCCATCTATTTGCTCCCTTTTGGAGCAAATCTCACGCGATAACCTGGCTATTTGCTTCTTTTTGAAGCAAATCTCACGCGATAACCCGTCTATTCTGATGTCCTATCCGTAGTCTCATGACATATCTCGGCCGGATAGCTTAACACCTGCGTCTTACAAAACACTCAAACAGTCTTTCACCATCTAGTCGGTCTGAGTTCAAGTGTGTGTTGTGTATTTCGTACCACGGGTATGTATCTATGAGTTCATTTTCGGTTACCCATGCCAGGTTAGTTGTTTTACGACCGAAGTTGGTTTCGAAGGTTTTAACGAAGAAGCACGAATTTAAATACTATAGTCCTAAAAAAGGATAAAAACGTTCTAATGGACATTTGTACACTTGGCCCTTAATACGGTAAACTATATAAATACTGGTACATCTTATCTGGGAGGTTATTGTGTGTCTGTACTGTTCTAACCTAACGCTTCACTATCATGACGCTTCACTTTCCTCGAACAATGAAGATAGCGAGGACTGCGCCGTCTTTTATTGGTATAGGCTCTTTGGCGTCAAGTCGATCGAGTCGACATTGTGCATCATTCATAGCGTGTTTATTTAAATAGATAAGGTTTGAACAGGGAATACCCCTTCAAAACAGTTTACAAACAGGATACCCACTGTGACCATTGGTAAGTACTATGATATTCTGACAAATACTGTTACACGACAAACAGTTTGACCAAAATATTACACAGATAGCTGGTACTTTGAATGTTTTAGCTGACAAGTTCGTATAATTTCCTATGCCTTATTAACACGGGACCGATACACGGATGCTTTTTCAACACAGAACCTTGAGGCTTGATTTATACCAGTTTACAGGGAAATTTTTCACTCGCTATACACAGACCTTACCGTGTAACGTCTCTAGTGAACTAAACAGACATAAGTGTCTATCATCTCTACTGAACTATACACAGACATACTTATCCGAATTCATTTAGCGTTATTCTCTTTTGTGAAAATGGGGTTGGCTCTGAAAAGAGCCGTTTTGTTTCTAGAGAACCTAGCGCGTGCTGGTATATCTCTTCGCTGCCTTTGACCTCTCACTGGCAATGAAGGAGGGAATCGATAAATACGTTGCCAGTGGTTCTTGTCCCCTGGTCGGTCTACCACCTTTCGTTGTTATCTTTGGAGCCATATTTCACACTTCTCGCGTCGAAACAAACTGAAGAACAACTAAAATGCACAGGTTTTATCTTACAACAAACATCACTCGAATGTGTACATTCTACTCATCAGTCCGTGTTTGACTTTTCTAATCTATCATCTGCGCATGTGTAGTTTGTCCTCTAAAATCGATGCTCTTTCGGCACGCCCACGTGACCGTTATGTTCTTTCGTATGTATAACAAAGTTACAAATATCGTTCCGGCACCTCGTTCCGGCACACCCACGTGATCTTTATGCTCTATCGAACTGCTATATAAAGAAATTATACACATTATTAGGTGCCTTCAGTATAGTTTAAACTTCGACGAATCTTGTTAAAAGACTAGCGGAGAAGCTACAGGTGGCGACGGAGAGACTGAAGGTGATGGTCTTTTTGGTGATGGTGATGCTGAAGATGACGGTGACCGTCGATGTTTTCGTGGCGCAGAGGTTGCCAGCATTTCATCACAGCCTTCGTTCCCTTGATAACGCCGTGCTTGTGTCTTCAACGGATGCCAGCATTTCATCACAGCCTTTGACCTCTTACTAATGATGTATTTATCTCTTCAACGGTTGATTGTGTTGTTTTTTCTTTGGTACCGCTTCTTCTTGAGGTGTCGCGACAAACAAACGTGTCCAGACACGTCTCGAGTACGGGTTTTTGTAACAGACACCAAAGGTCTAATTCCAAAATGGTCACTCTGTTCGAAAAACAAAACAAAACGAGGCTATATGCTCTGGTATAACATAGTCCTATATGTAATCTACATTTCGTATACATTACTTCAAACAAAACGGTCTCCGTTGAATTTATAAGCCTTTTGTTATACATTACGCCTTATTATAACACCACATTTTCGACATGTCACCGTCAAACAAATAAAGGCTCGGTTCCTTGGCGAAGCCTCGGCATCCGGATCAAGCAATCTCGTGAGTATCGCATTCAAATGGTGTTCGGTATATGTTATTTTCTTCAAAAAGTGGTCGCGTACCTTTGCGATAAAAATGACCTATGCTTTAACCGGGGATAAAAATTCGAAAAGTGGTCGCATATCTTTGCGATAAAAATGGTCTATGCTTTAACCCACCTGTTCAACCGAATCTCGAAAACCATTTTCGGGGGAACCCCTATCTCTTCCACGTTAAAAATCCCTATCTTTAACCCGGGAGTGGTCAGGCGCGAAATCCGTATCTCGAAAACCGTTTTCGGAGCAAATCGGAAGTTAATTGTAAATGAGATTTCTCGTTTACCAGTTTTTGGGGAATCCCTATCTCTCCCATGTTAAAAATCCCTATCTTTAACCCGGGAGCGGTCTGCGAGAAGTCGTTTACAAGATTTGGGGGGATTCCTATCTCTCCCGTGTTAAAAATCCTATCCTTTAACCAGTGACCGTATTTGGGCGCGCTTGTGGAAAAGTCCTATCTCTTAACATGGAATTTCCACAGGGGCAATCAATGTATGCGCTGTACATCACATTATATACTACTCACCTCTGATAGCCCGCAGGCAACGCGTCTCAAAACATCAATAGACTGTGTCTCTTGTGATCGTAGTGTCCAGGTTTCGGCACTATATATTGCTGTAGGCACTATAAGGGCCCCATATACTCTAGCTTTCATTCTTAATGCGATGCCTCTGTTTGAAGATAATAACATTTAAACATGTTGGTTTTTGCCTTTTTACCATCGTCAAAACCTGCTGTTTGCTCCGGCGGGAGTGTTTTGGATGTGAAAGTGTACCGACGGACCCGTCAATGAAGCATCTTCATTCAGACCTGAAATCCCTAGCGAATACCAAGCATGGCCGGCGCGCCGTCAGGTTTACACTCACAAACACGTTGCCAACTGTCGGCCCTCGGCTTCAATAATAATGACAATAATAATAATTTTACTGCATTTCTATGAGCCATAAATCTGGTAATCATTACCGTTCAGAGGCCTTTACAAAGTATGTAATGTAGCTATTATGATTATTAAAACATTAAAATATACGTGAATAAAAAATATGTAAAAACATAATGTTGTAATCAGATGCAAAAGCATTGTACAATTAACCACTGTGATTGTTGTATACGAATTAATTCGAAATATGACGTGTATAACTAAATAAAAGAACAATTAACTACATTGTACTGTTGTGTGTTATTCACGAACACGTCACGTCAGACTTCATAATCAGCGTAACGTAAATCGGTTTTCAATGGGACATAACGTATCACAGTAGTCGAGTTGTTGATTGCAGCATTACTAGCTGAATTTAAGCAAAATCAACTGAACAGTGTAGTGATGCAACGGAGCATTGTCCAACACACGCAGCAAAAAAGTACGTGTGAATCTAAGAAAAGAACGAAAATCACAATTTAAAGCACATTTTCTAGTTAATTCTGACCAATTACTTCACAATTTATTGTGAAACATCGAATTATTTCCAATTTCCATAGCAGAGAATACTGGTTGCAATGAACTGAAAAATCACTTAATTACATGCATTATTGTCTCCAACTAAAAGTGTAAAGTAACTCAGTTGTTTGTCACCCCACCGAAACATCATTAAAATGAGCTGCAAACTAGGCCACTGTGTACGCACTCAGCCCTTCACAATTGAAAATGAATATTTGGAAGCACGAGTGATGCCTCCAACTTGTACAGGGTCCGGGAGGAACATAATGATGTCTTCCTCTGGCACATCGACCACATCAGGCGTTGCGGGGAACGTAAATGTATCGGAGCAAATTCGGCTTGCTCTCATGAATGAGATTTCAAACGCAGATGAATCTTCGTCAAGCTCATCAACTTTCCCGACATAGTACTTGGTTGATTTTGCCGTCTCAAACCTGACGAGGGCAAATCGTGATGCGTGCTCATCAGTCGAACTGATCGTGGTCTCCGTATGGCAGATCTACACCACTGAAGATTCATCGTTTTGATCGTGGCGTACCTCCTCTTCGCTGACATGTACTGATGCAACCGAAGGATCCCTTGGTTTGATGTGCATGTTAAACTTCCTCCAGCCTTCATATTGTAGGCTTGGTTGCATGTCAGGGCCTTCGAAGCACATCTCACAGAAGCAACTAGTTTGACGACAAGCGATGTTCCCTTCCCCGACACTCACCACTGCGTGGTAGAACTTGGTCCCGGTGACCGTCTTAGCCCTCATTTCTTGGACTTCCTCCTTTGCCAGATTGTATACGTCACATGATACAATAGTGTACGTCACTTAATTCGTTGGGAATTTCCCCAAGCAAAGAAATCTTCAGCAGATTGTATCTTGGCTCCCATGCGCTTCTCGGCGAGATCGGCGCCACGCTTCGCGGCCCCCCCCCCCCCCCCACGCCGACACAAGGACCCTTTTCATGGCCTCCTTCAAAATAGAGCCATGCGCAGAAGAGAGCGCTATGTTTGGCTACAATTTTTAATATGTGACAGTTACGATATAGAGTAAATGGCGAGTCATTCAAGTAGAGTAGACATGTTAACCCTAGTACCAACGTTTTCGCGATCTCCACGGTTCTCTCCAGGATTGCATAAACCATGCAGTAGTTGTGGTCAAGGGCATCACTTGTACATATAAATGATTGACATTGTAGTTTTTTGTTTCTGAAGTGTATAACCGCCGGGTGAAGAGTGACCTGATTCTTCGAGTAATAAGCTGATTGAATTTCTTCCATCTCATTGCACGTGTAATTTTCTGCGAAGTCTGGTGTTGTGTGGCCACTCCCCATCTCATCTCTGAGTTGTCTCACGGCGTCGTACTGTGCAGTGACTCGATCAGCTTGACCTCTGAACTCTTTTACATCAGACCTGACAAGCTCTGCAAAGTCATCCTTCGGCACACACTTGTCTACAAGTTTTATTTTATTGACCTCTTTCACTTGATCTTTGTTCCTGTACGTCACGTTTACTTTCTCCCATCGATGAAACAGTATGTGATCATGCAACTTCTTCAATGCATCGTCTATTTGCGCATCACTTGCCTCCTTGATGAAGACGTCACGCACAGCTGAAACTCGAGGAAGAACATCACGTCTCAGCGCACGACATATGAGTGCAATGTTCTGATGTGTCTTACACAAACATGTTTGGCGACAGAGAAATTTCACGAACTGGATGTTTTTCGGTCTACATGATTTGAACACAGACAGTGAGAAGTGCATATCAGTTTTCACTGCTTGAAATTTGGAATGGAGATTGCTCATGAAATCAACCAAAATTCGTTTTTGTTTCTGTACTTTTAGGCTGTCCTTTTTACCAGGCAGGCACGTTGAGTTATCATCGCGTTTTAAGAATTATGTTACAACGAGTCTCTTCTTCTGCGACACAAGAGCCCAACAGTTTGTCTTCTTGCGGTGCATTGTGGTTCTAGTAAGCTTCATAGCTTTTAGCGATCCTGTGAAACAAATAAATGAAGAGGGTATTATCTTAATTAAACATAGATTATTATTATGTATGTTTGTTGGGTGGGGTATTGGTTCAGGCATAGGATGGGAGGAAGAGAAAGCGGTAGAAAGAGTAGTGCTTTCAAAACGGACTACGGCCTGGATCGTCAGACACTTCAGTTGCAGAGTTAGGTAAGTATGAAAGTAGGTACTATTCACATTAACTTTTACAAATATAATTTTACAGTTAATAATAAATAAATAAAATAAAAATTCAATTACCTGGTTTTCTTTCCTTGCACCCTTTCATGTGAAGCGAGGACAATTGCTTCCTTGTGCGAACTGCTGAGTGTTTTCTCCACCTCGTTAAGAAGGGCATTATGTTGCACGAGAATTTCCTTGATTTTCGGTACTTTCGTCGGAGTGAATCCAGCATTCCTTGTGTCCTCATTTGTCTGCTTTTTCGGACTCGATTCTTCAGCAGTTTCTCCTTGTCTGTCGCTGCTATCTTCACCAGCATGTTTGGTGTTCGTTAGTCTCCGGACAGTTTTCTGTGAAGTTTTCAGCTTCTTTTCCAGTAGCTTGTTTCTTTGCTCGAATTCATCGAGTTTCACCTCTTGTTGGTGCATTGTCTTGTTTTGCATAGACACAATAATGCTAGCGCGCTTCCTCTTCCTTGAATTTTGAAATGGCAATTTCACAGTAAGCGTTATATCGGGCAAGATCGTTGTTGTGCTGTCGCATGGCCCGCCATTTTCTTCTGCCACTTCTTGAACTTGTGGTTGTGTAGCAGCACTTGCTAATGCCTTGAGCTCTGTACAGTATGTTTTGTCGTTGACGCGTCTCTTTCTTTTCTTTTCTTGCAATTTCGAGATTGACAGTTTGCCTCTTGGCACGTAATATTTCATAACACGATCTGTCTCCTTTCTTTCGTAATATGGATCTGTCTTTTTCTATCTCTGTAAGCTTACTGGTGTTCAGCTGATTTTTTGCCATGGTTCCTTCAAAAACAAACTAAAAAACGCTTCAGAAACTGCATATGCATGTGACCAAAGCCCTATGCCATCAAATTGTGTCAAAAATTTGAATAATATTAATAATAATGTCGTTAATCATGTGCAATATTACATGGTCCTATTAATCTAAAAAAACAATACATAATGTAAAGCATTTAACATTTATCGAAGTTGTACGTCGTATATACGAATGTCGATTTACGTTACGTATTCTTTATAGGTCCATTGAGCGGCACGTGTTCATATTTCATACAATTTGATATCGCCCATCAAAGAATAAGTACTCTCACACTAGAAATGCATAATTGAGTGAGTTATGCTTCGAGTCTCCTACTAGTTTGCAGTGGGTAAAACTCCTAAGAGAAATAATGAACGATTTATTCACACTAACGCTACGACTAAACTTACCTAGTCACTCAACCATGGAAATGGTAAATGCGTGGCAGTTTGCTACGCGTTAATACAATTATTTGTCGACTTAAATTAAAATGGTGTTACGTAACTCAGTGTAACGTAATTTGGGCAAATAAACGAATCAAGCCCTCTACACTGTTTCAAGGAACGCCGGAGCGAATCTATACTCTGGCATTGGTAGTGACCAATGTTGAATAACAGTGAAGCATTTCTTTTGACATGCCCCTACATACTTTCTTCAGTATCGCCGTAACGTAAATCGAATCCTTAAAGTTGAAAACTGAAAATGTTAATAGGTTTGTCCTGTGACTGTCGCATTAAGATAACAGCTGCAAGTAATTGTATTAGGTGTGTGTGTGTGTGTGTGTGTGTGTGTGTGTGTGTGTGTGTGTGTGTGTGTGTGTGTGTGTGTGTGTGTGTGTGTGTGTGTGTGTGTGTGTGTGTGTGTGTGTGTGTGTGTAAATATATATATATATAAGGAATGGGTCACTGTTCATAATTGAGATATGTATTTGGGTGTCATCGGCATAGAAGTGAACGTCTAGATGATGATGCCTGATAACGTTTCCAAGTGGACATTTGTATAGCGAGTATAGTTTCTGGCCCAGCACCGATCCCTATGGGACGCCATATTCAAATAGAACATCGACCGAGGCACTGTCACCGATGGTTTCGCTGTCGCAAACAGGATGCCATCGTGTTCAGAGCATCGCCGGAAATGCCATGCGTGTGAATTTAATCCTCATCTATCCTAAAGCTGTATGAGGATTAAAAAGGTAGGTAGGTAGGTAGGTAGGCTTTATAGTATCGAAATGCTCGATAGTATCGAAAGCTGCAGGTAGATCTAACAGAACAAGTGCACCAACTCGTCCACTGTCTAGTGCCTAACCATTAATAAACCAAAAACTATATTCTCTGCATTATCTACCGTTTTAGGACCTCCGTTTTATAAAAAATGTATAGTCTCAATATATATATATATATGTGTGTGTGTGTAAGTAGTATGTAGGGCCCACGGGGGCTCGCCCCGCCCCTTTTCAGACCTCGTCCTATGCATAAAAAACGCGCTAATCGTTTTCGGGAACATACTTATAAAAAAAGATCAAAGGGTTTTGTGTAACCTGATCGATTTCGGGAACATACTTATAAAAAACGTGATTGATGGCCTGTCACTTTTGATTGATGACCTTGAGGCGCCACCTAACGGTTATCCCAGTGACTATTTTAACCCTAGCGGTCAACGTAGGACCTATATATATATATATATATGCTTATGTAAGCCTGTATATAACCACAACGGTTATAGCGGCATATATATATATATATATAGGCTTGTCACTTTTGATTGATGACCCTTCCCTTGAGGTGTCACCACCTAGCGGTTATCCCAGTGACTAATTCCCTAGCGATCAACGTAGGACCTACCGTTGTGCTTACGTAAGCACTTATATAGCGTCCCTAGCGACCGTTGTATATATATATATATATATATATATACGTAATAGGCCTTTATATAACCACAACGGTTATAGCTAAAACCACTGTGGTTATAACGGCGCTCTAAACCCATTGTGTGAGAATAACACCGCTGTACCCTATGTAGCAGCAGCCAGCAGCGCTGGCCTATGATCTGGCGGCCTAGTCGCCTTGCCACGACGTCTTACGCACACTGAGCTCCACCTTCGTGCCAGTTAATTCCAGCACGATATATATATATATATTATATATATATATATATATGCTTATGTAAGCCCGTATATAACCACAACGGTTATAGCGGCGCTGCGCTCTAAACCCATTGTGTGAAAATAACCCCGCTGTACCCTATGTAGCAGCAGCGGCGTGCGCTCGCAGCAGCAGCCGTGACCTATGATCCGGCGGCCTAGTTTCTAAATATAACCATGCGGCTAGCCGGCTCTGTAACGGCGTTAATTTCAGCCGTGGCGCTATCAAAACGAAACGAATCCCATGCATGCGTTTAGCATTTAAAAGCTGTACTCAGCGGCCTGTTAAAGCAGGATGGTTAAATGCGGTGGATAGACGAATGGACGCAAAATGGTGTAAGTTATGTTTTATTAATAGAAGTCACGGTGGCGTGAGCCAGGCGGCCAGGCCTGCGTAATGTTTGCTTGAGAGCCTCGTCCCCCCAATTGGCTCAGGTGCCGTAGCCGAGCGGCGCGTGAGTTGTCCCCGTCAAACTGCCGTTGTAGCATTGTTGAGCGACCGGCTGGAATTAACGGCTAGTTTTCACACGACATACAGGTTTGTTGTAGAGTGTTGTGTGTAGGCAGGTGTATTTCCTTTCCACGTCGAGGCAGGTGGATTCTGTGAAATAATGCATATGAATAATGAGGAGTTTCCCAAGAACTAAATCACTGTTATTAATATAAAAGTAAATAATAAAGAATAGTTTAATACAAGAATAGCATATAAATAATATAAAAGTAATTAATATAAAACTTACCGATAGGATAAAAGACGAAATACCGCTGTACTAAATAAAATAAATAAAATAAAACTTACCGCTGTTCTTTGCATATGAATAATGGAGGAGAACTAAATCACTGTTATTAATATAAGAGGAGAACTAAATCAATAATTAATCAAGAATAGTAATTAATAAAGAATAGCATATTATTAATATAAAAGTAATTAATAAAGAATATAAAACTTACGGATAGGATAAAAGACGACTTAACGCTCTACTAAATAAATAAAATAAAATAAAACTTACCGCTGATCTTTCGTGGAAGGTTGCTCAGACGTTGTGCTGGCGGTAGCCATGATTGAATGAAAATGAGCAACGACCGTTGCATGCATGCATTATTTCCTAAAGTCATTTATGCGTTAAGCGCGCATGCGCGAAAATGACGTAAAAACAATCAATGCAATAGATCGAAATAGCAATAAACGAAAATATAAATGCATGAAATGATGCGTTGTATAATATTATTTAGGGATCGGGCCTTTTGTGGTGTATAAATAATAGAGAAATTCGATGTAAAAAGTCACATTTGTGAAAACGAATGTACTAAAGGGAACGCTGATTTTTTTCCTGCAGCAGAAACCGAATGCTGACACAAAACAGCTGCGGCGCGTGATGTTATGCGTCAAGTGCGCATGCGCGAAAGCGACGTAAAAACAATGAATGCAAAGAGTTCGAAATAGCAATAAACGGAAATTTAAATACATGAAATGAAGCGTTGTATACGCTTAGCGAGGGATCGGGCATCTTGTGGTGAATTAATAATAGAGACATTCGATGTAAAAGTCACATTTGACAATGAATATACTAAAGTGACCGCTAATTTTTTCCCTCCTGAAGCGGATAACTAGAAACCGAATGGTGACGCATAAACAGCTGTGGCGTTAATCGGGGGATCGCATATCACGATCGGAATGTGAAGCTAGAACAATGCCATTTCAAAAACGATACACGAACTATAAAAGCATGAATTGAAGCGTTGTTTAGGATCAGTGGGAAATAGGGATCTGTGTAGTGCCATTATATTATAGAAAATCGATGTAAAAAACGTTTGTGAACGAAAAGCACTACATGACCGTTCATTTTTTTTTCCGAAAACAAAGACATCCGAGACTAGTCAGTTATGCGTTAGGCGAACTGTTGTAATAGAACCGTAAATTACATAATGGCATGGTGCTCAGCTTACGAAGCGAATTTATTTAAAGCATGACATTTTCTTCTGTAGGAAGTGCGTTGCGTACTGCTGGACATGTTAGCGAACAACGAGAGGATGCGTGCAAGGTATGCGGAGGTTGCCTTGTTCGTACAAACACTGCTGGACGGGGAAGTGGCGGATAGTGAGACGAAAGATGCTGTGCTGATGGCCCGAGTTGCTAAAAAAAAAAGGGCGGACTAATCATAATAATGTGTGTTTGTAGGCGGCACGACAGCGCACCAGGCGTGAATGTATGTGCGAGTTCCTAGATGCTGACGGTGGTCGTAAAGATTAGTAGGATCTGCTTTGTGCTGTAGGGGTGCGTGCGTAGCGATAACGAGTTGGACGTTATCATCGAGGAGGCGCTAGGCGTACCACACATCGAACCGCCGACGTATGAGAGTCTGTACACGGTGTCGCCAACACCGCCGGAAGTGATACAACGTCAAGTCGTCGCGACGGGTCGGGGTCAGTTGGCCTTCCGCTATGAGCGGCACGCGATGTCCCTCCTCGCCGAACACCTCAGTGAGATGATTCTGGAGAGGGCGCGCGATCGATGCGGCGCTGTATCTGGTCCAGTTCGTTTCGGACTGGCTGCTAGGCACGGACTGGCGCGACTACATCAACCGCGCTCTGCTGGAGTCGACCGTCCATACGTACATTCAGCGCAGGAGCGGACTCGAATAGAACATTATGCTTGCTTTGTTTGCTATAACATTGGTTAAAAATAAAAGCCGTTGTTTTGAATGTTGTACTACGATGGCGACGCTTAATAAAACGTTGAAAATGTACTTTCCGTTCGATAGTCCCACACAGCTCCCTGAAAGTGCCACACAATTTCCTGACAGTCCCACACAGCTCCTTGACAGTCACACACAGCTCCCCGGCAGTACGTCTAGCTTGTTACATGTTTGCCTTCCGTACATGGTCTAGCTTGTTACACGTCTGCCTTCCATACATGTACTAGCTTTTTACTTATTTGCTATCCATACATGGTCTAGCTTGTTACATGTTTGCCTTCCATACACGGACTAGCTTGTTACATGTTTACCTTCCATACACGGTCTGGCTTGTTACATGTCTGCCTTCCATACATGGTCTAGCTTGCTACATGTCTGCCTTTCATACATGGTCTAGCCAGTTACATGTCTGCCTTCCGTACATGGACTAGCTTGTTACATGTTGGCCTTCCGTACATGGTCTAGCTTGTTACATGTGTGCCTTCCATACACGAACAAGCTTGTTTCATGTTTGCCTTACTTACATGGACTAACTTGTTACATGTTTGCCTTCCATACACGGACTAGCTTGTTACATGTTTGCCTTACGTACATGGACTAGCTTGTTACATGTTTGCCTTCCATACATGGTCTAGCTTGTTACAGGTCTGCCTTTCATACATGGTCTAGCTTGATACATGTTTCCCTTCCGTACATGGACTAGCTTGTTAATTGTTTGCCTTCCATACACGGACTAGCTTGTTACATGTTTGCCTTCCATACACGGACTAGCTTGTTACATGTTTGCCTTCCATACACGGACTAGCTTGTTACATGTTTGCCTTCCATACACGGACTAGCTTGTTACATATTTGCATTCCATACATGATCTAGCTTGTTACATGTCTACCTTCAATATATGGTCTAGCTTGTTACATGTCTGCCTTCCGTACATGGACTAGGTTGTTACACCTCCCTGACAGTCACACACAGCTTCCGACAGTCACACGCAGTTCCCTGACAGTCACACACAGTTACCCGACAGTCACACAAAACTCCCGACAGTCCCACACAGCTCCATAACAATATTACACATCTTCCTGACAGTCCCACACAGTTCCTGGCAGTCCCACACAGCTCCATGACATTTATTTTATTTAGTTCTTATTATTTAGCAATAGACCGGTAAGTTCCCTTTTACACGAGTCCTATTAATTATCTTTATTAATTAATAAGAACCTCATTAGTCATGTTTTGATTTAATTTGGGAACCTCCTCATTAGTCACAGCGATAGAGCGGTAGGTTCTGGCAGTCCCACACAGCTCCATGACAGTCCCACACAGTTCCCGACAGTCCCACACAGCTTCCCGACAGTCTGACAGTCCCACACAGCTTCCGACAGTCACACGCAGTTCCCTGACAGTCCCACACAGTTACCCGGCAGTCACACAAAACTCCCGACAGTCCCACACAGCTCCATAACAGTATTACACAGCTTCCTGACAGTCCCACACAGTTCCTGGCAGTCCCACACAGCTCCATGACATTTATTTTATTTAGTTCTTATTATTTAGCAATAGACCGGTAAGTTGCCTTTTACACGAGTCCTATTAATTATCTTTATTAATTAATAAGAACCTCATTAGTCATGTTTTGATTTAATTTGGGAACCTCCTCATTAGTCACAGCGATAGAGCGGTAGGTTCTGGCAGTCCCACACAGCTCCATGCCAGTCCCACACAGTTCCCGACAGTCCCACACAGCTTCCCGACAGTCCCACACAGCTCCCTGGCTACATGTCTCCCTTCCATACATGGTCTAACTTGTGACATATTTGCCTTCCATACATGGTCTAGCTTGTTACATGTTTGCCTTCCATACACGGACTAGGTTGTTACATATTTGCCTTCCATACATGAACTAGCTTGTTACATGTCTGCCTTCCATATATGGTCTAGCTTGTTACATGTTTGCCTTTCATACATGGTCTAGCCTGTTACATGTCTGCCTTCCGTACATGGACTAGGTTGTTACAGCTCCCTGACAGTCCCACACAGCTTCCGACAGTCACACGCAGTTCCCTGACAGTCCCACACAGTTACCCGACAGTCACACAAAACTCCTGACAGTCCCACACAGCTCCATAACAGTATTACACAGCTTCCTGACAGTCCCACACAGTTCCTGGCAGTCCCACACAGCTCCATGACAGTCCCACACAGTTCCCGACAGTCACACACAGCTTCCCGACAGTCCCACACAGCTCCCTGAAAGTATCACACAATTCCCTGACAGTCCCACACAGCTCCCTGACAGTCACACACAGCTCCCCGGCAGTCCCACACAGCTCCTGACAGTCCCACACAGTTCCCTTACAGTCCCACACAACTCTTGACAGTCAAACACAGCTCCCTGACAGTCCCACACAGTTCCGGTCAGTCCCACACAGCTCCCTGACAGTCCCACACAGCTCCCTGACAGTCACACGCAGTTCCCTGACAGTCCCACACAGTTATCCGACAGTCACACAAAACTCCTGACAGTCCCACACAGCTCCATAACAGTATTACACAGTTCCCGACAGTCCCACACAGCTTCCCGACAGTCCCACACAGCTCCCTGGCTACATGTCTCCCTTCCATACACGGTCTAACTTGTGACATATTTGCCTTCCATACATGTTCTAGCTTGTTACATGTTTGCCTTCCATACACGGACTAGGTTGTTACATATTTGCCTTCCATACATAAACTAGCTTGTTACATGTCTGCCTTCCATATATGGTCTAGCTTGTTACATGTTTGCCTTTCATACATGGTCTAGCCTGTTACATGTCTGCCTTCCGTACATGGACTAGGTTGTTACAGCTCCCTGACAGTCCCACACAGCTTCCGACAGTCACACGCAGTTCCCTGACAGTCCCACACAGTTACCCGACAGTCACACAAAACTCCTGACAGTCCCACACAGCTCCATAACAGTATTACACAGCTTCCTGACAGTCCCACACAGTTCCTGGCAGTCCCACACAGCTCCATGACAGTCCCACACAGTTCCCGACAGTCACACACAGCTTCCCGACAGTCCCACACAGCTCCCTGAAAGTATCACACAATTCCCTGACAGTCCCACACAGCTCCCTGACAGTCACACACAGCTCCCCGGCAGTCCCACACAGCTCCATAACAGTATTACACAGCTTCCTGACAGTCCCACACAGTTCCTGGCAGTCCCACACAGCTCCATGACAGTCCCACACAGTTCCCGACAGTCACACACAGCTTCCCGACAGTCCCACACAGCTCCCTGAAAGTATCACACAATTCCCTGACAGTCCCACACAGCTCCCTGACAGTCACACACAGCTCCCCGGCAGTCCCACACAGCTCCTGACAGTCCCACACAGTTCCCTTACAGTCCCACACAACTCTTGACAGTCAAACACAGCTCCCTGACAGTCCCACACAGTTCCGGTCAGTCCCACACAGCTCCCTGACAGTCACACACAGCTCCCTGACAGTCACACGCAGTTCCCTGACAGTCCCACACAGTTATCCGACAGTCACACAAAACTCCTGACAGTCCCACACAGCTCCATAACAGTATTACACAGTTCCCGACAGTCCCACACAGCTTCCCGACAGTCCCACACAGCTCCCTGGCTACATGTCTCCCTTCCATACACGGTCTAACTTGTGACATATTTGCCTTCCATACATGTTCTAGCTTGTTACATGTTTGCCTTCCATACACGGACTAGGTTGTTACATATTTGCCTTCCATACATAAACTAGCTTGTTACATGTCTGCCTTCCATATATGGTCTAGCTTGTTACATGTTTGCCTTTCATACATGGTCTAGCCTGTTACATGTCTGCCTTCCGTACATGGACTAGGTTGTTACAGCTCCCTGACAGTCCCACACAGCTTCCGACAGTCACACGCAGTTCCCTGACAGTCCCACACAGTTACCCGACAGTCACACAAAACTCCTGACAGTCCCACACAGCTCCATAACAGTATTACACAGCTTCCTGACAGTCCCACACAGTTCCTGGCAGTCCCACACAGCTCCATGACAGTCCCACACAGTTCCCGACAGTCACACACAGCTTCCCGACAGTCCCACACAGCTCCCTGAAAGTATCACACAATTCCCTGACAGTCCCACACAGCTCCCTGACAGTCACACACAGCTCCCCGGCAGTCCCACACAGCTCCATAACAGTATTACACAGCTTCCTGACAGTCCCACACAGTTCCTGGCAGTCCCACACAGCTCCATGACAGTCCCACACAGTTCCCGACAGTCACACACAGCTTCCCGACAGTCCCACACAGCTCCCTGAAAGTATCACACAATTCCCTGACAGTCCCACACAGCTCCCTGACAGTCACACACAGCTCCCCGGCAGTCCCACACAGCTCCTGACAGTCCCACACAGTTCCCTTACAGTCCCACACAACTCTTGACAGTCAAACACAGCTCCCTGACAGTCCCACACAGTTCCGGTCAGTCCCACACAGCTCCCTGACAGTCACACACAGCTCCCTGACAGTCACACGCAGTTCCCTGACAGTCCCACACAGTTATCCGACAGTCACACAAAACTCCTGACAGTCCCACACAGCTCCATAACAGTATTACACAGTTCCCGACAGTCCCACACAGCTTCCCGACAGTCCCACACAGCTCCCTGGCTACATGTCTCCCTTCCATACACGGTCTAACTTGTGACATATTTGCCTTCCATACATGTTCTAGCTTGTTACATGTTTGCCTTCCATACACGGACTAGGTTGTTACATATTTGCCTTCCATACATAAACTAGCTTGTTACATGTCTGCCTTCCATATATGGTCTAGCTTGTTACATGTTTGCCTTTCATACATGGTCTAGCCTGTTACATGTCTGCCTTCCGTACATGGACTAGGTTGTTACAGCTCCCTGACAGTCCCACACAGCTTCCGACAGTCACACGCAGTTCCCTGACAGTCCCACACAGTTACCCGACAGTCATTCAAAACTCCTGACAGTCCCACACAGCTCCATAGCAGTATTACACAGCTTCCTGACAGTCCTACACAGTTCCTGGCAGTCCCACACAGCTCCATGACAGTCCCACATAGTTCCCGACAGTCACACACAGCTTCCCGACAGTCCCACACAGCTCCCTGGCTACATGTCTCCCTTCCATACACGGTCTAACTTGTGACATATTTGCCTTCCATACATGTTCTAGCTTGTTACATGTTTGCCTTCCATACACGGACTAGGTTGTTACATATTTGCCTTCCATACATAAACTAGCTTGTTACATGTCTGCCTTCCATATATGGTCTAGCTTGTTACATGTTTGCCTTTCATACATGGTCTAGCCTGTTACATGTCTGCCTTCCGTACATGGACTAGGTTGTTACAGCTCCCTGACAGTCCCACACAGCTTCCGACAGTCACACGCAGTTCCCTGACAGTCCCACACAGTTGCCCTCTCCAGAATCATCTCACTGAGGTGTTCGGCGAGGAGGGACATCGCGTGCCGCTCATAGCGGAAGGCCAACTGACCCCGACCCGTCGCGACGACTTGACGTTGTATCACTTCCGGCGGTGTTGGCGACACCGTGTACAGACTCTCGTACGTCGGCGGTTCGATGTGTGGTACGCCTAGCGCCTCCTCGATGATAACGTCCAACTCGTTATCGCTACGCACGCACCCCTACAGCACAAAGCAGATCCTACTAATCTTTACGACCACCGTCAGCATCTAGGAACTCGCACATACATTCACGCCTGGTGCGCTGTCGTGCCGCCTACAAACACACATTATTATGATTAGTCCGCCCGTTTTTTTTTTAGCAACTCGGGCCATCAGCACAGCATCTTTCGTCTCACTATCCGCCACTTCCCCGTCCAGCAGTGTTTGTACGAACAAGGCAACCTCCGCATACCTTGCACGCATCCTCTCGTTGTTCGCTAACATGTCCAGCAGTACGCGACGCACCTCCTACAGAAGAAAATGTCATGCTTTAAATAAATTCGCTTCGTAAGCTGAGCACCATGCCATTATGTAATTTACGGTTCTATTACAACAGTTCGCCTAACGCATAACTGACTAGTCTCGGATGTCTTTGCTTTCGGAAAAAAAAATGAACGGTCATGTAGTGCTTTTCGTTCACAAACGTTATTTACATCGATTTTCTATAATATAATGGCACTACACAGATCCCTATTTCCCACTGATCCTAAACAACGCTTCAATTCATGCTTTTATAGTTCGTGTATCGTTTTTAAAATGGCATTGTTCTAGCTTCACATTCCGATCGTGATATGCGATCCCCCGATTAACGCCACAGCTGTTTATGCGTCACCATTCGGTTTCTAGTTATCCGCTTCAGGAGGAAAAAAATTAGCGGTCACTTTAGTACATTCATTATCAAATGTGACTTTTACATCGAATGTCTCTATTATTAATTCACCACAAGATGCCCGATCCCTCGCTAAGCGTATACAACGCTTCATTTCATGTATTTAAATTTCCGTTTATTGCTATTTCGAACTCTTTGCATTCATTGTTTTTATGTCGCTTTCGCGCATGCGCACTTGACGCATAACATCATGCGCCGCAGCTGTTTTGTGTCAGCATTCGGTTTCTGCTGCAGGAAAAAAATCAGCGTTCCCTTTAGTACATTCGTTTTCACAAATGTGACTTTTTACATCGAATTTCTCTATTATTTATACACCACAAAAGGCCCGATCCCTAAATAATATTATACAACGCATCATTTCATGCATTTATATTTTCGTTTATTGCTATTTCGATCTCTTGCATTGATTGTTTTTACGTCATTTTCGCGCATGCGCGCTTAACGCATAAATGACTTTAGGAAATAATGCATGCATGCAACGGTCGTTGCTCATTTTCATTCAATCATGGCTACCGCCAGCACAACGTCTGAGCAACCTTCCACGAAAGATCAGCGGTAAGTTTTATTTTATTTTATTTATTTAGTAGAGCGTTAAGTCGTCTTTTATCCTATCCGTAAGTTTTATATTCTTTATTAATTACTTTTATATTAATAATATGCTATTCTTTATTAATTACTATTCTTGATTAATTATTGATTTAGTTCTCCTCTTATATTAATAACAGTGATTTAGTTCTCCTCCATTATTCATATGCAAAGAACAGCGGTAAGTTTTATTTTATTTATTTTATTTAGTACAGCGGTATTTCGTCTTTTATCCTATCGGTAAGTTTTATATTAATTACTTTTATATTATTTATATGCTATTCTTGTATTAAACTATTCTTTATTATTTACTTTTATATTAATAACAGTGATTTAGTTCTTGGGAAACTCCTCATTATTCATATGCATTATTTCACAGAATCCACCTGCCTCGACGTGGAAAGGAAATACACCTGCCTACACACAACACTCTACAACAAACCTGTATGTCGTGTGAAAACTTGCCGTTAATTCCAGCCGGTCGCTCAACAATGCTACAACGGCAGTTTGACGGGGACAACTCACGCGCCGCTCGGCTACGGCACCTGAGCCAATTGGGGGGACGAGGCTCTCAAGCAAACATTACGCAGGCCTGGCCGCCTGGCTCACGCCACCGTGACTTCTATTAATAAAACATAACTTACACCATTTTGCGTCCATTCGTCTATCCACCGCATTTAACCATCCTGCTTTAACAGGCCGCTGAGTACAGCTTTTAAATGCTAAACGCATGCATGGGATTCGTTTCGTTTTGATAGCGCCACGGCTGAAATTAACGCCGTTACAGAGCCGGCTAGCCGCATGGTTATATTTAGAAACTAGGCCGCGGATTATAGGTCACGGCTGCTGCTGCTGCTGCTGCTGCTGCGAGCGCACGCCGCTGCTGCTACATAGGGTACAGCGGTGTTATTCTCACACAATGGGTTTAGAGCGCCGTTATAACCACAGTGGTTTTAGCTATAACCGTTGTGGTTATATATATACAACGGTCGCTAGGGACGCTATATAAGTGCTTACGTAAGCACAACGGTAGGTCCTACGTTGATCGCTAGGAAATTAGTCACTGGGATAACCGCTAGGTTGTGACACCTCAAGGAAAGGGTCATCAATCAAAAGTGACAGGCCTATATATATATATATATATATATATATATATATATATATATATATATATATGCCGCTATAACCGTTGTGGTTATATACAGGCTTACATAAGCATATATATATATATATATATATATATATATATATATAGGTCCTACGTTGACCGCTAGGGTTAAAATAGTCACTGGGATAACCGTTAGGTGGCGCCTCAAGGTCATCAATCAAAAGTGACAGGCCATCAATCACGTTTTTTATAAGTATGTTCCCGAAATCGATCAGGTTACACAAAACCTTTTGATCTTTTTTTAATAAGTATGTTCCCGAAAACGATTAGCGCGTTTTTTATGCATAGGACGAGGTCTGAAAAGGGGCGGGGCGAGCCCCCGTGGGCCCTACATACTACTTGTGTATATATATGTACATTATTATTATTATTAGATTTCAATAACATTTTGCAACTACGTGTGATGTGAATTTAAAGTTCTGTACTGCAGGTGATATATTTATACCGTAAAATAATCTACACTTGGTATGAGATAAAGGAAACACACACGAGGTACTTTTATAATAAGTAGTTTAATAATTTGAACAGTGGTTGTAGTCAGAATGTAGCCGGAGACATGCGAAAACGCACACTTGTGCAGAATGCATGCGTTCGTAATTCTGCAAATTGTATTGTCAACTACATAGAACTATACATCATTGTAATCCTTATGATGTCTTCTGGCCATTGGAGTCGGAAAGGTGTATGCACTTTACATAGGCCCCCTATAATAACCACGAAAACGGCCGGCGATGTTTACGATGTTGGAAGCAAATTGCCTCAGCGTGGGTGGGTTGTGTACGCACCCGTCGCACCACCCCCAGTGTACAGACCTGCCTTTAGCTACTTCTACTGCATGAAACAGACCTGTGTTTTGACTTGCATCCGTATGCTACAAGCTCAATGAAGGCATCTGAAATTGCAGAAAGTCTTGAAAAAACTTCCGCTAACCCCATGGTTACTTTGTTACGCTAACCCGATTGTACGGCTGTTTGGAAATAGAAATATGAATGCGTTTAATCCAATAGTTATACCGTCCGAGTCACAATTCTGAAACTGCGCTCGTGCATATCCATGAAGACCTAACTCAAGCAATTGATGCGCGGCGCGGAGTAGGCCCACTGCTCGTTGCATTTGATTTGCTGGATCGTGCCATTTTGCTGCAGCAGCTCCGTGATATTGGTCTGAGTCAGACAGTACTCACGTGGTTTACGTCATACCTGTTTGGTCGAAGAAACACCATAAAGATAAGGCAACATACATCTCCTCGAAGAACAACACAGCAGGTGTTCCGCAGGGGTACGTTCTCGCTCCCACGTTGTTCAATCTGTACTGTCTACCAATTGCCGATATCTTCAAACGCCACAACCTTCAATACCATTTATACGCTGACGACACTCAACTTCCTGCCGAATGTCCACCATCCAACATTTCTTACAATTCCAAATATCTTTATTGAGCTTGTAACATGGGGATGCGAGTTCAAATGCAGTACTGTCTCCCGCAGCTGCAGTCGGAGTAGCACAATGTAGGCCCCTAAGGTGTGAGAGGGTGGATGGGGCGAATCCACCCCTCCACTGAGATAATTTGGCTTCACGCATCGTAAACATTGAAACATGTGGCCGATCATATAATATGATCGGCAGGATGCACCACACAGATTACACCCTGACATATAATGGATAATGTGTCATATAACCACAATTGTGGTTATTTGGTTGAGTAACTCATTTTCAAAAAAAAATCCAAAACATGACCGCCATACAACTTATTGTGTAACCAATGAACTCTGTTCAGAACCAGTGCCTAGTTGGCGATTTTTAACATAATAGATACTAGGCCTCATGTAGACAAAATAGTTGTTAGACCAAGTTTGTGTCAAATTTTTATGTTAAGCAAATATGACCCATGATTATATAAATACAATCCAAACCGTGTCTTGCAAACGCCATGCACGATAACCGTTGACACATGTGAACAAAATCGAAAGTGGTTGGAAAGTTGTAACCCACTGATTACATTCTGAAAAATAATCGTTAACATAGTTGCTTGACTACATTTTGGTCACCATTTTTTCGGGACAAAACTGACATATATCTGGCCCGAAACCCAGAATCACTCTGGGAAAAGCTCCGATTGTGAAATGTGTGAGTATATAGAGAACCTTAAGCTGATTTTGGAAGAAAAAAATGTAACGTTGATATTATGTCTTATAGAGCCATAATACGGTTTTGATCAAATTTATGTCACATTTTACATAAAAACACGTTTTCTGACTTAAAAATCAAAAATCTGAAAGTCCAACAACCCATACCATAATCAGTAACGTGTATAGAGAACACCTAAAATGGTTGGCGGTTTGTAAAAAAAAATGGCTACGAAACGTTTTCTGGGCACTTTTCTCGTCCTTGGCCGCCCGTCTATAGGGGAAGGTTGTTCAAGAGGCGTGGCGCGTGTGCGTGAAAAGCTTTGTCGTCTTGAGTACAAAGCGGGACCCCCAGCAGGTGGTTGGGCGTAGCGTGCGAGTGGGGTAGTGTCGTGGTAGCGCAGGTCGGTCAGGTATAATGGAACCAAGCCTTGCAAACTGCGACACCTCAGCAGGAGTAGTGTTTACTCGATGCGCTGTTTAATTGGCAGTCAGTGAAGGTCAATCAGAAAATTCCGCAGAGCAGGCCATTCAAATTGTCAAGATATTTGGAGCTCTCCAGGGAGACGTTTTCTCACTTTGTTAAAGGAAATAAAAACAAGGCATTAGCTAAAATCCGTTTTAAATGTGTACACAAAGTTTAACATTGTATGTAACATTTGAGAACTTAAAAAAATACAGAAAAATACATTGTAGCATAAATTCGATTGTAACCCGGTCTGTACAAAAATAATAAATTCGATTTTAAACCCGCCACAGAAATGAACATATGATAATTATATATAACTATATTTCTAAATTTTATTTATCCAGAAACATATAATGTATGGATATAAAATTAATGATATATATACTGTACGGTGATATATTGTAATTATATATGTGAAAACAAATTATGATCTGTCTGAGTAAATAACATTTAGAAACATCGTTATATATAATTACCAAATTTTTTGGGGCGAATAAATAATTACTACAAAAATTTTAAATATTTACATACAGTGCATCATAGTATAAAAATGATTTGGTTTATATTACTTCGTGAAAACATTTTAAAAAAATGTCAAGAAAATCAATGGTTTGGTGTCAGGCTTGAACCGGCGTCGCCCGATTGTAAACTAAATGACATGAAACCAACGCGTCTACCGATCGTGCTTCCGAGGTCAACGGAATTTCGCTGACTGATTTAAGTTGTTTTGATAAATTGTACAACTCCCCCTTCATATATCGATATTCTAATGAGATTATGCACATTACTTTCTGTAGTTGGATACAATATATGTTTGTTATATATGTTTACTGGAGTAGATTATCTCCCGTGGGTTGCAATCGATATAATTATTCTGAAAACGAGCCGAAGCTCATCGAAAGCCGAACCCTGGTAGACAATGTAGTTGTAGGCCGATTCGCATTCATTGTTTTGAATAAAATTGTGTGTTATGTGAAAAGAGAGCAGAAACTCCATTGAAATCTGCGTCTTTAATGTAACGCGCAAGCCTCATTTTAGCCAAACCGTCGAAAACCCCAGTTTGGAATCCCTTGATACAGGCCAACAAAGGTGAAACACCGGCGCAGACATTTTCATTTACTTTTGTAATTGTCCTAGTTTTTGACATTTTCGAACCTTTTACAAAATGCATTGTCGTGTCTTCTTCTTATGCTTTTCTTCTTAGCCTAAGGTTCATTTATATGAGTGTTTTAACAGCGATTTCTCTTTGCAGACATGAAGATTTTAAAAGAAGAAACGGTTGGAAACTACCTCTACATGGCGGTGGATAAAACCAATTTGGCCATCTACGTCTGTGCCAGGTAATCAATATATTGTAACATATGCGCTAACATTGCAGTGCTATTCACGCAGTCATAATATTTACCATTTTATGTTATTTTGCTGTTGAATTAGTGGCAGATGGTGTAATCGCACTATGGCGACGGTTCTTGGGGCGCCGAACTGACGGTCAACTTACACACCGAGCTGATAACATCGTGTGGAATATAAGCGATTCTATTCTTTAACTGTGGCAATCACAGATTGAACTTGGTTGATGTTCATTTCACCAGGCCTGAACCGCTGGTTGTTGTGACATTCTGCGATTGGAGCCATTAAGGCGCACAAGAGTCAAGCGGTAATTCGAAACCAACCGAAGTAACTCGAGTTTCAGAGTGGAGACTGGGATAACTATAAAGGATAGCTTCGATTATATTACGGGGTTACTTAATAGTCCAGTAGAAATTGACGATGACCCCGGACATTTTGGTTAAAAAGCCTTTTTGTTTTGTTTTAAAGGGAATAAAAACATATATTGCTTGAATTCATGTTATATTACATCCTGCTATCTATTTCCACGTCCACCAAGCCAAACAAATTTAATGAATTAGAAATGAAAACATAAACAAAAAAGTGTAAAGAAAATCAAAGGTTTGCATGCTGTCAGGATTGAACCGGCGTCGCCCGATTGTAAAACAAACGACAAGTAACTAACACGCATACCCACTGAGCTAGCGGGACCAGCGGAAACTCTCTGACTGATTTAAGTTGTTATAATAAATTGTACAACTCCTTCATATATCGATATTCTAGTGATATTAGGAGATTATACACGTTACTTTATTTAGCTGGATACAATATATGTTTGCTATGTATGTTTATTGGTGTAGATTATCTCCCGTTGGTTGCATTCGATATAATTATTCTGAAAACGAGCCCAAGCTCGGCGAAACCTAGTCGACTTGTAGGCCCATTCGCATTCGTTGTTTTGAATAAAATTCGATTCATGTGGAACCGTTAGATAAATGTTTGTTCCTCTATGATGACTAGTGTTTGTATTACGTCGGAATATTGCACAATAACTCATTCTGACGCTCGTTTCGACCCAAAAGCTATCCTTGTAAACATGCTCTGAATGCATGGAAAGGGTCGGTCTGATGCGAGTGTGTGTCATAAGTAACGTCACGATACCACGTCATCGCCTAGCTCATTAAAATTTTATTTTCCGTGGGAATCGCTTCACAGACGGGCTTAAAATCGAATTTATGCTACAAATGTATGTTTCTGTATTTGTTTAATGTTGTCAAATGTTACATACCATGTTAAACTTTGTGTACACATGAAACAAGGATTTTAGCTAATGCCTTATTTTTATTTCCTTTAAGGTGACCAGGAGGGTTTCCTGAACTTCTAAGAAAAACCCAACCCAAATCAAACCTGGTTAACTTTGTTTTACCCCAATCCTTGTTTTGGGGTGTTTCGTTCCAATTTCGAAGTAAAACGTTTTGTTTGCGTTTGTTAGTCATATTTTAACTGTTTCATTTATTGGTTAATACATTTGTAATAATATGTATACTGGTCTGTTAAGCCACATATTAATGATGGAGTTTAATTAATCAAGTAAGTAATTAACCAATTAATTAATTAATTAGTAATATATTTCTTATATAGCACTCCGTCCCAACGTTGTTCTGGGATTTAATTAATATCTTGATTAAGATCACACGAAAATCACTTACACCCAAAACAGTGAATGGTATGGCATTCAAACTTGAATATAACTAAATGTTCTACCTGTAATCTTCTAATACATAATTTGTTAAACATCATCATCAGCATTGTCATCGTCGTCACTGTCGGGTAGCTGTACAAGAGTTGGGCCGTTTGCGCACTGTCCCTGACATTTGCAGTGGACGCTACAGGCAAGACGCTTCTTTGAGCATTTGAAAGACACACGCAACTTATCTTGGCGCTTGCAAGAGCAACGGATCGCTTGTACAAGATGTTTGAGTACTGGTTCTTTAATTGTCTGTGATGACGGGCACTACTCAGCGGCATTCTTTCAATGGCAACATACTTTAATGAAATTATGTGCATGTATCGTAGATTGTCGAGACTTACATTTCAGTTGCTTTTGGTGTAAAGCGAAACCATATACATCGATGTAGTGTTACTGCCGAACATGGCAACGGATGTTCCCAGCTCTGTTGAAGATCCTAGAACTTTCATGTTTTTGAGTTTGCCAATACCATAGATAACTGGCGTGGCGTCACAGCCAGACATAGCGTGTGCAAATGGCAAGCACTTACACATCTCCTTTCCGACAGCATGTTGATCAGCGCTGATACTGATTAGTTTTTGCGTGGTTTGCATGTAAATTGTGGACTTCTCGGGCGCATGGTAAAGCAAGATTACAAGCAGATTTGTATCATCACCGCCACCAATCAATCTATCCCTTTCTTTCTAAGTTTAATCATTAAGCCACCCCCACCTTCTTGACAAATGACAATTTGCTTCATGTCAGTGACCCGTTCCTGAAAAAGATGTATGACTATTATCTAGGCAATCTTCACACTATGCCTATGTGTACCAGAATTATGGGTAATATGTTCAACATCAGTTGCTAACTTTACTTTATATAATTACTCAAACAGAGATTTCGGATCTAAAATGCATTCTTACTAACTCTGAATTTTTCACTGATAAATTAACCATGGTGCACCGTTACGCCTTGGCTACAAAAGTATGAAGAATGTCATGTTTGGTTTACCATACCGCAC